>OX336389.2:709154469-709801929 GCA_946902985.2 Meconema thalassinum | reverse complement strand
CAGGTAGAGGCGTAGCACATCATCCCACCAATCGACCTTGCTTTAGACATCTTGGCGTGGCTTCTTAAAAAGAAATGTTCAAAATTAAAATTCTACCCTGCTAAAATCGCTATGAGCTACTGACTTTCTCTCAAGAGTCCTGGGCGATTATTCCACGTCGAACTGGCCCTATCTAAGCATTTGCTTAATTCACACGCACATATACATCATAAAATATAACACAATAATATCACAGAAAAATATTACAGTCTTAGTCAGCCACTTAGCTGGCATTTAACAGTCTCACAAATTACTTATGCCGAGTCTCTTATCACAACTAGAGATCTCCCCTCCGCTTGGCATGAACTCTGCTCCCAAGAGCACAATAAAATGTTCGTTCAGACTGGCGTGAACTATGCTCCTCAGAGCTCGATAAAGTTGTGTCCCAAACCACTCATCACCGATCAATTTATGAGAAACTGGCAGAATGGAATGGAGTGGGGGCAATCTGAAAAAATAATCTGTAGTTTTCAACTCACAAACTTGGGACTAGTATCAAACTTCTTCTTTTTATTTAAACGTCTCAATGCACTCATGCGGAATCCTATCGTATCGGCGGTTCTTCATACACGTGTTTTCAGCGTCCTTTTTAAGGCACGTACCTCGCCGCGTGATCCAGGCGTCCTCTCTTCTGATTCCTTGATTCAATCGGGTATCGGTTGGAAATTCACCTCTGGCACGCCCATAATGACGCCAAATTGTATGCGCGTTCATTAAGAATTTGTCCTTGAACTTGGCTTAGCGGGTCGTTCCCAGAAATAACTATCACGCCACCTCTGTTGCAAGCGTTGCGCCACACTACCTGTCTTCCGTTGTCCACTCCAACAGGCACTGCCTGGATATAAGTAATAATAATAATAAAAATCATGAAGACTTATTGATCGGCAAATCAATAAGGGTTCAATACCTTGCACTATTTTTCGAAATAGTCACCACCGACATTGAGACAATCGTCGCAGGGTGCAATAAGTTTTAATAAACCTCTCTTGTAAAACTCGGTGCCCTGCGATGCTAGAAATTGTCACACAGGCTGCACCACATCATTGAGGCAGCCTTGGTTCGGGAGTGAAGTGGACATCCATGTCTCATCACCCGTGATGATTCTGAACTGGAACTCGTTTCCCTCTCTCGCGTACCTCATCAAGTGATCGAGGCTGATACTCATTCCTGCACTCTTTTGTTCCGGGGTTAGGTTTATCGATACCCATCTTGCGGAATCTTTTCGGTAACCCAACACATCTTGGAGCAGATGATGGGCCCAGGCAGGCCAATACGTAGTGTGGATGCCACGTCTCCCACCTTTATGCGCCTGTTCGCTAACACCATGCCCCGTTCTCCCCACTTCGATCTTCATCCTCCACACTCTGCCATCCTTCACTAAATATGCAACACCAGCGACCGACCATTTGATGAGACATGACCGCTTCACTATCCACGATCTGTAGGCGTTCATGGATGACAGACGCAGTAGTCCCACGTGCCCATTCATACCGGATAACAGCACGTACTTCTATTGGTGACCACATTGCCGGTACGGGTCTGTCTGCCATCGTGATTTGTGCTCAAATGATATCGGGCACTCCGGTCAGTTGCAACTCTCTTCGTCAGCGCTCTGCGGATGCGTCATCCCCCTGCTGACGTTCCTTCCGTCGTTGTACCAGCCACAGGTGTGGATTCTTATGGCAATTGTTTGTGTTACTTGGTGCACCATCTGCTCGCGCAATAAAATGACGAAACTTACTTTCGAATCTTCCCTCGTAGATATAAATCTTTCTGAGTTTAATCAGATTCAGTCCTAGCAATATCACCATTTTCTGGCAATATTTTTCTGATTTGTTACACAAATACTTCGATGAACAACACAGAATACGCTTTCACCTATGGCAATTTCGTAGCCAGACTTCTATAGTAAATACACATACAGTACCTCACATTCTGGAGGAACACTCTGACGTTCTTGTTTAGAAAGATTCCCGCAGCGTAGCCGTTCTCTTTAAATCGAGCACAACGGCCGTGAGAGTAACTGCAGCAAGATGGATATCTTATGTTCGAATGCCGGCGCTGACAGTGACTATCCTGAGTGTGGCTTTCCCCTGGGTTTTCACGCACTTTCTCCATGAGAATACCGGGATAGTACCTCACTTCAAGTCCCGGGGCACCTACCCTATCTCTGACCCTCATGCAGTTACATACAGGAATACAGGTTATCAGACAAGATCAACACACACCCAGCTACACGGGGCTGTTGAGATGTCTCAAACCCCTAAATTGAATTATCATCAACAACAACTTGTTCAAGAAGAGAACATAAGAAAAGTTAAGTTTCATTGAATGCAGTTGAGCACTTCTGTAATATTCAGATGAGGCATGAGAGCGAGTAAATATATGCAGAAATTCTTACCAATATATGAAACAAAATGTATGAAAATATGAAAAATATGAAATTTAAAGTGACGAAACATGAAATTATACGAAGTTGTTCCTGCTGGTTTTAATTTTGATACTTGAAAGTTAATTGGTGGGAATTCATGCTAAAATTCAATATAATACAATATAGTTTGAATTTTTACTTTAAAATTATTAAATAAAAAGCTTCCTTTAATACTGTGGTTATTTAATTGACTCCCAGGAATTTATAAATAGTAATGAAGTAAATTATTATTTATAATTATTTGCAATATGTCAATGTGTAATTTTGGAGTTGGTCAAAGCCCAAACCCTTGAAGAGGACAAAGTATGCATTCATAAAATAACAATATTATATTTTGCTCCAATATACAACTAAGAATTTTTCGAAAATTTTGAGTAAGCAAACGGTAACGTATATCTTTCAATTTATTTTATAAGATGAGTAGCTTCGTTCCACATCACATGATGTAATGGGAGTATATTTGTAGCATGCTGCATCATTTACTGGAATGATTGCTGGAATAATGTTTGACATACCTTCAATAACTTGACTTCTTTCATTCAGTACATGATAAGGCTTATTTTTTCAGCACACATTCAAATTTTTCTGACAAAATTCTCAGGGTCCAGGAATATTTGCAAGAGCCTTCCACCGCTACAAGGAAGGAAGATGTACCGCTTCAGAGCGAACCAACGCCAACTTGCAACATCGCTGCTCTGAATCACAAGATCCTGACGTCGACCCCGGAGGGCCAACTAATCTCGGTTAACCCAACATATCTGTATTAATTAATTCATCGGAATGTAAATTCCAGCTTTGCAAGTAACTTTAATGTTTAGAATTACCTCCACCTTAGTATCCGAGCCTAGTAAATTCAGTAAATTCATCTTTTATTATTGATATTTGTTTTAGTTCTCTTGTGTTTTATTATAATTAAATTCTAACTACTATCAGAGGTAGGCCCTTTCATTTTTCGTGGTATAGAGAATATTATAAGTCATTCCTGTATCCTTGCACAAGTACAGTCCCGTTGTTATCGGACTCTTACCAAGGATTAAATTGCATTTGGCACAACAACGTTTGGCTTAAAACCAGATAGTACTGTATTTGTGGAGAGTGGAAGTGATATATCTCTGTGCAAGTAGATTTGGGGGTCGTTTTTAGAAGTGTTAGTCATTATCGTGAATTTTAATACGAATTTAAATATGGGTATGAGTACGGAGGAGTTTCCTGCTTTGGGTCTTGAAGGATGTTCAGGGTAATATGGCAGGTGATTGACCAAGCAGAAGGAGAGGAGAAGAAGAAGAAGAAGCAGTTATAGGTGACGTTCGATGAAAACAGAGTAGAGGAGAAGAAGCAGCTGTTATATGTTATGTTAGGTGAAAAAAGAGTAGATCAGAAGGAAGTGAAGTAGAGGAGAATAGAGTTAGCTGAAAGTAGAGGTGTGGTAAAGAAACAGCAGTTAGAGGTGATGTAAGATAAAAGCAAAATAGAGGAAGAGGAGACTGTAGATAAAAGTAGTTTGGAAAGCAGCATAGAGGAAAAGGAGATCGTAGGTGAAGGCAGTAAAGAGGAAGAGAAGACTGCAGGTGGAAGTAGATTAGAGTTAAAGGAAATGGTAGGTGAAAGTAGGAGAATATTATAGGAGATTTTAGGTGTGAATAGAGAAGAGAGAAATGGAGAATCAGTTAGAGGAGTTGTTAGGTGAAAGTAGAATATAGTTAGAAGAGACGTTTGGAGAATGTAAATCAGAAGTAAAGGAGATTGTAGGTGAGAGTGAAAGAGATGAGAGGAAACCGCAGTTAAGGGCAATGCTAGTTGAACGTAGTGTGGAGGATGAGGAAAGCCTAGAAGCAGAAAATAATAGAATAGATATGAGTAATCAGCAGGTGATTATTATTCTACGATAACTAGGTGATGACGTGACAAAAGAAAGGCGTGGGAACATGCTGAAGAACAAGTGAGAGCGTTCGGCATATGACGTAATATAAAAAGGCGCGATTGTAATCGAGACAGGCTAAAACCTGTTTTAGATTTTTTACATGGAGTAATATCAATCCGAAATAAGATTTTTTACAATTTAATCCAGTGAATAGAGGTCTGTTACCTTACAAACGGTCCGGTAGTTCTAATTTTTTATATGTTGTCTAGGACGGCTAGTAGGTGTTTAAAATGTAAAATGCACAATTCACCCCCCCCCCCCACCTCCGCGCCCGCCGCCATATTGGAAAAATCGCAATAAATCGGCACTTTCTTGACATTTTCGCCTATATCTCCGTTTCGGTGCGTTTTAGTGAAAATAGAGTTCTAGTCAATGTTGTAGACAATTACATTTCCTACAATTTACGTTCAATATTTTGTTTCTATGACTTATGGTTACGGAAATATTTACTTTTTAAACAATAAGGAATCACATTTTTCGGATATTTGCCAAAATTCTATCTTTAGAACGCTGTAATTCAGTTATGGCCTATTCTAGAAAAACAAGTATCACAATATAATTTGTAGAGAATTTAATTACCTACAAAATGCATGTAATTCTTCAGCCAACCATATGAAGTGGGGGTAAGTATAAAAATTAAAACAATGGGTATATTGCTTTTTTCGCTTTTGTGACTCCACATTTAATCTAAAGAAAATGCACAAACTATTTTCCAGCTATGGCTAGAATTTTTAGTTAATACCAACCATACTTGAGCTTCTTACATGTAACAGCGCAATTATAATGAGGCAGCCACTATATTTCACTTAAATATCCACAGGTGATAGGAGATGTTCAATTCCAAACAATCCACCAACACAGCAAGTACAATTTTAAAGATTCATTTATTTAAACAAAATAAGATCAAAATACAGCAATAATCTTACAAAAATCAGTAGTGAATAAACTAAGAATATAAATGAAAACTGATTTACCTAAGCTTCGCTCTTTATGTAGGGGGTGAGTGAATGAAGTCGGAGTCTTCATTGTCCTCCTCAAATAGTGAAGTTAGTAGATCGGCGTCGTCTTCTTCGTCGATGGTGACTTCTTCCCTGTTATTATATTCTTCTCTACTACATACTTTGCAAAGGGCGGAACAACTTAGGCTCGCCTTTCTACAGCCACACGCCCCCATACAGCCAGTTGTGCATCTGCATGAGATGGTGTTAAGCAGGTTTGGGGGAGCAGCGTCTCTACTCATCCTGATGGGCTCCAGTCTTCCAGCCCAAATCGATAGGGTCCTTGTCAATCCCCATCCACTGCATGACCTGGTGATATGTCCACAGGAAGTGGAAATGTGCTGCGTCAGTAGTTGGAGGTAGTTTAGACAGGTTGAGTTTAATGGCACTAGTCTCCAATTTGCTATAGCGAAGGGAGTTCAACGACTGTTCTCCACTGCCACCATACAGGGATATCAGGATTTTCTCCCCTGCTGCTGAAATTTCTTGGGAACTGGCAGCAGGGTCCTCGAACCTCTTAGCCTGCTCCAGCAATGATGGGTCTTTCGTAGAAAGTTGGCAGAATTTATTCTTTCCAAACCCAAAAATGTTTGAAGTGGTGTCACAGCCCTATATTGCGTGCAGGAGCAAGATACAGCCTTTGGAGTTGTACTTGTAGGAGGAGGAGGAGTAGATTGCTTCTGGATGTTTTCCCCTCGCTGGTTTCTTGAGGAAAACATTATTTACCGCAGGTGTTGTGCCAGTCAGCAGTACAAGTAGGTCAATGTCTTCCCCGACAATGATAACGACGTCGTACGTGGGAGAGAGGTGTTTAGTTGTGGCAACTATCAACCTGTCAGCATCTTCGGAAGCTTGGTCTGTAGATATGTTTGACGCTTGCAATTCACTGGAGAGCAGCTTCACAAAACGGTCCTTGTTCCCCTCATTGGTCAGGAACTTATCCTGAGGTGTGGTGTTAACAGTTACTTTGTTAAACACCACGTCTGGTGATGAGTTTGCCTTGTACCTTCTTGCTCGTTCTGCAGTCTTGGTCCCTTGATGAGAAGGATCTGTAATGTAGCCATCAAAAATCCACATCACATCGGTGCCATAATGATGTAGATCGTACTTGACCTAACCCTGGCAAATTCCTCCAAAGGTCAAGCTGCTGTTCCATACAACTTTGTGCAGAAGCTAGCCTCCATCAATAACGACCATGGTACGTTGAGGTAGTTGGAAGTGTTGTGTAAGTGGCGAGAAAGCTGTGTATGATAATGATTTCGTCCCTTTACGCTTACCGTCCTCATTAAACAAAGACATAGGGAATGGTGCCAGTTCATACGATAGGTAGTTCTGCAGATCTTCTTCTGTTTGTTTCGCTATACAAATGCGGTTAAACAGTGTGAGTGGGTCAACAGATAACTTCTTTTCTCCCACCTTCATTGAGTTTTTATCGTACATCAGTGTGATCAATTTGTCCTTTTTCTTAAAAGACTTCTCTCCGAATGTGTTTCCAACTATTTTTGCTACCCCTGCACCTCCTTCCACTTGTGCTTGGTGACAATTAACCTGATCACTTCCCACTAAGCCACAGTTAATGTTGATGATTAGACCAGTTTCAGGGAAGGGTGGGTGTTTGGGAAGCCAATCAAATAGAATCCCCACATCATGAGCGTCACGACTCATTCTAGTAGGCCTCATTTCCGCGTGTTGCTCAGAGGACGTTGATGTTACGTTGCTGAACTTCTCGATTTCATGAGCAATATTTTGCAGGCAGGTCATCCCAACAGTCCACTTCAACAGAGTGCTCTGAGTCATGCCCCTTCCGATTAATCCTCCCTCTATTTTCATATCCTTCATTTGCATTTGTTCGATTGTCATGTCGGTCCAAATACCGGGCCAGAACTTGTCTGATCTTCGAACAGTGAAATGACCCTCCATTGTGAACTTCTTAAACTCAGTGGGGTCCATTTTTTCTTCCAGGCACAGCATTTATTGCAGATATAAATGCGCAGTTTTTGCATAAAACCAGTGGCCTGCAGCATGAAAAAAGGGAGCATTTTCTTGAAACTGTTCAGATGAAGTTGAAATAGGTACCACCACTTACCGGGTTAAAACTGACATACCCTAAATCATCCCAAGTACCTGGTTTTACCACACTATCCGGGCCATAACTGAATTTCAGCGTTCCAAAGTTAGAATTTTGACAAAATATCCGAAAAATGTGATTTTTTATTGTTTAACAAAGTAAATATTTCCGTAACCATAAGTCCTAGAAACAAAATATCAAACGTAAATTATAGGAAATTTAATTGTCTACAATATTGACTAGAACCCTTTTTTCGTTAAAACGCACTGAAACGGAGATAGAGGCGAGAATCTCAAGAAAAGGCCGATTATTGGCGATTTTTCCAATATGGCGGCGGGCGCGGAGGGGAGGAAATTGTGCATTTTCCATTTTAAACACCTACTAACCATCCTAGACAACATATAAAAAATTTAGAACTACCGGACCGTTTGTAAGGTAACCCCCCATTTTTTGCTCTATTCATTGGACTAATTAGGGGTTCGAGAAATCTGAGGTCAATGACCTTACAGTTCCAGAACCTTCGAGTCAATAACCTCCAAGTTTGGTCTTTTCGCAAGATCTAAAATCTAAAATCTAAAATCTAAAATCTAAAATCTAAAATCTAAAATCTAAAATCTAAAATCTAAAATCTAAAATCTAAAATCTAAAATCTAAAATCTAAAATCTAAAATCTAAAATCTAAAATCTAAAATCCAAATTCTAGTGATAAAAACGATCTTCTAGCTAATTGTAAAATCTAAAATATAAAATCTTATAATAAAAAATCTTACATGCATTAATTTAAATCCTAAGTCAGGTTTTTTACAACTTAAGGATCGAGAAATCTCAGGTGAATCACCTTAAAGTTTAGTGCTTTAATAAAATTAAAACATAATTAATAAATAATCATTGAAAAAGGCCCCCATCTTGCAAAAGCCGCGAGTGCACATTGGTATAAAAATCACTATTTCATCACCCGGGTAAGGGTAGATTTTATCTTAGGGTATAAATGAATGGTCCGTAGAAAACAGGGCTTCATCTCGAGTCATATGACACCTTATACAAGCCTCTAGCATTATGGGTTAGCAAAATATTGGGAAATGAGCTGGGCGGCAATCAGCGTAGCCAAGCGACTAGTGTCACTCGGTAGGACCTTTGGCAAAATTTAAAAAAATATGGTCCATAGCAAAGGGGGCGTCATCCCGAGTCCTATGACACCTCTTCGATAATTGGCTCGCGAGATATGGATAAATCCGAGCAGCGAGTGCCTTAGCTGGGTCTTTTGGTTAAATCCATCAATAATCATTTAAAAAGCCTGCCATCTTACAAGAGCCACGATTGCGCATGTTTACAGGAAAAACCATTTCACCCCCCGGATAGGGGTAGTTTTTATCTTGGGGTGCAATTAACTAGTCCGCAGGAAGCCTCACGTGTTCAAATCCGATTATTGGTTCGCGAGATATGAAGATGTCGATGACCTTTTAGTTTTGGGTATTTAGGGTAAATTAATGGGCTATAGGGAAAAGGGCGTCACTCCGAGTCCTATGACACCTCGAGAGTCCAAATCCGATTACATGTTTATAAATTCTCAAGTCGATGACCTTGCAGTTTTAGGTATTTTGGGTAAATTCCTGGGCCATGAGAAAGCGGGCGTCATCCTAAGACCTATGACAAATCACGTGCCCAAATCCGATTATTAGGTTATAAAATCTTAGGTCGATGACCATGCAGTTTTAGGTACTTTGGGTAAATTCATAGGCAATGAATTAGGGGGCGTCACCCCGAGTTCTATGACACCTCACATGTCCAATTCCAATAGTTAGTTCACGATATATCGGGCTGGACTCACGCGGCGGCCATGACACTAGGTAGACCCGTCACTAGACCACTACTCTTTAGAGTAGTAGTATAGGATTCATGTTACCACTGCCGACAACTATTCTACAATGTACAGATGATATCTGCACCTGGGAGGACAGCAAGAGAATTTAAATAGTAACTACGACATGCCGTTCCCCGCATACCAATATTATTCTTTGAATACGGTTTGAAAATATCCACTAGTAAGTCTACAGAGACTACATTCAGTAATTAAAGTCACATCACCTGTGTCTTACATTATCCTTGGTGAACTCAATTTTCCTTGTTAAGTCCAACGTAAAATTATATTAGGCTCCATATGTTACATGTTAAGACGATTTTGTTATCTTAAATAATATTATTCTTGTGTTTATTGTGTATAGTGACGTCAATTTTTGAATATTAAGTAACTTATTTAAATTGAAATCGTTTCCCTCAAATATATCATAGGCTAATGTAGGTCATATACCAAGATCTATTTAGACGAACACGTGGAAAATCTATTTAACTGGAGGGAGATATTTTCATATTAAATGACATGTAAAATTTAGTTTTGGGCAATTATTTGTGGTTTAATAATAATAATAATAATAATAATAATAATAATAATAATAATAATAATAATAATAATAATAATAATAAGTATACATTATTATATTATTATATATATATATATATATTGATAATATAAGTTTGTTGTTGTCGTCGTCGTTGATTTTGATGGTTTACATAATAGAATCAATGGCTCCAGCTAGGCGAATTCTGTCTGATAACGTGTTTCATTTAAACGTCTGAATTACTGTTGACAATAGAATTGGAAAATTATCTCTGTGACTGAAAGTAGGCCATTTTCCCACTGCGGGCAAGCATAAAAGCCGGAGGAAAACTTTACTTAAATCCTTCGCTCCTGGTAAAAATGTTTTTAAAATATGTATATGTATTGTGTTTCTGATAGATTAGGCCATATTTAAGTGCCTTTTTAAACTGCATAATTTATTGTCCTCTTGTGTTTCAATTTTGTTTAGGTAGCCTATATGTAATAAGTAGGCCTAGATCCATTTTCGTTGTAATCCATAGACAACATTCAGTATAAAGTTAATACTTTAAGCTATTAGGTCTGTAATGCGCAATTAGTAGAATGCATATAGATAGAACGCGAAGAATTAAAATTTGTGATCCGGGGAGATCTGGCCATTTAAGTCAATGTTCAGAGAATTACCACTAAAAGCCATACGTACCGGGTTCAAATTCCGCATGGGTCTCACGTTTTAATTCTCTACATTTTTTCTAGACGGAGTGCAATATTGGCGCATTACACAACTTAATAACTAGCCATTAATTGTCATGACTGCAGTCGTGTTAATACTACTTTTGCCATCAATATTTATAGGCCTATGTTTTCAAGTTTATATGTTATAAAATACCAGTAAGCAGGTTGTTATTTTCTGAAGTTATAGAATTTGAATGCAGGTGGCAATATACGGTCCAATATAATTCCTTGGTATTACATACCAACTTATTCCAACCCTACCCTCATATATCACACATTTCAAATAATTCGGATGCATGTTGAGCCCGTTCTTCAATTCATAAATTTCATAAATAAACAAAATACGAATGTTGTTTGCATACTGCGAAAGTTATACTGCATGTGGCAGACCATGTACGTCTAATTATTTTCATCTCATGTAAATCTCCAATGTAATAAATAGTTATATTGAAAATGCAATATTCTAATATGTAGTGTTAAGAAAAATATTCGAGAAGTAAAATTCATAGCACGATCAACTTGATATCCTCAGTTTCTTGAATACACGTGGGAGTCACGTTAGGTCACCACTAGGTCGCGATAATCAGAGGAACAAGGATTGCCACTGTTAAAAATTAATTCAATAATCAATGTAAAATTGAAAGGCTATCTAGAAATCTTCGCAAAGTGAGAAAATCACTCCTTACTATTTATTCAACACATAGTACCATGGAAAATTTCAACACTTTCGATTCATTCCGAGATGACGTGGTGATGGCTTAAACATCCTGATAGGGGATCAGATGAGTTGGGAACCATGACGATAGCTGTCTATGATCGATGGGGTGCTCGACAACGATGGAGATCGAACCACGAACCCTCAGGACGAGAGAGATGCCAGTAATATAGGTAGAGAATATCGCAAGCTAACCTTCCCATATTTAGAATTAAACTGTACATTTAGGGTGTTATTTATTATTAAACGGAACGTATTCATGTACAGCATTAAGCCAGGCAGGCAGAAAATTACATTATTTAAAGCGTGTGATAGATTTCGAGACAGAGTTAGGTCGCTCGTAATGGTGTAGTGTGCAGTAAACAATGCAGACTTAGAAGGCACTGGTTTGTCAAGGCGAGGAGTGGCTGCCATGTGTTTACCAAACATTAATTCCTTAAGCAAGCAGAGGACACTATAATGTCAATGTTTTTTGGCTGATGGACTCAAATAAAATCCGTATTAAGTGTACTAGATTTTATAATCGGAATGATAGGCGACCATGCCAACTTAATTGGGGGCAGCATTGTTGTCAAACCGTACAGTGATATATAACAGTCAGTTATTGGAAGTCAAAGTTACTGTTTATTAAATGAATGCATATAAAAGCCACATTTTCACCTGGTTATTTCGCTAGAGGAGGAATGAATACAACGATTTTTAAAGTAATCTTGGTATTTAAAGAATGTAAACATGGGCGAGAAGTGGGACATTTCACTGAAGGTTAAAGAAGGTGTCCGACGTGCAATTTCGTGATCATTACCAGTAAATAAATTAAGTGGAAGAACAGTGATGATTAATAATATCATTGTGCTTTAGTAAAGGAAGGATGATGCCATAGGAACGTTAGCCATTGGCATGGAAGAATTGATTTGCGATGTCATATTCGTTCCTTTTGGATTCACAAATGCTGTGAAGGGCATGAACCAAGAAAGTCACATGGTTCAACTTAGGAAATAAAGGTTTCAATTGGCTAATAGCTGAAACCGTGTATGGAGTCTGGTCCGTAACCACAAGAAGAAGATACCAGAGTTTTTGGCAGAAGTCCATAATTGATTGCATTACTGTACTGGCATTGGCTTTCTGCATCTCATACATTTTTAACAACATGGGTTTAACGTTCTCTCCTTCTAAGGGAAAAACAAAAATATTCAAAACATGTCGTTCCATTGAATTTATGGTTTCATCCACTATGATTCCCACATCGCAATCACACATTTTCTCTTTGATTCTTTGTATGGTTTCTCGGTAAACAGGCTCCATATGGTCTTTTTTTATAAAGTACTCTCACCGGGCTTTCATATCGTTGTGTATTTTTTAAGAAATCCCTTTAAGGCTGAATGGTTCACCTTATTCAGTGGAATTCCTGTTTGTGTAAGAGCTGCACACAAATCAATGTGGCATGGTAAAATCTAATACACTCGGTTAGTAATGTAACAAAGTGCCAACACCAGTTCACTTGCTAACTCAATGCGACTATCACACAACTCACTCTTGTGCTACCTCACTCACTTGCTGTTCACACTTTCTTATAACACCGCGACAATTACCAGAATGATCTCATTCATGCTGGAACTGCAGTCTCAGCAATTTCTAGTAGCTTCGAGCAGAACCCAGTCTCAACTCTCGGAACTATGCGGGTGCGGTTGCTGACATCTCTGCGTCACCAGCCTCCGCAAACATGCAAACAGATGACGTATCTCACAGTTACAAACTCTCATTCACGAACTGCAGGCTACTGATTATGGTAGGATATGATCACTCATTGTCAATTTCATTATTGCGGGCTACATTATAACGGTAAAGCGAGAGAAAGAGGTTTTGTCGAACACACAATTATTTTCCTTTGTTGGAGGTATGCTTTCAACAACTGCGCGGTGTTTACTGAAAGAGGTAGGCTTACTATTCGCAAGCTGAGGAGACGCTAATTGCGAGGTAAATACTTTATATTGATTAGAAATCTTATAGAATAAATTGGGATTAAACCTTAAAGAAGAGGGGGGGGGGGAGATTATGGGCATGGTTGGGGGAAAAAGGGATAATAGTCCCTAAAAAGGGAGAAAGGTACTGGAAAAATGCCTCTTTTCGCAACTAGAAACACAATTTCGCACTGTGATTTAATTCCGAACAGCTTTAATTTACCCTATGAAAAACGGTGCGCACCTAAAAATCCTGATGATTACAGTGGAGTTGCAGAACAGCTGATTTGGTAAACATTGTTATTGTATTGTTTAAGAGGAGGGATGATTGAATTTAATGATCAAGCATTAAAATACATTTAGATGAGGAAATAATACAATAATATACACTCTCATAATAAACATATTAGGATTTTTATAATGTAATAACTACATACAGTAATTACCTACATCGGACATAAATAATGGTGAAATTTGACTAAACAAGCAACTTATTGCAGTGTATTTCTACCCCTTATTACTCCAGTTTTCAACGGAGTTGGGCATAAGATGGGATGAAAGTCTATGTGGCGTATGGATTTTACGACCAGACGCCCTTTCTGATGCCAACCTCATGAGAGGAGTTAATGCGAGATGAAATGAATGAAGATGAATGAAACTGGGCAACAATGTGGAAGGATGCAGCCGTGACCAGTCAGAAGGCACCGTCCCAGCATTTGCTTGGCTTTCAAAATGGGGAAACAACGGAAAACCATTTCAAGGACTACCGACGGTGGGACTCGAACCCTCGTTTACCGAGTCCGTGGAGAGCCTGGCCCCACGGACTAGCGCTGCACGTTAGCAAGCGTAGCTTCTGCTGTCGGTAATAAGCAACGTATTGCGAACATACGACATACAATAATATATTTAATTATATATACTGTATATACAGTACTAGCAACCCGCCCCGACTTCGCCCGGGAACAGTTATGAATGCATTACGTGATAAGCGCTTTTTTTTCCAATGCCAATGAGAACGACCAATATCCGTTTTACGTCTCGGCAAGATGGGTTAAAATGACTGACTTGACTATTAATTATATTATCATGGAGATGGAAGTGCAACAAATTCTTGTCAGGTGTAAATTAAGAATGGCGAGGTGCATTAAACACAAATCCCCCTTCCTTCCAATCTTGACTTGACTGTAAATTTTGCGGAACGAAAGGTACACAGACGAAATGAAGAAAAGCCGAGTTGCACTTCCAGGGAAACTCCGAACACAACCACTCTTCTCTAAAGTTTTTAACTCAACACGACTCGACAGTTTGCTGCTGGCTGTATCTGGGGGTAATAAGCTCTTCTGCTAGCTAAGCTGTAACTGGGGTGATAGACTCGCCCCAAGGTAGCTCGCAAACTGTCGACTCAGTACCTGAATGGAGATGGTTGGAAGAAATGGAAACGTAAAATCACTTATAGTAGGCGATGTATTGAAGAGAGATATATACTCTCCCAGGCTTTTTTTTAGAACTTTTCATGCTGAACAATTCTTACACTCATAGTATATAGATATTTTTAACGGTTTGCCCAGCGTAAGCTTAAAAAGCGCACGGACGCCAGTTTTTTCGACCTTTTCACTGAAATCGTTAGTGTTTGACTTCCTTTGGCCATAAATAAATTATTTTCTACAGGAACCTTCTCGAGATATCCTCTACAGAATGGTGAAAACCGCATCATAATCCATTCAGTGGTTCTCGAGATTACCCATAACATCCTAGAATCGGGGACTTTGTTTTATACTAAGTAGAGATTATACGCCAATCAGTATAATTTAATATAATACAATCCCCCTTCCTTCCAATCTAAAATTGACTGTGAATTTTGCGGATCGAAAATTTCACAGGTGAAATGAGAGTTGCGCCTTCAGGGAATGGTGAGGTGAATGAAATTCAAATCCCCCTTCCTTCCAATATTAACTTGACTATGTTTCACAGGTGAAATGAAGAAAACCCGAGTTGCACTTCAAGGGAAAATCCAAACACAACCACCCTTCTCAGCAGTCTTATCTCAACACGACTCAACGGTTTGCTGCTGGCTGTATCTGGGGCAATAGGTTCGCCCGCTAGCTAGGCAGTAACAGGGATGATAGACTCGCCCTTAACTAGGTCGAAAACTGACGTCTCAGTAGTTGAATGGATAAGGTTGGAAGAAATTAAAACGTAAAAAAACTTATAGTGGGCGATGTATTGAAGATAGAGATATGCTCTCGCGAACTTATTTGTAGAACCTTTCATGCTGAACAATTCTTACACTCATAGTATTTAGATATTTTTTACGGTTTGCCCAGCGTAAGCTAACAAACGCTCGGACGCCAGGTTTACTTTCGACTTTTCCACTGAAATCATTACTGCTCGGCTTCCTTCGATCATAAATAAATTATTTTCTACAGAAATCATCCTCAAGATATCCTTTACAGAATGGTGAAAACCGCATCAAAATCCATCCAGTGGCTCTACTTAGTATAAAATAAAATCCCCGATTCTTGGATGTTATTTTCGAAGTGAAATGCCATGTCCTGTGGTTCGGATTCCACGTAAAAAGGAGGTCCCGTGGCTCATGATCTCGAGATTAACGGTCACGTTAAACTACAAGCTTCCTTTTTTCTTGGATGTTACGGGTAAACTAAAGAACCACTGGATGGATTTTGATGCGGTTTTCACCATTCTGTATAGGATATCTCGAGGATGATTTCTGTAGAAAATAATTTATTTATGGTCAAAGGAAGCCGAGCAGTAACGAATTCAGTGGAAAAGTCGAAAAAACACTTGGCGTCCGAGCGCTTTGTAAGTTTACGCAGGGCAAACCGTTAAAAATATCTAAATTCTATGAGTGTAAGAATTGTTCAGCATGAAAAGTTCTACTATAAATTCCCGGAGAGCAAATGTCTATCTTCAATACATGGCCCTCTATTAGTGTTTTTACGTTTTAATTTCTTCCAACCATGTCCATTCAACTACTGAGGCGATAGTTTACGAGCTAGCTAAGAGCGAGTCTATCATCCCTGTTATAGCCTAGCTAGCGGGCGAACCTCTTGACCCAGATACAGCAAGCAGCAAACCATTGAGTCGTGTTGAGTTAAGACTTCTGAGAAGGGTGGTTGTGTTTGGAGTTTCCCTTGAAGTGCAACTCGGGTTTTCTTCGTTTCGCCTGTGAAACACAGTCAAGTTAAGATTGGACGGAAGGGGAATTGGAGTTTTATTTACCTCGCCATTCCCTGGAAGTGCATCTCTCATTTCGCTTGTGAACTTTTCGTTCCGCAAAATTCACAGTCAATTGAAGACTGGACGGAAGGGGGATTTTATTATATTAAATTATGCTGATTGGCGTATAATCTCTACTTAGTATAAAACAAAGTCCCCGATTCTTGGATGTCACGGGTAACCTCGAGAACCACTGAATGGATTTTGATGCAGTTTTCACCATTCTGTAAAGGATATCTCGAGGAAGGTTTCAGTAGAAAATAATTTATTTATGACGAAAGGAAGTCAAGCACTAACGATTTCAGAGAAAAGGTCGAAAAAAACTGGCGTCCATGCGATTTTTAAGCTTACGCTGAGCAAACCGTTAAAAATATCTATACACTATGAGTGTAAGAATTGTTCAGCATGAAAAGTTCTACAAAACAGCCCGGGAGAGCATATCTCTTTCTTCAATACATCGCCTACTATAAGTGTTTTTAATGTTTTATTTCTTCCAACAATCTCCATTCAGTTACTGAGGCGACAGTTTACGAGCTAGCTGGGGGCAAGTCTATCACCCCAGTCACAGCTTAGATAGCGGACGAGCGTATTGCCCCAGATACAGCCAGCAGAAAACTGTCGAGCCATGTTGAGTTAAAATCTTCAGAGAAGAGTGGTTGTGTTTGGAGTTTGCATGGAAGTGCAACTCGGCTTTTATTCATTTCGCCTGTGAACATTTCGTTCCGCAAAATTCACAGTCAAGTTAAGATTGGACGGAAGGGGAAATTGTGTTTCATACACCTCGCCATTCTTAAATTACGTCTGACAAGAATTTGTTGCACATGCATCTCCATGATAATATAATAATTAATAGTCCAGTCAGTGATTTTAACCCATCATGCCGAGACGTGAAACGGATATTGGTCGTTGTTCATTGACATTGGAAAAGAAAGCGCTTATCACGTAATGCATGCATAACTGTTCCCGGGCGAAGCCGGTCGGGTTGCCAATATATATATACAGTATATATGACTTTAAATAGAGCAATAGCCAGCCTGCTAAAAGCGAGAATAAACGATTGTGACACGACGAATTTATTAACAATGAGTATGGACAGTGGCGATCGTACAAGCTACTAGCGTAAGTTCTGCGTCGGCAGGGGTGTACATTTTGTAGATATTGTTCTTGTTATTATTTTGTGTTTACTCTGTACAAAACGTTGGTTAAAATTTCAGGTGGATTTCGTAATGTGGGATTAGAGTAGGATTAACAATTAAAACATAAGAGTTACATAGCAACAATTCAGGGCACTACACCAAACAAACATCAATGTCTGTATGCCACCCTTCGGAGGGGACGTAAAGCCGGCGGTCCCATGTCATAGATTTATGGCATGTAAAAGATCCTCCACTAACTGAACTTGTGTGAAGCTAAATTTCTAGGTTGGATTTCGTTTAAACGCTCTATCAAAATTCCAACGTTCATCACTAAGTGTCAGTGACATCTGATAGCTAAAGTTGGAACTATTTGAAATTGAACGGAACTTGTAGCTCACCCCATGTGTGTCCGCTGGAAGCAGCTACAGCCCCTGGCGAGCTGAAGATCTCCTCGGACACTCCCGGAACTAAAAGGCATACACTAAATAAATAAGAGTAGGGTTTAGCAAGACCGCAATGTTAATATTAAGTTTTTCAAATGGTACCCTAGTGACATAGCATATTTTTATTTGTGAATATTTTGTCGGATCTTATTGCGCATTGTATAGGCCCTAACATCAATGGATTGCCATTAGCTACTGATAATAAGAGCAATGTCACTAACTTTTAATAATAGTAAACATTTGTATTGCTTGTACCGTTTGCCTAGTGTTTTCTCATCGCGGTTTTGTTTGTTAGGACTTCTTGGGTGGACGATAGGACCATGAAAGTAGGACGTCATTTATTTTCAGGAGGGTATTTCTTTAGTTACTTTGGATCAGCCTGTAGATCCCCAATATAGAGTAGGCTTGGGATCTTTGATGAATAAAACAGCCGAAGACAGATTTTATATCAACCTTGGATTATTTTGGGCTAGTTGCTTAACATCTGATACTACCCGAGATAATATTCTTGTGCTGGAACTAGTTCAACTGCAAGCCTAGTCTTCTGTGTTGTTTGTTTACAATGGGATCTCATAGTGGTTGATCTCGTCCTTTGACCGCATGGCATTTCGGCATAGACAGGCACAATACATAGGTCAAATACATTCTAACTTTCGGAATGTGTAACTGGCAATGATTCATGAGTCGCATTTTATGAAATGCTGCAAAATGGGCCTTCTTTCATTTTTAGATGATGTCAGTGTGCGCATGGCTAACTTGAAAAGATAGTTCGTAGCGAGGTTTAATATACGTCGCAGCATGATACACTAGCTGTGAAATAAAGACGTATGATCCATATTTTAAAACATCATGACTCCCAAATCCAGAAAAGTTAATCGGACGACTTTCACAATAGTTTTCAGTGAAATTCAATCATAATATTTAATTATTTTGAGCCGAATCGATTTATCCTCTTTGAGACTCCTTTCTTGATAGACCCTGTTAGCTCCAGCCCATTGGCAGGAAATTTCATTAAATTGAACATCAAAGTACCAAGCGCAAAGATGGATGGAACTGGAATAGAAATTGGCTGGTTAACATATAGCGTATGTAAGTCAACTGTCATTTGGTGCTAGTTGCCATGAAAATAGAAGTAAATACCATAGGAATTCATAATCTCACTGAGAGACAGGAGTTAAACATTTTAACACCAGAAGGTGTTATTGTATTTCTCAGAAACACTAACATGAACGTGTTAGGCACGAGTTTGCAGCAACTGTGCTGAATTTAACTCGGCACTTAATTAGAATCAAAGTCCACTTTACACTATTTTTGTTACGTATCAGAGCAGATTGAAAATTGGAACAGGAATTGTGTTTCCATGTAATTTTCCTTTGTGTTAAAATATTTGTGTCTCTTTTTGTTCTATTCTCAGGGTTTTGTGTTAATAGGCCTGTACATTCAAAAAAATTCCTAACCTGGAACTTACGCCCCAAACCACCTTACTTATAGTAAGCTAGCAAATTGTATATAAGGAGTAATTATAGTGTCTACAAAGTAGAGACCAATGATTTTGTCCAGAACATGGAAGAAGGAGGGAACCAGAGAGACTGGCCCTGATCGGACAGCTTGTAGAAATCGTTCACTCTGAACTGCAATGGCAGTGGATTTTCAGCTTAAGGCAAGATCTGGTTGTGGAATACTTGATATACGGCTCGCAGGGAATAGGAGCGAGTACGGAAAGTGGCTTGTGAACCCAAAGACGGGAGTCAAAAGGAATTGAAGGAGAAGAAGACTTGGAATTAAAATTTCTCGTTTATTGGCATTGGACGAACCCTAACGATCAATTTTAATTATTGAAGATAACTTTCAATGGCAATACGTTTGGAAACGCGAACTTAAACGTCTTATGAATATAGTAGATTACCACATATACCAGATATTCAATATAAATGTGAGTCGTTTATTTTTGTTTGTTGACAGCTTTCAAAAAATGTTTTTTCTCGGTGCCCCTCTTCTTGTCGAGGCAAATGCTGGGATGGTTCCATAATGCTCAGACCGTCCTCAACCTCTTCCTACTCTCATATTACAAACGTACTACTACCGACTCCATATCAACGTAGGATAGCTGATAATTTATCCGCACCGCAAGTTCACTAGGCTGATGACCAATAGGCCTATGCCATAAGGTCCCGTACGAAACATAAACAACATACCCGCACTGACGAGCCATTATATTATGACCACTTTGCATCCGGAGCATTTTGTCACCTGGGTTGTGAATATTCGCTCATGTCACGGTGGCAGTGTAGTGTATAAAGGACAGGTCTAGTGCCATGCTGTTAGCGATGTAAAACAGTCCCTCTCTCAGAGTTCGATAGACGTCACATTTTGATGACCTGTCTAACAGCATCTCTGATACGGATAAATATTTGTCTGCACAAGTGCCGCTGATATGAGCACCGGCCATAAAACAACTTATCACATACCCATTCAACGACATCGGTTCCAAACTGCCTGAGGCCAGTAGAGGCTGGCGCACATTGTTGACAGGTCTCGTAACTCCACAGTTCGAGAAATCATCTACAGATAAGACTGTAGCAACTAAGGCAACTTGAACATTGCTGCGCATGGGACTACAAAGGCAATGACCCAGTCGTACCCTAATGTTGGCAGTAGTCATCGCTAAATAGTGCAAGAAGTGGACGCGCAATAATCTGCACTGGACCGTGGGGAATTTGATAGTTGTAGCTTGGTTTATATAAATCCAAATTCCTGGTAGGCTACATCACATCGATGGCTTATTGGAAATACGTCGAAATCCAGAACATGGTTTAACTGGTCCATTGAGACAGACCGATAGAGAAGATAGTGTGCTCTAGAAGATGTTCTCATTGAAGAACTGGAAGCCATTTTCAACGTAGCCAAAGTAATCCACTAATATAAATGCTTTCCAGTCGGTCAACACGAATTGTGTCCAATTAGATTAAGCGGAAAATAACAAGTACTTATTCGCCCTAATACCAGAAAAAAATTAAATGAATTATTTATATACCTATTAACACTCTTCTCAAACAATTGTGTAGTCCAGGCGAACATCATCAGACATAGGCTTACATTAAGCTCGGTGGATATTCATTTAACACTAATATGTACAATGGTATTGGTTATTACAAATTACGTAAGTTCTTGATGGAACCTTTAATGCATCAAACGCTTTATACTAATTTATTTGTTTTTCGTCATTGGATAGCACTTCTGTATATGGTGGGTTATTTTGTTGTCATTACAGCATATGTGGCAGGGTGAGCTAACCTTCGACGTTAAAAATTTCTTGATAATTTGCCCGTATCAGGACGTTATTGCGATTCAACTTGAACCGTTCATATCAGCAGTGTTCCCCGCTTGTGACGGCCACCTCCAACAGGACAATATACCGTGTCAACTAGAATCAAATGCATTTGAGTTGTTCAACACGATTGTACCCAATTTTCTTGGGTGTATTCCTCTAAACCTGGAAAAATTGCATGATATTAATAAATTCAATACGCAACAATGAACAATGGCTTTGAACATGATAACATACTCTGTTAATATTAAGGATTATAAGGAAAATAACTACAAATTTGTACTACTGCCATGACCTTCTTATACTCCGGATATAAATCAAATTGAGCTATTGAGGCTTGGCGGTGAGAAATGAGTTCGTGTTACAAAACGACCACCATGCAGTGAGGGCAGATTGGAGAAACTGATGGTATGGATATCGTTCCAAAGACCTTTCGCCACATCGATGAATCGATGCTCTGCCAATTGGTTTTGTAAGCCAACCGTATTTCCCACACACTTTTGGACAGGTGAATATTATATAATGGGTAGTGGATATGGCATGGCTACGATTTGCAGACAAATGATGCAACGTTTGGTCTGTCAGTGGATAATTGATTGAATCGTGGTGAGGGTCGGTCTGTCAGGCTTCTACGTAACATTGAAGGCAAGCTTCAATTTCGAATAATAGGCGCGGCGAAGAATATACGGGTCAAGAAAAGAAGGTGCACTGGACATGAGGCAAGAATGGACGCAATCATGTGAACGAGATTGGTGACAAAGTGCTATGTGAGAGAGATAGCTGGAAGGAGTGTTCCCTTCTACAACGTTCTCTCATTCTTTAGACGAGTAGTGGGACCACTCCGGGTGCGAAGTGCACATGACAAACAACTGTGAGGACTTACACCAAAAGAAGATGAATGGGTAAATCAACTATGCCTGTTCATGATATTTATGTTTTGTGATTTTCTCTCGCGTTGCTCAGTATTATCAATAAATTATCTTCTCCCATACATTGGAACTTAAACTAGAACAGCACATGAATTTTATGAAATCTTCAGTAATCCTATCTCAGAAGCAACATACATTCATGTGTAGACTTTTTGGGATCCGTTCAGTAACAATCTGATCACTGGACTGTCGAGGATACCAGAGAAGAATCATAATTTACTTCATATTACAACTTTTCAGTCGGTCAACACTACTGTATGTTATCCCAATTACCGGAACAAACGAAAAATAACCTGAAGAAAAATTGCATGTGATTAAAATATATATATGTTTTGGACTACAGAAAAGGGAGATAACTAAGGGATGACATGTTTCGCTCGTCAAGATAGCATCATCAAATCCAAATACAGTATCTTCAAGGAAAAATAGCTCTACAAAATACTATCAAACCTACAATGACAAACGCTAACAGACACTGTCTTCCAAATACAAAAGCAATACATGTCAATAAACTTCAATTGTGTGGCAACTATTACTGCAAAAATACCTAAGCATTAAGCATCTGAAAAAAGAACTACGAGGGCAGATCAAAAAATAAGTTGCACTTCCCAGTTATGGCCATTTATTACACCACCTATCCAACAGCAACACAATGTAACGTCACTTTTCCACATAGTTTCCAAGAGACTCCAAACATTTCTGCGAACGCATAACCAACTTGTCGATGCCGGATGCATATAAAGTTCCCCCAGCGTTCTGCAACCACACGGAGACAGCGGTCTTCTCCTCCTCATCGGTTAGGAAACGTCGACCACCCAATTATGTTTTGAGTTTACCGAACAGATGAAAGTCACATGGCGCTAGGTTGGGAGTGTAGAGTGGATTTTGCCAGACCTCCAGCTTGAAACGCTGCAGCAGTTCGCTTGTATGGCGGGCCTTGTGAGGCGTTGCGTTATCGTGCAAGAAAATCACACCGGCGCTTCTATTTAATCGTGGAATTCTTCCTTTTGGCCCATAGGAATCGGATTGTCGCACGCACGTCATATTTGGAGTGAACGTCTAGTCGACGCGCCATTGCATTTGGCCGCTATTCACACCGTACAAGACGAGACACCACCGCGACCTGCCAAACAGAAGTGTGGGCAGTGTCTGTCCCTTTCTCCGCTGTGCCCACGTTTGCGACACACAGCGCGCTGCTGCAGCGCGTTAGTGCATCTACCTTTTTGATCCACCTTCGTATTTATGCACGGTACGTACTATGTTACAAGACCGATAAATGAAAATTTCATCAACAACCAGTCTCACTCTACCAACTACTCCATGAAGGGTAGCTACTATTGCTGTGATATTCTTAAGAAATACGTCCCGAACTACTGTAAAATTGTAAATTAATGCAGAAATAACCTACGAGTATTCTGCTGAGATGGTATAAAAGCTAGAACTGCAACATACAAAATCAGTGCTGGTCTACCAATAATGTGTTGAAAGATCTGATGTGGAGAATTACCTGAAATTGTGAAATGTCTACAAACTGCTCCGACAAAGACTTTTCAGATGTAAAGGAAAAACTGTAAGCATAAGCAGTATTTTGCAGTTTTAAGAGCTTTTATAAAAGCTTCTTACATGATATGAAAAGTGTTCAATATCAACTGCTACTAACAAACATTCCGAAAATGCACATTGCAGGGAAAAGTGTACATTCTTAAAAAAATTCACATAGAATTCATTGATGAGACAATTATTCCAACAGGAGATGCATGCTGCTGGAGCACACCTGAATACTCAAAATCGATCACACATTGATAAATGTCCAGCCTACTCCTAAAACATAACTCCTCTGATGCAACATGTATATTCAGGTTTTTCGCTCAGATAGCCGCATCAGAAGAAGGTAAACATAATTAAAGGCGGACACCCCATGCTGAGACCCGTTAAAATGGCTCAAGCAACACCAAGCGATATTAATGGAATATATACACAATTATGCAATTCTTTAGAATCGTATACCCAGTCACATGAAATGAAAATCCACAGCCTGCTTCCAGTCCCCGACCGGGTCTGGAATGGAATGAATGAAGCCCCCATCTAGCGGCGAGGATATGAACTGTGCCGGCTGTCGAGGCCTGACGCACTCCTCTGGGGCAATGATTAAATGAATGACAGATGAAATGAAATGATAGTGGAGAGTGTTGCTGGAATGAAATTTTGACAGGGAAAACCGGAGTACCCGGAGAAAAACCTGTCTGCCTCCGTTTTGTCCAGCACAGATCTCACATGGAGTGACCGGGATTTGAACCACGGACCCAGCGGTGAGAGGCCGGCGTTCTGCCGCCTAAGCCACGGAGGCCTAACCCAGTCACATAACTTTCCCAAATATGTCGTGAACTTTAAATCACGTTTCAGATCCTCCTCTTCGAAATGAAATGGAGGTATCCGATGTATTGAATGGGCATTGTCGGATGTTGAGGTAGCATTCGTGCGTGAAATGTACTTTCATTGTATTGTTTAGTCCCTTTTCGTGGAGGGACTGAACTAGTGGGTGAGTGTGAGAAGAGGGTGGCGTGTATCTAGGGGAATTTTAAAGCATGTATGGGATATCCGGACGCGTGCTGGAAAGTGTTGTAATTAAAGGGTAAGCTCTACGGACCAAAGATTATAAGTAAGGAATTCACCCTCGGGCGGAAGATAATACCTGGCAAGCTAATTGTGAAAGAACGAAGCTAGTGTTGCTGACGATGCATCTGTATGAGCCGCGGGCGCGCGTGCTCTCTGAAAGACAAGGTCACCTGAGTTGTATGTAAGCTGATAACGCTAACACAGCGACGTTGCGGTAGGGCGGTGTTTGAGGAGGGGCGTGCAGGGAAGTCGGCAGTATAACTGGTTGTGGGCAACAATGATAACAATCGAGCGTTAATGAAAGGTACTAGTTTACTAGTGTAATGTAATGTGCAACTGCGCTACCCTTACTATAGGGATAGCTCAAACAAATTAGTGTACAAGTGTTACAAAGTAAAAGGTGTGGTAAATGGAGAGGATGTATAAGTATGTGTGGAAATACTGAGAGACACACTCATCTCGAGGTGCGTCAGCGTCACGCTGTTCACGGGCGTGGAGTCGTTCGGCAATAGATGTCCCCTCCTCTTTTGGAGGTTTATTTATGTAGTTGAAAGTGCTGACCATTGCGGAATTGCTGAATAGCTGTTTAAGTAAGCAGCTGCTGTGCTCATGTTGATGTGTGTGGTAAGCTTGGCAAGAACTGTTACATAACTCTGCCGGATTTGTGTTATTAGAATTATGTTGGTGTTGGTTTCCCTTGGCCGATTAGGGTGCTGTATTAGACATGGTGGTAGATGAGGGTGTAGGCGTTGGTCAGATAGTGTCGATGTTATTTATAGATTATTGTTGAAGTCTAGATTGTAGATTTAATTGTATGAATTCTAGGAGTATGTGCGTTTACCCCTTTAAAGGCGTTAGGCGCCCTATCGGGCCCTAACAGTATTAACAAGCTACTTTCGGGATCGGTCATTCACAATGAAAAATCTAGTGAAGTACGTTAAATTGTGGCGTACTTTTACTTGTGATAGAAACATGAAATGTGTCTGGGCATGTAATGTAGGTAGCCGCTCAACATTACAAAATATACGTTTAGCTATTTGTTAACAGTAGCGAATTCTATTCAGAAAGTGAACGTTTAATACACAACGATTTGTAGGGATACAGATGAACTGACTAACAAATGATTGGACAACTAGGATTAAATATTTATGATTTTCAGTCAGAATTCATTGATAAGACAATTCTTCCAACAGGAGATGCATGCTGCTGGAGCACACCTGAATACTCAAAATCGACCACACTTTGAGCAAGACTAATATGCTGCCCATGTGTGTGTTGAGTTGCTTATTGTAGAAGGCTGTGCTTTCAGTATTATAGTCATGAAAGCTTCATTAAACGCATGATACAACACTCATTCTCCCCTTTAAAAGGGACGACATTATTATTATTATTGCTTTTTTTATTATTATTAGTATTATTGTTATTATTTTACCGTTGATATCTATTCAATAAATTATTTTTGCTGCCTCGAAATGTGTTTTGTTTGCTCCAGTATACATCAGATCAGTCAGATCATATTACCTAATCGAGATCCTAATATTATGTTGTCGCAGAATGGCACCATTATCTTGTATTCATGGTATGGAGCTAATTAGTCACGTCCAAAGAGCTTAATGTCTTCCTATATAATATTACAAATTGTCGTGCTAGTGAACGGTCATATTTCTGTTCTTTAAGTCAGACTTCCTTTGACCACTACACTATGCACTGGTTAATAAAACATTTGGACGAAGGAAGTGTTTTAATAACCCGTAAGAGGACTAATATTCCTAATGCTAAACAAACATTTGTCTTCTCCTGAATTGAAATGGAGCCTTAATCTTGGGAAATGTTTGGTTGACCAATGTGCACTGAAACGGGGCTCAGTTCTGGAGTTAATTACATTCGCTGATTGGACGCAGCCAGCGTTACAAGCAAGTTACTCTGTTTGGAGAAGGATGACTCCACAGGAACATAGGGAGTCCAGAGTGGTTCCTTCACTTCAGTGGTCTTTGATTCTCAATTATGGAAGGATACTAGAATTATATGATTCATGAAGTTGTATAGAACACTTGAAAGTTCCGTAAGAACGAGCTATGGCCAAGGAACTGAGATTTTTTTTAGCGAATGGCTTTTAGTGCCGGGAGTGTCCGAGGACATGTTTGGCTCGCCAGTTTTGTAGCTGCTTCGAGACTGACACCCAATGGGTGAGCTACAAGTACCGTTGGGGAGGAAAGTTGGAATGTTAAGGAAGAGGAGTTGGAAGGTAGCGGCTGTGGCCTATAGTAAGGGACCAACCCCAGCATTTGCCTAGAACGAAGATGGGAAACCACAGAAGACCATCTTCAAGGTTGCCGGCGGGGGGATTCGAACCTCCTCGCCTCCCGGATGTAAGCGACTGCCAGCAGTCATGCCATAACGACCACGGCAGTCAAGAATCCGACAGTATATGCTCCAACTAGTTATCTGATGGTTTCCATTTAAACTCTTTGCAAATGTGTGTATAATTCTCTTATGACAGGCGATGACCACTTCCTGAGATTGTTTGATAGTGTTTGTTGACTTAAGGGGTATCTTCCAGCCTTCTGGCCCAAATTCGTAGCAGACTTCCTGCCTGTTTTATCGTCCTTGCTATTATCACCACTGTTCTCATCACTGTTCTCTCATACGTCGATAAATTGCCAGGCAAAGGATTCTTTTTTTACACTGTTGAACTCAGAGGGAGGGGGGGGGGGGTTATAGTTACTCAAGCGTAGCCGCACTCGTCAAACGTGCACCATGGCTGCGAGGGCAGCTGTAGTAAATACGAATGTCGTAGGTTCGAATCCCGGTGCAGACAGCGGTTATCCTGAGTGTGGTTTTTCTCCGGTTTTTTTCTCATTCCCGACAGGAAATTGCCGTTATAGTGCCTTACTTCAAGTGCTGGAGCGTCCACCCCATCCCTGTCCTTGATACATATACACACATTACTACAGTCATCACAGCAATACAGGTTGCCAGAGAACTTCAACACAATCCCAACTACACGGGGCCGATGACCAAGATGTCTGAAGCCTCTCAAATGAATTATTATCAACAACTCTACAAGTATTTCCATTTCTCAATGAGATATTATTACACCAGAAAAGTTTCATGTATTTTGGTCCAGACGTTTCCGAATAGTACAATATGCACAAATGAGAACAAAAAGAAACAGTTCTGTAAAAATGAAGTTAATTTTTTGATTGAAATGGTGAATCTAGAACATTTCAGTTCCCCTGACAGGAAAAAAATAAACTCGAATCTATCTGTGCTACCAACATGAAGATTGCGTATCTCTCAACAAGAGAAGACTTTACAGAAGTCTCAGCAAAGGTGGACATGTCCTCTCACGATGTATCATGCTGATTTATGAGTTGTACAATAGGCTACTCAGTTTTATGTTGATACAGTTTTTTCAACAAGATCGTGTGCTTTTTATTGCAATCAGCCCTGAACGCCTAAAATATCATTTACGAAGATGTTTGTCACCTACTAAGTTCATTTTACCTTACAAGTGCTACATGCAGCCGGAAAAAGGTTTATTTGCTTACACTACACATGCGACAAATTTCACTCATTCTTAACTGAGAGATAACCGTAATTCGGTGAATTTTGGACATAGACTACTGTAGCAACTCGCCTGACGGCAATCTCATACTCAAGAAGTAAATAACGATCCCACAAATAGTGTTAATGTACCCATAGAATTTTCGAAGCCCTTATTAAAACGCGTTATTTAAAATTTAAACTAGATTAATTTACGTATAAGTTCTCTCCCACTAAGAAAAGTAAAAAAGCTTATATTGTCCCGCTAGATGGGATTCAAAATTATTTGGCGCTAGCCTCAGTTCGAAATGAGCTATATTTCGCGGGGGAAGAGTTAGATTGGAAATCCTGGGAGGACGGAGTAGTATTACCAGTTGTATACACAGTCACGAAGCTCGCTGCGTTACGAAATTGCATCCTCTTGGTAGATGGAGCGACACTAGTGCTCGCGGCGGCCAGCAAGCTGGCAACTGCCTTGAGCGCGTTACTCGCGGACCTGATGATTTCACTTTTGTAGGGGTATTATGAATTTTAACTCACCTGAGGAATTATTTCCATTGTAAACGTAAGTCATGTTAAATCACAATGTTGATATACTGTACACTTTCAATTCATAGGAACATTTAAAAAAATGCTCTGTTTTTATTTGTTCAGTCCTCTACAAGTATCCCTAGGAACAGTTATATGACGTACTTCATGAGTCTTACGAAGATTTAATAGTCCATACTAGTTATAAATTCTTGAATTTGTTTCAATGATAGTCACGTGTATCTCCACATACTGTAGTATAAAACCGAGTCACCGATGCTTGGATGTAACGGGTAATCTCGAGAACCACTGGATGTATTTTGATGCGGTTTTCACAATTCTGCAAAAGATTTCTCGAGGAAAGTTTCTGTAAAAAACATTCCTTTGTGACCACAGGAAGCCGAGCAGTAACAATTTCAGTAAATCGAGTCGAATAAAAACCTGCCTTCCGTGCGCCATTTAAGCTTACGCTGGATAAATCGTTAAAAATATCTATATAGGCCTACTCTGAGTGTAAGAATTGGTCAGCATGAAAAGTTCTACAAAAATGTCCGCAACAGCATATCTCTATCTTTAATACAGTATATCGCCCACTATAAGTGATTTTACGGTTTCATTTCTTCCAACAATCCCCATTCAGTCGAAATATAAATTAATAGCTTCGGAGCGAGTAAATGAGGCAGCGAGCGAGTTTTTTGGCCATCATCAACTTTCGAGTCGTGTCGAGTTAAGATTTCAGAGAAGAGTGTACGCCTTTCAAGCTTACGCTGGGTAAACCGCTAAAGATACCGGGCGAAGACGGCGCGGGTTACAAACATGGGAATAATTCTAAATAGCTATGCTATTGAGACCGTTTAGTTGATGTCAACAACCACGATGACTCAACTACCGACACATAAATTGAATAAAAAGAAAAGTACCGTGAGGATCAGGTGACCTTCCAAAAAGGCTAAAGCGGCACGAGAGTCCGTAGTCCACAGGGATCGTGGTACATGGTGACGATGGTCATAGACCGCCTAAGGAAAGGTTCACCTTAAAACTAGACTGAGAAAATAAACATCCAGACTCATGTAACACACCGTGAAAATTTATTAAAATTCACAAGCCCCTAGCCTAGTTCGGAGGGTTATAATCGGCTAGTCCGCAAATTAATAAATAAACTAAGATAAAGAACAGGTCCCCTACCTGAGAAGTTACTGAAAAACCCTCGCGAAAGATCTAACTCACAATGATAAAGCAACAACAGCAACGCTAGGAATATGGCACGACGCAAGTCCCTAGTTCAAGTTACAAGACCAAGCTAATATCTGAATTTACATTTAACAGGGTAGCAAAACAAATCTAGGTTAGGATGGTACCATTTCGACATTTAAATTTAACATTAATTCAACTAGCTAAGTCCTATCAATTAACAAAATTTACGGCGATGACGTCCGTAAAAGAAAACAATTACATCCAAAAGCTAAGTGTACAGCCATGAAAAACAAACAATTTAATTATGCTTAATAACTGTGTGCTAACATGTAGGGTTTAATACACTTGACATCATAAATTAATAACGAAATAGACACAGTAGTTTTATTAAAAATTCCTGCCTACACCTTGGTTTACTCTTTGTAAACCATAGTCATCTAATGTGTATAGTTACGGTGACGAATGCGCAGTTGAGACCACGTCTGACATCGCATGGGCTGAGCTCCACAAGCTACGAACTCTAGGTTCGCACATGCTTCAGGTCGCTACAAAAATGTCAACTGTCCTAGTCATTTCCTCACAAGGAAATTATCTTCAACTGCACGGCTATGTCAACAGTTCAAGAATGCAAAGAACAAAGTTAGATAGAAAGAATCGTTAGTTAGGCTTGTTTTACAACAATTATGCATTTTATTATTAGAATGTCGGTTTATAGGTTTATCGTAGGTTTATGGCGAATAACATTGACAATAGCCTGGGCACGGAGTGTCTCCAACTGAGATCATTCTCCACCAAAAAGCCTCGACTCAACAGTCGGAATATAATCATCGAGTATAACAACTCGGACACACAATAACACGGGTTACCAGCGGCGCTAAGCTCGCGTTCAATAACTCTGGGATAGGCCTGTACAACAGTTACCTTTCAGTAACATCTGGTCAACGGGATCATCCCCGGACAAAGCATACAATAACATCCTGCCATAACAGGGTAGACTTCACCATCCTATAGAAAACCTTACATAACTGTACCTGTCATACGACAATACACGCAACAGAGCGCTAAACTAACAAAAACCGATCCATAAAACAAGTGATCAAATACAAGAGTGGAAACTGATTTCCATAAGCAAAGTAGCAATGAAAGGAAAAGGGAATACAAATTGTACTCTGTCCTCGTCTATAGTAGTTTTGTCTCACAATGAAGCAGGCGTGCTCTAGGTCACTGGGTTACATAACCAGTTTATTCAAGGCCGGCGATTTAATCAATACAAAACCTGCACTTGGCCGGTTCATAAAAAACTTTACCATATGTTACGGATCTCTACAGAGTCCGTATATCAAATGCACGCTATAAATCTGAGTATAGTAATACACTTCCGTCTTTCTACCAAAGACGTCTAAATGAAAGTAAACTTACAATAACTGCAGCTCTTTGCTTTAAAAATGCAACTCAGTAGTTGCTAGAACATCAAATAAAAACGTGTCTCACACGACACAAGAAAAATATGATAAATGTGGCACAGATTCACACACTAGATCTGTTTAATGATACGTTGGGAACCGCGTTCGATGCTAGGCAACGAAACATTCCTTCTAGTTGTTAGGTTCAAACATGACCAAGAATAGCTTCTGAGCTTATTCAAAATGAAATATAATGCATTTACAAACTGGTAGTTACTGTCGACTACCTAAATGATACGACCGTTCTAACGACAGTCAGGGGTGTAACAAAGGATGGCTGCGAAGAATGCAGTCAATTAATAACCAAGGCATCTGATTGCCATAACTACAGTCAGCAAAGACTTGAAAATTACCCCAAGTAGGGTTGAACAAAATAGCCTCAAAATGACTACGATCAGGTTCAGCAAAAAGGTAGGCATTGACGTTCCACGACGTTCACCAAGCTGCACCAGGGCTGACCAAAATGTCTGACCCCAAAGGTGTCTCACTCTAAACTGAAATAAATGACATCTAAGTAATCTAGTTACATCCCTACCTAGAAAAATGGCTGACACTGAGTGTGGTTGATTCACAAACTACATTAAAACTACTATACCACCAGAAACTAGAACAAAGAAAGGGTGTGACAAAAACTCACGAAATGGAGGAGCTCTCACTCAGCTCTCTATTCCACAACAAGGGTTGTACATAAACCTCTCTGGCTCTCTGGATCGGTATCCTCCTCATCAGGATTCCCATCTGGACTCCCCCAAAGACCAGGGTTCGATTTGTCCCTGTCGACATCTTCGTGGATATGCCTGGAAATGGCATTTTGGCTCCTTCCCTCTCGTTCATCGTTCTGGAAGTTCCACCATCACGCTGGTTCCTGTAGAAACGTCACCCCCCATACTGGGATGGTATTAGCCCATGGTAACTGCTTCAACCATGGTGAATAAAAGTCCAATCACGTGGGTAGCGAAATAAGTTGCGTGATTATTCATCCTCTCACTTCCAAAATTATAATGTCCGTCGTGACTATCATAGGCTTCAATTATAAAATACGACACAGCCTTAATCTTGCAGATGTGGATTAGCATGTGAGCTAATACTATTTTATAATGCTGCACGTGCTAGTGACGCTACTTTTGTATCACGCAGCATCCGTGAATTATACGACGTTTCAAAGATGAAATTTCCACTTTGGCAATTTAAATATCTCATACTATTATAATCACACTTATTCAGGATAATTGTAACACTATTACCTGTATATTTCCACTAGGCATCTGCCCTCCACATACGCGTGGGTAATATGTGATGTCACAGCAATGTTGTGCAATACACTATACTTGCCAATAATTATTTCCCAAGCTTCTTATTTAATTCACTGGACTTCATCGACAGTGAATATTAGTATTTGCTTGCTCGATGGCACCTTATAATCACTTTTATCGCTAAACAGCGGATATTCTTCTACGTCTCGTAGGACAAATGTAATTCCACGCCTACACAAGGCGGATTCTCAAGACGCAGTGCTCCGGTACTGGGTGTCTCTAGAAAGTAGGTCGTCAAAACGAAAACGTTGAGCGACTACTTACGTTCCTTTTTGCGTATCTGCAAGGGTATTACCTTACCTAAAGTAAAAATAAACATTCTCCAAAATGTTTTAATAATGCAGCATGACGAAATGGAATATTCTGAGTCTCGTAGGAAAGATACAAATAATTAATAAGACCTCAGATAATAATTAGCAGTTTACACCAAAGTCAAAAGTGCGATTCACCGCTACTTCAAAGTATCGCGTGATCTCTCAGCTTCACGTGGCTTCCTGGGTGTGTTCAAAAGTACAACATCCCATCATAAATGCTCTGTCATAAAAAAAAAATATCACATGAACCATAGCTCAGCGGGTTCATCTGCCTCTCTGTCGTTTCAAATAAAATGTTGGGATAACATTTTTATTTGCTTTGAAATTCATTCAAGAGTGATATTTTTTTAGATTGGCTGCATTAAAGGTTCCAATGCGTTCTCCTGTCCTAATGTCTTCTATCACATAACTTCCATTGTTTAAAGGCTGTCGGATACGACTAGGGCCATAATACAAGGATAGAAATTTCCCATATATGCGGTCTATAGGACTAGAAATTCCGGGTCTCCTTATAAGGATAAGGTCTCCTTCTACTAGTGGTTCTCTAAACCTCTGGCGTCTAGTTCTTCTCAAGCGCTTGGCAGCTTGTCTGTCCATAGTCTCTCTTGCTGCTAAAAGTCTGCTGGCATGTGATGGTTGTAAACAAGGTGGATTTACAATCACACGATCCCATATTCTCAGCGGCATCTGGTTCAAATGCAAGACCATAGGTATTTGACCAGTGCTTTCATGTACTGTTGAATTAATACATTTTGCCATAATGACAAGGACTTCAGTCCATCGCCAGTGTTCTTCTTGACAATATAATCGACAGAATTTTGCGATAATAGACATCACGCATTCTGCTGGGTTGCTCTCTGGATGTCGAATAGATGATAAAACATGACCTATTTCAAGCTCATTCATGGCATTGGCAAATTCTGCTGAGGTGTACTGTGATCCGTGATCAGTCAACAAGAATTGTGGCTTTCCTGCCTCCGGTATCACTTGACGTCTAATCCTCTGAATAATCTGATGTGCAGTAGCTTTTTGAATTGGATGAAGCATCGTATATTTCGTGAACACATCCACCGTTACAACGATGTATCGATTCCCACGACGAGCCTTAGGTATTGGGCCATACAGGTCCTGTGCATACAACTCTCTAGGTTGAGTTGGTAGTATTGGTCTAGGTTGTTCCTTCAGCAAGTGTGACGTGTATTTGTTCCGCTGGCATGCGTCGCAAGCACGTAAACACTGTCTAACGGTGGCTCCTAACCCTTTCCATGTGAAAGACTCCTTGATAGTTGCAATGGTTTTGTCTGTTCCACCATGTCCAATGGATAAATGTACCATAAGAATAACAGATTCTTGGTATCTCCTAGGAATAACTGCACGCAGTTGAGTGTGGTCCTCGTCTACAAACTTGTATAAGACACGATGATAAATCAAATAATCATCTGCAACAGCAGCAATCCTTGCATAATGATCATCCTGTGGATCCATTCTTCGTTCTAGGAAACGGATAATATGTCTGAGTTCCTCCTCACGTCGCTGTCCTTCAGGTAAATGACGAAATCAGCGAAGGTGTTCCTCGTATTCTCCCTCGATGTCTATGGCATTAACAGTAGCTTCAGGATTCCGGCTGAGGATGTCGGCCAACACATTCTCTCTGCCTGGTCGATAAACTATTTCCAAATCGAACTGTTGGAGAAACAGCGTCCAACGTGTGATCCTGTCGCTTGCCAGTCTTGTTCTCAAGATGAAGGTCAACGCATGATGATCGGTTCTCACAATAATCCTCTGACCTACCAGAAGTTTCTGCCAGTATTCAAGTGCGTAAACAATTGCAAGTGCTTCTATCTCGGTCGTGAAGTAGTGAGATTCATGTGCTCTTAAACGTCGGCTTAAGAAAGCGATGTAATGACGTTTCTTCTCATCATCTTCTTGCAGTAAAATGGCTCCTATACCAATGGCAGATGCATCAGTTTCTAGAATAAAGTTCCGAGAGTAATCTGGATATTCTAACTGAATTGAGTCCACAAGCATCTGTTTAGCTCTCCTGAAAGCTATCTCGCATTCATCATTCCAGTTCCACCTGCAGTTCTTTTTCAATAATCCTTGCAGTGGTGCAACAGTTTCGGAATACTTCTCACAATGAGCAGCAAAGAATTGGAGAATTCCTAAGAATTGTCTCACGTGTTTCACACGGGTTGGTGTTGGAAATGCAGCAACAGTTCTAATCTTTGCCGGATTCGGTCTATATCCTTCTCCATTGATTATGTGTCCTACGAATTTCACTTCTTCCTGAAAAAATCCACACTTGTCAAACTTGACCTTAAAATTTGCCTGTCGGAGATTCTCAAAAACAAGGCACAATGTCTTTAAATGCTCTTCTTCTGTTCCCGAAGCTATGATTATGTCATCCACATAACATATTACTTTCTGCTTCACTTCATGAGTCAGCTTGGCATCAAGTGCTCTGATTAATGCAGCTCCGGCATTTTTCAATCCAAATGGTAGTTTTTTGGAATACATAAGTAGTCTGATCAAACAAGAATCCAGTATATTTCTGAGTATGCTCAGATAATCTGATATGGTAATAAGACTGAACCAAGTCTAATGATGAAAATATCCTTTTTCCTTTGAACTTCCTGAGAATGTCCCTAATCTTGGGCGGTCTGTCGTGCTCAGGAGCTAGGCGTTCATTCAAGGCTCTGGCATCAAGACAAAGTCTCAAGCTTCCATCTACCTTAACCACAGGTATTATGGGATTCAAGAAAGGAGTCGGTGATTTCTTGATTGTACCTGCTGCTTCCATCTCATGGATCTTCTTAGCAGCTTCTTCGAGATGTTTCTCGGCAATCGGATAGATCCTTTTCTGGAATGGGGAATCGTCCAGTAATACAAGATCATACTCATAGTCTAATATCTCACCAGGTGTGGTGTCGAATATATCTCTGTATTCGTTCAGTATTGCCTCAAGATCCTCATGTGTGGGTGCTGATAACGATTCTGCCTCTTCGTCGGCATCTAGTGTCGCCTCAATTTCCTTGCCCTTTAATGCTTCGACTACATCTACTTCGGATAGGAATTCCGGTTCTTCTTCAATTAGGCTCAACTGAATGGGTTCGTTCGGCTTAAACTCTACCGTATTCCGTCCCATGTCAATGATTCCATCATATTTTCTAATGAAGTCTGCGCCTAAAATGGCATCATGATGCAGGCCCTTCATTACGAGAAATTCGTGCAAGTACACGTGGCTCGAAATCTTCACAGTACACAAAATCTGGATTTTGCACGTTACAACGCGGTCAGGTATGACACCTCTGACTCTTATAGCTGAAATGGGCAACTCCGTCACCTCAGAGTTTGCTCTAAGTCTGGCATGGCAATCGGCGGAAATTACACTAATCATCGCTCCAGTATCGACGAGTATGACTACACTGACTTCATTCAAGGTGACTACAATCTTGGGTAGACGTGTTAATTCATAATTGTGGTTCGTCGTTCGTCGTTCGTCCAACAAGTCTTCTTGGATTGGCTCCCAGAGTAATATAGAGGCAGTTACTCGGTGCTCAAACAAACAAGAATCTATTGATTTTTCGGAGTTTTTTTTTCTGTCATGGCGAGAAGTACTGGGTTGGTTCTGCTCCGTCTCCTGCGCCGAATGTCTATTTTCCCTCGAAGTAGGGTTCCGTTCTCCCTCTTCTTGGATCTGCAATTCTCTCAATTGTTGGAGGTACTCACGGCTCTCCCGCGCTCTTCCTTTCCAATCCCTGTCTGGCTGGTATCTAGGGTCTCGATTTCTGTCGTAACCCCCACTATATCGATAGTCTCTACGGATACGTCCGTGTTGCTGATTTCTTCCTTCATTCCCTCGGCGGTTGTTTTCATGACGTCGGTTGTCGTCCGTCCTTCGGTCGAATCGCCGGTCCCAATGACTTCGCCGGTCATCATGTTGATTTCGAGTATACGGAGTGTTGTTCCATTCTCTCCTGTTATAACTGTAATTGTTATCACGTCGCCCAGAATCCTCTGTGGTTTGTGTTTGTTGTGGCGTTTGTCTCACTTTATCAACAGTCGTCAGATTCATATGTCTATCCTCGCGTCTATCAGCCTTCTGCTGACGGTGTGTAGGAAACTGTTCTGTGTTAGCGTCCAACCTTCGCAGTATCTGGTCACTCTGCTGGAAAGTGGATGCCCCTGCAGCGATTAACACACGTTGTACATCCGCAGGGTACTGCCAAACAATTGTGTTCACCAAATCTTGTTCGGACAATGGAGGCTGAAGACAACGGAGCTTCGCGAGCTGTATTGCGAAGTAATTCGCATAACGAGTAGGTGTATTGGAACTGTACCTTCGAGTGTACATCTCAGCTCGGATACTCTGCTGGATGTCGCTCGACCAATATGTTCTTAATAACGCTTCCTTAAAGTCTTGGTAGCCTGTGAATGAGTATCGGAATGCTCTGAACCAGGTACCGGCTTGTCCCTCAATCAGTCGCTCTATAACTCTTAGTTCCCTCTTTGGAGTTACCATAGTATCACGTAAGTAGCTTTCGACATTTGCTAGGAATTCCACTGGAGTAACACCGCTCCCAGTTCCCGAGAAGCGAGCTGGTTGCTCCTCTCTTGAACGAATTATGGTGACATTTCCCTGCGTATTCGCGGGTCTGAAAGTATTTTGCATGTAACTCTGCGTAGGAGTGTTAGTCTCATGACTAATTCGATTAGATGCTGGTTGAAACGGGTGAGCGTTAAAGTTCAAGGTCTGACCTTGCGCTAAATTAGTGAATTGTGACGGTTGCGATTCCATAGGCGCGCTGGGTTGGAAATGGGTAGGCATCATTCCTCCTGATTGAGATATAGGCGTTTCCTGAGATTCTCCCATCTGTGGGTGTACGTGTCTCTCTCTTGGAGTCGTCTCGAGTCTGTCCAGGCGTCTTTCTATTACTTCAAGACCTGGGATGGTTCTGGCTGCGACTTTGTTGCCTAAGTCGTTCAATTGCAGCTCGATCCTGTCAACCTTTCCCTTGAGGTTTGTGTCTACCTCGCGTATGGCCGTCCTAAGGTTATAACTGAGGTCTAACCTCTCGGTCACCGCGACTTCCTCAAATCTCTTTTGTAAGGAATCGATATCTCCTTCAACTCTGGACATATTTTCTTGGATTTTACCCACATCGTCTCTAACCTCGGCTACCTTAGCCTCGACTGTAGTTTCGTGTTCGTTGAGGTCACCTCTCAATAACATGAGGTCAATTTTGTGTTCCTCATGATGAACATCAACTGTCTCACGTAGACTGTCTACGGTTTCCGTCAATTCAGAAATGTTTCTCCTGTTGGTGTTAAGTTCCTCTTTAATCTCCATCATGCCATCAACGATAGTCTTCACGTTGTTATTAACGGCATTGGCAGCTCCTCTCATCAAGATTAAACCAACGTTCATGGTTGCCATGTCCTTCTTCACATTTCCGATAAATCCCTCGACGTGATCTAGTCGAGTCCCGAATTCTTCCCTGGTATGTTCCAGATCTGCTCTCATGTCTATCTGGACTTTATTCAAGGTTGTCTGAATTTGAGCTGTGTGCTCCTCCAATCGGTTTTGCACCTCCTCCCTAGCTCTATTCATCTGGTCGGTTAAGCAATCTACGCGCTGGTTAGCCTCCTGATGGTGTCGTATGACATCAACCCTGACAGCTGCTAAACCTGTCGTCAGATCATTTCTCGCTTCGATCCTATATGTGTCCATGTCTGCCCTGACTTGAGTTAAATCAGCCCTAAAATTATTTACAGAGTGAGTGTTAATCTCTAAGTCCTGTCTTACATTGTTTATAGACTGAGTGTTAATCTCCAAGTCCTGTCTAACCTTGTTTATAGACTGAGTGTTAATCTCTAAGTCCTGTCTTACATTGTTCATAGACTGAGTGTTAATCTCTAAGTCCTGTCTTACATTGTTGACTTCCTGTCTAACCTGGTCCACATGACCACTTACAGTATTTACAGCCTGAGTATTCTGTTGAAGATTGGCATTCACACCTGCCATAATCTCTCCAAACACACGACGAATAGTTTCCTCATCCATAGATAAGAAATATATGAGAAAGTGAGGGATCAATTTCTACTGGAACTTACAGCTATGATTAGTTACTTGGTGGTATAAAGCTTGCTTCATTTATATAAATATCACGAGTACAGCTGGAGTATGCAAACTAAGTGCTTCTACATTTACAAAGACAACGGTGAGCAAAGCAAAGTATTACATTTACTTAGGATGAGGCATCATCAAAGAAAATCCTATCCTTCATTTATTCAACACTAAAGCCTCACCCCATGGACTTCTATCAAACATGAATGCCATGCGGTCAATTGATCTGCAGTACGACTTTCTAAGTTCGTCCCAGTCCTGTCAATTTACCATTAATCAACATTAGGATCCTCAAAAAAAATAACATGGTACTGAGGGTCACCACGTTAACGTCGGCACATGAGTTGGGCGCCATTTTATGTCGTCCAAGTCAAGCCCACAACGTTGTGCGCCATTTTATGACGTCCGTTTAGTTGATGTCAACAACCACGATGACTCAACTACCGACACATAAATCGAATAAAAAGAAAAGTACCGTGAGGATCAGGTGACCTTCCAAAAAGGCTAAAGCGGCACGAGAGTCCGTAGTCCACAGGGATCGTGGTACATGGTGACGATGGTCATAGACCGCCTAAGGAAAGGTTCACCTTAAAACTAGACTGAGAAAATAAACATCCAGACTCATGTAACACACCGTGAAAATTTATTAAAATTCACAAGCCCCTAGCCTAGTTCGGAGGGTTATAATCGGCTAGTCCGCAAATTAATAAATAAACTAAGATAAAGAACAGGTCCCCTACCTGAGAAGTTACTGAAAAACCCTCGCGAAAGATCTAACTCACAATGATAAAGCAACAACAGCAACGCTAGGAATATGGCACGACGCAAGTCCCTAGTTCAAGTTACAAGACCAAGCTAATATCTGAATTTACATTTAACAGGGTAGCAAAACAAATCTAGGTTAGGATGGTACCATTTCGACATTTAAATTTAACATTAATTCAACTAGCTAAGTCCTATCAATTAACAAAATTTACGGCGATGACGTCCGTAAAAGAAAACAATTACATCCAAAAGCTAAGTGTACAGCCATGAAAAACAAACAATTTAATTATGCTTAATAACTGTGTGCTAACATGTAGGGTTTAATACACTTGACATCATAAATTAATAACGAAATAGACACAGTAGTTTTATTAAAAATTCCTGCCTACACCTTGGTTTACTCTTTGTAAACCATAGTCATCTAATGTGTATAGTTACGGTGACGAATGCGCAGTTGAGACCACGTCTGACATCGCATGGGCTGAGCTCCACAAGCTACGAACTCTAGGTTCGCACATGCTTCAGGTCGCTACAAAAATGTCAACTGTCCTAGTCATTTCCTCACAAGGAAATTATCTTCAACTGCACGGCTATGTCAACAGTTCAAGAATGCAAAGAACAAAGTTAGATAGAAAGAATCGTTAGTTAGGCTTGTTTTACAACAATTATGCATTTTATTATTAGAATGTCGGTTTATAGGTTTATCGTAGGTTTATGGCGAATAACATTGACAATAGCCTGGGCACGGAGTGTCTCCAACTGAGATCATTCTCCACCAAAAAGCCTCGACTCAACAGTCGGAATATAATCATCGAGTATAACAACTCGGACACACAATAACACGGGTTACCAGCGGCGCTAAGCTCGCGTTCAATAACTCTGGGATAGGCCTGTACAACAGTTACCTTCCAGTAACATCTGGTCAACGGGATCATCCCCGGACAAAGCATACAATAACATCCTGCCATAACAGGGTAGACTTCACCATCCTATAGAAAACCTTACATAACTGTACCTGTCATACGACAATACACGCAACAGAGCGCTAAACTAACAAAAACCGATCCATAAAACAAGTGATCAAATACAAGAGTGGAAACTGATTTCCATAAGCAAAGTAGCAATGAAAGGAAAAGGGAATACAAATTGTACTCTGTCCTCGTCTATAGTAGTTTTGTCTCACAATGAAGCAGGCGTGCTCTAGGTCACTGGGTTACATAACCAGTTTATTCAAGGCCGGCGATTTAATCAATACAAAACCTGCACTTGGCCGGTTCATAAAAAACTTTACCATATGTTACGGATCTCTACAGAGTCCGTATATCAAATGCACGCTATAAATCTGAGTATAGTAATACACTTCCGTCTTTCTACCAAAGACGTCTAAATGAAAGTAAACTTACAATAACTGCAGCTCTTTGCTTTAAAAATGCAACTCAGTAGTTGCTAGAACATCAAATAAAAACGTGTCTCACACGACACAAGAAAAATATGATAAATGTGGCACAGATTCACACACTAGATCTGTTTAATGATACGTTGGGAACCGCGTTCGATGCTAGGCAACGAAACATTCCTTCTAGTTGTTAGGTTCAAACATGACCAAGAATAGCTTCTGAGCTTATTCAAAATGAAATATAATGCATTTACAAACTGGTAGTTACTGTCGACTACCTAAATGATACGACCGTTCTAACGACAGTCAGGGGTGTAACAAAGGATGGCTGCGAAGAATGCAGTCAATTAATAACCAAGGCATCTGATTGCCATAACTACAGTCAGCAAAGACTTGAAAATTACCCCAAGTAGGGTTGAACAAAATAGCCTCAAAATGACTACGATCAGGTTCAGCAAAAAGGTAGGCATTGACGTTCCACGACGTTCACCAAGCTGCACCAGGGCTGACCAAAATGTCTGACCCCAAAGGTGTCTCACTCTAAACTGAAATAAATGACATCTAACTAATCTAGTTACATCCCTACCTAGAAAAATGGCTGACACTGAGTGTGGTTGATTCACAAACTACATTAAAACTACTATACCACCAGAAACTAGAACAAAGAAAGGGTGTGACAAAAACTCACGAAATGGAGGAGCTCTCACTCAGCTCTCTATTCCACAACAAGGGTTGTACATAAACCTCTCTGGCTCTCTGGATCGGTATCCTCCTCATCAGGATTCCCATCTGGACTCCCCCAAAGACCAGGGTTCGATTTGTCCCTGTCGACATCTTCGTGGATATGCCTGGAAATGGCATTTTGGCTCCTTCCCTCTCGTTCGTCGTTCTGGAAGTTCCACCATCACGCTGGTTCCTGTAGAAACGTCACCCCCCATACTGGGATGGTATTAGCCCATGGTAACTGCTTCAACCATGGTGAATAAAAGTCCAATCACGTGGGTAGCGAAATAAGTTGCGTGATTATTCATCCTCTCACTTCCAAAATTATAATGTCCGTCGTGACTATCATAGGCTTCAATTATAAAATACGACACAGCCTTAATCTTGCAGATGTGGATTAGCATGTGAGCTAATACTATTTTATAATGCTGCACGTGCTAGTGACGCTACTTTTGTATCACGCAGCATCCGTGAATTATACGACGTTTCAAAGATGAAATTTCCACTTTGGCAATTTAAATATCTCATACTATTATAATCACACTTATTCAGGATAATTGTAACACTATTACCTGTATATTTCCACTAGGCATCTGCCCTCCACATACGCGTGGGTAATATGTGATGTCACAGCAATGTTGTGCAATACACTATACTTGCCAATAATTATTTCCCAAGCTTCTTATTTAATTCACTGGACTTCATCGACAGTGAATATTAGTATTTGCTTGCTCGATGGCACCTTATAATCACTTTTATCGCTAAACAGCGGATATTCTTCTACGTCTCGTAGGACAAACGTAATTCCACGCCTACACAAGGCGGATTCTCAAGACGCAGTGCTCCGGTACTGGGTGTCTCTAGAAAGTAGGTCGTCAAAACGAAAACGTTGAGCGACTACTTACGTTCCTTTTTGCGTATCTGCAAGGGTATTACCTTACCTAAAGTAAAAATAAACATTCTCCAAAATGTTTTAATAATGCAGCATGACGAAATGGAATATTCTGAGTCTCGTAGGAAAGATACAAATAATTAATAAGACCTCAGATAATAATTAGCAGTTTACACCAAAGTCAAAAGTGCGATTCACCGCTACTTCAAAGTATCGCGTGATCTCTCAGCTTCACGTGGCTTCCTGGGTGTGTTCAAAAATACAACATCCCATCATAAATGCTCTGTCATAAAAAAAATATCACATGAACCATAGCTCAGCGGGTTCATTATATCAAATTCTTAACCATATCAAAAGCTAGTTCTTCCATAAAATTGAGTAAGATTATAAATAATCAGAAAAATACCGGAGTCATTTGTGAAACGAAAAGGATAAAAAGATCTTAAGGTCTTAAATGGCTCAATTGTAAGTACTTCGTATTTTTTCTGTGATTTTGAAACCTTTCTTTCCTGAATTTGACAATATAGTACAATGTCAATTTTACAAATAATTTCAGCAATAACAATTGTGTACCGTACCTTCACAGCAGTCATGTCGGAGACATAAGAGAATTATCCTGACGACATAAATTGGCTTACTTCAAAATTATTCTCGAATAAGTTCATATTTTTAATTTTTTATTAATTAATTTGGCCAACTATGAACCGCAAGGGAATCAAGACTTACTGCCTTTCTTTCTCTTCTCTTCCCAGAACTTCTTCATCCTGTCACTTCTTTATTTTCTCTCCTCCTCGGCAATGATCCGTTTAGGCCTCCTGCTTGGCGGTTCATATTATTGTACAAAATAGTCTACATCTTTATTATTAAATCAGCTCTCTATTTCAATGCCATTTTCTACACTTGAAAAATAAAATATCGGCACGTGTTTCAGATGACGTAATTTACGATTACTTATGTCTTAATTTGAAAATGCGTTGATATTATTTATATTTGAATTGCAGCCAATGGCCATAGCAGGGCATTTGAAATTAACGCCCGTAGGGTTCCCAATTCCAATTTCAAGTAGTTATAACTTTGGCTACCAGACGCCACTGTCACTGACACCCAGCGGTGAACGTTGGAACTTGATAGAGCGTTTCTAACCTAATAGCCTACAAATGTTGGCTACACACTACCATTGTTGTGGTAGGTTCTTTTACAAGCTATAAATCTATGACATGGGCCCACCGGCTTCACTTTCCCTCAAAAGGAAGGCATACTGAAGGATTTTAAAGCGTAGCAGTTCAGCATGCTATCAACTACGCCACCGAAGCCATGCATGGATATCCTACCAAGACATGCTTCTGATTTATGATCGGTTGGCTGCGTGGCTCAGCGGTAACGTTCTCGCCTGCTGTGTCCAAGGTTGCAGGATCTAATCCTGGAGCTGTCAGCTGGCATTTGAGGGTGCGTAAATGCAAGGGAGCCGTGTCTGTTGATTTACTGGCACGTAAGAGATTCCCTTCGGGGCATCATTTTGGCACCCTGGCATCTTTAAAAGCCGCAGTAGTCAAAAGAGATGTAAAACCAATAACATTATTATTGATTTATAACCAGTTAGCCTAAAGAACTAGTTCTGTTGTTCGTATGAAAATCTTTATAATACTAGCCTAAAATCCAAAGTTCAAATCTTACCGTTTAGGGGCCTTTCGAAAGTCAGGTGTCGTCTCGTTATTTGAACAGTCTACATTAATACTAACTTCTCAGTCAGTCAACATGAATACACACAATTACATTGGGCGAGGAGTAACAATTAATTTCCCTGTGTATTGTGTAATTCATAATACAATAATTATTTATACACTTAATAAGACGTTTCTCATACAACCCCCCCCCCCCCCCTCGCTTTATGTGAGAAGTGTTTTATTAAGAGTATAATCAATTCAAGTATTTTTATTTCCGGCACCAGGAGATAAATTGTCTCTCCCGTCTACACTCGTGTTGACTGACTGAAAAGTGATCATAAAGGTGACTTAGCTTACTTTGCAACACTGAAATCTGGCTTTTAATATTTGATCTGTTTGTTGCACATCTCCTCTTGTAAAACTCATAACGGCTACACAATGCGAACATACAGTAAATCCAGCAACAAATCTGGAAGGAGTTATGTTTTTCGTCGAAAGTTTGGAAACGAATTCAAGTGTACCTGTTAAGTTGGCACCAAGCGCTACATATACCTAAGTGTGTTAGACATTCATGAACTGTACAAAACACATATTGCTAATGTGCAATTATTTTGAACAACATATTCTCAAAAATTGGTCTGTCCTATAAGAAAATTAAAAGAATGTCTTCCTAAAACCTAAATCCGTACTTGATGTCAACAGATGTCTTTTCTCTAGAAGAACTTCCCTTTACTGTACCAACCTATTGCTCTTTGCTAACCTATTCTTTATATCCTCTTTGTTTCATCCTTCACTACTTATTTTGAATCTCAAGTAGCAGATATTTCCTACTTCTATTAGCTTTTCACCTGCCAATTTTATATAAGTGGGGGTTTCGGATTTATTCTGGCTGCATTCCATTACTTTGTTTTGCATTGATTAATTTTTAGCAAGAATACCTTACTTAAGACTGTGTCCATACACTTTAACAAGTAGTTCCGTTAAGAACTATACAGTCTATTTTCATATATCATACTTATGTTAATTGCCTCTATAAACCTACAAAATTTCAGTTTGATTGCTCAAATAGATTCGTAGATATTGAGAACCATCTAAATATTTCAGATGGTCACCATGTTGGATTTTGATATAATGTAGGCCATAGAGTTATGTACTATTATATGACGATTTTCGCGTAGGTTCATTATGTTAACGTTCACATCGATCACATGATTAATATACAAAAAATAAAAACCTAATTTTCAAATTGCGCACAGCCGCCATCTGTAGGTTATGTGAACAATTGAATTAAATTAGATGATAGTGTTTTGAATGCGAATAAACATTTACTGTACCATATTTCACTGCTTTCAGATTGCTAAATCGCGAGAAACGTCTATTAAAATGTTTCACCTTCGCTTGGCTGCCGTGCTCGTTTTGTATTTTACAGGATTTTTTAAGTCTCATAATACTCTTTACCACCATACAACATTTCAGGGTGATAGGCCTATCCGTATTAGTTTCGAGAATATAGAACGGCGGTGAAGCATTTCCCACAGCCACCATCTTCAGGTTATATAAACAATTGAACTAAATTAGATGTCAGTGCATTACAATGTGTATAAACATTTCCTGCATCCAGTTTAATTGCGTTTGGATGGTTCAATCGCAAAAAAATGTATATTTAAAAGTTTCAATTTCGCTTGGCCGCCATGTTCGTATTTTTAGTAAACAGGTTTTTCAAAGTCTCAGAGGTAAACTTCTAGTAATGACTTTTATCACCGTACAAAATTTCAAGGTTATATCAGTAATAGTTTCGGAGATATAGAATGCCGGTGAAATATTTCGCACAGCCACCACCTTGAGGTTATGTAAACAATTGATCTAAATTAGATGCCAGTGCATTACAATGTGTACAAACCTTTGCTGTACAAAGTTACTTGCGTTTGGATGGTTAAATCGCGAGAAAAGTCTATTTAAACGTCCCAAATACGCTTGGCCGCCAGGTTTGTTTTCTGGTTAACAAGTTTTTGAAAGTCTCATAGGTGAATTTTTCGTAGTGCCCTTTATCACCGAACAAAGTTTCAGGGTGATACCGGTAATAGTTTCGGAGATATATGCTAAAATGCCGGTGAAATATTTCACACAGCCGCCATGTTGGATTGGTGAGACGTTATACAATTTGAAAGGCACAGTCGTGGTCGGCTGAAATTGTATTATGACCTTACGGAGTTTCATTGAAATTGCACCAGCCGTTTAGAAGTTATTAGGGGGGCATATACGCACACATATACATACACTTACACGGACTAAAGGTGATCTCATAAGCCTATTTTTCCATAAATTAAAATAGGTTTAAAATCATCTCACTCCCCGGTGAAACAATTAAGATGTCAATGCCATCAGCAAATATATGAGTTTATGTCGTTTCAGCCTACTATTACTATTCTCTCCTATTTTCTTTATTGTTTGTTCAATGTATGGATTGAAAATTATGGTCGATAATTAGCAGATTTGTCTTACACATCATCCTCTCTCACATGTTTTGCAACTCTAATAACTGTAGTTTGTTGTTCGTACAGATTGTAGATCACACTCCTATCGCTGTACATTATTTCAATACTTCTTCAAACGTCAGGTAGTTTATTCCAATTAAAATTGGATACCTATCAATAGAAAGGTGCTAAGTGTCATTTTTTGAAAAAAAGCCGTTTTTTTTCTAGAATGGTGCTATGTGAGATGTAGCATTACATATCAAAAGGGCTAACTCCTCAGTGGTTTCGAAGGACCTTCCAAGAGCATCACAAGATGGAACTAGTGGTAAGTCCTGCAGCTCATTCAGAAGAAAGGTGCAATGTGCCAATCATTTGTTCTCATTTTCCTCCAATACGTGCATCGTTGACAGAATTGTTCAAGGAACTTAGAATACTCAATTATTAGCAGTTCGTACTGGTGGGAACCTGTGTACGGATAGCACAGTTTGTTTCCCGTTGGAACGCGACTTTGCCGTGCATTAGTCTCGCAAAATCTCGAAAACTACTGCTCCGATTCCAATGAAAATTTTACGATTTGTTCTCATTAAGGTAGACAGTGTTTAGAAAGTGGTTTGAACAAAATCGAATTGGCAGTATTTTTAAATTAATTTACATTAAAAAGCCTTGCCAATATTGAATCTAATAACTTGACTGACAGATGGTGAAACAGTGCATCCACTTCAAAATTTTCTATGAGCAAAGATAACATCCCGTATCATACCCTTTGATCAATAAGTGCAACAAAATAATACTTAACGTAACAGAATCATACTCTATAATCAAAGTACAGCATATTAAAGTATGTTATAATAATATTACTTTTCACGTTAATGTGTTTCGACCAACATATCTAATGTGAGAATGTACTACTAACGGAAAGGATGTCAATATTGTCAAGTTCTCAAGGTAGGTTCGATAGATTTGAGTTACTATGAAAACAATTCCGTGTCGTTTTACAGTGTCCATTACATTACCGGTACTAAAATTCCATGTCATTTTAGTGTCCATTACAATGCCAAGGAGAGGAAGAGCTGACAGAGGTCGTCGAAGCCAGTTAAATGCGCGGCGAGCTACTTCACGTGCAAATCGCACTGATGACCAAAGAGCGACGGATAATGAAAATAGTCGTATGGGCATGTCTGACATACGTTCGAGAGCGACTGAAAATGAACGATCAGCGAATAGATTCAGAATGAAATGAGTTCGTGAATATTAAACACAACGCCACCGAGCACGACACAATGGACATGACTGATTGCGCCAACGCGATGCTCCTATGAACCTGGAACATCAGTTGACCAAATCAAAGGAGGATCTCATTCGGCTTGTTTTTCCGAACGTAGCGCAGAACTTCAAAAACCATAATTGGCTGAGCGAACGAGCCATATTGGCAGCGAAAAATAAAGATCCCAACGAGTCAATTCAAAATTTCATTCCGGGACAGTTGTTTTCCTTCAAATCGGTTGACACAGTTATCAACCAGGATGAGGAAGTCAGCCATCTCACAGAATTTTTGAATTCGCTGGAATTGCCTGGATTACCACCTCACAATTTGCAATTGATAGTAGGCTCAGTCATCATCATGTTGCGTAACATCAATCAACTTCGACAATGCAATGGAACACGACTGGCTGTGGAAAAGCAAATGAACAACGTCATCGATGGAGAAGTTGTTTTGATTCCGCGCATCCCAATGATTCCACCGGACGTGCTATTCGATTTTAAGCGGTTGAAATTTCCCATTCTTATGGCCTTCGCAATGACCATCAACAAATCACAAGGTCTATCGTTGGAAGTTTGTGGAATTAACTTGGAGTTTCAGTGTTTCGTGCATGGACAACCGTATGTCACGTGTTTGCGTGTCGGAAAGCCGTCATCAGTGTTTAATTAGCACGTAGCACATTCGTAAAGACTAGTGGACTTTGCACCTTTCACAACTTCTAACATTTCACTCAAACTGAATTCCACAATTTTCATATTATGAACCTATATCTGCCACTGGATAGCAAGGAATACTATATCTGTATGTTATTCAAATTAGAAGAATAAATACTCACAAATAAACTGACTAAACACTTTTTACTATAATACTCAATGTTCATAAAAATGGCACTTAGCACCTTTCTACTGATAGGTATCCAATAATCAAAAGTGTCTTGTAAGTCTAAGAATGCCTTGAGCTTTCGCTTATCCTTATTCTAACTTGCGAAATCTGCCTACTAGGCCTACTTAGTATATCATCTCTTGTTTCTATGATTGCTCTGAAACCGAACTGGTTTCCACCAAACTCGGCTGTATCCTGTCGTTCCATCCTATCGTAATTATTGATGTCAGGATTTTTAAAGCATAAGTGACCAAGCTCATTGACGATAATTTTCACATCTGACAGCTGTCGTCTGTCTTCTTAAAATCAGCGGGGATCCAACCTCTGCCATGAAATCTACTTGCTAATGAAATGACCTGAGAAGACCCTCACCTCCGATGCAAAGTGCCTACTCAGTCGGTATATCAACTATACACGGAGCTTTGTTCATACTTATGTCTTGCAAGAACCCTATCTCAATGTAAGATATTGTTTCACATCCTCTTCAATTCAATCTTCCCTTTCCGCTACACGATCCTCAAATTCCTTACCCCTATACAAACTTTCAGTGTATGATTTCCATCTCTCTATATTTTCTTATGTATAAGTTTTTCAATGTTCGTACGGTACTCGTATATATAAATGAGCTTGGAAACATACATCCTTTCAATAGTTTTTAAACGCTCCAATGACAAATTATAGCGACACAGGAATCAGGCCACGAAACCGGTTGGGACATCTCGCTGAGTTGGTCAGTTAACCGAGCCGACCATTGAGGAAAATATACGCAGTTACGTGAGCGACTTGGCACTAAACTGCACAGTGCTAAAAGAATGACGGAACTATCGTGCACGGAGATAATCCAGGACTCCCGAGACGAGCCGAAGACCACACGTGCAGTAAGTGAGTCTAGAGGATAGAAGAAGGGGTGACTCGTGCTTGGCGCGTGGCGGACAGGCAATAAGAAGCGACCTTACATAGATGAGAGCAAAGAATGTAATTGGCATAGCTAATTACCAGCATGATTTTAACACATTGTAATATCATGGAAGATATTAAATAATAAATAAGAACTATTTATTAATATTGCAGCTAATTAGATGTTTAATTAAGGAGTATTATCATCATCGGTATTAAGCAACCAATCAGATCCATGTTTTGAAAGGGGACGCTACTTTGAGTATTGGCGAGGGGAAGGAGAGAAGAGAATTAAGACTCTTAATAATTACGATTTCATGAGAAGATGACGTGTCAACCAAATACTCGACAATCGAACAAAGCTGATAGAAATTACTATATATTTGAAGAAGACGAATACGACATGCAATTAGTAACGAGAACGAAAGCACTTAGTTTGTGCATATATATCAAGTCGACATACAAGTATATTTAAAATGTATAGAAATTATTCTACATATTTCTACCATGTCGAAAATACTGAAGTTGAGGGAGGAATATACGACTGAATCTGCAGAAGAAGTAATGACGAACTAAAATTATTATGGGAACAAAACTATGACGACAACGAGAGTATTCGAAATGACATAACATCAATCTCGTGGGGGAATTTAACAACTCGTCTCTCCTACGTAAAATATTCTACATCTACAAAATCATTTCACCAACTAAAATGACGAATGCTTATGTCAGAACTTTGGCGAAAGAAGATAGAAAGTATTCACGAACGAGGGGGGCTAGAGTTGATCCCAGTGCCATCAAGAAAGAAAGGGTATCCCATCTCACACAAGAAGATTGCCTAGCAGGAAGGACGGCCACACGAAGATGTTAGAGTTCGAATCCCATACCTGACCGCATGGAGACCCAAGAAGTGGAGTTTAGAACTATCAGGAACAATCCGTTTCTGAGGGATAGCGAAGAAAGCCAACTTATAGTCATCTATAACGCAACACAAGGTAGTCTCATGACCAACGATATATCCCATTTTGTAGAACTGTAGAAACTTTTGAGAATATCCGACATCTTTTTATTAATGCCATTTTTCTATGTTTTCATAATATTGTTATAGTTTTCGATGTTAAATTTTCATAACTACGTCACGAGGATATTTATTCTCGATTTTTCGTCGATTTTGACAGTTTAGAATTGTTATTAAAATTTTTGGAATTTTGCGACTTTCGAAATTTGAATGAGGAGATTTTACAGTTTAGTTCAGAATAATTTTTAGGTCAAGTTTGAATGAGTTTTGATCACATTTTGTCAGTTTTTGAATTGTTTTATATCGTTCTTTGATAACGATGATAATTATGGACATTTGTTCCAAGAATGTTATACAGAGGTATATTTTAGGGAATGCGTTTCTTAAAGATCTTATTGGGAAGACCTATGTAAAGTCACGATCTGATAACTTTTTAGACAGATTTGTTTATAAATATTTCGTGACATAATTAGCAAACATAAAGTATATGAGTTTATGAGAAATATATTAAAGAAAGCATTTATAGGAGAATGTAATGTGACGTTAGTAAATACGAATTACAGCGTGTTGTTGAAGTAATAAGATTTTGAAGAATGATTTGAAAGAAATAATATCACAGCTAATAGGAAGATTTATGGAAATGTGAGTGATCGAAAAGAAATAATAATGTTATTACAAGACTAGTGTTTTATTGTATTACCTGTTAAATTAATTCATCGAGAGAACCAGTATTTTATTACATATTTTTATTAAGGATGTTGAAACTACGAACAGAATTTGTTACCGAGAAGTGAGTTAGGAATAATATGTTATTGGAAGAAACTGCGAAGTATCTCTAACAGAGAGAGATTTATTTATTCCCGTGATGACGGAGGTATTTGTTGTATGACAATGAGCATTGTGAAGCCAGTGGTTAATTGTAGAAGGAATGTCTGTAGTGACAGACTTGCGCATATTTTAATGTTGGAAAATAGGATGTTTTAAGAAGAAGCAGTATTGTTGATGTTTATTAATATTTGAAGTTATAGCAGTAGTCTCATAGGGTTGAAACTCCTTGAAAGCATTAGGACAGTGAATCCTAAATGAAGTTGAATCTCAAAGAAATTATAGGATCAATGGATCTTTGTTGAAACTGAGAGTTAACTGAGCTCTATTTAAATGGTTCTTAATCAGATATTGTATTTACGGTTATTATTCAACGAATTGGAAGATTGTATTTTTATTAAGTATTTTTATTTTAATGACAGACCAGTAGTAGGAGGCCTATGAACTATGTCTTTACTTAATTGTATGGATTATAGAATCCCGGATTGTTACAGTTTCCCGAATAAGACATAGAATGGTGAATGATAATTTTCTCAAGTCCGTTGATATGTGAGTGAAGTAATTAGGAAGACAATTTATGGCTATATTGTCTATAAAGAAGGCAGTTTGTCCGTTGTATTTATTATATTTTAAATTGGGTAGTTGCTGAACTACAGCGCCGATATTTGTGTTGTGTATAAATAATATTTAGAATTCAAAGAAAGGTTTATAGTTATATTTATGCGTATTGTAATATTTAATTTGTAATTTAAATTTGAGTAGACATTTTTATCGCTTCTATGAGAAGGATTTAAGTGATAGGAGACGGGAGATAAATTGTATAGAGTTATGAATAGTTTTTGGAATGACGGAGATCTACGTCAGGGGTAAATTCATTTTATTTCGGGGATATTTTTTTAAACTTTATAACATTTTTTGTCTTGTTATAAAACTCCCGTTACGTAGGGAACAGCAGTTGTTTGCTGCGATTTAATTCATGATTTTATTTGAGCTAACGAAAGCTTCCATAAATAACTTTATCAGTTTCTGGAAGAAACAAATAAATGTTTAATGTAACAGAGTAATGTCATTTCATCATTTAATTTAATTGAACGTTAATAATGCATATTATGAATGCAAGTCTTAGGAAACCTGTATTTGTTAATGTCAATAAATATGACAGGCACGTTTATACGATTCCCTGATCGTTTATAGAAATTTGGCATTGTCTTTGTAGTAAAATGGTAGTGGAATGTGCTGTAGGGTGGAAGTTCCCAAGGACGTTATCCGCAACCTTACGCCGGAGATTTTCATGGATTCTCGTCTTTCCTGAGTAGTTAGAATACCCTATTGTTCTGTAGTTAGATACTATAGCACATTCTGTTTGATAAATCACTGTTCCTTATTCTGAGTGTTTTCGCCAAGTAGCACTGTGTTGTTTTTAGCCAGCACTTCAAGATGCTACAATCCGTTATTTTACCAGCCTTGGATTTTGGTGGATCATCCATATATAAGGGTACAGTACCTAATGTTACAGAACTTAGAATTCAATTGTCCGAAAATACTCTTAATCTTTCAATATGCTACATGTACTGTTCGTGCTTTCAATCAATTTTCCATAATTGCATATTTCTCTTTCAACCATTCTTCTTTCGCTTCCTATCATCTCTTTTTACTCATTTTCAGCTCTCATTATTATGCATTCCTCCTTTTATCTGTTGTATATTTGTACTTTAAACTTTCAGCCATTAACTGTAGTATATCCTCAGTGGTCCACGGCTTTCTACCTATATTTCCTTTCTTGCATATTTATATATGCGAATTTTGTTGTATTGTTCTTCAAGAGTGTCCGTGGCTCTGCATTGGGAGTTCGATCAAGGTTCTTCATTATTCCTTCCTGTATACGTCTCTTGAATCTGTTGGTCATATCCTTCTTTCTAAGTTTTTCTATTGACCACCTTTTTGGCTTCTGACTTCCCTTCAGTTTTCAGCTTTAATGTGTACTCTATGACAATTAGATTGTGTTAACCGCTTATGTCCACATAAATTCTTATCGGCGTGCTTCCTTGATCGCTCCTTTCAGGCAGTCCAAATTCCATACCATATTTTATTCTATTCCTTTTCCTGTGAACCGTAGATGTCAGATTTCCTTTTGTCACCAATGTGATGTTAACCTTTCCTCTAGTCTTCCCGACCTAGAATCAAGAACGGGATAAACTTTTTATAGGAGAGGAGTCCATCACCACTTGTTATTATGCATGAAAATGTGCATATTGTCCAGAAGAACATGACGGCTTGAGTTAACCGTTGATTTCAGCCGTACCCAGTTTAATGTTATCAATTCCTTCACAGTCTAAAACACAAATAATCAGCTCATAAATTCTGAATGTCGTCCTACCCTCTTTAAGATAATGAATTCAAAACTGAACTATTGCAATATAGGCCTAATTAAAACCAATCATAAATGATGTTGTTCAGTAAAGAACATTTAGGCCAACGGCCTAGTCGTGCTGAAACACCGGATCCCATGAGAACTCCGCAGTTAAGCAGCATTGGGGGCAGTCGCAACTTGGATGATATGCCGGTTCTAGGCACTTCGCGCTGTTGGCCAACATAAGGAGGAGCGGTAAGGCCCTGGCCACCCTACCACAAGTAAACTCCGACTGGGGGTAACCTCTTCGGAGGCTCGGACCTGCCTTCGGGCAGAATACGTATTATTTTTTTTAAAGAACATTTGGCCTAATTTCTCTTATATGGATGGGTATACTGTAGTTATAAATCATCGTCTTTTTCAAGCAGTATATTGAATGTTGTTGTGATGTAAGTTAAGAATTGTACCCTATCTAAGACGCTCGATTTACTAGGTTTCAATGGAATTACGCTCATGCATCTTGAGGAATTGATTCTAACATTACTGAAGTAAGTCTATCCACCTTCTTGAATGTATGGAATCGTTGATCTTGTACCATCAGCAGAAAAAGCTTCTTATGTAAGACTATATACTGTACGTTCTGTGATTCGTCAAAGTAACTGTAATAAATAATGGATTATCGATATTAATGTCTTATGTTTTGAAAATGGTGACTGCGTATTACTGCATATGCAGTATGATAGTCTTATGTAGGAAACTCCTCTCTTACAAAGTTTCGAGTTATTTGTGCAATTGTATCTTTAGTTATTGACTTTGATGTTTTAATAGTACGCTCAGCCACTATCGTGAATATATGGCGAGATTGTTCTTTTGCTTGGGATATATTAAGTGGGATATACGGTTCAGCTTTTGTAATAATTTTAGTTATTGTAGCTATATTTTATATGGAGTTAGTTTTTATTATATTCCATAATTTCAAGATGGCCGCTGCGGCGGCGTGAGTAATACTAGTGATATTCCATATATGGTACTCTTTACTCACAAAATGTTGTATTGATTGAGCATTTACGTCTCGAGTTATTGATTTGTTTCGGTGCACCCAGCTCCCATTTTTGTCAGCCGTTATTTTGTCTTCAACATTCGAAACGCATATAGACCTCTACCTTACTAATAATTCCCGGTATTGTAGCTCTAAAATAGAGATGCATGTTGATGTAGGTGGTGGCATAGCTACAAAGCTTTATATCCCACGTAGTTGTCAAGTGTCCACGAATACTGAATTACCATGGAATTGCAACTAGTAGTCTCGAAGATCGTGTCAGCTAACCTAAAATGTCCGTAATTCTAATAATTAGCTATACCAGGTGTCAGTCGTGTAATGAAATATAATTCAAGTTTAGAAATATTCACTTATGATTTAGTTTTTCGATTTATAAGGTTGGTTTAAGTTAGTTAGGGTTTATTATTGACTTAAGTTTATTGCCGTGGTTATTCTCTCATAGTATGATTTAGTTGTACCTAATGACCGTATTGACACAAGGCTACAACAACAAAACACTGAAGTGGTGTTGTCTGTACTAAAGAAGACAGCATTACCGTACTCACGTGTAATAAAATAACATGCGCTAAATTTCCGAAAAATGACGCAGCGCACTGGCTCGCTAGACCTCGGCCGATGTGACTCAAAATCATATCATCATCACCGGAATAAAAAATACCTCAATGATGTGGGCGAAATATATCGTCCTCACATTTACCATTATAACAGACACTACAATCACATGGCTTCTGAATTCGTACATGGTCTCTTGGTCAATCATATTTGAGAAAAGTAAAACGTTCCATATAGTTGGAATACTCATAAATTTGTACCTATAAATCTCATCGTAAGCATAAGCATGTTTCAAAAATACAGACATAAAAGTCTCCTATAAATTATGGTAGTGCATTCAAATGCGACCGCAATTCTCCTCGAGAATTAACATTGGAGCTAATTACAGAATTGATGTAGTCCAAGTCTATATTCGTCGTCTCACATAGTTGCAATTCAGCCGCTGGCATTTAACATATGCTCGACTGTCACTCGGCCGCCTGGGGGTTAACTCCCCACGAGCGCTGTGTGTGCCACTGGACTCTATCGTGATTTCAATACACGCTACACTTTCATTTAAAACGAGCATCTTTCAGACAATCCTATCTGCAGGCTCGTGTAATACTTAACACACACATTAGAATAGTTACATAAGCATTAAGATTGACTTGTAATGAGGCTTGTCGTTATAATACAAGAAAAAAACAAAGAGTAGTAGAATAAATATATTACACTCTCTAAAGTAATGCTACCCGACGTTCCAAAGATGTCGGAGTACCCTAACGAGACTCCCAAGTCTCGCAGTTTGCATTTAACCATTATACACATCAAATACATGAAAACTAGAAGGTATTGTGCTACCAAAGCACTGTAGTCCATGTATAAGGACAACACCAATACCTTACGTGTTGGTGGAGTTTGCCCCAGAAAAACTCCTAGTAATGGGGAGAACAGCAACAAGCACTAGCTTGGATTAATAGCATTGTGGGGAAGCATTTAGACTGAATGATAGCTTAATATGGGGCTGAAGGATTTCACACGCTGGATAACAAAATATATAATTTATTCCAATAAACAACTTGCATAAATAACCACAATTAATGACCTGCATGAATAGCCACTATAAATTATTTTAAATACTTGTTTAAAATAGTTTTTTATGAAGTTCAACTTTATCCACCTAAAAATTGCAGTTGCAATTAAAATATCTTAAATGAGTGATAAAACACTTAACTTAGCCTTGATGTCACTTCATGCGGAGAGTTTGTCCACAAGGAATCCTCCCTCATATGAAGGAATGTAGCCGAACACAGTAGTAGGTTTCCATGGAGAAGCCTCAATAGGCAACCCACTCAACACCCTAAAGCCGGTAATACTGCTTTTGTCGTGAACTTACACGGCTGGAGTTCGTTTACAAGCATTGTAGGTAATGCCTGACTGCGGCGCCGAGTAGCTTTTGTTGACATCGTTTACCAAGTTTCATTTATGCGGTGAAGTCTCGTTTTACGAAGTTGATTTTTAAAGTCATACATGGTGACATGAACGGTGGTTCTTGCGGCGTCTTGCCGAGAATATCGAAGAGTAGTGGCCGCAACGTCGTGGCTGAAGAATAGACGGCGGAGAATAGACGACTAATGTTGGTAGGTGAGTAGATGTAGAATAGTAGATGCCGAAGAATGGTGGCCGAAGAGTAGATGGCGAAGAATAGATGCTGAAGAGTAGATGCCGAAGAGAAGACGGCGAAGAATAGACGGCACCAAGAAGGAGACTCGGAGTTATATAGTGGTAGATACCCGCCGAGAAGACAGGTGACCAGAAACACAGCTCTTATTGGCTGACCAAGGAAAGTGACGTCACGAGCATGTGGTGGCTAGATGCACACAGCAGTCGGAGCCCAGTGTCGTTCAGGAAGTGCTATGGCGCGGTGCTCCTTTAACACTCAGGTGAGAAACTTTAATATCTAATATTAAATAGGTGGTTAATTACAACGTTTAAGCATATCAATTAAACAATTAATACAATTCCAAAATAATAAATGTCATTCGATGGTCTCGGATTACTATAAACAAATTGACCGACAAATGGGCCATATACTACACATTGAAAATATCACGAAAAGTGATCACGTTTTACCGAACTGATACATGGGATGGGCCATCACAATGCCTGACCTTAAAAACGTCTGTGCCGACTTCTGACATCTTAAAGTTCATGATACTCAATACTACTGTAGTGGCATCTGAGCTTCACTGAAAATGTTACTTTGATAAGCGGTAGGGAAACCTAATCTCACACCAAATGATACGGCGATTAAAGGGCTCAGTTTGTTAAATAGTACAACTGCACTGAATTGTCGTCAAAAATACATATAGAAAAGGAAAATACCTCTGGTAACGTAGTCTCATACTATGAATATTTACTATTTGGGTTTGTATGAGCGATTACTGGCATACCCTCCTGTCAAGTTTGGAGTATGCGCATACACGTGGCGAACGCCTACATACACGTAGCGCCACCTGGCAAATGATCTGACCAGAGCAAGCAGAAATTAGCTGAAAGGTTATGTGGCAGACATATTAACATAACGTAAAATCCTACATAAGGTTGCTTTTGAGTGCTACATTAATTCTAGTCAGCATAGTTTCAGGCCTCGACATGGGTTTTGTAGGTCGTTAAAAACTCACGTTAGCATCGTACTATCATTTGGATACTTCCTTTGAGCTGTAGCCCTAGACATTGAGCTTGGGTTTCAGCTCTGGGCTGCTCAATTATCCTCCTTCCATTGTGCAGGCCTAGGCTCTGGCTACTCCCTCGTGTTGATAACAATTAGAACATCTCGGAATTGGTCTGGATACGCTGGAACTTTATACTCCTCATCTCCATGAAGTCATCTGTTTCAATCATGAAGTTCTGGACGATCGCCGCAGATAAATGTAAAGATGATATGGCAATATGGCCCTGATGTTGGAATATTCACACTTCTGAATGCCACTGGCGATTGCCAATATGGCAATGGCGTCTATTTTCTATGGCTATTTGCGTAGCACAATTATAGAGTGAAATCGCAGTAATCTCAAAGTTCAATAAATGCGGATCGTGGAAATTCACAATAACGAATATCGTATTGAATTGAAAATTTCATCCCATGGCTCATAATCACAAGATTCACGGTCACGTAAAACTACAATCATCCATCAATGAAATTTTCACTGGACATGTTCTTAGGATTGTTACACAGCCACCTCGTGGTATCGATGTTGGCTTTGAGATCATGTGGTTTCCACATTTCCGACAATTTTCACCAAAAGAAGCGAAAGATCGCTAACGATTGCTCTCTGTAGAGCAGGCAGAGTTTATGAGGCGTTTTATATTCACCTAACACTTACTATCACTACCTCGAAGCACAAGAATATTATTAGACTCACACGTATCTCTGCAGACACAATTTCGCGTCCGCCTCTCACGCAGATCAAAGTAGAGTAGATGTCTCCCCGTGACATGACTAGATTTTTCCGGAAGCACACTAGCCATTTAGCAACTGTGCATTCGTGTTAATTTCATCACATGTCTTGCGTTATTAAATTTATATTTCCGGTACTATGGAAAAATCTCAAATCTGTTCAACATATTGCCAATTTCAGTGGCATAACGTTCATAATGGGACATCATACTTGTGGTCAAAAATTATGGGTAAATGTCCACCACCGTTGTCAAAGTTGTGATACGATCAAGCTCCAAGTTCAGATGGTTCATTCTGGATTAATACCAACTTGAAGATAAATAAAGATATCACGGGCCATGAGCCATACGGGCTCAGTACCTCATGCGATTTAAACCCCAAATCCCGTAGCACCGCAGCCCATGAATGGCCCTTGCTTCCCAGACGACCACTGTCCAGCCATTCGGCCTATATATTGCAGGGCGAAGTGTAGTCAGCGCGTCGGATCCGCTCGGCCATTAATCCTGGTTTCCTTGATCAGAGTTCTGCCTCACTATCAAAGAGTTACTTAATTCTCCTCACGAGGCTGAGTACAACCCGATCGATCACTCACGCCATTTTCTACAATCCCTGATAGAGCCAAAAATTGATCCCGGGTCCTCCAGGGAGAGGCAAGTGGGTGACAAAGACACCACTGCTGCGATGGCAGGTGCAGCATGTCCTGACATCTCAGGTTCCAATCCTCTATGTGGTGTTCTCTGGGTATTTAGCACTATCTCCAGGGAAATTTCAGGATAGTACTGTGTCGGAAATTATCATGAAGATGCACTCGTCTAAATCCGAATAACAGCTGGATCGTAGAATCTTCAAGGTCCCCGAGCAGAAAAGCCTGTAAATTCTACCGACAAGTACTATTCTGATGGGAATATCCTAAATTCAACTTTGTCATGGACTACTCTACTGATAAAAGCAATCAAACTACTAAGGAAGAGTGAGAAACTTACTGTTCTCGGGGCGCAACAGGATAGAAAAAGGTAGCCTTAAACCTGACACCGATTTCCATAACACAAGCTTACTTTAACTAGTATAAATCACGACGAATCCTTTCTATAAGAACGAAAGAAAAATAATCAATTAACCTAAAACAAATTACAAATTAAATAAACCAATCCTAAAATAAAATAAAATCTAGCCATAAAATGGCTTGGCTCAGTCGTTAAAATAAAATATAATATGAATGTCTTGACACTCATCAGACTAAAAAGAATAGTAATTGTCCCACTATCTGCTGTGCTGGAGTTTCCCAAATAAAACATATAATTAATATACCCAAAACACGGTTCATCACTGACTTGACAATGCTATATATATTACTCTACACAAGTAAACACAACGAATTAGCTATTTCTATGTTCATTGTATAGCTACATATCGTCACCAATCAGTTGTTTACTGTCATTAACACTAACAATAAACAATATTCACATATTCACAGTTACTTAGTTCACTTTCCTTTTAGTCTTCACTTAATAAAGTGATTTCCAAACTCATTTCTTCCTAGTATCATGCCATAAAATAAACTCCTCTGACACTCTTCATAAAAATTCAAGCAAATATGGGCATGCAATAAAGCCAATCTCATATGTAAATTGTCATCAATCGTGATAAATGGTTAATAGAATTCACAACTAATTATTATATCCACCTCGCTAACTTTTCCGCCAACTCCTCTTTAACATGCTTAAAATAGTCATTCATAACTGTTTCACTTTATAAACATTCACGTAAACATTACATGAACTGCTCCAAATAGCAAATACTTCTCAATAATATTCCTACTTCACATTTCGGAGTCCTACTATCGTCGTTGACTCTTTCTTAAAATACAATTGTACGGTAATACCTCCATTGTTTTATAAAATATTCGTATATCATCATCGAATACGCTTCAATAACCTTTCCTTGCTTCTCTACTTTCTAAAACTTGAAAACAATTCAGAAAATATTAATAACCACAGTTTCCTCGTGATCCAAATATTGACTATATTCTTAATTCTTAATGCATTGTTTTCTCCATGGGCTTACTTTATAGCTACTATGTTTGTGTCACTATTTTTCATCATTATGGTGTTTGAAACCATTTTCAGTGTTGCCTTAGTAAACGCATGTTTGAAGCTTTTCAGTCGGTCAACACGATTGTACCCAAATAAGAAGGGTTATTACTAATCCTGAAAAAATACATTAGATTAATAAATACACTTCGATGACCAGTTTTGATCGTCAAGGGATCATCATCAGATCCATTACACTTAGGCTGCAAATTTATTTTGTCTGAAAGTATAGGTGAAAATATTTACAATATGTACACTTCTTTAGTTGCGGTATTAGTTGAGATAATTCAACTCGTCAATATTTGTTAGGTATAGTCTGTGTGATGTTTTGTTAAAATACTGAAGTGGTGATTGACCTTTATTGGGTATTTCCCCTCTCGCAAACGTACGTTTCTGTGTTCGTCTTACATATGTGACTGTATGTGGCCAAGTCTAGTCTCCCTAATGTGTTGTATGTTACTGTATTCAGGATAATCTTCAACGAATGAAAAAATAATCAATTAACCTAAAACAAATTACAAATTAAATAAACCAATCCTTAAATAAAATAAAATTTAGCCATAAAATGGCTTGGCTCAGTCGTTAAAATAAAATATAATATGAATGCCTTGACACTCATCAGACTAAAAAGAATAATAATTGTCGCACTATCTGCTGTGCTGGAGTTTCCAAAATAAAGCATATAATTAATATACCCAAAATACGGTTCATCACTGACTTGGCAATGCTATATATATTACTCTATACAAGTAAACACCGTGAATTAGCTATTTCTATGTTCATTGTATAGCTACATATCGTCACTAATCCGTTGTTTACTGTCATTAACACTAACAATATACACTATTCACATATTCACAGTTACTTAGTTCTCTTTCCTTTTAGTCTTCACTCAATAAAGTGATTTCCAAACTCATTTATTCCTAGTATCATAACATAAAATATTTAATATCATTACCAGTCGTGAAAAGACCCGTTTTCAATACTTGCCACGCATATGCTAATAGCCATATTAACACAGGGTCTTGAGTCCACGATTTTGGTATATGTTGCCAGATTTCTTTCACTGCATTAGCCGCCACATAATAGGCCTAAATGAACGATTTTGGAAGGGACAATAATTCCTCTGGTAAAACGGTCCAGCTTCGTTCGGCAAACAAAGAATTTGCCAATGACCTTATCGGTAGCACTCCCATCCATGACGATAGCGATGACGATGACGATGGTGATGTTTACACGTCGCTTGTAGGAATCTCACTGCTGTCTTTAACGGGTAATACTTGAGTGTTAATTTTATTTAACATGTCCCAGCATGCATTGGTGGTTAACCAATGAAACAGATGCCACGCATGTGCCAGGGCTTTATTAGTAATGTTGCCACAGGGGCAGCAATCCGTCAGTGTTCGCAGTAAGGGCTAAATCCACCAGATCGATAGATTGACAGTAAGAAGTCAAAAACTCTTGTACCCATTGTCGCTTTTCATTGCCTTTCACAAATACCACATTGGCTTATGACAATTGCGCCTTCATCACCATGTCAAGGTATTTATAAGAAATGGTTCTCAGATTCCATTGTAGTTGCAAATGATTTTCAAACCATTGGGTTTGTTTTCTATCTTATTCACACAACCAATTGAAAGCATTTGCAGGTTTAAAACGAGATGGGTGGGTTGTGAAATCCAAAACGTGGAACAGTCAATAAAGGACACCTCATTAAATATAAATTTGTTATCGCCAATTTTAGACCCTTGACAATCCACATTCCGCGTACGCAACATATATACTGAAGACTGACTAGCCACTATTAAGGTTGAGAAATAATAACATAATTTTAATTACATCATTTTATTGGCATAAAATCATAACAAGCTTTACTTTGTTTTGCCATTCTGGGATAGGGACGGTACCAATTCATACAGCAATAAAGTCTTTTGTGTTTATAGCGTCCATGACACCTGTGATGTCCCAATGTCCCTAAACTGGACGTTTTCACTCTGTAGTGCTAACCGAAGCACCGTTGATGCCATGAGGCCCACACGTATCATAACGTTTTTCATCACTCAGAGGCACTAGTGAGGGGGGTAGCTTGAATGCCAGGGTATATTACCCACATCCATTCTACAGAGGTAGGGGCAGGCTGGTGACCAGCGCTGATGTCCTTGCATAGGTTCATCACTCTCTTCCCATTGGTCTATGATAATGGGACAAAAGGCACATTTCACTTCATCTCTCGATTTTAAATAATAGAAACCAGCCGCTGCCATGGCTTGAGGGTTAATGAAAGGCACAGGCCACGTCGCAAATGTCCTGAAACGTTGTTCCTAAGATTTTAAATTTATTGGTGTGACACCTCTTGTGGCTTTAAAGCAATTCATGACTGAGCTGCTTGATGTTGGTTTACCTGTTATTTATACACTAGTCACTTGGTTGTACAGTGGATTATAGTTGAATTGTTTGGGATGAATAATGAGACAATAAGCCGTGTTGTTTGGCGGTACATTGTCATGAGTTTCAAAATCTAGTCGGATGTCAATATTGGATGTCTTGTCAGACTCTTCCAAGAAGGAACACCCAAAGACCACCTGTGGCTCTCTTGTTTTAAACTCTTGGGGTGTCAACATGGGGAAATTCTCTTTTCGATAATACGACCATCTAAATTTATAAAACAAGTCGTAGAGTGGGCCAAATTTATTTTTTGAAAAATCGAAATCCAGCCCTTCATAGGTAAAAACAGCTCTGTTCAGGAAAATACATATATTTCTCAATTGTAGGTGACCAAATTGAGCGACATCTTTGGTTTGTTGATACTTGCGATTCGTTTGAAAACGCACTATAATGTAGAGAGGTCTCTCTGTAGAGCGTGCTGTTTTCACAGACCAACTGTGTGTGTTGGTCGTTGGCAATAGTGGATACTCATGAAGCGCCCAGCTTCTAAATTACATGGGTAGAGGCATATTGTTTTCCACAATCTTGAGCATCTCCAGTTTTTTTGCTATCGGAAAGGGTAACGTGTGGTACTTTCCACAGAGACCGTTGTAGTTGAACTCTTGAATCTATGGGTGCATCAAGGACTCCCTAGAGTGCATTTTTATCGCTCCAGTCTCTGACAAGATAAAACTATGCCTTACGTTTAGCACAATGGTGATCTTCGGCAAACCTGAAATTAGTTTAAGAGGTAAAAATCCAGTAAAGTTGCCATCGGTGTGAACCATCCAGTCATTTGTCAAGTCAGGGCACCAACCCGCCGTGCAAAGTGTTTTACCTTCTTCCACACTATAAGAGGGGTATAGTTTCATGACACATGAAATACCAACATTTCGAGTGCTAACCACAACAATATCGTTAGTCACCTAGCGCACCTCAGAAAACATAAAGTTGAAAGCATGGTTGGCTAACAGGGATGTCGTGGGTGTAGAGCCATCTGCTTTTGTGAGCAGACCTTCAATATGAATGACACATTCATGTGGTAGGGTGAAAATACCTTGCTTGTTGATAAAAATTGAATTTCATCATTGTCATTTAGTCCAGGTGTTTGAGCTTGATAGAAATGCGGATCAATTCTTACAAAACCTTCTTGCCCCTACATGCGGTTCACCACCTCTAGGATAGAAATCTTCATTAAGGCTTAGGTGGAAACCCAGATGCTTCAAATTCTGCTAATCGTTACGTGTTAACGTGTATTCAGGTGGCAAACAACTAACACCATGGCTAGACGGTGTTGTTGCTTTATACACCAACTTCATAGTGGCTTTAGAACCAACTTGTAGGTGACTGGTGTGCGGGAATCTAATTGTATCAGTTGTTGATCTCTATTGACCAGTCTTAAATTTATATTACTAATATGATCAACACCCACAGAGGGTTTTCACGAAATATATAGCCATTAGGCGTTGTCACAACAAAATCCTAGAGCGAATGAGATGGCCCTTGATTGGTGTACACGTTGCTAATAATATTTCACGTCACCGACACGTGATGGTCCAATTTCACTTCATGGTCCGAATCATGTCTTTTGTTGGGATCAAGAAGTCGTGGTAGAAACCCCAGTAAAGGGCCGATGGATTCGGGTTGTGTTTCAATATCAATTTTAAAACGAGGATAACATACTGCAGCGATGAGTGATGATATGACAAACAAGTTCAAACTTTCGTGTTCCATCAAGAAATGAATTTAAACCATGTCGCTTCACCAGTACCACGTAAATGTGTTCATAAATATCGTATATGGTATATCCACCAGGGGGCAGGGAATCATCATAGTAAAACTTGTTGTTGACATTTTGACGTATGTTGTAAAATCTATTGTACGTTTCAAGAGAAACAAGCCCCAATACCTAAGGTCTTTCACTCAATTCAACAGGAGGGTAAAAGTCTAGGCTGACTTCAGGTCCACGTCCACGCAGTGTAAACGTCTTACTTTCTGCTGACATACTGTTTACGTTTTTGCTTACGCTGTTTGTTATATAGAAACATAAGACTTGAGCGCCCGCACTCTTGAGTGTTGAATTTTTGCTGACATTTCACATTATAGTATATTTTTGTGTTGTTTCCAAAATACATGAATAGTTCCATGGGCGGAGGGAGATTGCCAAAACTTTCAAAGTACCACACCGTGGAACCCTCTTTGACATAGGCTACATAATGGGTTTCTGGTCCTCGGTGGTCATCTAGATTAATGATGGCACATTCTTGTTTCCATGGTCGTGGCGGTAATTGGTTGCGCATAAACACGCCTCGAAAATGAAAAATGTTTCGACTTCTTCATGGGTCAGGGCATTTGTTGGTATTGTGCCCATCAGAGGAGCTGTCAGTGTTGCCAACAACTGAAATGACTTCCCAGACACCTCACCTGTCGGAGGATCAGGTGAATTTCTTATAGGCCATAGCGGCACGAGAACTATGATCCAAGGGATCCATGGTAACATGGTGGCTAAAGGACATAGTCGGCCCAAGAAAATACACCTTAAAAAGCTAGACTGAGAAAAGAAACACCCAGACGTATGTAAAACTTGTAAACATATTTATTTAAAATATGCAAGCACCTATCCTATTTCGGAGGGTTTTTATCGGCTAATCCGAAAACTAATAAATAAATAAAAATAAAGAACACGACCATACCTGTATACTGCGGTAAACCCTCGCGAAATATCTAATTTACAATGGCAAGCAACAACAGCAACGCTAGGAAAATGGTACGACAAGAAACCCTAAGTCAAGTTACAAATATCAAGCTAATAACGGAATTTACATTTAACAGGGTGGCAAGAACAAATCTAAGTTACGATGTTACCATTTCCTTATTTATATTTAACATTAATCAATTTTACTAAATCCTGACAATTAATACCAAATTTACGGCGATGACGTCCGTAAGACAAAACAATTACAACAAAGGCAACATGACAAGCCATAAAAAAACATTAAATACACTCTTATGAACTAAGTGCTCATCAGCACAGAACGGTAAACATTGGTATTTATACAATACAATAATGAATGAAACACAAGACCATATTCTGTTATAATCCTGCCCGCACCTTGGATTATTCTTTGTAAACCAGTGTCATCTAAGTGTGTGTCATTTAGGTTGGTGGCTGCGTAGTTAAAACTACGACTTATGTCGCAAGAGGGTCAAGCTCCACCAGCTACGAACTAAAGGTTGAACAACACTCCGTCGATCAAAAATAGTGTCATCTGTCCGAGATTATTTCCATCAGGGAATGTAAACATCAGCAAGCCGTCGGTCAGCAGGTCTAAAATGCAAATGGATCAAGTTTAGTAGCAATAAACAATTAGTTATTCGTTTGTTTATAATAATTATGCGCTTGATTATTAATTTCGTCAGTTTAATTTATCGTTGGTTTAAGGTGGTAGTGATGACATTCCTAAATACCTTGGGCTCAGCATTAGCGTCTCATGCGAGATCAAATCTCTGCCGTCACATCGACATAAAAGTCGGAAACACCACCATCGAGCTCCCATCGCTCGGACAAACAATAACAAGTTATTAGTGGTTCGCGGCTCACTTAAATAACCTTGGGCAGGCCTGGTAAACACATCAGTTACCTCCCTCAAATACCTAGTCTACAGAACGAAGTCTGGACACAGTGCATTACACTCACTAAAATACGTGAATAGCCTCTAACAAGGGCGTCTATCACTAGCCTAACCATAACAATAAACCTAACATAATATGTAATTACACTCTCAAACAGTGTCAAAAGGTATTCGCTGTAGTAGCGAATCAAGCGTGTGGCGTTTGCCAAATAATTCATTATAACAGAAAACTGTTATTGTCACAAAATGGCTGCCTAGACCTTGACCTACAAATGAAATACAAAAGCTAACAGTAAAGAATGCCTCAAGCATTTGTCAAAGGTCTGATAAATCTGTCTCACATATGAGTGTACTCTCGTTGCTTGCTGGGAAACTACATCACCTGTCCGTGACATTGAGCTCTTAACTTAGTCACCTCTCGGACGGTTATAACAACACAATAGACTGAATGAGGCAGTTCTCTCCAAAGAAAGTCAATTAGAAAACTGGCCTTGTTATTAATCCTAGTATAACATTTCAAATATAACAAATATAAAGCTTAAAAGCACGCCCTAAAAATATGCACAAAGACGTAGCATGTCTTTCACATCAAAGGAAATAAAAGATAGTAATAAAACTCGTTCTGAATGTCTTTGCAATCTGCAGATATGTCACTTCATAACTGCTCTGTATTTAATAACCAAAAACATGTGTCTGATCACCTAAATCAAATAAACACAATAAATGGCGCAAAATCTCACATTCGCTGAGTTTGCTAATGATACGACGAGTACAGGGTTCGATGCTAAACTGCATTGAAACATTACTTCCCTGACTATGTTCTACACTTGAACAGGATGGCTTCTAAGCTCATCTTAATAACAGGTCATAGAAAATGTACATAACTGATAGTTTCTGTTGACTACCAACCGATACGAACTCATCTAACCAAATCAGTGGCGTGACAAACATTTAACTAAAAGGGGTGTTATAAAATAACACTGACCGTCATGGTCCAATCGCCATGTCAAAGAAAACTATACACAAAATCACCCATATCATGGTTGATCTAAGCAGTACACTAGACTACAGTCACGTTTAGTACCGAATAGACTCGACATTCTTAGCGATGCCCACCAGAATGCACCTGATTGAACAGAGTTCAATCACCGGATGTCTCACAATCACTGAAAGTGAATGACAAACATTAGTGCTAACAATACAAACCCTACCTAATGGCTCGTCAAGAAGTTCGGTTGATTCTAAAATCTACTCTAATCTAAGCTATCACAAAAGAACCTTACATGGAAAAGAATAGACAGACTCACAAGATTAAGACGTCTACATGTCTCTCATCCCAACGAAATGAGTGATACAAATCATCCTCTGGCTTCTGGACAAGTGTTGTCCAAACTAGGCCTCCATCATAGGCCTCATCCATGACCAGGTTCTTAATTCGTCCTCGTCGTTGACGTCGTGATGTCGTCACTCTCCTTCCCATCATGGTAGCGGTCATATTCCTCGGTTTGGCACGTCTATCTCCTACTCGTACGATATTCCTGGATCTTCTGTCATGCTGTAGTTCCAAAGAACGGCTCCTTCACATCATGGGGTCTCTATCTCATCATTCCTATCGATGATAAGCGGTGAAATGCGTCGAACACGTGGTCATTAAAATAACGCATTTTCGCAGAAAATAACCACTTGGAAATAATGAATTCGTTGCACTGCTTTCACTGAAGCTAGTTTTAATCGTGGTAATAAGCTCACAAAAGCTACACGGCGCAGATTGTTGTAAAAATTGCCCATGCACTATCTGCTTTCACTTCACAGATTCTATGATTATTGGATCTCGTGGCATCTAAGTGATCCACAGTTAAATTCACTCTCTTTTGCGGTCATAATGATATTCGCAATTATTAATGTTGAAATAATGCACTTCAATCAATATTAGATCACTGTTACTGGTATATTTCGTATTATACGAGGACATGCATTTCTCCACAAGCACGTGGCTAAAATGCGGTGTTCCACGTCAAGAAAATATTCACAAATTTCGATGAATTTGAAATAATTACTGCACAAGCCTACACTGGCTTTAATTATCACTCGGTTAATACACAGATTGGAGCTAATTAATGCACGATGCAGATTGATAACGTCTTCGCCCACTGGTGGACTATTCCTTCGTCTTTCCAAGACGGACTTAATAACACGTCCTACAAGAACGGAAAAAACATACTCGAGTGCAAGGAGCTCTGTCCCTCGTCGCTTGATCTAGCAAATACTTTAGTCGTGCAGCGACTGATTTCTTCCGGTTCGCGTGTCTGCGATGATAATACCTCACCGAAAAAATAAATAACATTCTCCAGAATGTTTCGATGATACAGAATGACGAAACGTGATAATCTGAGCCTTGTAGAAAGTTGAGACAGGTTAATAAGTACTCAGATAAAAATATAATGGATTTCTCCAAAGTCAAAAGTGCAACCATTAATATCCCCAAAGTATGTCAGCATACAGCCATGCTGCTGGTCTGTGGGTGCGTTCTAGGATGATGCATTCCATTATCAAAATGCGTTGTAATGAAAAATATCACAGGAGCCTAAGCTCAGCGGGCTCAGTATGGCAGTTGTTAAATTATTATTTTTTGGTGATGGATATATACCAAGTCCTTGTTTATAAAAGGCTGGCTTTAATTTGCGTTTCTAGCCCCCATGGCAATGGCTTCCATCGTTTCATTATATCGTTGATTCTCTTTCAATTGTTTCTCTCCGTGTTCTACAGATTTTATCGTTTTCGCCACCGCGCTAGCACCGCCCAAATGTGAACCCAGGGCTGCAAGGCCGGCAAACAAAGCCGGTAAATATCCAGTTTGATTTGGAGCAGGAATCATTCGAACTGTTTTTGAAACCTGTCGTTTATTTTTCGAATTAGCACGTCTCTGCGCTGCTCGGAGTGCTTTCATATTAGTCAACACTACATTTTAATTGTTTTTATTCGCAATGGCTTGTCAACAAGTGCCTTAACCCCATTATTTTTACTCTTTTTCACCACGTATCTTTGTTTCACCATGATGATGAACAACCTTTCACGAGAAACTTTGAGTGACAGCTAACGTGTGATAATTATTTCATGGCTGTATATTCAAGTTCTACATAAAGCGGGAAATTGTTTATTGTGTTTCCTGCTTCTTTTTCCTCTAAGGTTAGAACCAAATGGAAAGATAGTTTATCGCCCACGCTGACTGTATAATCACTAAGTAGTGGCATGGAACTATGGTTTATTAGTGTGGATAACTGTTTGACATAATTATGGTGTATAGCCCATAATATAAATACGTCCATCATAAGGGAAACGATAGCTCGTTGAGCCTGAAGGTAAAACATAGGTAAGGTCTTGTGTGTATTTTACAAAACCTCGATGAGTCATGGTCATAAGAAATACATCATAGTATGTTTTTATCACGGAAGTTACACAGTCTTTCACAAATTGTTTGGTTGCCACCTCATGGGGTTCTATGGGGTCTAAAACGTCGGCCAGTCGTCTTCGCTTCATGTGAAGACTTGTCTCTTTGACTTCATTTATATTGTTAATTTCCAAAGTTAAAAACTGTTTGGTACAGACATCTTGAGGGTTTACAGGCTCCGCCACATGAATAATGCGGTTATGATTAGCCGTATAGCAATCGACAGTGAGCTGGGGAACTTTGTTATATAGCTCTCGCACCGTTTTCCATATACTTTTTTGTGGTGGCATCAGTAGAAACTTGAGGATGTTTGATATAGGTTAACCAGTTTCCATTAAAGTCCTAATCTCCTCGTTTAGTGCGTGCCACCATTGACCTATCCACGTAGTGTGTATTGTCAGGGTCTGTCTCTTGTTTAGGATCATGCAATGGTGCAGTCTTGGCATTGGCCATTAACGCACGTCCAAAGACATCCATCATTACACTGTAGTACTGGCAAACTGTTCCTGTCACAAGGCTTGGTTCCATGTATACAGACAGCCTGTTAGCCTCTTTTACCATTAGTTGATATGAAGATTATTAAGCAGCAAGAGGTATTCCCCGTGGGGGACATGGTTTCCCAACATGGTGGGGATTTTAGGATGTGGAAACACCAATCTTTTGCTGACGCTGATCACAGCGCCAAATGGTATGTGTTTTCAAAATATTTATATTTTTGCAAAATCCCTATACCAACCACTCTACGTGTTCCTAGATCAGGTCATGTCTGAATTACGAACCGATAATAAGGGCTATTTTACGTTTTCCATGCAAGAAAATGTTATTGCCCCGGATGCTGTGAGGCCTGATTCACTAATGATTTTCGATTATGTATCCTCTGAACGACAAGCCATCATTCAACGCTATTTCAGCATGGGTCGTCACAAACATATCGATTGGTTTTATCTTGGACATACGTATTCGAAAACGTCCAAACCACTTATTCGTGACAATGCCAATGTCATTGTTTTATTTCGCCAGGGTGAGCGGAATAGTCGCCGAATTTATAATGAACATGTCAATCAGGATATGACATTTCAAAATTTTACTGTATTGTGTGCCAAGTGCTGGAACACGCAAGGCCATGCCTGTCTTGTTATTGACAAACAAAGTGAACTTAACCAAGGACGTTACCGCTTAGGGTTTGATCATTGTATAACTATTTAAGGGGCTGTCTCATTCCTTCTTTAGTCAATTGTCGTCACACTATGGCAACAGCAGAGAGTCGATTGAAAAAGAATATTATTAAAGCACAAAATAATATTCGCCAAAAGTTTCGTCATTTGAAACGATCACGTGCGGGTAATGCTTTGTTTATTCAACAACATTTAGCGCGTCCTCTAAAAGCCATGTTTTAACCATCTTCAAAGCCATCTGGAAAGCTACCCAAAGTTTCACAAGCAACGCAAACTCTACAAGAGTTTCCTGTAGAAAAGGAACAAGAGGGATTGGATAGCTCTAGGGATGTTGAGGATGAGGATGATCAAGTGTTTACTACTCAAAAATCGTCACCCATTCAACTGTTTAATAAAAACTGTCATTGCTGAAACACCTTCCACTTCCAAGCAGGCTACATTGTCAGAAATCTTCTCCACGACTCAAAATAATGCAGAATTAAAAATCCTTTTAATAAAATATTATGGATCAAAGCTGAAGCTCTATCTGACAGATCTATTAACTGGAGGGACAGATACTGCCTATGGTGTCCGATATGAAGTCAGGCTGGGAATACCGGTCACGATTGGGAAATCAAAGAAATTGAACAAGAACCGTAAGTCCAAAATTTAAAATTTCTGAATTATCTATTAAATTTATTCGTACTAGTGTCATCATTGAAGAAATAACCGGGTGAGTTAGCCGTGGTCGTTACGGCATGACTGCTGGCAGTCGCTCACATCCGGGAGGCGAGGAGGTTCGAATCCTCTCACCAGCAACCTTGAAGATGGTCTTCTGTGGTTTCCCATCTTCCTTCCAGGCAAATGCCGGGGTTGGTCCCTAACTATAGGCCATAGCCGCTATCTTCCAACTCCTCGACCTTCCATTCCAACTTTCCTCCCCAACGGTACTTGTACGGTAGCTCACCCATTGGGTGTCCGTCGCGAAGCAGCTACAAAACTGGCGAGCCGAACATGTCCTCGGACACTCCCGGCACTAAAAGCCATACGCTAAAAAAAATTGAAGAAATAAACTATGAATTAAATCCAGGTGTGTTAAAGATGTTATTTTCTCGTACTCCATCTTCAGAGGGTTATGCGTATGATGATCGTAACAAATAAAACTCCATATTATTGGATACGAATGCTCACAAATGAGAGTATAAACCGTCTCAACAAGTTAATGCAAATACAGTATATCTAATGAATATAAAACTATCATTGCGAAAATGTTTAGTGGGCGTGCAGTATCAGTTTCGTGAGTGACATTTAAACCATTAAAACCTCTTGTGGATGTTACCTACTGTCATAATCCCAGTAAGCTAGTCCAGCGGCTACAGGTCTTGCAAGCTTCATGTCAAGCTGGGCATACCGGTCACGATTGGGAAATCAAAGACATTGAACAAGAAATTCGTAATGCCAAAATTATTGTTTAAACCCTCACCCATCAAAGGAAATAGCTTGCGAGTAGCACTGCCCTGCCAGGCGACATCAGTGATTCAAGGTTATTTCACGGGGTCTGGATGAACATTGGCAGGCCGATTTATTGGAAATGATTCCCTATGCTAGCGTTAACGATAGTGTACGATATATGCTCACCGTCATCGATGTTTTTTCCAAAATGACCTTTGTTCAACCTGTGAGTCGCAAGTCAGGTCCTCTAGTGACCACTGCATTCAAGAGTAATATTCAGCAATCTAAACGTCCACCCCAACTTCTGCAAACAGACCAGGGAAAATAACTTTTCAACAAGGATTTCTCCAGTTTTCTCTAATCTTTGGATAATCACCATTACACCACGTACAGCAATCTAATAGCCAGTGTCGTTGAGCGATTTAATCGCACGCTAAAACCAATATGTGGAAAGAGTTTACAGCTCGGGGGTCCTATCGTTTGATAGTCTTAATACCAGAGCTAGGGTCACGTTACATTGATACCAAACACAGACCTATTAGGACAAAGCCACGACTGGTCACAAAAAATATTCCGCGGCTAGATACACTGTTTAACCCCATACAGACAGCTGATCCTAAACGCCACCACCTTAAAATCGGTGACCATGTTCGTGTGAGCAAATTCAAGTCTTTCTTCGACAAGGGCTATGCCCCGAATTGGGGGACAGAACTATTTATTATTCGCCAAGTCAACCTGGACAGCCCAGTCAACTATTTACTAGAGAACCTCAACCATCAACCCATAAAACGGCGGTTTATATCCAACAATTCAAAACGACAGCGTTTCCAAAACATTACCTTGTGGTAAAAAAATTTAAACAAAAAGGAAACAAAATGTATGTTAAATGGTTGGGATTTAGCTCAGCCTTCAATTCTTCGATCAGTAAATCAGATTTTGTGTGAACCCGTGTGTCTGTTATTAATTAACTCATGCTTACAAACTATACCCCCTCTGTACTGCACTCAGGTCTAGATACAAGTTCCATTGGTCAAAGAGTTGTACGTAAGAGTAACTGTTATCTGCAACTGGTCACTCTCTCTCTTTTTCTTTCTCTCTCTCTCACTCTCCGCACCCCTCTCACCCTGCCTACACTACCGGTTACGTCATTCCAACACGTGCATTGTATTTTTAATTGACTCAGCGTTTGACCTTCAACTGTCCTGTCTTTCACGCTAACCAAAATTCCTATAGTCTTTATGCACCTCAGCACATTTGTAAGATAACGTTATCAGGTCGTGGTGTGGGACTGGACCTGCAAATCTCTTCACAGCTTACTGTTCTGTTCTGTCTTTAATCCACAAACACTCGGGCTCGCTACCAAACAATAGAACTATTTCATTCTTTTGCGAATTTAATATGAGAGTATTCACTAAAAAAATCTTACCTGAAAATCGTAAAAATAACTTCACCTACCGCTTAGCTGTCCAGTGTCAACCAAAAATACCATCACACTTAATAATAATTATCCGTTAGTCGTGCCCTTTTTCAAATTGCTAACAATAAGTACTCTACATGAAAGACAATCATTCACCTTTTAAAATGAGCTATAGCACACCTCTCTAACAATACAAGTTCGCGAAACATCAGGGAAACCAAAGTCCATGATCTAGCGGTTTTGGGATATTTCAGTAAATGAGTGCGCCATAGGATGTATTGTAAAAAGAATACCCTTAAAACGAGTCTTCGTATGACCTTCTACGGTCAACGGTTTGGGAAATATCGATTCATCAATTGAGCACAGCCGCCGTCGCCGACGACATGCTCCTTTAAACACAACCGGTGCTGTCTCTCTCTCTACTACCGCTTTTAAAATTTAATTTAAACGGATTTTTTTTCTTCAAAATGTGACATTAGGCCCTTTGCCTAAATTTCTAAAAATAAATGATAAATTGAAAAGTTGCACGTCCCTCCAAATCATTTGACACCTTGTATTGGTTCACAAGATAGAACAGAAAAGTAAAAAAAAACATGTTTTTACTCCAAAATCCGTTTTCCATCTTTTCAAATATTCAACCTATTAAAACATAAGGTTGCCGTAAGATAGATCAGAAAAATTACCCTTAAAATGAGTCCTCGCTTTACCCTATAGCACCATTCCTTCCCAACATAACCATTTTCAATATAAGCATCCTTATTCAAGCACACAGGCGACTTGCGTTAGACCCCGCCAGTTCCCACTACTTAAATACGTTTTGTTCTAGAGGCCTGGAACTTATTTTAGGGGTAGAGGGGGTAAAGGCCTATAATTTAAATCTAACACACAACTCTGTACAATTCTTAGTTTCCAAAATATATACAATTTTTTAAATTGAACTTTTTGGAAAAAAAAAGTTTTGTTCTAATAATAAAGGACATAGAGGCCTTTCATTTGAGCTATTGCACAACGTTCTGTACTAAATAGTTTTGGAAATATAGCCTACTTTCAAAAACAAACATTTTCAAAAAAAATACGAGTTCTTGTTAGGAAAGGGGGCATTACCCCGAGGCCTAGAATACTTCATAATGTTCAAATAGGATCATTGGTTCATAAGATATAAGACTAGATGTTTTGCGGGGTGCCTATTAACTTGTCCTTGAGTTTAAATCTGTACCTCTCATCTACTCACGTCTTTCATATCCAACGTTCAGCGATATAGGAAGCAAATTCTCTTGTCGTATTTCTCCCTCCTAAACTTTAAACGAAGCGTCCTTTTGCAGTCCACGGAAGTTTCTTGGCGGGTATCATAAAGGCAATTACGCTCGTCGTACTGCGTATTCAATTACCAAATTTAAAATATGAGAATATCCCTTTCGAAAAAACTGCATTTTATTGTGTACAACAGTATCAGCTCATTTTTCTAGATGCAAGTAAATGACTAAATCAATTACACCCTGAGATGTCCTTTCTCTGATTGGATATATCCACACACGTGATTAATCTCTCCCACTTTAATTCTATTTGGCGCGTGTCACTAGGTGAGTTAGCACTTGACACCGGCACGTGGCCTGACAATGACAAATGTCTTGAAATCTTGACATTTTTCAATACAGATCGCAAAATTAGGGGTCAGTACCATACTTCAAGTCCCAAGGTGCCTACCTCATCCCTATCCCTAATATAGTTACACACACTACTACAGCCTTCACATACTAATACATTTAGGTTATCAGTCAAGTTGAACATACACCCATCTACACGGGGATGATAACCAAGATGTCCCAAATTCCTTAAATAAGTTAACAACAACAACAACAAAATAATCTGGAATGTACCGAAATCCTACCTCTATACAGCACGGTCGGACTAAATACTGACCGATATAGGGAGAGTTTCGCCTTTACGCTTCCTTCTCAAGATCGCAACTCAGAACTCGCTGTATTGGCTTTTCTGGACCTCAACTCTCTCTCATCCTACCATCCTGGAGAATACACAGTCTAAGTACATTAAAGGGTCCACGTGCTCCAATTTTGTTCCTCCTATCTGACATTATATAGAATTGCGTTTCTTCCCCACTTCCATAACCTTCGATTTTATAATGCTGAATTTTATATCATATTCTTTAAATTTATGTTCAAGTTCTAACTTGTTGGCTTGGAAGCTTTTGATGGACTTTGTCATCTGCCAGGATATCGGCACAAGCCAGATAGCATACCTCGTTTCCAGTCAGTTTAAGCCCAGCAATATATGATCCACATAAGAAATGAACAGTAGTGGTGAATTAATACTGCCTTTCCTCATTTCTGTAACAAATTTAAACAAGAATTTAATCCACCATCAAAGGAAGTTTTTAATCCATTATTTCAGTGTTGCTTTTACAAACAGTCAGTTGTAGCTCTTCAGTTGGTCAACACGAATTGACCAACTGAAGAATCACTACCATCAACTCTGACTACATCCTGATTATTGACATAAATAATTTTGATTGCCTGTTGCAAACTATTAACGATACCATAATCCCTCACGATGCTCAGCATATTTTTCATTGGTACTCTGCTGTACGCATTCTCTAGATCTACAAAACCAAAACACAGTCTATTCCTCTCGTACCATTTCTAAATAGCATGACGCATACTAAATATTTTACCCTGATATCCTCCTTGTGATCCAAAGGCACACTGGTTTTTATCCATCTTATTCTCGGCCAATTATCAAATTTTGCTTTCCACAATGCCTAAATAATTTTTGCCCAGAGCATTCGTCAAATATGTGCCTCTATAATTACTGGAATCATTCACGTTACCTTGCTTAGAAATTGGGACGATTACTGCTTTGTTCAGTTAGTGTGTGGCTTTCCTAAATAACATGCCAATTGGATTATCCGATTAAAATATTACATCCCCGCTGTTCCACTATACTTTATCATTTTTGACCGAATTTCATCTACTCCTGCCACTATGTGACATAGTATTTTATTTACCACCCTATCTATGTCCAAAAGAAACATCGTGTTCCCGTACTTTTTCTCTTCCTGCTTAGTCTCAAAATCTGCCACATTACTAGATGGGTCTCTATTTACATTTAGCAAGACTTTCAAATAATCTTCTAATATTCTCTGTGATTTCGTAGCATCTACAATGAATTTCCCTGAACTGACTGAAACACTTCTTATTTCTATTTTTCCTCCATATCGAAGATTGTTTATAACTCTCCAAAAAGATTTCCTTTCGCCTGACCTAACGTTTTTAATTTAACTCCAATTTCTTCCAATGATTTGCTTTTGGACTAATACTATTTCTTTGGCTTTTTTCGTTGCACCACATATACTTTTGTCTGTCGGATTCCTTGTTTGGAGCCATTTTAGATATGCCTCCTTTTTACTTTCGCAAGCCGAATCGAATGTGTAATTTTACTAGGATATGAGTTTTTTCCTGACTTTACACACTGTCGTCCCAAGACATGCCTTTGCTACTTCTAGTACTGCACAACTGTGTTCTGACCACTCCGTCTCAATGTCCTGCAATTCTCTACCATCGATTCTTTGGAATTTCTCATCAAACATTTCTGGCTAAGTACCTTTTCCTGGAAAGTTTTAACCCTAATCTGTCTGCAAACACACCTCACTTTCATCACATTAGGTCTATCTTTGGTATGCCGAATTAATTGCAAATCTGTTTGTGGTCTGTTTGGTCACGGAAGCCCCTGAATAGCTTGCATTCCTGATCAGTTTCCAAATTTGGAAGTCTTTAATGACATAGTCTAATATTGCCCTATTTCGTGTTTACCCTACCATGTATCTGTAAAACTCCTTATGCTTCGAGAATGAGTTCGCAACAGACAGCCCCATGATAGCATAGAAGTCCAGTAAGTACGTCCCATTGATGTTCGCTTCCCTATCCTCACCACATTTACTCATTACTTTCTCAAACAGGCCGGACGTTTATTTTAGACGAGTGAAAAATCTGAATGGAAGCCTGGAGGCAAGTTACTACAGTACCTGATTTGCTGTTGTCAGCTGCACATGCGGTCACGCTGGTGCTGGAGTACAGTCACTGGCATTTTGACATTTCACACAAAGCTCAATAAATATACGTCTGCCCAAATGAGCTCAATGGAATTTAGGTCTGGGTGATAAGGTGGAAGTCTCAAGGCCTTGTGATTAATTTCAACTAAAATTTGGTCAATTAGGTTTGTTCTATGTGCAGGCTTGTGGGCTAATATAAAATCACATAATTTATATATAATACAGTTTTCAGGAAATGGAAGATTGCATTTCGTTAACCAGGACAGCATATCTGTTTTCAAGGAATTGGAAGTTGGAGGTATATCTAAGTGTGTATTGTGATAGGACGCATTGTCGACAATGAGGAGAGATTTAGGGGGTAAATTGGTAATTAACTTTGTTTGGAGCCACTTAACATAATTATCAGTTTCCATTTTTTTATGAAATCTCCAGTCTTCAATTGTGATCTGTAAATAAGAAATGCATTAGGTACAAATCCAATCTTTCCACCAGCATGGACAATGATAAGACGCTCACCATTTGACAACGGAGCTTTCAAACCTGAGCTACTGCCATCGGGCCAACTTTTCGGGACGGTGTGGCTACTTTGTATTGCGCCCGTCTCTCCACCTGGGACGGAAAGGCGATCGTGTGCTGGGCAACATGAGCACAGTGTGAGCACGAGATTATGTCTCAGGGCGTCCTGGATTTTTCTAGTTAATAATATCCGCAGCTGCCCTCATGTTCCCCGTAAAGAATATAAGGAATACCTAAATACAACACAAACATGAAGTGAGAACCCACACGTAAAAGGAAATCAATTCATCAAATGTCTTCCAAAAAGAACTGCCTGCCAGCAACAAGCGAAAATAATAATAAGCACTTCCCTGCGCTAATAAATAAATATCCATCAGCAATAGAAATCGAGCCTATGATTGGTGCACTGGTGTTATCAAAAATGACATAGCCTATCATAAATAGAGTTCATTGCTTTCGACTATGACTGATTCGTTACATTTTTTACACTCTATACATGAGACACTGCACAATCATCCATCAAACGAAACATCGAAAATTCAAATAAGGAATGCTGCCTGTCGCAGTCCTATACCATGATATGTGCACTACGCATTAACATGATTTCGAAGTTATTTCACACACGATACAGTGTATTTATGACGTAATAATTTTGAGTTCGTAGTACAAAATTTTAATTTGAAAAACAATAGATTTCTTAAGAAATGTCACTTATTGACGCAGAATATTCACATTCATAAACATGACACATGACACTACCAATGGGTTGTCACACAAAAGTTTTCGACGAAAGTGAAAATATGACGATAATAATAATAAATTTGTAAGCATTTTCTAATTTAACTTGTCACACATGGCGTTACTTTCCATTACTCGACACTTTGATCAGTGGATAAATAACCCTAGAACACTGATCATTAACAAGCCATCACAAGAATTGGCAATGAATTTTGAGAGACGTCATTAAATTTTCTAAATAAATTTGATGATCATTATAAAGTCTATGATATTGGATTGACATTTTAAATATTTGAAGCACTTAATGCAATTATGAGGAAGGATTGTTGCTCCCGCAACAAGTCCCATTTATCAGAGGATTAACCCCTTAATCACCCGAGCTATACTCAGGAAACTACCTCAGTGAAACTGGGATTCCACACATATTCCAATACTATCTATCACCTTCTACTCATAAGTAGAAAAGTTATACTTCAATTTATCACATATCCAATAGTAGCGTAGTAGCTCTCAAACATTTTTATAGAAATATCATTATTCTTTATCTTATATCATTTATCATTTCACCATGTCATATTAAAAACAAGAAGTTCCGTGAAGAACTATACAGCCTACTTTTCATGCCAATGATTATTCTACAGAATATGAACCTATCAAGAATAATGACGAAATTAAGTTGCTAATATCGAAATTTCCAATTAGTTCGAAATACTGTATATATGGCATAATGTATCCTAATAGAGCACTACAGTTGGCAGCCCTGATGACTGAATATATTCTTAGTTCCATCTCTTAAGGTACAAAATACAAAATTTGGTTGAAGTCCAATGAATAGCATGGACGTTACATGCAGTTAAACATTGGATCTAACAGCGCGCGTAAAATCATGTTGGCAACAATGTCATGCATGTATTGGTCAGTAATAATCTGAAATAATATGATCTATTGTTGTGCCAATTTTGAATGAAATCCATTAGTTAGTATAGAAGTTACATGCATTTTAAAACTGGACCTATCAGCAGGCTTAGAATCATGTTGGCAGCACTGACGTATATTAGTTACTCCAAATTCGTCTAGAATGCCAGGTACTATACGTGTGCAAAGTTTAGAGCTAATGGCTTGAATACTTTCTGATATATTGATATTAGGGTAACAAAAATAGGGACAGCACATATTATCAGTTGGCAGCCCTGGTTACTCCTTAGAATACGCATAGTCATATCTGTTATGGTACACATAGCACATACGAAATTTGGTTGAAATCCAAATGATAGTATGGAAGTTACATGTATTTAAAGTTGGACCTGTCAGCAGGCTTAGAATCATGTTGGTAGCACTGACGTATATAAGTTACTCCAAATTAATATAGAATGTCAGGTACTATACGTGTGCATAGTTTAAAGCTGTCGGCTTGCATAAAATAAATTAGGATAAAATAAATTAGGAGCATTTATTAACAGTTGGCAGCCCTGGTACGTCTTAAGAATACGTTCAGTCATATCTGGTTATGTACACATACCACATACGAAATTTGGTTGAATTCCAATTGATAGTGTAGAAGTTATATGCATTTAAAAATTGGACCTATCAGCATGCTTATAATCATTTTGGCAACACTGCCATGTTTGGCCACCTGGAAATTAAACTGAAATATTATGATCTGTACGTGTGCCAATTTTGAAATAGCTCCCATTCATACATTCCAAGATATCCAACATGGAGCTCAAATTTCAATTGCGATTTTTTAGCAGTTGGTAGCACTGACATCATTTTCAAATATGGCCGTTAGATATTCACGTATAGATCTTTACGCCTACCAAATTTTGTTTCGATTGCTGCAGCCGTTTAGGAGTTGATAGGGGGGGACACACACACAGCCAGACAGACAGACAGAAGGACAGACAGACAGACAGACAGACACACATTTGCCCGATCTCATAAGTCTACTTTTTCCTCATTTTTGCAAAATGTGAAGAGTAGGCTAATAATTACTGTTCATCGAAATTCAATGTTCAAACAACAAAATATGTAGAATTCTTCTTCTTCTTATTAGACAAAATTATGTTATTATTATTATTATTATTTAAGGCTTGTTCTAAATAGTGTCAATGCTTTTAAGGTGTATCTAGTCCTGCTGCCTCTTAAGCATATGGGGTAAGACATCCCATACTATGATATTAGATCAAAATAATAATTTGAGGATCCACATCACCTACTAGACGAAGCGTAAAACTAACTCAAAGTGTTTTATGGCATAATAGACGTACGTCTATGGAATATTAACAAATTCAACGGAATATTAGGAAATTCAACGGAATATTAGGAAATTCATGGCACAAAAATAAGATTCATATCATAAGTCGTAAGGATTCTACCTTAAAGATGTTCTGAAGCGGAGGATCCCACGGCTTGCTATGAAACCATGCACTACGATACCGTAATGGTTCCATGCTAGGGAAGGGTAGCCTCTCAGCGTTCACCTAATGCCGTCTCCTCTTCCACAACAACATGCCTGGAATAGGCATCGCTTCCAGTACCCCATTCTCTGATCTTGGAAACGCTTGCCTCGCCATTATCCTCCTTAGCTGGACATCACGTTCGAACAGCTGCGTGATGACGTCACACTCCTATTTTATCGTCCTTGTCTCGCCCACATATGATCATGCACGTTCGGCATTGTAACGGTGTGGTCCACAGCCTTTAAGTATATTATTTGTCTGACTGTCCCGAATATAATTGGTATATTATTTCACTACTAACGATAACGTTCCATATATCCGTGTGATACAGTATTTCCAGATATGCCTGTCCTATTTCAAGCAATGAGTTCTTAACTAGTGAATCGTGACATTACACAAGTCACTTATAATCACCTCATAGTTCAACTTATTTCCAGTTCTCAAATATCAAGTGTTTGGGTGAAGCTTATAGAAAGTCAAATAAACAGTCAGCTAGTATATAACAAGTCCATGTCCACATACCTTTAAATTTCCAATGTTCACGTAATATGTAGATTTTCACAATCACATTGACAATACATTGCAAAGCACAGTAACAATGTACGACAGAATATCGCTTGTTCTTATTCACTTTTCAACGCACTAGTACAAAAAAAAACATTGCCGCAGAATATATCTTTAGACAGACGCGCTGAGTAACGTGGTGTTTTCACTTTTGAAAATTATAACACAGGCCTATCCTCGCGGACTGATACACGTAGTACTTCAACAGCATGATGACGATAGCATGATGACCAACACATATCATCGATGACAAAGCATATAATGATCACGAAGCATCATGATGAAAATTCATATCTTGGCTTTCCAAGCGCCCGCTTATATACAATTCCATGGTCAAACATCTATTGTCGCAGTCACATTACCTAATGCGATAGTCTCGTTACTATTGGCTCCTGCGGTGGAAGGTTCCAGAATGTGTCTTCTATGCAATAAATCTTCACAAAATAAATCGAATAATAACTTAAATAGTATTCACTGGTGCTGATGCCTTCAACTTCCATATTGTGCCCGTCAGAGGAGCTATCAGGGTTGCCAATAACCGAAATGGCATCCCAAAGACCTCACCTGCCGGACCCATGGGCCATGAGGATCAGGTGAATTTCTTATAGGCCATAGCGGCACGAGATTCCATGATCCAAGAGATCCGTGGTAACATGGTTGCTAAAAAGGTCACATACAGCCTAAGAAAATACACCTCCTAAAGCTAGATTGAGAAATAAACTTCCAGGCTTAAGTAAAACTTGTAGAAATATTTATTCAAAATTAGTAGGCACCTAACCTAGTTCGAAGGGTTTCTATCGGCTAATCCGCAAGCTAATAAATAAACAAAAATAAAGATCAGGACCCTACCTGTAAACTACGATAAACCGTCGCGAAAGATATATTTTACAATGTTAAGCAACAATAGCAACGCTAGGAAAATGGTACGGCAATAAACCCTAAGTCAAATTACAAAAATAAGCTAATAACGGAATTTACATTTAACAGGGTAGCAATAACAAATCTAAGTTAGGATGATACCATTTCCTTATTTGTTAAATAATCTAGCTAATTCCTAACAATTAATACAAAATTTACGGCGATGACGTCCGTAAAGCAAAACAATTAATACAAATCTACATGACAAGCCCTCAAAAATACGTTAAATGCCCTCTTACGATCTAAGTAAGGTAAACATGGGGATTTTTATACAGTACAATAAACAACAACAAGACCACAATCAATATTATTCCTGCCTTCGCCCTGGGTTACTCTTTGTAAACCAGTGTCAAATAAGTGCATGTAATTTACGGTGGTGAATGCGTAGTGAAAACTACGACTAACATCGCATGATGCTCGAGCTCCACCAGCTTAAGCAAGCACTCGGTCGATAAAAATTAGTGTCATCTGTCCTAGATTACTTCCATAAAGAAGCATGCACAAAAGCAGGTGTCGGCCAGCAGGTCCAAAATGCAAGTAAATGAAGGTTAAATGCAATAAACAATTAGTTATCATCAGTTTATAATAATTATGCGCTTGATTATTAGAATGTCGGTTTAAATTATCGTTGGTTTATGGCGAATAAGCTGAAGATCCTGAATACATTGGGCTCAGCAGTAGCCGTCTCGTGCGAGATCAATCTCCGCTATAGAATACCATCATCGAGCTCTCCACGCTCGAACATAACAATATCACAGGTTATTAGTGGCTCTCGGCTCAGTTAATTTACCATTGTGTAGGCCTCTTATGCACCTCAGTCACCTCCCTTGAAAATACCTAGTCCACAGAAACAAAGTCTGGACATATATAAATAGTCTTTAACACAGGCGCCTCTTATAGCCTCTTAATCTCAACAAATAAACCTTGACATAAAGTGTAATCATTCTCAAATAGAGTTGAAAGATAGTCGCTTCAATAGCGATGCAAGCTTATGGCATTTGCCAATCAGATCGATGTAGCAAAACATGTGATTTCTACAAAATGGTGGCCTGGACATTGACCTACTTATGAAACACAACATCTAACGGTAAATAATGCTGTAAGACTTGTCAATGAGTCTGAAAAAGTATGTCTCACTGAGTGAGTGGTGCTCTCGTTCGTTGCATGCTGGGAACAGTTACCACCTGTCCATGACTTGAGATAGGCTCGCTACTCACAGTCATCTACTTGGACGGTTTGAAATAAAACAACACTGAAGGCAGGCTGCTTTCTCGTAAAAAGTCTATCAGAAAACAGGCCTTCTTATCTGGTCCCAAATATAATACACAAATAGAATAAGCATAAGCTTAAAATCACGCCTCAAAACTATACACAAAGACGTGGCATGTTCATTTAGTCAAAGAAAAGTAAAATACAGACATACCACTTATACTGAACGTCTTTGAAATCTGCAGATATGTCACTTCATAACTGCTTTGCCTTACAATAACCAAATAATATCTGTGTGTCGAAACACCTGACACTAAATAAACATCATAAAGGCGCAAATCTTACAATTGCTAAGTTTGCCAATGATATGGTTGCAATTACAGGGTTCGATGCTGGAAGTCATACAAATATAATTCCCTGAATGTGTTCTGTTCTTGAACAGGATGGCTTCATAGCACATCAAAATGAAATATGACATTATTTTACAAAACTGGTAGTTCCAGTCGACTACCTAAGGATAAGAACTGTTCTAACTAAAGCAGTGGCGTGACAGACATTTACTTAAAAAGGGGTGTTATGAAATAACACTGGCCATGACGTCTAGTTGTCAAGCCAAAACAACTATCCACAAAATCACCCACCTAGGGTTGAACAAAATGTAGTAACAAAGACTACAGTCACGCTTATCAGGGGTAGAACTAACATCATAGCGATGTCCATCAGAATGCACCGTGATCGAAAGGATTCAATCACAAAGGTGATTAACTAATCACTGAAAGTGAACAACAAAGATTAGTTCTAACATTACAAACCCCTACCTATGGCTTGTCAAGAAGTTCGGTTGCTTCTACAATTAACTACTATTAACTGCAATAAAGTACACCACAAAAGAACCTCACAAGGAATAGATTAATCGGACTCACAAGAAAGGATGTCTACATCTCAGTCGTTCCAACGACTTGAGGGATATAATTCGGCTATGGTCTCCGGACAAGGGTTGTCCAATCTGGGCCCCCACATAGGCTCTATCCTTTACCATGGGCTTAACTCGTCCTCGGCGTCGTCGTCGTGATATTACCAGATTCCTCTCCATTATGTTGGTCGTCATGTTCCTTGGCTTAGCTGGTGCTATAGTCATGGTTCTTCCGTCATTTGCTGAAGTTTCTCCGGAACTCTCCCTCACATCATGAGATTTATCTGCTCATCTCCACAGATGATGTGTAATGGAAATCGTCATACACGTGGTTATAAAAGTTTGATATGTTTGAGTAGAAAATAACCATTGGAAAATTCAGAAAATGGGCGTAGCACAGTTTCACTGAAGCTAGCTTTAATATAGTGGCAATCTCACTGAGTCTACATGGCGCAGATGATTGAAAAATTGGCCATGCACTTTATCTGCTTCACAATCACAGATTCAAATGGTCCACAAATCACGTGGCATCGAAGTTGTACGTTACAGAAATGAATCGCTCCTGCGATTACAGCAATATTCGTAGCAGTGAGTTTTAAAATAATTCACTTGGTTGATTATAGAATCACAGTAACTAACATATTTTATCGTCAATTGAGGAAGTTGAATTTCTTTCTACACGTGGTTGAAAATGTGGTGTTCCACGATGCACAATTTTAATCACTTTTCTATAAATTCGCCAATATCGTAGCACAAGCCTTCTCCGGCTTTAATATTCACTTGAATAATATACTGTTCGTTGCAAAATAGTGTGCGATGCACAAATATTACGTTCCTCGCCTTCCAGGTGGACTATTTCCTCGTCTTTAAGACGGACTTCAAATACACATCCAATTTGTATGGACAACCATACACATGTGCGAAGAGCTCAGTCCTGCGCTGCTAGAGCTTACAAATACACTAGTCGTGCAGCGACTGATTGGTTCCGGTTCGCGTATCTGCGACGTTAATACCTTACCAAAAGTAGAAATAACATTCTGAAGAATGTTTCGATGATACAGACTTACAACATGGAAATATTTGAGCTTCGTAGAAAATAGAAATGTTATAATAAAGACTCAGATTATATTAAAATGGTTTTTTCCATAGTCAAAAGATCAACCCTTTATAACTCCAAAGAATGTTAGCATGTGGTGACAGCATGGCTGGTCGGTGAGTGCGTTCTAAGATGATACTTCAAAAATATGTTGCAATGAAAAATATCACATGAACCTGTGCTTAGCGGGTTCATCATATTCGTAAAAACAAGTGTATTACGAACAAGCATTTCCTGGCAACTCTCGAGCCACACGCTAACTTCAAACATGGCAGAGGGACAACCTGTAGCGACCTTCGCCTCGCCTCAGCGCGCTCGATTCAAATATCGTGTCATGCCAGCCCCTTCGCTCCGTCGTGTCACGCGAGCCTCTTCACTACGTCTCATAAGGACACAGTATATACTGTATGTCTCGTCCTCATAAACAATTGGTCGTTCTTCAGATCGGTACTGACGAAGACAAGTCAGGTATGTTTCACGAAGAGAACGAATGTTGTGTGTTTCAATAACCACACGTCTATTAAATCTTGGTCTCCTCCACCGAAAACCATTATTTTATTATTGTCTTAAGACTAGTGGTTTTACTTTCGAAATTGATAGAACCTCTTAATTTCATCAGCAGTCTTCTTATTGTTTGAGCAGCCTTTTCTTCCATGTAATAATTAAAAACAGTACGTCGAATGACACAATTGTCGAAATCATCGATGCCTGTTATTATTTTTGTTCTTTTACAGGGGTGCCGAAAGACGTTCCTTCATCATCATGGACTTTCTCTTCCCGTACTAAACTGAAAACAGAAGTTTGCGACACTCCAGTAGCTGCAGCAACTCTTTCTTGCACTTTCTTAAACTCTTTATAATACTCTAGTTAAAATCTCTTCTTTGCGTTTGCTTCGTCCTTCATCTAATCATGAAGATTTGCGCTGATCTCCCGACCTTTAAAAATCTGTGTATTACAAAACCAACAAAACGGCCAAGCGAAGTTAAAGCATTTAAATGGAATTTTCTCGCGCTGTAATCATCCGTGCGCAGTGAGCCTTGTGCGGTTAATGTTTATACAAAATGAAATCTACTGGCATCTTATTTATTTCAATTGTTTCATAATATCAAGATGGAGGCTGTGCCAAATTTTAAAATGAAGTTTTTATGTCTTGTGTCCTAATCATATGATCAAAGTGTACGTTTGTGTAATGAAACTTCGCAATAATTGTCATCTAATGGTACATAACTCTATATATTATAATAATAACCCCTGGCACTACAGCCCATGAAGAGCCTAGGCCTACCAAGCGACCGCTGCCCAGCCATTTGTCCTTCAGATATTTGGGTGACGCGTCATCAGCGCATCGTGTCTCCTCGGCCGTTAATCTTGGTTTTCTACATAACTCTATGGGTTACATAATTATATAACAATCCAGCTTAGTGAACATCCGAAATATTAGGCGGTTCTCGATATCTACGAAACTGTTACAGCAATCAGACTGAAATTTTGTATGTTGATAGACGCTATTATCATAAGTTCATCTATGGGACTTTCAGCAATGTGATGAGCACAAAACTATCATGGCGCACAAGCAAATATAAAATATTTAAATGGAATCATCCTAGTGCAGTGAAACATGGTGCGTTAAATGTTTGTACAAAATATAATCTACTGGCATCTAATTTAATTCCATTGTTTTCATAACCCTAAAATTGCAGCTTTGTGATATTTTAAAGTTAAGTTTTTATTCTTTGTGCCCTAATGGTGAGATCAAAGTAAACGTTTGGATAATGAACCTACGCAATAATTTTCATTTAATGGTACATAACTCTATGTCCTACATATATGACAATCCAACAGGGCTACCATCAGAAATATTTAGACAGTTCTCAATATCTACGATTCTATTACAGCAGTCAAACTGAAATTTTGTTTGTTGATAGAGGCTATTAACAAAGGGTCACCTATGGGACTTTCAATAACCTGGTGAGCACAAAACCAACATGGCGGTGACGCGAAATTTAAATATTTAAATAAATTATCCTCGCGATGTAATCATCCAAACGCTGTGAAACGTAGCACTTAATAATTTATACAAATCCTAATATAGGCTACTGACTTCTAATTGAATGGAATTTTATGAGAATTTAAACATCTTACCTGTGATTTTTTAAAATCTGTTCTTCATTTCTATTGTAGATCGTTATAATGAACTATCATTAGAAAATTCATCTGCTCCTGATTATTATTTAGCCTACATATGAAGGAAATAAAGAGCGGTTCTGGGGCAGGGGCTAATGGGAAAGATGGCCGCCGCGCGCAATCACTCTACGTTATTCTTATGGAGGGGTCAGTCAGAGCTGGGACAGGGGCTAATGGGCAATATGGCCGCCATGTCCTGAGACCGTGGATGATGTCACAGGGGGAGTTCTGCCGTGTGGTTGCTAAATGGAATATTTATTATTATTATTATTATTATTATTATTATTATTATTATTATTATTATTATTATTATTATTATTATTAGGTAATCATGCATTGATTATGTACAATCAAGACCAGCCTTATATTGTCCACTTTTTGGTGTAGTGGCTAGCATTCTTAGCTGTTACTGTAGAGGCCCGGGTTCGAGTCCTGGCTCTGTCAAGAAATTTAATTCTAGGCTGAGGGTTGGTATGGGATACACTCAACCTGGTGAGGAAAAACTGACAGGAGCTGGCTTTTGATTCATACCGCAGCCATTCTGCCTAACCCAACTTCACCTAACCTAACCTAACCAAACCTTACCTAACCTAACCAAATCCCACCTTACCTAACCTAACCTAACCTAACCTAACTTCTAAGTCAGAATGTACAATACATCAATTGTTTTTTATACCCTCATAAATTAGATATAGAGAATGTTCACCACGATTTAGATCCTCGAGAACACTTTCTGACCTATCATTAAAACGTCTAGAAAGGAATGTCTGAAAATTTTCACTAACACATAGTAGGCCTACACGTTCACCATATATTGTGTCCTCTTTTTGAATGTTAATGATACGGAAAAGTGTATGCATTGGTAATTTAGTGAGCTTTTTTCTCTCTAATCAACAGTTCTGCCCCCATAGCATTGAGAATATTTATTGTATTAGCCTATAAAGAAACAAAAAAATCATATCTATTACAGTTTAGCTATAAGTGACAAGAACCTCTATAACATTTTATTCTAATAAGGAGATTTCCATAATGATAAGAAAAAAAAGCTAACCATAATGATGGATTGTGTAAGTAAACGTCTTTTGCTGCTTGATGCCACTACTAAACTGATACTCATACAACGGACAAGCGAGTTCATGTTTCGCTGACGTAATCGTATGTTCCCACGCACTTCCTGTGTGTTGCACGTGCCGTAGTGGCTAATTTTGAAACTAGATGAGATGATTTGCTGACGTAATCGTATGTTCCCCTGCACGCACACGCCGGTCACTGTGGACGGGTCCTAATAAGGAGATTTCCATAATGATAAGAAGAAAAAAGCTGACCATAATGATGGATTGTGTAAGTAAACGTCTTTTGCGAAATGATGCCACTACTAAACTGATACTCATACAACGGACAAGTGAGTTCATGTTTCGCTGACGTAATCGTATGTTCCCACGCGCTTTCTGTGTGTTGCACGCGCCGTAGTGGCAACATTTGAAACTAGATGAGATGATTTGCTGACGTAATCGTATGTTCCCCCGCACGCACACGCAGGCCCCTGTGGACGGGTCCTTGTAGGCGGGTCCTTGTGGACAAGTCCCTGTGGATGGGTCCCTGTTGATAGGTCATTGTTGACAGGTCCATTTGGACGGGTCCTTGTTGACGGGTCCCTGAGGACGGGTCCCTGTTGACGGGTCCTTTTTGACTAATCCCTTTAGACCGGTCCCTTTGGACTGGTCCCTATGGACTGGCCCATGGTCCCTAATGCTATGATGAAATTAAACGTTGTTCCACATGAAACAAATGTGAAGAGACGGTTACTAATATAAATTTGTTTTATGTTTTGTTTTTACGCATGCGCACTTGGGGGATTTTGTAAGCGGACGGGCTCTTTGAATAATGATTTATAGATGAGTTATTTTTATAAATTACCAAAAGATCCAACACTAATAGGTCATTAGCTTGTTAATATCTCATGAACCAATAAGGCAAGGGACTTGTATGAGAGGTCGTGAACTTGAGCTGCCATTCTGTTTTTGAATGTATTATTTATTTTTTGTCAGAAGGGCGGATTTTGATGAATGAGGTGTCATTGAACTCGGGTTGACACCCCCTTTCCGATGGATAACATATTTCCACCTCAAAAATAAAACCCACCCCTACTAGGGGGTGAAATTGTATTTTTTTTAGAAAATCTCGCTTTTCAAGTGCAACATGTGACAGTTTGAATGTCAATATGGAATTAAGCGTTATTCCACACAAGAGACATGTGTACGGTGGATAGCCACTATGAATTAACATGATGTTTTTTGTTCTTTTGCGCATGTCCACTCTTGCTTTTGTAAGAGGGCGGGCCTCTTAATGATGGTGGCTGTAGTGCAACCTAACCTACCCCAACACACGAGGGGTGAACAAAGAGTATTTCAAGCGGTGCTTGTCGATAGGCAAACCAATAATCAAAGAGGGGTATGTCAGACCTTGAGGCGATAACCCCTTTTGATTGATCCCTGTTGACTAGCCCTTTGGACGAGTCCTTTTTGAAGGGAGTCATTTTTGACGGTTCCTTTTTGTAAAGTTCTTTTTGACGGGTCCTTGTTGTCCGGTCCCTTTTGACGGGTCCCTTTGGATTGATCCCTATGGACCGACCCATGAATTTATCCAAATTATGTCAAAGGGCCTAACTACATTTGTGTGAAAAGCAGTGTGTTGAACTGACGTTGTTCGCCAGCCCTCACTACTACAATCTGTTAAGGATATGATAGGAAAGCGACGAAATACATGTGAACACGTGCGAGATGACATTATTACTAGCCCACCTTGTGAAAACCACATGTAACCTAACAAGTCACATTCTGTTTTGCTTCGTATGTGGGAAAATGCATGTTCATATGTAATATGACCTAACATACAGGTGTTCACCTGTGCACGAGCACGATAAGAGCTAACAAGTCACATTCTGTTTTGGTTCGTACGTAGCGTTAGGGCTAATGCACACACCCTAGTACACGAGGCACATGCAATTTGAGGACAGGTCAAGGGACCTAAGTGCGAAACTTGCTGAATGGATGTGTTCTAACGAGTCATTTGTAGTTGAAAGAGAATAATACATGTTCCTAAGATGTTAAAACTGAAGAGATTGTACGTGCAGTAAGACGTCTTGTTATTTCCGGTGTCAAGTTGCTGACATGGCAGAGATCATACAGTTCTGTTGCTATGACTGACGCTACAGTAATTTAAAACCGCAGGTGTCATCTTGACAATGTATAATGCATAGTCAGCAGTCATTGGATATTACACAGGTGTTCCTATTTCACTTTGGACTCTCAGCTGTACTGGGAAAGGAATTGCAATGATCTGCAAAAACTGCTGACACGAGCGATAAGAGTTTTTATACGAGACGTGTCATATATTTCCCTAATGTCTGTCGTTATTACTCGCGACGAGTGAACAGTGCTCTATTACTTCTCAAGCGTTGCAAAAATCCTTTTGGTAAAAAATCATTGAAATATTTTTGCAAGGTAAGTACTTATTATTAATGGATTGTAGTCTTTTATTACTAATTGGTGTTGAAGTTATTGAATGGAATGTATTTATTGATTTATTGATTTATTGATGTATGTATTTATTTATTTATTTGTTTGTTTACAGATAATTGGGAACCTCGAAGGTTAGCAGATTCCTATACCTAGTTCATTCAGTGGCAGCAGTTGATAAATTATTAAAGGTAAGTGCCCCTCTAATAACTTTTAAACAGCTAGAGCGATATTTTCCAATGTTCACTACTAGATGTCAGTGACAATGGTATATTTGGTAGTTAAAGTTGGAACTACTTGACCATGGTTTGTAAAGCTAAAATTTGTAGGTTAGATTTTGATTACCGCTCTATTAAGTCCGAATGTTCGTTGCTAGGTGTCAGTGAAATAGGGAATATTTAAAGTCTTAACCTTAGTTCACCTAACATAACCTAATTTTACCTAACTTAACCTTGTCACTTGACATATTTTACTAGTTTAGACTTGCTCTCAGACTGGCTATGACGTCACACTTAGCTCACTTAACAGGCGGCCGCTGGTTTCTATCACGTGATATGTTCTACAAGTTTAGACTTGCTTTAAGACTGGCTATGACGTCACACTTGGCTTACTTAACAGGCGGTCACTGGTTTCTATCACATGTGCAGGCTCTACAAGTTTAGACTTGCTCTAAGACTGGTTATGACGTCACACTTAGCTCACTTAACAGGCGGCCGCGTTTTTCTATCACGTGACATGTTCTACAAGTTTAGACTTGCTTTAAGACTGGCTATGACGTCACACTTAGCTCACTTAACTGGCGGCCGCTGGTTTCTATCACGTGACATGTTCTACAAGATTAGACTTGCTTTATAACTGGCTATGACGTCACACTTAGCTCACTTAACTGGTGACCGCTGGTTTCTACCACTCTATCAAGTTCCAATGTTCACCGCTAGGTGTCAGTGACAGTGGTATATAGTAACCCCCAGTTAGAACTACATGAAATTAGACTTGCTAGGAGTTCACAGATGATCGATTTAAATACCCTGCTATAACCATTGACTGGAATGTAATTAAACTATTTATATTTTACTTTGTTTTATCTTTTAATAACATTTATGATTTCTTCCTTTTATAGGTAATTTGGAAAGTGATTTGGTATTCATTATGTTCAAGTGTGATGACTGTAAGAAACAGTTCTCAAGACCTGACAACCTTCATCGGCACGCAAATGCTAAACATAACATTAAACTGTTTGTGTGCAGTCATTGTGCTATGACATTTAACCAACAGGATAATCTTGGACGGCATGTACATTTAAAGCATGTCAGTTCATCACCTTTTTTGCGTACAGTTTGTGATCTTGGTTTTTCTGGTGTAAAGCAATATCAATTCCACATGGTTGAAGTGCATGATAAACAACAGGAATTGAAATATGTAAAACCATCAACTAGCACGGAACCTTTAAACAAATTTGATAAAGTAGGGGGTGACTGTTCTAAAATAAATGTTCAAAAGCGTTAACGTTCTCAAGATTGTGAAAATAGTTGTGCAACAAAAAGAAAAAAGAATAGTGAACCTTCGATAACGCATTGTGATGTATGTAATATTGATATACCTTTTTCAATGATGCAGGGACATTTGCGCAGTATTAATCATAAATATAATGTTTGTCATGAAAAAAATTCTGGAAATATTCAGCAAATTGGTAGTGCATTTAAAGGTCGAATTGCTAGTTACAGACTTTATAGTGAAGAAAAAACTCAAAGTATTGAAACATTTTTAAAGACTGTTCAACCTAGTGTGTTTAGCTTGGTAGATAATGTTTTTGTAGAGCATAAAACATTAAAAATGAATTTTTAACTCTTTGGGCTATATGTAATAACTGGGAGTGAGGATGAAATTACTGATCCCAAATCCTTTAATACAAAAAACTTAATTGTTAGCGAATCAACTAATATCAGTGATATGTTCCAAGATATTTCAAGTGCTATCATTGTGAAGAGTGAAGAGTTCCAGGAAAGGGAGTCAGGCTGGGCGTTGGTTGAAGTACTTTATCTAGAAACCAGGAAGGTATGTTTCCGCCATCTAGCGGTGACTATGAGAACTACCTGAACGACCAGCAGGGTACCTAGCACTCCATATCATTACTGAACGATCAGCATGCTATCTATCAGTCGATATCTACAATCACTCAACTACCAGCCTGCTACCTACCGGTCAATATGACAACCCACTCAACTATTAGTATGCATTCCAATAATGAACACATTTGCTCATATCCACTAACAATACGCACAGCGGGGTTTGCTTTATCGTTTAATACAAATATATCTTGTTTAAATAATGAATCAAAAAGTTGCATGGCACAATTGTATGGGAATTTTGCATTACCTGAAATGTAATAGTATGCAAGTTTTTAACATTTTACAATCGGCTTATGATGAAGGATTATGTTGGTGGCTTACGTTGGTGGCTTATGTTGGTGGTTTATGTTGGTGGCTTATGTTGGTGGTATATGGTGGTGGCTTATGATGGTGGCTTACGGTGGAGGCTTATGGTGGTGGCTTATGGAGGTGGCTTTTGATGGTGGCTTATGGTGTTGGCTTATGTTGGGGGCTTATAGTGGTGGCATATGTTGGTGGCTTATTTTTTGTGGTTTACGTTAATACCTTATTTGTAATGGCTTATTTGACAAGTTATAGTTGTCAATGTATTTAGAGGATTTTTCTCTTGGTCTTGGAAAGTATCTCAACCCTTTTTTTTATAGCAGCATAATGCTTACCGCCATGTTTGTAAGCAACAACAACACACTAAAATTCAAAGTATCCAAAGTACTCTAAGGTTAATGATTGTCTCCCAACTCCATTCAACGCCTAGTTTAAATATTATATATTTTTCAAATTTTTCAGAAAACGTAAATTGGGGAATTAGGCTATATGTTTAAACTAAAAATCATATCAAATCATATGCTAACTCCAACACCTACGTCTATCCCACTCTCAGTCAAAAAATATAATATTCTTCAAATTTTTCCAAAACAATATTTGGAAAGTAGGCCATATTTTGAAAACTAATCATCCTATAAAGTCATATATAGACTCAAACCAATGGCTTTTATATCCTTAATCGTAAGGTTAGGTTAGGCTAGGTTAGGTTAAGTCGCAGCCACCTTTTTGGGACTTTTTGATCACACCTTGAAGGTTAGGTTAAGATAAGCTATGGCCACCATCTTGTTAGGTTAGGCTCGTTTAAGTTAAGCTACGGCCGCCATATTGTTAGGCTAGGTTAGGTTAAGTTAAGCTACGGCCGCCATCTTGTGTGGAGGAATGTGGAGGTGGAGGGCCGTGAACTCTCACAAATACACTACTGCACAGTTTTTGTCCTAGGGACCTGAAATTTATTGTTTGGGTAGAAGGGGTAAAGACCTTTCATTTACGTCAAACAAACCTTTTTGTAAAATTCTTAGTTCCCAAAATATAGACAATTTTGAATATTGGACATTTTGAAAAAACTGAAAAATGTTAAGTTTTGTTCAACCAATTAAGGACCTACAAGCCATTGGTTTGAGTCATATATGACTTTTTAGGATGATTAGTTTTCAGAATATCGCCTACTTTCCAAATTGAACTTTTTTTGGATTTTGTCCCAGGGACCTGGGACTTGGTTTGTGGGTAGTGGGAGGTAAATACCTGTCATTTACGTTAAACAAACATTTGTGTAAAATTCCTAGTTTCCAAAATATACCCCCTTTATAAAAATGAACATTTTTGGAAAAATATCAAAAATTCCATATTTTGTTCTTACGATTAAGGATATAAAAGCCATTGGTTTGAGTCTATATATGACTTTATAGGATGATTAGTTTTCAAAATATGGCCTCCTTTCCAAATATTGTTTTGAAAAAATGTGAAGAATATTCTATATTTTGACTGGGAGTGGGATAGACGATGATTTGATATGATTTTTAGTTTAAACATATAGCCTACTTCCCCAATTTACCTTTTTTGAAAAATTTGAAAAATATATAATTTTTTTGATTAGGCGTTGAATGGAGTTGAGAGACAATCATTAATCTTAGAGTACTCCGGATTCTTGGAATTTTAGTGTGTTGTTTTGCTTACAAACATGGCGGTAAGCATTATGCTAACATAAAAAAAAGGTTGAGATACTTTCCAAGACGAAAATCCTCTAAATACATTGACGAAAATAACTTGTCAAATAAGCCATTACAAATAAGGTATTATCGTAAACCACCAAAAATAAGCCACCACCGTAAGCCACCATAATCCACCATCATAAGCCACCAGCATAAGCCACCATCATAAGCCACCACCGTAAGCCACCATCATAAGCCACAACCATAAACCACCAACATAAGCCACCAACATAGGCCACCTACATAAACCACCAACATAAGCCACCAACATAAGCCACCAACATAATCCTTCATCATAAGCCGATTGTAAAATGTTAAAAACTTGCATACTATTACATTTTAGGTAATGCAACATTCCCATACAATTGTGCCATGTAACTTTTTGATTCATTATTTAAACAAGATAAATTTGTATTAAACGATAAAGCAGACCCCGCAGTGTGTATTGTTAGTGGATCTGAGCAAATGTGTTCATTATTGGAATGCATACTAGTAGTTGAGTGGGTTGTCTTATTGACCGGTAGGTAGCATGCTGGTAGTTGAGTGATTGTAGATATCGACCGATAGATAGCATGCAGATCGTTCAGTAATGATATGGAGCGCTAGGTACCATGCTGGTCATTTAGGTAGTTCTCATAGTCACCGCTAGATAGCGGAAACATACTTTGCTGGTTTCTAGATAAAGTACTTCAACCAACGCCCAGCCTGACTCCCTTTCCTGGAACTTTTCATTCTTCACAATGATAGCACTTGAAATATCTTGGAACATATCACTGATATTAGTTGATTCGCTAACAATTAAGTTTTTTGTATTAAAGGATTTGGTATCAGTAATTTCACCTTCACTCCCAGTTATTACATATAGCCCAAAGAGTTAAAAATTCATTTTTAATGTTTTATGCTCTACAAAAACATTATCTACCAAGCTAAACACACTAGGTTGAACAGTCTTTAAAAATGTTTCAATACTTTGAGTTTTTTCTTCACTATAAAGCCTGTAACTAGCAATTCGACTTTTAAATGCACTACCAATTTGCTGAATATTTCCAGAATTTTTTTCATGACAAGCATTATATTTATGATTAATACTGCGCAAATGTCCCTGCATCATTGAAAAAGGTATATCAATATTACATACATCACAATGCGTTATCGAAGGTTCACTATTCTTTTTTCTTTTTGTTGCACAACTATTTTCACAATCTTGAGATCGTTTACGCTTTTGAACATTTATTTTAGAACAGTCACCCCCTTCTTTATCACATTTGTTTAAAGGTTCCGTGCTAGTTGATGGTTTTACATATTTCAATTCCTGTTGTTTATCATGCACTTCAACCATGTGGAATTGATATTGCTTTACACCAGAAAAAAACAAGATCACAAACTGTACACGAAAAAGGTGATGAACTGACATGCTTTAAACGTACATGCCGTCCGAGATTATCCTGTCGGTTAAATGTCATAGCACAATGACTGCACACAAACAGTTTAATGTTATGTTTAGCATTTGCGTGCCGATGAAGGTTGTCAGGTCTTGAGAACTGTTTCTTACAGTCACCACACTTGAACATAATGATTACCAAATCACTTTCCAAATTACCTATAAAGAAAGAAATCATAAATATTAATAAAAGATAAAACAAAGTAAAATATAAATAGTTTAATTACATTCCAGTCAATGGTTATAGCAGGGTATTTAAATCGATCATCTGTGAACTCCTAGCAAGTCTAATTTCATGTAGTTCTAACTGGGGGTTGCTATATACCACTGTCACTGACTCCTAGCGGTGAACATTGGAACTTGTTAGAGTGGTAGAAACCAGCGATCACCAGTTAAGTGAGCTAAGTGTGACGTCATAGCCAGTCTTAAAGCAAGTATAAACTTGTAGAACATGTCACGTGATAGAAACCAGCGGCCGCCTGTTAAGTGAGCTAAGTGTGACGTCTTAGTCAGTCTGAAAGCAAGTCTAAACTTGTAAAATATGTCAAGTGACAAGGTTAAGTTAGGTTATTTTAGGACAACTGAGGTTAAGACTTATTCCCTATTTCACTGACACCTAGCAACGAACATTCGGACTTAATAGAGCGGTAATCAAAATCTAACCTACAGATTTTAGCTTTACACACCATGGTCAAGTAGTTCCAACTTTAACTACCAAATATACCATTGTCACTGACATCTAGTAGTGAACATTGGAAAATATCGCTCTAGCTGTTTAAAAGCTATTAGAGGGGCACTTACCTTTAATAATTTATCAACTGCTGCCATTGAATGAACTAGGTTTAGGAATCTGCTAAACTTAGAAGTTCCCAATTTTCCGTAAACACACAAATAAATAAATAAATAAATCAATCAATCAATCAATAAATACATTCCATTCAATAACTTCAACACCAATTAGTAATAAAAGACTACAATCCATTAATAATAATTACTTACCTTCCAAAATTATTCAATGATTTTCTACCAAAAGGCTTTTTGCAACGCTTGGGCAGTAATAGAGCACTGTTCACTCGTAGTGAGTAATAACGACAGACAGTAGGGAAATACATGACACCTCTCGTATAAAAACTCTTATCGCTCGTGTCAGCAGTTTTTGCAGATCATTGCAATTCCTTTCCCAGTACAGCTGAGAGTCCAAAGTGCAATAGGAACACCTGTGTAATATCCAATGACTGCTGACTATGCATTATCCATTGTCAAGATGAACACCTGTGGTTTTAAATTACTGTAGCGACAGTCATAGCAACAGAGCTGTATGCTCTCGGCCATTTCAGCAACTTGACACCGGAAATAACAAGACGTTATACTGCAAGTACAATCTCTTCAGTTTTAACACATTAAGAACATGTATTATTCTCTTTCAACTACAAATGACTCGTTAGAACACATCCATTCAGCAAGTTTCGCACTTAGGTCCCTTGACCTGTCCTCACAATGCATGTGCCTCGTGTAGTAGGGTGTGTGCATTAGCCCTAACGCTACGTACGAACCAAAACAGAATGTGACTTGTTAGCTCTTATCGTGCACGTGCACAGGTGAACACTTGTATGTTAGGTCGTATTACATATGAACATGCATTTTCTCACGTACGAAGTAAAACAGAATGTGACTTGTTAGGTTACATGTGGTTTTCACAAGGTGGGCTAGTAATAATGTCATCTCGCACGTGTTCACATGTATTTCGTCGCTTTCCTTTCATATCCTTATCAGATTGTAGTAGTGAGGGCTGGCGAACAACGTCAGTTCAACACACTGCTTTTCACACAAATGCAGTTAGGCCCTTTGACATACTTTGGATAAATTCATGGGTCAGTCCATAGGGATCAGTCCAAAGGGACCCGTCAAAAGGGACCGGACAACAAGGACCGCTCAAAAAGGACTTCTCAAAAAGGATCCGTCAAAAATGACTCCCTTCAAAAAGGACTCGTCCAAAGTGGCTAGTCAACAGGGATCAATCAAAAGGGGTTATCGCCTCAAGGTCTGACATACCCCTCTTTGATTATTGGTTTGCCTATCGACAAGCGCCGCTTGAAATACTCTTTGATCACCCCTCGTGTGTTGTGTTAGGTTAGGTTACACTACAGCCACAATCTTTAAAAGGCCCGCCCTCTTACAAAAGCCAGGAGTGGACATGCGTAAAAAACAAAAAACAAGCATTTTATTTCATAGTGGCTTTCCACCGTACACATGTCTCTTGTGTGGAACAACGCCTAATTCCATATTGGCATTCAAACTGTCACATGTTGCACTTGAAAAGAGAGATTTTCTAAAAAAAAATACAATTTCACCCCCTAGTAGGGGTAGGTTTTATTTTTGAGGTGGGAATATGTTATCCATTGGAAAGGGGGTGTCAACCCGAGTTCAATGACACCTCATTCATCAAAATTCGCCCTTTTGACAAGAAATAAATAATACATTCAAAAACAGAATGCCAGCTCAAGTCCAACCACCTCTCATACAAGCCTTATTGGTTCATGAGATATTAAAAAGCTAAAGACCTATTAGTTTTGGATCTTTTGGTAATTTAAAAAAATAACTCATCTATAAATCATTGTTCAAAAAGCCCGTCCGCTTACAAAATCCCCCAAGTGAGCATGCGTAAAAACAAAAAACAAAAAGCATGTTAATTCAGAGTAGCAATCGAATCTTCACATTTCGTTTCATGTGCAACAACGTTTAATTTCATTATGGCATTGGGGACCATGGGCCTGTCCATAGGGACCAGTCCAAAGGGACCGGTCTACAGGGATTAGTCAAAAAGGACTCGTCAAAAAGGACCCGTCCACAAGGACCCGTCCACAGGGACCCGTCAACCAGGACCCATCCAAAAGGACCTGTCAACAATGACCTGTCAACAGGGACCCATCCACAGGGACTCGTCCACAAGGACCCGTCCACAAGGACCCGTCCACAGGGGCCTGCGTGTGCGTGCGGGGGAACATACGATTACGTCAGCAAATCATCTCATCTATTTTCAAATTTAGCCACTACGGCGCGTGCAACACACAGAAAGCGCGTGGGAACATACGATTACGTCAGAGAAACATGAACTCACTTGTCTGTTGTATGAGTACCAGTTTAGTAGTGGCATCATTCCGCAAAAGACTTTTACTTACACAATCCATCATTAAGGTAAGCTTTTTCTTTCTTATCTCCTTATTAGGACCCGTCCACAGGGACCGGCGTGTGTGTGCAGGGGAACATGCGATTACGTCAGCAAATCATCTCATCTAGTTTCAAATTTAGCCACTACGGCGCGTGCAACACACAGGAAGTGCGTGGGAACATACAATTACGTCAGCGAAACATGAACTCACTTGTCCGTTGTATGAGTATCAGTTTAGTAGCGGTATCAAGCAGCAAAAGACGTTTACTTACACAATCCATCATTATGGTAAGCTTTTTTTTAATTTATTTTTCTTATCATTATGGAAATCTCCTTATTAGAATAAAATGTTATAGTGGTTCTGGTCACTTTTAGCTAAACTGTAATAGATATGATTTTTTTTGTTTCTTTATAGGCTACTACAATAAATATTCTCAATGCTATTGGGGCAGAAGAGTTGATTAGAGAGAAAAAAAGCTCACTGAATTACCAATGCATACTCTTTTCCGTATCATTAACATTCAAAAAGTGGACTCAATGAATGGTGAACGTGTACTATGTGTTTGTGAAAATTTTCAGACATTCCTTTCTACACGTTTTAATGATAGGTCAGAAAGTGTTCTCGAGGATCTAAATCGTGGTGGACATTCTCTATATCTAATTTATGAGGGTATAAAAACAATAGATGCATTGTACATTCTGACTTTGTAGTTAGGATAGGTTAGGTTAGGTTAGGTTAGGTAAGGTGAGATTGGGTTAGGTTAGGTAAGGTTAGGTTAGGTTAGGTTAGGTTAGGTGAAGTTGGGTTCGGCAGAATGGCTGCGGTATGAATCAAAAGCCAGCTCCAGTCAATTTTGCCTCACAAGGTTGAGTGTATCCAATTCCAACCCTCAGCCTAGAATTAAATTTGTTGACTCGAACCCGGGCCTCTACAGTAACAGCTAAGAATGCTAGCCACTACACCAAAAAGTGGACAATATAAGGCTGGTCTTGATTGTACATGATCAATGCATGATTACCTAATAATGATAATAATAATAATAATAAATATTCCATTTAGCAACCACACGGCCGAACTCCCCCTGTGACATCATCCACGGTCTCAGGACATGGCGGCCATATTGCCCATTTGCCCCTGCCCCAGCTCTGACTGACCCCTCCATAAGAATAACCTAGAGTGATTGCGCGCGACGGCCATCTTGCCCATTAGCCCCTGCCCCAGAACCGCTCTTTATTTCCTACTAATCCAACATGGCGTCCATACAATAATATTCTACTGGTTCACAATATCTCCCAAACCATTTCAGCAATCAAACTGAACTTTTTTATGGTGATAGAGGACTATTAACTAAGTACATATATGTGACATTCCAAATTCTGAGAAACACGAGTCAGGTGGGGGCCAAGTGATTTTCAAATATTTCAAATGATTTTTCTAGCAAAGTAATCACCCGAGAGAGGTGATTCTAGGAATGACGAATCTGTATTCAGTACTTAGTGTAGGGACATCTCACGTTCAATTGTTTTCAAATATCCAAAGATGGCACTAGTTGGAAATATTTTAACCTTATTTTTAACCTATTTTCATTTATGAAGAAATAGGCTTATGAGATCAACTTTTGTCAGTGTGTGTGTATGTGTGTGCGTCCGTGTGTGTGTGTGTGTGTCTAATAACTTCTAAACGGCTAGAGCGATTTCAATGAAACTCGGTATGGTCATAATAATATTTTGGCTGACACCGACCGTGCCCTTCGAAATTTTATAACATCTGACCAATCCAACATGGCGACTGTGAGAAATATCTCACAGGTATACTTTATCCCCTAAACGATTTCTAATGTAACCCCGAAATTTAGTCCGGTAATAAAGGGCACTCCTAGAAGTTCACCTATGAGACATTCAAAATCCTGTTAACTACAGAACGAACATATCGGCCAAGCGAATTTGAAACTTTTAAATAGAAGTTTCTCGCGATTTAAACATCCCAACGCAATGTAACTTGGTACTACAAATGTTTAGACATATTGTAATGCGTTAGCATCAAATTTAGTTCAATAGTTTACATAACCTCAATATGGCGGTTGTGCGAATTATTTCACCGGCATTCTATATCTCCGAAACTATTACTGACATCACCCTAAAATTTAGTAGGGTGATAAAAGGCACTACAAGAAGTTTACCCATGAGACGTTCAAAAAGTTGTTCACTTCAAAACGAACATGGCGGCCAAGCGATTTAACCTCCAAACGCGATGAAACCTGGTACAGCAAATATAAATACACATTGCTATGTACTGGCTTCTAATTTAGTTTAATTGTTTACATAACTTTAAGATGGTGGCTGTGCGAAATATTTCATCGGCGTTCTATAATCTCCGAAACTATTACTGATATCATACTGAAAGTTTTTACGGTGATATAGGGCACTACTACAAGTTCACCTATGTGACTTTCAATAACCTGTTAAGTACAAAACGAACATGTTGGCCAGCGAATTCGAAACATTTAAATAGACTTTTCTCGCGATTTAACCATCCTTGCGCAGGGAAACTTAGTACAGCAAGTGATTATACACATTGTAATGCAGTGACATTTAATTTAGTTCAATTGTTCACCTAGCCTCAAGAAGGCGGCGGTGCGACATCTTTAAATTAAGTTTTAATTTCTTGTGTCCTATTCAGGCGATCGAAGTCAACGTTTGCAAAATGAACCTACGCAATAATCGTCATCTAACAGTGCATAACTCTATGGCCTATCCAACATGTCGGCCATACAAAACATTTAGACGTTTCTCGTTGTTGTTGTTTGAGTCTTCAGTCTTTTGACTGGTTTGATGCAGCTCTCCATGCCTCCCTGTCCTGAGCTAATCGTTTCATCTCTACATAGCTACCACACCCTACATCCGAGGCAATCTGTTTAACATATTCTAACCTTGGTCTACCCCTACAGTTCTTGTCCTCGACCCTTCCTTCCATAACTAAGCTTGCTATTCCTGGGTGTCTTAGTATGTGTCCTACCAACCTATCTCTTCTCTTCATTAGCAGTCGCCAGAAACATCTCTCCTCTCCCACTCGTCTTAATACCTCTTTGTTTGTAACCCTATCTACCCATCTGATCTTCATCATTCTCCTGTAGCACCACATTTCAAATGCTTCAATTCTCCTCTTTACTGCTGCACCAATAGTCCAAGTTTCACTTCCATAGAGCGCCACGCTCCAGACAAAGGCTTTCAAAAATGACTTCCTAATACCTAAATCTATATTCGATGTCAGCAGATTCCTTTTTTGTAGAAATGCTTTTCTTGCCTGAGCCAACCTACTTTTTATATCCTCTTTGCTTCGTCCATCACTGGTTATTCTGCTTCCTAATTAACAGAAATCTCCTACTTCCTTCAGCTTTTCACCTGCCAATTTGATCTCCATAGAGGTTTCTGATTTATTTCGGCTGCATTCCAGTATTTTTGTTTTACATTTATTAATTTTCATCATGAATTCTTTCCGTAAGACGGAGTCCATACCATTCAAAAACTCATTCAAATCCTCAGGCTTGTTGGCCAAGATGACGATGTCATCAGAAAATCTCAGAGTTGAAATTATTTCTCCTTGAATCTTCACTCCCACTTTAAATTTTTCTCTAATTTCCTTCGTTGCTAGTTCAATGTAAAGATTGAAAAGTATGGGTGATAAGTTGCAGCCTTGCCTTACACCTTTCTGAATACCAGCTTCTCTCTCATGTCCTTCAACTCGAATGACTGCTGTCTGGTTTCTGTATAGATAGTATATCACCCTCCTATCCCTGTACTTTATTCCAATCGATTTCAAAATGTCAAACAATTTAGTCCAATCAACGTTATCAAAAGCCTTTTCTAAGTCTACAAAAGCCATGAACGTTCTCTTATCTTTCCTTATTCTACCTTCCAAAATCAGCCTAAGACTTAGTACAGCTTCCTTTGTTCCTACATTTCTCCTGAAACCAAACTGGTCTTCACCCAACTCCGTTTCTATCTGGCTCTCAATCCTCTTGTAAATTATTCTAGACAGGATCTTTGAAGCATGAGTAATCAAGCTGATTGTACGGTAATCTTCACATCTGTCAGCTCCCACTATCTTTGGTATAGGGATGATTACATTCTTCTTGAAATCAGGGGGTACCTCACCTGTCTCATAAATCCTACACACCAAGTGAAATAACCTGATCAGACCTTCCTCTCCTATGCAGCGTAGCAACTCAATCGGTATATAATCTATGCCTGGTGCTTTGTTCCTGCTTAAGTCTTCCAAAGCTCTATCAAATTCTGATCTCAATATTAAATTTCCTTTCGCATCCTCATCAATTTCCTCCTCCCTTTCCATTACATGATTCTCAATCTCCTTTCCCTTATACAAACTCTCTATGTAAGCTTTCCATCTCTCAACTTTTCTTCCCTATCTGTTAGAGGCTTTCCATTTGTGTCCTTAATATTACAGCACTTAGTCTTCTTTTCCCCAAAAATATTCTTAATCCTTCGATAAGCTGTGTCTACTTTTCCTAATTTCAGACAATTTTCTATACCAGCACATTTCTTTTTCAACCATTCTTCTTTCGCTTCCTTGCACTTCTTGTTAACCTCATTTCTCAGACGTCTGTATTCTGCTTTCCCCTTTTCATCTCTTACATTCTTGTGCTTCCGCCTTTCATCCATCAATTCGAGTATATCCTGAGTGATCCACGGTTTTCTACCTATTCTCTGTTTCCTACCAATGTTTTCTTCTGCGGATTTTGTTATTTCATTCCTCAAAAGTGCCCATTCGTCTGCAATTGAAGTTTGTTTAGGGTTTTTCATTAGTCCTTCCTTTATACTCTTCTTGAATCTTTCGTTTACATCCTTCTCTTTCAGTCTGTCTATTGCCCACCTTTTTGGCTTTTGACTTTTCTTCAGTTTCTTCAACTTTAATCTGCATTTCATTACAACCAGATTGTGGTCAGAGTTTATGTCAGCACCAGGATATGTTTTACAATCCAAAATCTGGTTTCGAAACCTCTGCTTGACCATAATGAAGTCGATTTGGTAACGCCCTGTATCTCCTGGTCTCATCCATGTGTATATTCTTCTATTGTGGTTATTGAATAAGGTGTTAGCTATGACCAACTCATGCTCAGTGCAGAATTCTACCAGCCTGCTTCCTCGATCATTCCTTTCACCTAATCCGAAATCTCCTACTATCTTCCCTTCTCTCCCTTTTCCTACCACAGCATTCCAATCTCCCATTACTATAACATTTTCATCACCCTTGATATACCTCAGAATTTCGTATATTTCTTCGTAGACCTTTCCAACATCCTCATCATCAGCTTGACTGGTAGGCATATAGACTTGTACCACTGTGGTGCAGGTAGGTTTAGTATTTATTTTTGCTACAATAATCCGTTCACTATATTGCTCATAATATTCCACCCGCTGTCCAAGTTTCCTACTCAATATGAGGCCAACCCCTGCTTGGCCATTGTTTGATTTAGTGCTAATGACCCTATAGTCTCCTGACCAAAAGTCCTGTTCTTCCTGCCAGCGCATTTCACTAATCCCAACCAAATCCAACCTCAACCTATCCATTTCCCTTTCTAAGTTTTCTAACCTTCCATTTCCTAGCAGACTTCTAACATTCCACGCTCCGATCCGTAGAATGTCAGAGTTCCTCTTTGTCACTTCTGTGATGTTAACCCCCTCTCGAGTAGTCCCCACCCGGAGATCCGAACGGGGGACTAGTTTACCTCCGGATTGAAATTTTACAAGGGAGGAGGCCATCATCACATGTATTTATGCATAGAGAGGTGCATATCCTCGGGAATAGCAAACGGCTGTAGTTTCCCCTTGCTTTCAGCCGTGCAGCAGGACGCAGTGTAGCCATTATTTGGCTTATATTATCAATATCTTAACCGTCTATAAGACTAGTAAAGAATTGATTTATTCTGAAAGGCTGCTACTCCCTTTCAGAATAAATAAAGAGCAATTCTACTAACAAAAATACTAACCTTCTACTGTACTAACAATTAAATACCAAAATTCTACTAACGAAAAAATACTAAAGTTCCACCAACAACAAATACTACCACTAAAACAGTCTGTCACCAGACACACTCACATGCAATCACACATCACAGTCTACTGAAACAATTAACTATAACTAATAAACAATGCAACTGTTACCAGACACACTCACACACCACAGTTTAATAGAACAATGACATATATCTAATAGACAAACTAACTACCTACTTACAACTACAACTAACTACATACTTACTGTACTGTTATTTGAATTGACAATATTTACAAAATGCAATTTAGATAGAAAATACTTACAGGAAGAGAGCAAAGATAATGCCAATGGTTATCCTTCGTATAGGAGGAGAAATAATGGACGGATTATTATAAAAACAATTCGAGGCATTGACATTGAAATCGATAGTCGATTCATTGCTCCCTACAATCCAAGAATAATAAACTCGAACCTCGAACTTTTCTTTTAGCCTGTACATTATGGAAAATTATTGCACCATTTGGGAGAGAAATCTGCAGCAGTTCTAGGGTTAATGAGCCAGTAAATCTACTGACGTGGCTAACTAACTACGCTGGGATTTGATCCCACAACCTTGTGTACCAGTGGCGTGCATTCAATCGCTTCTGTCCCAGCTCTGACGGGGAAAGTACTTTATATGTACAGTAATGTTTCATGTAATTTGGCAACTACATAAAAATATTCAAAATACCACGAACGAGAGATCTTCATTTATAGCTGCGAACTGTTAGGAACAAGCTAGCAAGGCTGCGTGACATGGCACTTCCAGTACGCTGCATTTCAAACAGTGGAGTAGACGCATGCACATTGTACTCCTTTAGACCATTACGGGGATGTGGAATGGCAGGGGTGTTAGTGTGTGTTAAATGTGTCTGAATCAGCTAGCCGGGAATGGGTGATTATAATAACTAATTCAATACCTTATATACATATCTAGTTCAATACCTAAGAGAATACCTACACGCACATTACATAGACATTGAGTTTAATTACCAGTACCGTATATACCCGAATATTACCCTTCCCCGAATAATCCCCGCCCCCACATTTTTGTATGGAAATTAAAATAAAATAAAAAAACTTTTTTGTTTGTTTCTGACACTTTATTTTAAACAAAAATGTCCATCATGTCCGAGGCTCGTTCCATTCTTGAAAGCATTTGGTTTCATCCACTACTGGCTTGCTGGGCCTATCGTAGAGTGAGATGGTGATCACAACAAGGAAGAAGGAAAGAACCACAACGGGAATAACAATTGGTGGGGAACATCTGAAGAAAGTGGAGAGTTCCAAATATCTGGGAAGCCTGATACAAGATAATGGAAGAAACGATAGAGAAATAAATGAGCGTGGGAGACAGGCAGAAGCATTCCGGAAGAGTGTGAGAAGCATGTTATGGAGCAAGGATGTCCCTCAGAGCAGCAAAAAGATCATATATCGGACGTACTATGTCCCTATCCTGACGTATGCCTCGGAGACCTGGGTTATGAAAGGAAGGGAGAAGAGCAAAATACAGGCCAGTGAGATGAGGTTCTTGAGAAGCAGTATTGGAGCTACAAAGATGGACAGAATAAGAAATGACAGGATCAGAGGATTAATGAATGAGGAACCATTACAGGATGGTATAGAGAAATCTAGACTTAGATGGTATGGACATGTAAAATGAATGGAGGATACCCAGGAGGATACATGAGACGAAGTGGGAAGGAAAGAGACCGAGAGGGAGACCAAGAGACAGGTGGCTGAAGGGGGTGGAAGAAAGCGTGAAGAAGAGAGGAGAAGACTGGACAAAAGTGGTGGCTGAGAGATGGTGGGAAGACAGAAGACGTTGGAGAGGCTTGTGTTCCAAACAGACCCGGCCAGTGGCTGGAAACTGTGCAAGATGATGATTTTAAACAAAAATGTATACTATTAACACTGTAATACAGTAAAACTCGGTTAAGAAGTTCCCGCATAAAAAGTTTTTCCACTTAAGACGTCCAATATTCTCGGTCCCGCGATTGAATCAAATCTCGCCAATCTCCGCGAAAGATACTACCGGTGCTCCGAGTGAAAGAATACAGCAGTTCCGAGTGTCCGCGGGTCTCCAGTGAATCATCTGACCGGGCGAACTACGTCAAGGCTACATGACGTCACGCCATGACAGCAGCAGCTCATTGGACAGTGTTAACCTTGATACATGTGTGAGAAGATATGGAAAACACTGGTTTCTGCCGGGAATACTTCCGCAAACTGCAAGAAAATTAAAATCGGGAAATACAACGACGTAGAACAAGATCTGCTGGTATGGTTTAAACAGCAGCGAAGTTTAAACATTCCAGTGCGTGCGCCGAGTTCGGCTCGGTCAAACAGGACACAGGCTGCCCGCGCGAACGGAACGACCGCAGCCCGTCGTGGATTGGGGTGATCAAACTGAATACGGACAAGTCAAGGTGCGGACTTTGTGGAAAATCACAACGGCTCACTTACCCACCGCGGTAGATCGCCTTCTGTTTAACCAGGATGATGCAATATTACACAATACAGAGTTCACAGCGGTCAGGCGGCCGAATTTTCGGGGTAGCCCGCTTCCTGTTTGACCGAGCCTTTACTGATGCCATGCTATCACGCAACTAACGAAACTGATGTTAGTGTTTGGCTTGCGCGACCGGTCAAGCCATTAGACGGAAATAAACAAGTACACCCGAACAAGCACCATAATAGCGGATAGTCGCGCGTGGCGGGCAATTTAAATCTTTAAAATTTGGATGACTCAATTAATAACCGCACCCCTATTTTTCACGTCCGATTTTGTATAAAAATGTGCGGGTGGTATTCGGGCATAAAGTGGAATCTCGTTAGCACTTTCTCGGTTACGACGTTTTCCCGTTTAGCGCGATGATTTTATCAAGTCCCAGTCCCAATTCTACAAAATACATGTTTCTCAATATCTACTAATCTATTACAGGAATCAAACTGAAATTTTGTATGCTGATAGAGGCAATTAATATAAGTAGGATATATGAAACTAAGCTGTATAGTTCTTCACAAAACTACTTGTTTTTAATTCACGTACCCCATTCAAGCGATTGAAGAGAAGATTCGTATGTTAGGTTATAATAATAATAATCCAATGGAACTAAATTCTGTAGCTTCGTAAATCATAGAAACCATGCGTTCGACTTTTTTAAAAATAAACACCCGTGATTCGTTACGGAAAGATGCCATCAAGCGGGAGGAGTCTTATTCATCGATACTGAAAGTTATGTATTCTAGCGCTTACTCTTTCATTGCAATGGTGTTGGTGGAGAAATAGGCCGTGCATCAAAAGCCATTTAGTATACATCACATGGAATTCCTTTTAATAGCCGGGAGAGGTTTTAATAGAAAATACCGGTAGGATATTTGAATATAGGTTATTTAGTTCTTCACTGAATTAGTTGTTAACTCACACTTCCACATCACTCAATGCCTCATGAAATCTGTCTACTTCGTTCTGATCCACCCCTTCACATGGAGCGTACACACACAAAAATCATGATTCGTTCTTCTGACATATCCTCATCAGTAGTGTATTTTGATCGGTTCTAGCACCACCTCAACCACCCCACCTCTCAAGATGGCGACGGCGCGATATCTCTCGAACCCGTGGTCGGATTTTGACGAATGAGGTATCGTTGAACTCGGGCTGACATATTTCCACCACCAAAATAAAACCTACCCCTACTAGGGGGTGAAATTGTTTTTTTTTTTTTTAGAATCTCTCTTTCCAATTGCAACATGTGAGAGATTGAATGCCAATATGGAACGAAACGTTGCTCTACAAATGAGACATGTATACGGTGGAAAGCCACTATGAATTAACATGCTTGTTTTTGTTTTTTACGCATGCCCACTCATAGCTTTTGTAAGAGGGCGGGCTTTTTAAAGATGGCGGCTGTATTGTAACCTAACCTAACCAAACCTAACGGGTCCTTGTGGACAGGTCATGGTTGACGGGTTCTTGTCGACGAGTCCATGTTGACAGGTCCTTGTGGACGAGTTCTTGTGGACGAGACCTAGTTGACAGGTCCTTGTGGACGAGTCCGTGTTGACGGGTCCTTGTGGACGGCTCCCTGTGGATGGGTCCTTGTTGACAGGTCCTTGTGGACGAGTCCTTGTGGATGAGTCCCTTTGGACTGATCCATTTGGACCCGCCCCTTTAGGACTGGCCCATGAATTTATCCAAATTATATCAAAGGGCTTAACTAACGGACTAATAATGCTAGGAACTTGTATGAGGTATTGTAGGACTTGGGATGAAGCCCCCTTTTAGAATGTATTTTTGAAATTTTGACAAAAGGTCTAACCACACTTTTCTTAATATCTCGCGAACTTATCATGCTAGTGACTTGTATGAGGGGTCCTAGCAATTGGGGCGATGTTCCCCTTTGGGGGTGAAACAATCCCCCCACTCCCAAATTGAAAAATCGATATCTTGGAAACTAAGAACCCTAAAATTATGTGTGATAGCTTTAAAAATAGGTCATAAGATACGATTTTACCACGATAGGTCATTTCATCCCTAAAATAGTAAATAGGAATGTTACAGGGAAAAAAGCGGTTAAACACTTAAAAATGATAAATGAACCTAAGATCTTTTGTTTTTGATGAAAAAATAGTAAGAGGGTGAAAACTACCCCCAAAATTTAAAAATTGAAATCTTGGAAACTAAGAAACCTAAAATTAGGTGTGATAGATCAAAAAATTAGACATTTAATACTCTTTTACCACGATTGGTCATTTTACCCCTAAAACAATGCATGTAGATTTTACAGGAAAAAAGGGGAACCAATAATCAGATTTGGACACATGAGGTGTTATAAGACTCAGGGTGAAATTCTCTTCTTGAATTTATTATTTATTTTTTGAAATTTTGACAAAGGGCCTAACCACACGTTTAGAAAATTTAGATTTTTTAAGTTTTTGAATTAATTTTAATTTTTTTTTGGTTAGTAGAGTGAGACAGTAGCGGTTGTGTTTAAACGAGCATGTCTCCGATCACTGTGGCCATGTTCAATGGATGAATCGATATTTTGTGAAGCATTGATTGAAGAGGGTCATGCGACGACTTGTTTTAAAAATATTTTTATGATTTTTCCTATGATGCATGCATTTATTTAAATATCCCAAAACAGCAAGGTTACTGATTTGAGTTTTATAAACTAATAATGGGATTTGGACTCATAGGTTGTCCTATAACTTGACATGACGCTTTCTTTATATGGCTTATGAATTTTCCCAAAAAAGATTGAAAACAACAAGGTCATGGACTTTTGTTTCTCTTAATATATTGCAAACCCATAATGTTAGATTTTTATGGTGAGTGATGAAACATAGCTATGTAGAGAAAGAATTATTGTAGGCTTCACGTATGGTGACTGACAAGTCTTTGACCATTGAAACTTGTTTTTAAACCTGACCGCAGTACATAGGGAGTATAGGTTTCAGGCATGACATGACAAACGGTGTGTACAAAATCCAATTTATCGATTCAAGAATTAAGAGTAGACTATCTTTAATTGATTAGTTAGAGTAGCTAAGAAAACAAGATGGTGATTACACTGAACCAAACCGAACCAATACAATCCTTTTTGAATGTATAATGTTACTTGCTAACCATTTTGTGCTGCAGTGGTAAGCACTTTTGGCTCTTGCACTAGAGGCCTTAACTCGATTTAACTTTAAGGCTTAGAACGAACCAAACTAAGAAAGATGGTTATAGTGGTGCAGTGGTTAAGCTGTTATCCTTTGACTAAGGTAGACCAGGGTTTGATTTTAGATTAACACGCATGTCAAAAACATATAAAAAAGGAGGGATAATGTTTTAAGACTGATTACACTTCTATATTTTTTCAAATTATTACTTGGATTACAAATACAAACGAGGACTGGGTTCAATATTCATTTAATGCAAGTAAGATATTGTATTTGTTTTTTATTTTAGACTTTAGATTTTAGAATTTACATTTTACATTTTAGATTGTACGAAAAGATCAAACCATAATGTCATGACTTTAAATTTTTCGGTAACTAATTATTAAAGAAAAACATATAAGGATTTGTATTACTTGGAATTATGTTTTCTATACTATATTTTATTTTGGTTTTAGATTTTAGAAATTTGATATTGGATTTTAGATTTTAGGTAAAGACCAAACTAATATTGATTATTCATTAAACACTGGTATGTAGATAGAAAGATGATTAGACTATATGTTAAGATGAATTTTTAGGTGTTGACTGGCCTTGCAATAAGAATTGACTAACCAGACATGAGTTAACAACCAACGAAACACTTTGGCGACTATGCTTGTTATTGACCAGTGAGTAGGGTTTTAGAAAAACTGTTTGCTATTTTGGGTTATATACAACAAATGCACAGACCTACTGAGCGACTATGTTGCTAAACAAGACATTCTACCAGAGATGATTAGGATTCTTATGTAGCTCAGGCAAGGAAAGCATTTCTACAGAATTTGTTGACATTGAATATAGATTTAGGTATTAGGATGTCATTTTTAAACTCCTTTGTCTGGAGTGTGACGCTCTATGAAAGGGAAACATGGACTATTGGTGTAGCAGAAAAGTGGAGAGTTGAAGTGTCTGAAATGTGATGTTACAGGAGAATGATGAAGATTAGATGGGTAAATAGGGTTACAAACTAAGAGGTATTAAGACAAGTGGGAGAGGAGAGATGTTTTTAGCGACAGCTAATGAAGTAAATCGATAGGTTGTTAGGACACATACACCCAGGAATAGCAAGCTTAGTTATGGAAGAACGGGTTGAGGACAAGAACTGTAGGGGTAGACCAAGGATAGAATATGTTAAACAGATAGCCTTGGATGTAGAGTGTGGTAGCTATATAGAGATAAAACGATCATCTCAGGACAGGGAGTCATGGAGAGCTGTATTAAACCAGTCAAAAGGCTGAAGACACAAACAACATGTAGAGCTTACCAAAATAATGTTGTGTAATGGTAAATACTAGTCAACGAACATTAATGCATTACTAAAACCCATGACACGATACCTGAGAGCTTTTCTAAAATTATTTTAAGATGCCTTTAACCCTATATAAAACACCTAGTTCTCAAGACTCATAACTACAATGTAATGAAAAAACAACAACAACAACAACAACAACAACTACTAAAACATTTAAAAACGAGCAAGTGGTTGAGTCAATGTACACTGGAAAATTTTGTAGACCCTCAAGTGCACAAAACAAATTACATAATTAACTGTCAGGTTGATCGAGTGGTTAAGGCGTTTGACTTATATTCACATTTTCAACACAAGAAAGCAAGGATTTGAACCCCTTACCTGACATAACTATTGCTTTAACATAGCTTAGCGATACTGTATTATTATGATACTCGATACACAAACCATAGATAGAGTGTATTGTTTAAGTCCACTCTCTCTTTCTAAACATAGCTAGAGACTGTCAATGGTTAACAATTGCATTAATAGTGGGAGGATGTAGTGATAGTAATTAAGAAAAAGCAGACAATAACCATAAAATATTTTTATTAAATTCATTTTATAATAGATTCACACTGAATACAACTCTCTCTGTTTACCATTGTTTGATATAGATTTTTTAAACACAACGCTTGTTGTAGATCCTATTATAACTTTCTCCAGGTACTCTTGTTCTTAAAAACTGGGGAAGTCGCAGTGGTTTTATAGACATAAAACCCTCATCCTTTTCTTTTTCATCATCATCATCACCACTATCATCATCATCATCATCATCTTCATTATGAATATTATCATCAAAATTATGATAGTCATTGTCACCATCATTATCATCATCATCTTCATCATCATCATCATCATCCTCAACATCACTAGAACAATCCAATTCCTCTTGTTCCTTTTCCACAGGGACCTCCTTTAAAGTCAGCGTTGCTTTTGATAGTGTTAAGGGTTTCTTAGACATTGACAACTGTCCTAACATGACTTTTTGAGGACATGATAAGTGATTTTGAACAAACACAGCACTATCTTGAGCAGCAATATTTTTTTCTTGGACTTGCTTTTTTACCTTGGTTAGAGTATTTTGTCCATTTAAATGTGTATTAATTTGAGATTCACAATGATGCTCGTTTGAAGTAAGTACGTTGGAGTGTTTTGTTTTAATCATTCCTCGACACTTTTTAGATCGTTGTTTTGAACAACGCCAAATAACAGTTCCATTTTATTGGTTGTATTTACAATATATGTATATCCTTTATAGTAGGCACATGGCTTACCATGGCTGGTTGTTGAGACTTCCATATTAACTAATACACATTAATTTAATTTTAGTAAAGTCACTTTAGTAATAAAAACAGTAAAATAAATGAAGTGGATTGATATTTATTAAAGGTGGAATTTTCAAAATACTGTCAAGAATAATAATCACATGAACAAATTTTAGACTAGAAGTGATTTACACACACATTGCTCAATGTCAAGATTTATACTGAACACAATTTATAGTCATTATTATTTTTATTGACTGTAATTGATAGTAGCCATGGTTAGTAGAGGCAACGTATACTGAGTGCGTTTTATAGCACGCTCAATTTACAGTAGGTATGATTAGTAGACGCGTTTGATACTGGGCGCGTTTTATCCTGATTATGATTAATACTGAGCGCGATTTTTACTAGAAGCGATTTTTACCAGCTGTAATTGATAGCAGTTCATACTCAATGCAATTGATAGTAGGCGTAATTGATAGTAGGTGCAATTGGTACTTGGCGCAATTGATAGTAGGCACAATTATTAGTAGGCGCGATTGGTAGTAGGCGCAATTGATAGTAGGCGCGATTGATAGTAGGCGCAATTGATAGCAGGCGCTATTAGTAGACGTGATTGATAGTAGGCGCGATTGGTAGTGGACGTAATTGATAGTAGGCGCTATTGATAGTAGGTTCAATTGAGAGTAGGCGCGATTGATAGCAGGCGCGATTAGTAGTAGGCGCGATTGGTAGTAGGCGCAATTGGTAGTAGACGCAATTACTAGTAGACGCGATTGATAGTAGGCGCGATTGGTAGTGGACGTAATTGATAGTAGGCGCTATTGATAGTATGTGCGATTGATAGTAGGCGCGATTGAGAGTAGGCGCGATTGGTAGTAGGCGCGATTGATATTAGGCGCAATGACGGTAGGCGCGATTGGTAGTGGGCGTAATTGCTAGTAGGCGCTATTGATAGTAGGCGCGATTGATAGTAGGTTCAATTGACAGTAGGCGCGATTGATAGTAGGCGCGATTAGTAGTAGACGCGATTGATAGTAGGCGCAATTGGTAGTAGACGCAATAACTAGTAGGCGCGATTGGTAGTAGGCGCAATTGATAGTAGGCGCAATTCGCAATAGGCGCGATTGGTAGTGGGCGTAATTGCTAGTAGGCGCTATTGATAGTAGGTGCAATTGACAGTAGGCACAATTAGGGCGCAATTGATAGCAGGCGCTATTAGTAGACGCGATTGATAGTAGGCGCGATTGAGAGTAGGCGCGTTTGGTAGTGGACGTAATTGACAGTAGGCGCTATTGATAGTAGGTGCGATTGATAGTAGGCGCGATTGATAGCAGGCGCTATTATTAGACGCGATTGATAGTAGGCGCGATTGGTAGTGGACGTAATTGATAGTAGGCGCTATTGATAGTAGGCGCGATTGATATTAGGCGCAATAAATAGTAGGCGCGATTAGTAAGCGCGATTGATTTTAGGTGCGATTGATAGTAGGTGTAATTGATTGTAGACGTGATTGCTGGTAGGCGTGATTGGTAGACCTTGAGGTGATAACCCCTTTGGATTGATCCCTGTTGATTTGTCCCTTTGGACTGCTCCCTGCTGACTAGCCCCTGTTGACCAGCCCCTTTGGATGGGTCCTTTATGAAGGGAGTCATTTTTTGACGGGTCCCTGTGGACAGGCCCATGCATTTATCCAAATTATATCAAAGTCACTTAACCTAACCTTGTCACATGACCTGTTCTACAAGTTTAGACTTGCTTTGAGACTGGCTATGACGTCACAGATGAATGGCGGTGGGAGGCTGGACATTACTTTTTATTACACAAAAACATTCTCCTTAAAGTGAGAGGAAAAGTGGGTGCAAGAGTGGGTGCAAGTGTGGATGCAAGAATGGATGCAAAAGTGGGTGCAAAAGTGGGTGCAAAAGTCAGTGTAAAAGTGGGTTCAAAAGTGGGTGCAAGAGTGGGTGCAAAAGTGGGTGCAAAAGTGAGTGCAAAAGTGTGTGCAAAAGTGGGTGCAAAATGGGTGCAAAAGTCAGTGTAAAAGTCTGTGTAAAAGTGGGTGTAAAAGAGGGTGCAAAAGTAGGCACGATTTTTACTACAATGTGATTTGAGTAAATGTAATTTCTAAACCCAAGTAGTAAGTAGTCAGTTGGTTTTGATCTATGTAAGCGTATACATGTCTCATACACTGATGATGGATACTCAAGGCTTTAAGGTCAACGAAAACAAGTACAGTATATATTTAAAGAGGTGGCTATTATTGATTGCACAATACTGAATCTATTTTTGAAATTTTGACAAAGGGCCTAAGTGCACAAATCAACAGGGATCAATTAAAAGGGGTTATCACCTCAAGGTCTACCAATCACGCCTACTATCAATCGCGTCTACTATCAATTACACCTACTATCAACCGAGCCTACTATCAATCGTGCTTACTAATCGCGCCTACTATTTATTTCGCCTAATATCAATCGCGCCTACTATCAATCGCACCTACTATCAATAGTGCCTACTATCAATTACGTCCAATACCACTCAGTCTTGAACATTATCCCTGCTTTTTATATGTTTTTGACATGGGTATTAATCTAAAATCAAACCCTGGTCTACCTTAGTCAAAGGTTAACCACTGCACCACTATAACCATCTTTCTTAGTTTGGTTCGTTCTAAGCCTTAGAGTTTAATCGAGTTAAGGCCTCTAGTGCAAGAGCCAAAAGTGCTTACCACTGCAGCACAAAATGGGTAGCAAGTAACATTATACATTCAAAAAGGATTGTATTGGTTCGGTTTGGTTCAGTGTAATCACCATCTTGTTTTCTTAGCTACCCTCTTAACTAATCAATTAAAGATAGTCTTCTCTTAATTCTTGAATCGATAAATTGGATTTTGTACACACCGTTTGTGATGTCATGCCTGAAGCCTATACTCCCTATGTACTGCGGTCAGGTTTAAAAACAAGTTTCAATGGTCAATGACTTGTCAGTCACCATACGTGAAGCCTACAATAATTCTTTCTCTACATAGCTATGTTTCATCACTCACCATAAACATCTAACATTATGGGTTTGCAATATATTAAGAGAAACAAAAGTCCATGACCTTGTTGTTTTCAATCTTTTTTGGGAAAATTCATAAGCCATATAAAGAAAGCGTCATGTCATGTTATAGGACACCTAATGAGTCCAAATCCCATTATTAGTTTATAAAACTCAAATCAGTAACCTTGCCGTTTCGGGATATTTAAATAAATGCATGCATCATAGGAAAAATCATAAAAATATTTCTAAAACAAGTCCTCGCATGACCCTCTTCAATCAATGCTTCACAAAATGTCGATTCATCCATTGAACATGGCCACAGTGATCGGCGACATGCTCGTTTAAACACAACCGGTACTGTCTCTCTCTACTAAAAAAATAATATATATATATATATTAAAATTAATTCAAAAACTTAAAAAATCTAAATTTTCAAAATGTGTGGTTCGGCCCTTTGTCAAAATTTCAAAAAATAAATAATAAATTCATGAAGAGATTGTCGCCCTGAGTCTTATATCACCTCATGTGTCCAAATCTGATTATTGGTTCCCCTATTTTCCTGTAAAATCTACAAGCATTGTTTTAGGGGTAAAATTACCAATCGTGGTAAAAGAGTATTAAATGTCTAACTTTTTGAGCTATCACACCTAATTTTAGGTTTCTTAGTTTCCAAGATATCGATTTTTAAATTTTGGGGGTAGTTTTCACGCTCTTACTATTCCTTCATCAAAAACAAAGATCTTAGGTTAATTTATCATTTTTAAGTGTTTAACCGCTTTTTTCCCTGTAACATTACTATTTACTATTTTAGGGGTGAAATGACCTATCGTGGTAAAATCGTATCTTATGACCTATTTTTAAAGCTATCACACATAATTTTAGGGTTCTTAGTTTCCAAGATATCGATTTTTCAATTTGGGAGTGGGGGGATTGTTTCACCCCCATAGGGGAACATCGCCCCAATTGCTAGGACCCCTCATACAAGTCACTAGCATGATAGGTTCGCGAGATATTAACAAAAGTGTGGTTAGGCCCTTTGTCAAAATTTCAAAAATTCATTCTAAAAGGGGGCTTCATCCCATGTCCTACAATACCTCATACAAGTTCCTAGCCTTATTAGTCCGTTAGTTAAGCCCTTTGATATAATTTGGATAAATTCATGGGCCAGTCCAGAGGGGCCGGTCCAAAGGGATCAGTCCAAAGGGACTCATCCACAAGGACTCGTCCACAAGGACCTGTCAACAAGGACCCGTTCACAGGGAGCCGTCCACAAGGACCCGTCAAGAATGACTCGTCAACAAGGACTCGTCCACAAGGTCTTGTCCACAAGGACTCGTCCACAAGGACCTGTCAACAAGGACTCGTCGACAAGAACCCGTCAACAATGACCTGTCCACAAGGACCCGTTAGGTTTGGTTAGGTTAGGTTACACTACAGCCGCCATCTTTAAAAAGCTCACCCTCTTACAAAAGCTATGATTGGGCATGCGTAAAAAACAAAAACAAGCATGTTAATTCATAGTGGCTTTCCACCGTATACATGTCTCATGTGTAGAACAACGTTTCATTCCATATTGGCATTCAAACTCTCACATGTTGCAATTGGAAAGAGAGATTTTCTAAAAAATTACAATTTCACTCTCTAGTAGGGGTAGGTTTTATTTTGGTGGTGGAAATATGTTGTCCATTGGAAAGGGGGTGTCAGCCCGAGTTCAATGACACCTTATTTGTCAAAATCCAACCATGCGTTCGAGAGATATCGCGCCGTCGCCATCTTGTGAGGTGGGGAGGTGGAGGTGGTGCTAGAACCGATCAAAACACACTACTCTCATCTATCCACATTGATCTTTTATTTGCGTACATTATAGAAGCTATGTTACGTTTTAAGGTTCTCTTAACATACAGTCTTACTTACCATTTTTCACTGCCTCGTTTTTCACCTGGCAGGTACATCTTGTAATTTTCTACTTCCTCCTCTCTATCTCCCTTCATCTGAATATTACTAATTCCTAGAATAGCCAGTCCCATTCTACTAGCTCACCCAACTAGCTTTGTTTCTTCCTTCCATAACTCCCTGGATATTAATAGCAATTACACTGCCCGCTTGTTTCCAAGAGGTCCTTGATCTTTCAAGTGGGAGTGGGACTCCATCAGGCTTGCTGATGACATTGTTAGCAGGTTAAAAAGTTCAAGTGATGCAGGTTGCTAACCTTAGTTACACAGACCCCATGCGAGTTACCTCAGGGAAGATAATAGTGCGTTGAGTAACCTTAGCCGACTGCGACTTTGAATTTGACCCTGACCCGCACTTCTATTCGATACAATCTGGTGTCCCGACTGTCAGGATTACTTTCTATGCCACTCAGCCGTTGCCCAGGCCCACGAACTACCACGTGATTACACCGTGAACCATTGCCGTTAGTGTTGAAGAAATTTATTAACACACATCGCTTGAAAATATTTGCACATACATACAATTATATATTCTAGCATATATTTTGCAATGGTTTTGGTGGAGAAATGGGCCGTGTATCAAAGGCTATTTAATATACATCACATGGAAAATCCTTTTAATAGCCGGGAGAGTTTTTAATGGAAAATGTCCACGTGACAATGAAGTACGACATTCATTGAGCGGTGGCACTGCCCAGCCACTAGCCAACATTTTGAGAAGCATAAGTGTTTCCTTGACAAACATGCAAACTTCTATTTCAGTCAATAGGAGGGGAAGATTCTTCCATCGAACAGCTGTTTGCATACAGGATGCTACGGGACAAACATCTTGCTCTACTTGTCAGTAGTAAAACAAATACCCCCAAATCACTGTAATCTGACATATGCCATAATACCAGTAAGCTGAAACAACTTATTCCCACCAGAAACTCACACTCATCTAACGCTTGACACGGCTAATGCGGCCAGTAATTCCTCTGCTTCATTGGAGGTCCAAAACATTCTTGAATAGGCTCACTATCATTGTGTCTTGAAGTGTCTTCTTACAGTTCTGTTTCAAGCCAGGAAAGTCCTCAATTGAGTTGTCTTTTAAGTTTGAGGCAATTTTCTTTTTTCATGAACTACAATGTTACGCTGAAAAGTTTGTTGACTATTTTAGATCCTATTTATTTATTCATTTAGTGTACCTGTCATAATTAATTTATTTATTTATTGAAGGTTATCTGGTTAATATATTTCTGAATATCCTTTAAATTTTTGATCGGTTTATTTCAGTTTTATCTTGTTTGAACACATAGATTTTGTTATTACGTACCTGTTGGTGCTGAATGCACCTGCAATTTTGTTTGCATGACTGTGAGATTTTTCCTTGAAATAAGAAAGTATGGTCTCGGCCGTTTTAATTCGGTAATGCCTGCAGGAAAAAACTTTGGTGTTTTCAGTAACTTAGAGTAATAATAATAATAATAATAATAATAATAATAATAATAAAAGTAATTTCAATAATTATTATTATAATCATTACTAGAATATCAGCCTCATGGTAGTTGCCACACAATATTGAAAGGTTAATTCCGATGATAGCTAGAAGTAAGTATGCTTTCGAATAGCAGTCCATTCATTTTCTTCGTCCTCTAGAAAAGAATTCTTTATCTTAAAATAAACCTTCCTGACGGCCAAGAGCAACGGAAAGACACAGGTAAGACAAAAACATTTCCCCTATACTAAGTATTCAATGGAAGTTGAGATATATTTGCTCTCAGCTTTATGCGCCAGAATAAATGAAGGTGCGAATACGGTCGTTATGATGTACCATCTTTCCTTACAGCGGGAACATATTCAAGAAGTGCTAATTAAGACATAGGCGTGCAGGCAGGCCTCATTATGCCAGTGTGGTTTTACAACAAGTTTATAATCTACTTAAAGAGTTGCAGAGCGCCGGAGAAAGAAAGAGTCTCTGGCTTGACACCAAGTGGAGCTAATTGCCATGACATTAAACCATTTCAACGGTAATTCTGTTACCAATCAGAGCGCACCTGCTTTGCGCTTCAGCAATAGGAACAATAAAGCTGCGCGTGAGCCTTCAGGAAGGATTAGCGCCCCATTTAGTGAAGTAGGTGAGAACTGGATACAGTGTGTCTCGAGAGTAACTAACGAGCCTGAGTGTAGGCATGCATGCACCAGTACAATCAGCTAAACAAAGGCAGGGTTAGCGCTCTAAATTGTGAATGGGGTGGGAGCGTCTTTGCAGTGTGTCCCATCAGTAGCTCAGGAGCCAACGTAGCCTATTTTATTATCTTCTAGCAAGAAGTCATTCATGGAACGGTGCCCAAAGTCGTACAGCATTATTGAAAAAAGAACTGTTTTTTATAATATGCTTCATTACTTCTTCCCACATTATGGATCATGGAGATACTCCGAGGATATTACTCCAGCCACAAAATAAATTTTGCCTATATTCATCATATTGCCTTATGAGATCACCTTTGGTTGGTGTATGTAAGTGTCAACTGATGCGTTTTTATATGCGGGAACTACTTCAAGGACACTCTGTAAAGTCATTCTACTACCCCATCCGGGAAAAATGGTGGCTGCTTGGTTTTAAAACCCAACAACTCCATTTTAATTTCTTTACTTTTTGTTTTTATCCTTATTGTCTAAAAAGATTGAATAGTTAAATGTTTGAAATTGTTGCCCTATATCAACCAAAGTGTAAGTCATCAATCAAAATCTATTCAGTCTAATTGATAGGGTGTGATGGACAAGTAATATACACGGTCCGTCTCGTAAAAGGTGACTTAAGTAGTATCAACAATAGAATATGAGGTGTTTGCCTGGAAAAAATCATGGAAGAACCGTATATTTTGTTCTCTATGTTTTTTAGCCATTTTACATTAAAAATTTGGCCTGTTCGCCATCTCTTGATGAATACAGTACTTTTGCATTTGTCAGTTGGCACAGGCTAGAGTAAAAGGTGGCTTTTCACCGATGTCTCAGTCTCACTCATGGCTGTGATTATATGGAAGCTACTGAGGTATGGGTGGGGCTTAGTAATGGCATTCGGGGCACAGTCAGTGCCTGTGAATGCTGTGAAAGGTTCAACTCATAGGGTTAGGACTACTGTTCTGACTCAGTGAGGAAAGCAATGGCAAACTACCTCACTCCTCTTCTTGCCTAGAACGCCTCAGAATAGTGCTGCCTTGGGTTTTTGTGGGTATCTACTCACATAACGTAACGGCGGTACTTTTTGAGGATCCAACCAGCCTTCGGGCTGACTACCTAACAGACACATTAAAAATATGCTCATGAGATCGGGATTTTCCTTGTGTGTATGCGTGCGTATGTGTGTGTCCATAATAAAATCTAAAGGTCTGGAGAGATTTGAATGAAACTCGTTAAATACATGGAACTATTTTGCTTGACCCCGACCGTACCTTTCCACGTTTAAACCATTTGTTCAATCTGACATGGCGGCAGTGCGAAATATTTCACCAGCATTCTATTTCTCCTAACCTATTACTGATATCACCCATAATTTTATGTGGTGACAGAGAACACAAAGGTAAGTTCCGTTATGAGACACATAAAAACCTTCTATGTACAAAACCAACAAGGCGGCCAACTGGAGTTTAAAATTTTTTAAAGTATTTTCTCGCAACCTAATCATCCGAGCGCAGTGAAACTTGGTACTTTAAATGCATAAAAAAGATTTAATCTACAGGAATCTAATTTAATCAATTGGTTTCATAAACTCAAGATGGCGGCTGTGCAAAATTTTAAAATTAAGGTTTTTATTTTCTTTGTGTCCTAATCATGCGATCAAAGTGAACGCTTTTGTGATGAACCTTTGCAATAATCTTCATATAATGGTTCATATCTATGTGGCCTACATTTAGAAAAATCCAACGTGGCGATCATACGAATTATATTGACAGTTCTCGATACCTACGAATCAATTACAGCAATCAAACACACATTTTGCATGTTGATAGGGGCTATAATCGTAAGTTTCAATGACCTGATTACCACGAAACCAACACGACGGCGACGCGAAATGTATATTTCTCGCGACTTAATTATCCCAGCGCAGTGAAATGTAGCATACATACAAGGTTTAATGTACTGGCGTCTAATTTAATTCAATTTTTAGGGCAGCCTAAAACTGACGGCAGTGTAAAAGTTTGTAATAATTACATTTGCATTTGTCATGTCCTAATCAAGCCATAGAAATATGGGTTGATATAATGGGCCACGATTATTATATTAATCTGCTGGCTTATATAGCAGATGTATACAATATATGCCGTCCATGCTACATATTTCATTGATCTCAATATCTCTGAAACTATTTAGGAAATCAAACTGGCATTTTGGTATGCTGTTAGAGGACTGTAAATTAAGAAAATATATGTGACTTTCTAAATCCTGAGAAATACAAAACAACATGGCGACCAAATTATTTCCATATGTTTAAAATAACTTTCCTGACATTCTAATAACTCGGGTGCAATGAAAACTTGGCACACCGAATCTTCATTCTGATCTCATTATAGAGACATCCGAAGATGTTGAAAAATTCAAGATGAAATAAGTTGGAAATTTTAAAAACTCATTTTTTTTCTTGCACAGTATTTAGGGATTGCATAGAAGATTCTTATGATGGGCTACACCAGTGCATATTTCTTTAGCGTTAAAAGCCTCATCGTGTAACTTTGTACACATATATTCCAATGCTGGATGTGTATTCAGGCGAATTACTTTGACGAACGTTAAAAGCTATAATTTGTGACACTACGGGTAGTAACATTGTGAGACGACTATGCCTTATTTATGTTTCTTGTCGATAATGACTACAACGTATTGTGCCCGTCAGAGGAGATTGCCGGCGTTCCATCAACCGAAATGGTAGTCCAGACAGTCCCATCCGTCGAACACACAACCTGAGAGGATCGAGTGCACTTCTTTTAGGCTAGAGCCGGCACGAAATCTATGGTCCCAAAGGATCGGGATTTTACACGGAGTAAATGTCATAGACTCCCAAATAAGTACTCCCTCAAACACAAAGCTAAGAAATAAGAACCTCCAGGCTTAAGTAAAATTTCGTGAACATATTTATTCAGTAAAATCAAACCCCTATCCTGCTTCGGAGGGTTTAATATCAGCTAATCCACAAGGCTAGTAAAAAAAATAAAGAAAGAAATCAGGCCCTAACTGAAACTAAGTTAAAATTCTCGAAAGTCCTATTATACATGACAGGAAAACAACAACAAGAAAGATTGGAACGTGAAACGTAAGGTAATCCCTACACAACTACAAATAAGTGAATGTAATCCAGAATTTACGTTTAACAATCAAGCAAAGCAAGGCCTAGGTTATGATAGCACAACTTTCGTATTTACACTTAAATTTACTTCATCTAGCTAAGTCCTGACATTATAACATATTACGGCGAGAAGCGTCCGTTAGCAAAAAATTATTTCAAAAGCTAATATGACAACCAATTCCTAACCATAAAAAATATAGCTTATGACAACACAAATGTAACAACAGTGCAGGTACAATAAGGATAAACACGTAAATAAATCAACAACACACATATTTTCTTATTAACAATCCTGTGTACACAAAGTAAGGCGCTCTTTGCCCTTAATTGTCATCTAAATGCGTGTAATTAGGTTGACAACTGCGTAGTTATAACTACGTCTGACGTTGTATAAATCAGCGGTCCACCAGTTACGAACTATTGGTTCGCCCGTGATTTCTGTTTGTCAATATTAGTGTCACCTAAATCTAAGGTCACTTCCCTCTCGAAATGTTTCAGCTCATAGCATCAATTAGCGAAGAAATAAATATAGGTTGAAATTTAGATAAATAAAATATTCACCATTTTAACGACATAGGTTAAGATAAATTAGTTTTCATGATTTATAGCAGTTTAAATCGTAGGTTTAGGCTCACTAATTGGTTTTATGTCGATTAGTGATGACTCTCATGACACAGGCTGAATAAACATTAGTTGTGAGTCTCCTCTGAGGTTCTCACGAGATATGTGACTTCTGCAGTCACTAGAATACCACGAGCTAACAATCGGCTCGAGTGAGCAGTAACACTTGCGGCTCACAATGGCTCGCATAATGCACATCTGTAAAAGTCTGGCAACATAGCTCAGTACTGTCCGGAAATAACATTGGGTTGAGGATATCAATTCATCCTTCAACGTGCGTCACAGGCACAACAATTACACAAATTACTAGCCTTATACAATGTCATCATGGTCATTAATTTAATGAGGATAAACCTTTAATCATTTTCTAGAATCATGAAGTGTTCCTATAAGAAGAATTGCTCTCAAATAGCGAACTTGAAACGTGACATATTAGTCACTCATATAACAAAACACAGCGTAAAAGCTGATTGAATGACCTAAATTCAGTAGCGTTCTTTGTCATAGCATAGATGCATTCCTCAAAGATACGTGACGTCAGACAACGTCGGAAATAATCAATAAGTCTGTCTCACATATGAAAACAAGGGGAATTATGGGTAGAAATAACTGATTCACTGGCCTGATCTCGGACGCGTAACGTGTCCTACAGCATTGGTGCTCGTCTATCGGTACATGACAAATCTTGCGTTCGGCAGGCAAAGTTGTACTCTCATTTATAACAGGATTCACACAATAAAGTCCTGAGAAGTGAACCGTACACGTAGATGATTAAATACACAATTAATAACACACTAACCTGTACCACGTTTTACGTAGTATAACGATGTAATATGATAAAACTGTCAAGCATACTTATTCGAGAGACATTCCTACATCTCGCAATTGCTTTGGTTTCGAAGACATTCCTACCACTCTCCTATTTTCAAGTTCATGGATAAATATTGCGTGTCAACACCTCGACAAAATCAAAGTTAAGCTCACAACACTTCACACCCCTGTGCTGTTTAAAATGATACGCTAGTATGTGGGTTCGATGCTAGTTCAGTAACATTAATAATTACCCATTATTTATTCAAACTCGGAATTCTGTGGCATCAGAGTACCACAATGCTTTAACAAAATATATTCATAAGAGTGGCGTTAAACCTCAATGCACCAAATGATACGACGATAAAAGTGGTGAAATCAAACAAAGATATTAAACAGGGTGCTTCGTAAATATTTACACGGATGATAATTCATCCCTTGAAGATCAGTCTATGCTGATAAGAAAATATCTCCACAGGCTGTAACAAATTAGTGGGTTCACTGTTGACATTTTAATACAACTCAATGAAGATGCACCAGCGGAATAAAACCACTACACGGTGTCTCACAAATGTTGGAACATTATGAAAATTGAAGAAAGAAAAGACCCATGATAAAACAAAATCCACATGACCCTACCTAATTGGTTGCCATTTAAGTTCGGTTGTTAATCTAATCTAACATGATTAGACCCTGCACAAGAAAGAGGTACATAACTCACTTTGGACCATCCGTAATTCACCTCATCCTTCCTTAGGAAATGAGGGGTATTCATCTCCTCTTGGTAGGAGGGATTATAATGATCCTAGACCGAAAATCCTGGCATTTTCCTCTTCTTGACCATTCTTCCTCTTGATGTCCTCTTCATCGTTGGGCTTATCTCAGGACACCTTCTCCACAGGGTAGCTTAAGCCATAGTAGACATCACATATACTGAATTCAAAATGTCGTACACGTTGTTAGCAGATAGATGCATGTCTCGAAGAAATATAACACGTGGTTCACAGAATTTTTGTTTCATTTTGGTGGTATTAGAAAACTCTCACTGGCTTGATTCACAGTTGTAGACCAATACAAGAAAGGCCATAAAACGTCTGCCACAGGCTTTAAAGATACTTGGGTGGTACCCAACACACTGAGTCTATTACTTGGATAGCACAAATCTCACAATATCACTGAGATCGAAAAGGTAAAGAATCGCGCAAAACTCGTGACGGATTAATATTTGGCAGTGGCGTATTATACCCTCATATAATACAGTACTTACAGTTCACTTGTGAATAAATCCACCTCGAGGATTTCGTAGATTTTCAGCAGCGTGGTGTCGAAGATAGTAGACCACGTGGTGGGTAGTAGAAATATATCGAAACTTCGTAGTTTCATAAATTTAACACTGTTGTAAATCAGACACGCTCAACTAAGCGTTACAATAATTATTGCGCACCCTTGAGTGCTTTAAATGCACTATGCTTTCAGATACACTTGCACTTCAAACGTATAAGTGGACTTCACCCAAAGACGTGGGTTCGATAGACCCAAACATGTTGCGTCCTACCTGGACGGACTAATACTTGGTGCGTCCTACTTGGATAAATCCAAAACGTTGTGTGTTTATCTCCGGAGCAGCGTTCCGGCATCCAAGGAAGTACTAGAGTCGTGCAGTGTTTAGTTAAAACTTGTTCGCATATCCGCGATGGAAATACCTTTACCAAATCAATTCATAGCCACAGTAACGTTGTAAATTTCACATACTTACAATTATAAAATCCTGGGATGTGTGGTATAAAAATACGTAGTAAAATGTTCTCAGGAAAAATATCAGCATGGTTCTCCAAAGTCAAAAGTGCATCTTGAAGTATGACAAAGCTCCAGTTGGCTTCCGGGTGTGTTCTATGCAGTAGCAACGTAATTACACTTTCCTCCAAAGAAAATATCACCAGCATGAGCACATATAATGAGTATGGATACTCAGTTTTGATTTTGACTATCTAACTCTATAATTTATTAACATGTAGGTCTTGTACTACAAGCTATTTAGTACATCACATGGAAAATGCTTTCAATACGAGGGAGATTTCTAATGGAAAAGACCAGTAGAATTTATGTAAATAGGATAATTAGTTCATCACGGAACTACTTGTTATTTGGTTGTTTTTTCACATTTGCTTTAACACCACTCTACAGCAACTTTTTAATATGCTTGTCTAAATGAATTTCGGTGGCCTACGATCAGAGCATATAGAACCACTCTATTACAGTAGAGATATACAAGAGAGTTGTGGATATAACCAACACTTTGATGTGGAGTTTGATAAAGGTTTTATAATTTTATAAATGCGGCCAACGTCCATTCGTTTCCTTTTTCAGGTAGGGTCAGGGAAGGTATTTAGTTAGGAAATTGGCCGTGGACCTATTGAATGGAACCTTCCCTGCATTTGCCTGGTGGTGAAAATGGGTATCCACGAAAACCATTTACAGGATGGCCGTGATAACGGTTTTACTATATTTTGTATACTCCGAGAACAAAGTTGTGAACTTTCTGTGAACACTGCAGGTGTATTTCCCATCAATCCTCGTAGTTCCGCCCCGTTAAACAATAATAACTAACTAACTTTCACATTAATCAATTGGAACTAATTTTTGGGAGCCAAGATACGGTATATAATCTTACGGAATATCAGTAGCAGTAGTCCTACCAACTACCTAATATCTCTCCGGGTATTCTATCCGTAGGCTCCCAGTATCTCAGAATGCATGCAAGGAATGTACATCAAACATATTGTAGTGCTTTATTGGACCCCAATATTTCAGGTATATTTCAGCCTAGTCCTATAAGCTAGTTTTACCATCTTAATTCCGTAGGTAAAATTATTATTGTAGTTAGTTCTAAAATAATCAATCATAGCTCTGTAACGTATATTTTAAGAAACGGGGGTTCTTTAGTTCGTCACGGAACTACTTGTATATTTATTGCGGCCGTTGTAAAACTATTACAATGTTTGTTTACTGGTAACTTACACAAATATATGCCCTGTATGCAATAGATTATACATGGCGAGATATGCGTGTCAATTTCCTCCCTTGTCTGTAACAATTGGTGTAGTGAACCACTACGACAGTCTGAATTTAAGTATATATAAAAGTACATATTTCTCTTTATAAATTGTAGTTGGCCTGTATGGCAAATATTTATACTCCATTCATTGCATCCTAAGCATAGTGTGCAGCCCGCACACGTGCGTCAAATTTGAAAAACTGGCAACAGGCCTCCTATGAAACCACATGTTTTTAGCCTACTTTTCACATTTTGCAAAGTACAGTATTTTAAAAGACAGGTGATTGTATCACGAAATTTTAATAAACAGTATTGACGAGGCGGAACCATTTGGAACATTGTTCTTAATATAATTCAGTCAATACGGAAAAAATGTGCGACTCTCAGAGTCAAAAAGATAGCAGGAACTAGGCGTGTATTTGACCACGTGGGCTACCAATTGTTGATAAATGCTCTCTATAATTTTAACTCTAATCCCAGTATATCAGAACGTTTCCAGGCCACCAGAGCTAACCTCTGTTTACGTGTTGAATATAGAATTGCATATTTTGTTTGAGAGACCCATACATGACCGTGCTGTCAACATGATTCTACGCATGCTCACACGTTCAATATTTAACAGAGTGTAACTCCCATATTAACAAGTGGATTTTTTCCAAATTGACACATACGTACATATTTCAAATTAACTTTGAGCAGCATCACACGGCAGTGGAGCCAATATGATGATACATGTGCTGATGGATTCAATGTTTAACTAAAAGTAGCCTCTATACTATCTATTAGACGTTAACCAAATTTTGTATGAGCATAGTGTAACATAAGTGGTGGAATTAGGCATACATTTGACACGCCAGAGCTGCCAACTGTTGATAATTTCTTTCTATATTTTTTAAAATTCAAGACTGAGTTTATCGCTGGAGCGTGATAGTGCAGTGGCCAAGCTGCTTACCTATCACGAAAGTGCTCCGGGTTAGATACCTGGTTAATGCATGTGTGATTTTCGACGTGAAAAGCCACGTTCTGTGGTTCAGATTCCAGGTAAAACCTTTTTTACCTCGAGATTGACAGTTACGTAGAACTACAATCTACCTTCCTTCTCATTCAGTATATCAGAAAATATGCAGGAAAACATTTCTTAATTTGGCACACATGAAAATGAAAATCCGCAGCCTGCTTCCAGTCTCCGACCGGGTCAGGAATGGAATGAATGAAGCCCCCATCTAGCGGCGAGGATATGCACTGTGCCGGCTGCCGAGGCCTGACGCACTCCTCTGGGGCAATGATTAAATGAATGACAAATGAAATGAAATGATAGTGAAGAGTGTTGCTGGAATGAAATTTTGACAGGAAAAACCGGAGTACCCGGAGAAAAACCTGTCTGCCTCCGTTTTGTCCAGCACAGATCTCACATGGAGTGACCGGGATTTGAACCACGGATCCAGTGGTGAGAGGCCGGCGTGCTGCCGCCTGAGCCACGGAGGCTTCAATTTTGCACACATATAGAACATATCAGATTAATTTTGAGTAACCAATGGGTGACAATGGTGCCTACATGTCTCTACGCATTCTGATATGTTCAATGTTTAACTGCACGTAACTTCCATACGAAGAAATGAATTTCATCTGAATTTTGTATGTGCAATGTATGCTTTAGGACATATAACTGTGCTTATTATAAAGATTACCAAGGCTACCCCAACTGTGTATATAAATGACAAATCTTTCGAATACTAGATTCAATATCTCGGAACATACGCACGCAAACAAATTCAAACTTAGCACATTGTAATTTCAAGTTTTTTAAACATATTTAGAGTAAATCGTCAAAGTTAGTGCTACCAACTTATTTTTATGCACGCGGTTAGTGTTCAATGTTCAACTCCAACCTTACTAATTTACTTAATTATATAATGTATTCGTGAACACACATTAGTATGCCTATTTACCTAGTCCACGAGAATGCCAACTGCCTAGCATCATTCTGAGACCATTTGAGCCCTAGCCTCAATATCGTAGAATCTGTTCATAGACAGTTTGAAATTCTATCCACTGACATTTCTTAATATTGCAGATACATCTTGAACAACGCCACGTTTGATTTCTTGTTCTACCATGAGTTAATTAAAGCATCTCCATAAGGTCTTATCCAGAGTTTACTGGCCTCTGGGAGCCAAATGTGGCCTGAGGAGGAGTGGAGTAGAACTGACAACATTCGGCCTATTCCGAGTTTTGATTTCACGATGTTCACTTCGTTTGAGAATTAGAGTTTTCCATTCGTATTAGGGAACCAGAGCCAAGGATGCCTACCTAGAGATCGCTATTCAATTTCCAGGGTTATACGTGGCTCGCCTAAGTTTCTTTGTGGTTTAACACTCTGGTTTTAATATTATTAATTATTTTTATTAATGTCAGATGTATGATTATCAACAGTGTGTGATCGACGGATAGACTTGGTGGAGGTTTTTGTGTTGACGATTGTGGGAGACATGCGTGTTGTGACGATGATGATATCACAATCACTCTGTTCCAGAACCAAGTGAATTAACCGTAGGAGGTTAAAATACCATGGCCTGCCCGGGAATTGAACCCGGGTCCCTTCTGGCCACAGTTCATCATGTCACGTGACCGGACGTTGAGAAATTTAATTAGGTTTTTTTAAGGTAACGTTTCTGATATCATAAGGAATAACTCATTTCCCAACAATGGAAACAAGTCAAGTTCAGTCATGAGAGCAATCAGATTCTGGAGGTGCCGAGAGCAGAGTACGGGAAATGAAACCTAGAAATATACTGCACCAAGAGTTGTTGACCCAGAATTTCATCTTGGGATCTACATTCTGAATCCTAGCTGTGGCAAGCTCCTCAGAATTCATTTTAGTTTCGTACGACGGGTAGAAGCTCTAAACGTATACCCTGTGGTGAAAGATGAGAATCAAAATAAATTCGTTAATAGGTCGACAGTCGATACTGTAACTAGGTGAAAAGAGCTTACAACACAGGAACCGACGAACATTACAGGCCTAGGAGTTACGGAGAAGGTTACATCTGACGTGCTAGTTCCACGCTCCATAACACAAGATGGCCTGCCCCACATGCTACCCATTTAACGACATGTTTCAGCCATTGTGCACTTATCTTTCCGGATTTTACTGTCTCTATGAATATTCTAGTCGTCCGTTCCTATTTAATACGACCATAAAGATAATAGAACTGGAATCTCATTTCCACACAAATGGAGCAAATAGAGTAGGAGGTCATCCAATAAGAGAACTCACAATCTCACCCGGGTGCACGCTGTCTATGAAACTACTGGCACTTAGGCTTGTGTGTGGCTCCTTCACCTTGTCGAAACCATGGTTCCCAAAAATTTCTGAGTCAGCAACCTCGAATACGCATACCATTTCACTCTTCATCGCTGTGAGTCATTGCATAGGGTATACATGCTCTATATATAACTATTTCACACCTCTGTGATGTAAATAGTAGTGCTCTTCAGAACTTGTGATGGCAACCACTGAACTTGAGTAGGTCAGAAATGTAGTCATCTTTAATGACACATTTTCGTGGGACTTTGAACCGTTGTAATGTATGCCTATGAACATTCAGACTGCACCAGTGCCAGTGCCTAATCACATTCTCCTCGCATTCAGAGCTGTTGGTGATTTGCATGGAGACTCCGGTCCTAATCTCTATACATAAAGCCTCCAGCTCTTTTGCGACAACGTTTTGAATTTTATAGCAAATGCTTTATATTTACTATAGACGAGATGCATGGTTATTGAATATAACCTAAAATCATTTTCTGAACGTGTTTCTGTATCTGCCTATTTGTTATTGGTTAGAGCCCGAACTGCCGGAGAGAACGCCAAACTAAACTGAAAATCTTGTTGCAATACTGGAGTGGGGAGAACAGGGGATTGAATCAATGCCTGAAATTATGTTTCGTTCTTTTTTTTTTTTTGAAATGACTGGCTTAATTCATAAAATGTATGAAAGAAAAGTCATTGGAAAATTCCACTTTTCTTTTTTAACTAACAATATTTACGTGATAATGAACCATGATGGAAATATATGAAATAAACGGAGTAAGGTAGTCACCTAACAGCACTCTTTTCTTCAGAGACAACCGTGCTTTATTGACTGGTGCTTGGTGGCTACCAGCGTCCGCTACGTCAAGCGTCATCGCAATAAAAGTGGCATATAGACGGTGTTCATGACAGGCCTCGTAATAACCTGTGCACTTCTTGCCTTATATCTGGTATACAACTCTTAGGCAAGTGTAGTATCTCTGGTCGACCTCACATGCAGCCACCGTGAGGACATAGCTGAGCAGGGAATTTGTAGTGGTATCTATATCTGTGGATGGTTGTGTTCTCACTCTGATGTCTGCCGGTGAGAGAAGACCTGCACAATTGCAAGAACCTGACGTGATATCCTTTTGATTTGACGATACTGAGTTTTAAGCAGGTTCTGTATCTCTGGGCATAGGTACACATTTCTGCAAGGAAAGGACCCTATTCCACACTGATATAGCGTCACCAACAAGAGATTACATTATTAATTGAGTGTAGATAGATCTAGAGGCTAGGAGCTTGTCAAAATGCTACCAAATAATCTTTACCAAGATAATGTTTTCTGTCAATGTAAAATACGAAGAATAATGAGACGTCAGGAATTGACAAAATAAAGATCACAATTAGCATTATTGCCAAGCTTTAAATTGTAGAATAGTGCAAACATAACGCATTTACGTAATAGCATTGGTATGTGGGTTGCTTAAGTTATTTTCTATCAATAGTAGATGTTATTTGAAGTGATTTATCATTATTTTGTATCTTATGGCAGAGGTTTTGATTGCAGGAAGAATCAGGATTCAAGAATTGCATTCCTATTTTTGTACTATGATAGCCTCAGTTCAGTTTCTGGTAATTCCCCGTGCTGTATCTGGGGATGGGATGATGCAATAGCCGCAGATCCATATTCCTCACCTGGGGATGTAATGGTCTCAGCCTCTCTGTGACAATCTTACATACAGCTCCGACGTGAATGCTATCAATTGGTTAAGTACATTTTGATGGTTCTTGCGTTAAGTGTTCAAGAAGATATTGGCGTGTTCACGAATACACTGGGAGAGTAAATGAGTATTTAGTGAAAAATTTACTGGAGTGCGAGTGCAAACGAGTTACAAAATTAAGAAAATGGAGAATAAATTCAAAACTGTGGATTCAGTGCTAAGCACAGAACGAGTTCAACCCGACTGTCCTAATTAAAACAAAGGGATCAGGATATTTGAGGAAGACTTGCGTGATCCCTCCAAAAATCTTTAAAGAATCTGGCTGAGCAAAGTGATGTTTCATATACTTCCGTACGGTGGACGATTTGGAAACTGACAATTCAGGCTTTCAACGTGTAAAATTTAAGCCTAAGAGAATCGGGCACAGGAAAATATTATTGCTATTGGTTCCTTCATCCTGTCAACTGTGGGGAATTGAATCCTGAAATATTACTGCTTTCTGATGAGGTTTGATTTTATTTGCACGGATGTGTTAATTGTCAAAAAACTGGTATTGGTCAGGCAATAATACAAGAATACTCATAAGACCCCACTTCATGACCTTAAAATAAGTGTTTGATGCACTATTATTGCTTAAAAGAGATTGTAGGACCAATATTTATAACGATACCATGATCTCTGACCGATACATAGAATTAATACTCAACGAGCATTTTATCTTTAACAGGAATGGTCACTTGGATTTTTTCAGCAAGGCGGGGCTACGGAACGTATAGTTCGTAAATCAATGAGTTCAGTTTGTGATGTTTTCAAGGATGGAATAATTAGGGCATCTGACAATAACGACACCACCTAAAACCATATCCCCAACCCCACAGAAACGAAAATAATAAGGTATAGAGGTGCACACACATGATAGTTTTCAAAGTTGACACGATTTTAAAAGTATCCTGTATAACATGGTTGGCAAGGAAATTCACACGCTTTTGTGGTGTGGAACTGTTCTGGATCCACTTCAGCCTATCAGTGGAAGTAGTCACACACAGCGGGGAGAAGAGACTAGTTTGTTTATTTATTTATTTCATCCTCATTTCGAAAATGTGCCAAAGCCATAAAGGGGCAGACTTCGGACATATTGAAGAATTTGAATGGGGACGTGTGTTCACTAACAGAAGAGAGACAACAGTGGCATCACGATGCATATCGCTCCCCCAACCCTTGGATCTAAAGGCGGGTTATTATTCGTTGCATCTCAACCACCCGGTCTCCAGTTCAGGGCTGATCAGTAGGATATATAGGCCGAAGCTGGCACAGGGGCTAATGGGCAAGATGGCCGCCGCGCGCAACCAGCCCTATGTTATTCTTATGGAGAGGTCATTCAGAGCTGGCACAGGGGCTAATGGGCAATATGGCTGCCACGCTGTCACAGGGGGAGGTCGGCCGTGTAGTTACTAAATGGAATATTTATTATTATTAATAATTTTATTAGGTAATTATTGATTGATAGCTTGCCACGGTGGGTGAGTGGTTATCGTGTCGGAATACCAACTCCAGGCTTTCAGGTTCGCTCTTGGTCGTGGTAAATGATTTTTGAAAGGCGGCAAAAATTAAGACATGCATGTCATACGATGTTGGCATGTAAAAGAACCCAGGGAGAGGTCCGCTATGTAGTTGCTAAATGGGATATTTATTATTATTATTATTTATTATTATTATTATTATTATTATTATTATTATTAAGTAATTATTGATTGATCATGTACAATCAAGACCAGCCTTATATTGCCCCAATTTATGGTGTAGTGGATAGCATTTTTTGCTGTTACTATGGAGGCTCGGGTTCGAGTCCTGGCTCTGTCAAGAAATTTAATTTTAGGCTGAGGGTTGGAATGGGGTACACTCAACCTTGTGTGGCAAAACTGACAGGAGCTGGCTTTTGATTCATACCACAGCCATTCTACCTAACCCAACTTCACCTAACATAACCTAACCTAACCTAGCCTAACCTTACCTAACCTAACCAAATCCCACCTTACCTAACCTAACCTAACCTAACCTAACTTCAAAGTCAGAATGTACAATACATCTAATGTTTTTTATACCCTCATAAATTAGATATAGAGAATGTCCACCACGATTTAGATCCTCGAGCACACTTTCTGACATATCATTAAAAGGAAGGAATGTCTGAAAATTTTCACTAACACATAGTACACGTTCACCATACATTGGGTCCACTTTTTGAATGTTAATGATACGGAAAAGAGTATGCATTGGTAATTCAGTGAGCTTTTTTTTCTCTCTAATCAACAGTTCTGCCCCCATAGCATTGAGAATATTTATTGTAGTAGCCTATAAAGAAACAAAAAAAGATCATATCTATTACAGTTTAGCTATAAGTGACCATAACCACTATAACATTTTATCCTAATAAGGAGATTTCCATAATGATAAGAAAATAAAAGCTTACCATAATGATGGATTGTGTAAGTAAACCTATTTTGCTGCATGATGCCACTACTAATCTGAAACTCATACAACAGACAAGTGAGTTCATGTTTCGCTGACGTAATCGTATGCTTCCACGCACTTCCTGTGTGTTGCAAGCGCCGAAGTGGCTAAATTTGAAACTAGATGAGATGATTTGCTGTCGTAATCGTATGTTCCCCCACACGCAAACGCAGGCCCCTGTGGACGGGTCCTTGTGGACGAGTCCCTGTGGATGGGTCCCTGTTGACAGGTCAATGTTGAAAGGTCCTTTTGGATGGGTCCTTGTTGACGGGTCCCTGTGGACGGGACCCTGTGGACGGGTCCTTGTTGACGGGTCCTTTTTGACTAATCCCTTTAGACCGGTCCCTTTGGACTGGTCCCTATGGACTGGCCCATGATCGCTAATGCTATGATGAAATTAAACTTTGTTCCACATGAAATGCATGTGAAGAGTCGATTGCTACTATGAATTAACATGTTTATTTTTGTTTCTACGCATGCGCAAATGAGGGATTTTGTAAGCGGACGGGCTTTTTGAATAATGATTTATAGATGAGTTATTTTTTTTAAAATACCAAAAGATCCAAAACTAATAGGCCATTAGCTTTTTTAATATCTCATGAACCAATAATGCACGGGACTTGTATGAGAGGTCGTTGGACATGAGGTGACATTCTGTTTTTGAATGTATTACTTATATTTTGTTAAAAGGGCGGATTTTGATGAATGGGGAGTCCTTGAACTCGGGTTGACACCCCATTTCCAATGGATAACATATTTCCACCTCAAATATAAAACCTACCCCTACTAGGGGGTGAAATTGTATTTTTTTAGAAAATCTCGCTTTTCAAGTGCAACATGTGACAGATTGATTGCCAATATGGAATTAAGCGTTGTTCCACACAAGAGACATGTGTACGGTGTAAAGCCACTATGAATTAACACGCTTGTTTTTTGTTTTTTACGCATGTCCACTCATGGCTTTTGTAAGAGGGCGGGCCTTTTAAAGATGGTGGCTGCAGTGTAACCTAACCTACCACAACCCACGAGGGGTGATCAAAGAGTATTTTAAGCGGCGCTTGTCGATAGACAAACCAATAATCAAAGAGGGGTATGTCAGACCTTGAGGCGATAACCCCTTTTGATTGATCCCTGTTGACTAGCCCCTTTGGACGAGTCCTTTATGAAGGGAGTCATTTTTGACGGATCCTTTTTGAGAAGTTCTTTTAGACGGGTCCTTGTTGTCCGATCCCTTTTAACGGGTCGTTTTGGACTGAGCCCTATGGACTGACCCATGAATTTATACAAATTATGTCAAAGGGCCTAACTACATTTGTGTGAAAAGCAGTGTGTTGAACTGACGTTGTTCGCCAGCCCTCACTACTACAATCTGATAAGGATATGAAAGGAAAGCGACGAAATACATGTGAACACGTGCGAGATGACATTATTACTAGCCCACCTTGTGAAAACCACATGTAACCTAACAAGTCACATTCTGTTTTGGTCCGTACGTGAGAAAATGCATGTTCATTTGTAATATGACCTAACATACAAGTGTTCACCTGTGCACGTGCACGATAAGAGCTAACAAGTCACATTCTCTTTTGGTTCGTACGTAGCGTTATGGCTAATGCACACACCCTAGTACACGAGGCACATGCAATTTGAGGACAGGTCAAGGGACCTAAGTGCGAAACTTGGTGAATGGATATGTTCCAACGAGTCATTTGTAGATGAATGTGAATAATACATGTTCTTAAGATGTTAAAACTGAAGAGATTGTACGTGCAGTAGGACGACTTGTTGTTTCCGGTGTCAAGTTGCTGACATGGCAGAGAGCATACAGTTCTGTTGCTATGACTGACGCTACAGTAATTTAAAACCGCAGGTGTTCATCTTGACAATGGACAATGCATAGTCAGCCGTCATTGGATATTACACAGGTGTTACTATTGCACTTTGGACTCTCAGCTGTACTGGGAAAGGAATTGCAATGATCTGCAAAAACTGCTGACACGAGGGATAGCATTTTTATACCAGAGGTGTCATATATTTCCCTAATGTCTGTCGTTATTACTCGCTACGAAAGAACAGTGCTCTATTACAGCTAAAGCGTTGCAAAAAGCCTTTTGGTAGAAAATCATTGAATTATTTTGCAAGGTAAGGACTTATTTTAATGGATTTTAATCTTTATTACTAATTGATGTTGAAGTTATTGATTGGAATGTATTTATTGATTGATTGATTTATTGATTTATTTATTTATTTATTTATTTGTTTACAGATAATTGGGTACCTCTAAGGTTAGCAGATTCCTATACCTAGTTCATTCAGTGGCAGCAGTTGATAAATTATTAAAGGTAAGTGCCACTCTAATAACTTTTAAACAGCTAGAGCGATATTTTACAGTGTTCACAACTAGATGTCAGTGACAATGGTATATTTGGTAGTTAAAGTTGGAACTACTTGACCATGGTGTGTATAGCTAAATTTGTAGGTTAGATTTTGATTACCGCTCTATTAAGTCCGAATGTTAGTTGCTAGGTGTCAGTGACATAGGGAATATTTAAAGTCTTAACCTCAGTTCACCTAACATAACCTAACTTTACGTAACTTAACCTTGCCATTTGACATATTTTACAAGTTTAGCCTTGCTTTCAGACTGGCTATGACGTCACACTTAGCTCACTTAACAGGCGACCGCTGGATTCTATCACATGACATGTTCTACAAGTTTAGACTTGCTTTAATACTGGTTATGACGTCACACTTAGCTCACTTAACAGGCGGCCGCTGTTTTGTATCATGTGACATGTTCTTCAAGTTTAGACTTGCTTTGAGACTGGCTATGACGTCACACTTAGCTCACTTAACTAGCGGCCGCTGGTTTCTATCACGTGACCTGTTCTACAAGTTTAGACTTGCCTTAAAACTGGCTATGACGTCACACTTAGCTCACTTAACTGGTGATCGCTGGTTTCTACCACTCTAACAAGTTCCAATGTTCACCGCTAGGAGTCAGTGACAGTGGTATATAGCAACCCCCAGTTAGAACTACATGAAATTAGACTTGCTAGGAGTTCACAGATGATCGATTTAAATACCCTGCTATAACCATTGACTGGAATGTAATTAAACTATTTATATTTTACTTTGTTTTATCTTTTATTAATATTTATGATTTCTTTCTTTATAGGTAATTTGGAAAGTGATTTGGTAATCATTATGTTCAAGTGTGGTGACTGTAAGAAACAGTTCTCAAGACCTGACAACCTTCAACGGCACGCAAATGCTAAACATAACATTAAACTGTTTGTGTGCAGTCATTGTGCTATGACATTTAACCGACAGGATAATCTTGGGCGGCATGTACATTTAAATCATGTCAGTTCATCACCTTTTTCATGTACAGATTGTGATCTTGGTTTTTCTGGTGTAAAGCAATATCAATTCCACATGGTTGAAGTGCATGATAAACAACAGGAATTGAAATATATAAAACCATCAACTAGCACGGAACCTTTAAACAAATGTGATAAAGTAGGGGGGTGACTGTTTTAAAATAAATGTTCAAAAGCGTAAACATTCTCAAGATTGTGAAAATAGTTGTGCAACAAAAAGAATAGTGAAACTTCGATAACGCATTGTGATGTATGTAATATTGATATACCTTTTTCAATGATGCAGGGACATTTGCGCAGTATTAATCATAAAAGTAATGCTTGTCATGAAAAAAAATCTGGAAATATTCAGCAAATTGGTAGTGCACTTAAAAGGCGAATTGCTAGTTACAGACTTTATATTGAAGAAAAAACTAAAAGTATTGAACAATTTTTAAAGACTGTTCACCTAGTGTGTTGAGCTTGGTAGATAAGGTTTTAGTAGAACATAAAATATTTAAAATTAATTTTTTACTCTTTGGGCTATATGTAAAAACTGGGAGTGAAGGTGAAATTACTGATATCAAATCCTTTAATACAAAAAACAAAATTGTTAGCGAATGCAACTAATATCAGTGATATGTTCCAAGATATTTCAAGTGCTATCATTGTGAAGAGTGAAGAGTTCCAGGAAAGGGAGTCAGGCTGGGGTTTGGTTGTAGTACTTTATCTAGAAACCAGCAAAGAACGTTTCGGCTATCTAGCGGTGACTATGAGAACTACCTGAACGACCAGCATGGTACCTAGCGCTCCATATCATTACTGAAAGATCAGCATGCAATCTATCGGTCGATATCTACAATCACTCAACTACCAGCATGCTACCTACCGGTCAATATGACAACCCACTCAACTACTAGTATGCATTTCAATAATGAACACATTTGCTCATATCCACTAACAATACACACAGCGGGGTTTGCTTTATCGTTTAATACAAATATATCATGTTTAAACAATGTAACAAAAAGTTACATGGCACAATTGTATGGGAATGTTGCATTACCTAAAATGTAATTTTATGCAAGTGTTTAACATTTTACAATCGGCTTATGATGAAGGATTATGTTGGTGGCTTATGTTGGTGGCTTATGTCGGTGGCTTATGTTGGTGGCTTAGGTTGGTGGTTTATGTTGGGGGCTGATGGTGGTGGCTTATGGTGGCTTATGCTGCTGGCTTATGATGGTGGCTTATGGTGGTGGCTTATGGTGGCTTATGTTGGTGGCTTATGATGGTGGCTTATGGAGGTGGCTTATTGTGGCTTATGGTGGTGGCTTATAGTGGTGGCATATGTTGGTGGCTTATTTTTGGTGGTTAACGTTAATACCGTATTTGTAATGGCTTATTTGACTAATTATTTTTGTCAATGTATTTAGAGGATTTTTCTCTTGGTCTTGGAAAGTATCTCAACCCTTTTTTTATGGTAGCATAATGCTTACCGCCATGTTTGTAAGCAACAACAACAGACTAAAATTCCAAGAATCCAAAGTACTCTAAGGTTAATGATTGTCTCTCAACTCCATTCAACGCCTAGTCAAAAACATTATATATTTTTCAAATTTTTCAAAAAAGGTAAATTGGGGAAGTAGGCTATATGTTTAAACTAAAAATCATATCAAATCATATGCTAACTCCAACACCTACGTCTATCCCACTCTCAGTCAAAAAATATAATATTCTTCAAATTTTTCCAAAACAATATTTGGAAAGTAGGCCATATTTTGAAAACTAATCATCCTATAAAGTCATATATAGACTCAAACCAATGGCATTTATATCCTTAATCGTAAGAACAAAATATGGAATATTTGGCATTTATTCCAAAAATGTTCATTTTATAACGGGGCTATATTTTGGAAACAAGGAATTTTACAAAAAAGTTTGTTTAACGTAAATGACGGGTATATACCCCCCACTACTTACAAACCAAGTCCCAGGTTTCTGGGACAAAATCCAAAAAATTCAATTTGGAAAGTAGGTGATATTTTGAAAACTAATCATCCTAAAAAGTCATATATAGACTCAAACCAATGGCTTTTATGTCCTTAATTGGTATAACAAAACTTAACATTTCTTCAGTTTTTCCAAAATAAGTCCAATTTTCATAATTGTCTATATTTTGGGAACTAAGAATTTTAAAAAAAAGTTTGTTTAACGTAAATGAAAGGTCTTTACCCCCTCTACCCAAAAAAATAAGTTTCAGGTCCCTAGGATAAAAACTGTGCAGTAGTGTGTTTTTGGGGGGTTCAAAACTCACCTCCACCTCCCCACCTCACAAGATGGCGGCCGTAGCTTAAATTAACCTAGCCTAACCTAACAAGGTGGTGGCTGTAGCTTAACTTAACCTAGCCTAACCTAACAAGATGGCGGCCGTAGCTTTACTTAACCTAACTTAACCTAACCTAACTTAACCTAAACCTAGGAGGTTCGATCAAAAAAGTTCAAAATGGTGGTCATAGCTTAACTGAACCTAGCCTAAGCTAACCTAAACCTACGAGGTGTGATCATAAAGTTCCAAGATGGCGGTCGTAGCTTAACCCAACCTAACCTAACCCTACGAGGTGTGATCAAAATGTTCCAAAATGGCTGCCGTAGCTTAACTTAACCTTTGATTGATCCCTGTTGATTGACCCCTTTTTATTTATCTCTGTTGATGTATCCCTTTGGACTGGTCCCTATTGACTAGCCCCTTTGGACGGGTCCTTTTTGAAGGGAGTCATTTTTTTACGGGTCCCGGAGGACGGGTCCTTGTTGACGGGTCCCTGTGGGCGGGTCCATTTGACATAATTTGGATAAAATGCATGGGCCAGTCCATAGGGACCCGCCCACAGGGACCCGGCAAGAAGGACCCGTCCTCCGGGACCGTAATAAAAAAAGACTTCCTTCAAAAAGGACCCGTCCAAAGGGGCTAGTCAACAGGGACCAGTCCAAAGGGATACATCAACAGAGATCAATCAAAAGGGGTCAAACAACCGGGATCAATCAAAGGTTAAGTTAAGCTACGGCAGCCATTTTGGAACCTTTTTGATCACACCTCGTAGGGTTAGGTTAGGTTGAGTTAAGCTACGACCGCCATCTTGGAACTTTATGATCACACCTCGTAGGTTTAGGTTAGGTTAGGTTAGGCTAGGTTCAGTTAAGCTATGACCACCATTTTGATAACTTTGAATCGCACCTCGTAGGTTTAGGTTAATTTAGGTTAGGTTAAGTTAGGTTAAGTAAAGCTACGGCCGCCATCTTGTTAGGTTAGGCTAGGGGAAGTTAAATTACGGCCGCCATCTTGTTAGGTTAGGCTAGGTTAAGTTAAGCTACGGCCGCCATCTTGTGAGGTGGGGAGGTGAAGGTGGGTTTTGAACCCCCCAAAACACACTACTGCACAGCTTTGTCCTAGGGACCTGAAATTAATTTTTTGGGTAGAGGGGGTAAAGACCTTTCATTTACGTTAAACAAATATTTTTGTAAAATTCTTAGTTCCCAATATATAGACAATTTTGAAAATTGGACTCTTTTGAAAAAACTGAAAAAATGTTAAGTTTTGTTCTACCAATTAAGGACATAAAAGCCATTGGTTTGAGTCTATATATGACTTTTTAGATGATTAGTTTTCAAAATATCACCTACTTTCCAAATTGAACTTTTTTGGATTGTGTCCCAGAAACCTGGGACTTGGTTTGTAAGTAGTGGGGGGTATATACCCGACATTTAGGTTAAACAAACTTTTTTGTAAAATTCCTTGTTTCCAAACTATAGCCCCGTTTTAAAATGAACATTTTGTTCTTACGATTAAGGATATAAAAGCCATTGGTTTGAGTCTATATATGACTTTATAGGATGATTAGTTTTCAAAATATGGCCTACTTTCCAAATATTGTTTTGGAAAAATTTGAAGAATATTATATTTTTTGACTGAGAGTGGGATAGACGTAGGTGTTGGAGTTAGCATATGATTTGATATGATTTTTAGTTTAAACATATAGCCTACTTCCCCAAATTACCTTTTTTGAAAAATTTGAAAAATATATAATGTTTTTGACTAGGCATTGAATGGAGTTGAGAGACAATCATTAACCTTAGAGCACTTTGGATTCTTGGAATTTTAGTGTGTTGTTGTTGCTTACAAACATGGCGGTAAGCATTATGCTACCATAAAAAAAGGGTTGAGATACTTTCCAAGACCAAGAGAAAAATCCTCTAAATACATTGACAAAAATAACTTGTCAAATAAGCCATTACAAATAAGGTATTAACGTTAACCACCAAAAATAAGCCACCAACATATGCCACCACTATAAGCCACCACCATAAGCCACCATAAGCCACCTCCATAAGCCACTAGCATAAGCCACCACCATAAGCCACCATAAGCCACCACCATAAGCCACCATAAGCCACCACCATCAGCCCCCAACATAAACCACCAACCTAAGCCACCAACATAAGCCACCGACATAAGCCACCAACATAAGCCACCAACATAATCCTTCATCATAAGCCGATTGTAAAATGTTAAACACTTGCATAAAATTACATTTTAGGTAATGCAACATTCCCATACAATTGTGCCATGTAACTTTTTGTTACATTATTTAAACAAGATATATTTGTATTAAACGATAAAGCAAACCCCGCTGTGTGTATTGTTAGTGGATATGAGCAAATGTGTTCATTATTGAAATGCATACTAGTAGTTGAGTGGATTGTAATATTGACCGGTAGGTAGCATGCTGGTAGTTGAGTGATTGTAGATATCGACCGATAGATTGCATGCTGATCGTTCAGTAATGATATGGAGCGCTAGGTACCATGCTGGTCGTTCAGGTAGTTCTCATAGTCACCGCTAGATAGCTGAAACATACTTTGCGGGTTTCTAGATAAAGTACTTCAACCATCGCCCAGCCTGACTCCCTTTCCTGGAACTCTTCACTCTTCAAAATGATAGCACTTGAAATAACTTGGAACATATCACTGATATTAGTTGATTCGCTAACAATTTTGTTTTTTGTATTAAAGGATTTGATATCAGTAATTTCATCTTCACTCCCAGTTTTTACATATAGCCCAAAGAGTTAAAAATTCATTTTAAATGTTTTATGCTCTACTGAAACGTTATCTACCAAGATAAACACACTAGGTTGAACAGTTTTTAAAAATGTTTCAATACTTCGAGTTTTTTCTTCACTATAAAGTCTGTAACTAGCAATTCAACTTTTAAATGCACTACCAATTTGCTGAATATTTCCAGAATTTTTTTCATGACATGCATTATTTTTATGATTAATACTGCGCAAATGTCCCTGCATCATTCAAAAAGGTATATCAATATTACATACATCACAATGCGTTAACGAAGGTTCACTAATCTTTTTTCTTTTTGTTGCACAACTATTTTCACAATCTTGAGAACATTTACGCTTTTGAACATTTATTTTAGAACAGTCACCCCCCTAAAAGATGGTGTATTGGCTTTCACGGCCGGTGAATTAAAACTCAACAATTCTTCTAGGTTTGTGCCGTGTCTTGTGTGGGGTTTCGCCTAGGACACCAAGCTAGGCTCATCGGCGGGCTCTTGGTGTCCCTGCCCGGACCCCCACAGGAGTATCGAACTGCGCAATACCTCCCTTTATATAGAGTGCAACTGCACTCCTTGACTGCGAGAACCAAAAGCTCAAGCAGCCGTAACCTCCCTATGAAGGCTTCCAAAAAGATGGTGTATTGGCTTTCACGGCCGGTGAATTAAAACTCAACAATTCTTCTAGGTTTGTGCCGTGTCTTGTGTGTGGTTTCGCCTAGGACTCCAAGCTAGGCTCACATATGTTTAAAGGTTCCGTGCTAGTTGATGGTTTTACATATTTCAATTCCTGTTGTTTATCATGCACTTCAACCATGTTGAATTGATATTGCTTTACACCAGAAAAACCAAGATCACAAACTGTACACGAAAAAGGTGATGAACTGACATGATTTAAATGTACATGCCGTCCAAGATTATCCTGTCGGTTAAATGTCACAGCACAATGACTGCACACAAACGATTTAATGTTAAGTTTAGAATTTGCGTGCCGTTGAAGGTTGTCAGGTCTTGAGAACTGTTTCTTACAGTCACCAAACTTGAACATAATGATAACCAAATCACTTTCCAAATTACCTATAAAAGAAAGAAGTCATAACTATTAATAAAAGATAAAACAAAGTAAAATATAAATAGTTTATTTACATTCCAGTCAATGGTTATAGCAGGGTATATAAATCGATCATCTGTGAACTCCTAGCAAGTCTAATTTCATGTAGTTCTAACTGGGGGTTACTATATACCACTGTCACTGACAGCTGGTGGTGAACATTGGAACTTGATAGAGTTGTAGAAACCAGCGGTCACCAGTTAAGTGAGCTAAGTTTGACGTCATAGCCAGTTTTAAGGCAAGTATAAACTTGTAGAACATGTCACGTGATAGAAACCAGCGGCAGCCAGTTATGTGAGCTAAGTGTTACGTCATAGCCAGTCTTAAAGCAAGTCTAAACTTGTAGAACATGTTATGTGATTGAAACCAGCGATCGCCTGTTAAGTGAGCTAAGTGTGACGTCATAGCCAGTCATAAAGCAAGTCTAAACTTGTAGAACATGTCACGTGATAGAAACCTGCGGCCGCCAGTTATGTGAGCTAAGTGTGACGTCATAGACAGTCTTAAAGCAAGTCTAAACTTGTAAAACATGTCATGTGATAGAATACTGCGGCCGCCTGTTAAGTGAGCTAAGTGTGACGTCATAACCAGTCTTAGAGCAAGTCTAAACTTGTAGAACCTGTCATGTGATAGAAACCAGCGACCGCCTGTTAAGTAAGCCAAGTGAGACGTCATAGCCAGTCATAAAGCAAGTCTAAACTTGTAGAACATGTCACGTGATAGAAACCAGCGGCCACCTGTTAAGTGAGCTAAGTGTGACGTCATAGCCAGTCTGAAAGCAAGTCTAAACTTGTAAAATATGTCAAGTGACAAGGTTAAGTTAGGTAAAGTTTGGTTATGTTAGGTAAACTGAGGTTATGACTTTAAATATTCCCTATGTCACTGACACCTAGCAGCGAACATTCGAACTTAATAGAGCGGTAATCAAAATCTAACCTACAAATTTAGCTTTACACACTTTGGTCAAGTAGTTCCAACTTTAACTACCAAATATACCATTGTCACTGACATCTTGTAGTGAACATTGGAAAATATCGCTCTAGCTGTTTAAAAGTTATTAGAGGGGCACTTACCTTTAATAATTTATCAACTGCTGCCACTGAATGAACTAGGTATAGGCATATGCTAACCTTAGAGACACCCAACTATCTGTAAACAAATAAATAAATAAATAAATAAATAAATAAATAAATCAATAAATACATTCAAATCAATAACTTCAACATCAATTAGTAATAACAGACTACAAACCATTAATAATAAGTACTTACCTTCCAAATTAATTCAATGATTTTCTACCAAAAGGCTTTTTGCAACGCTTGAGCAGTAATAGAGCACTGTTCACTCGTAGCGAGTAATAACGACAGACAGTAGGGAAATATATGACACCTCTCGCATAAAAACTCTTATCGCTCGTGTCAGCAGTTTTTGCAGATCATTGCAATTCCTTTCCCTGTACAGCTGAGAGTCCAAAGTGCAATAGGAACACCTGTGTAATATCCAATGACTGCTGACTATGCATTATCCATTGACAAGATGAACACCTGCGGTTTTAAATTACTGTAGCTTCAGTCATAGCAAAAGAACTGTATGCTCTCTGCCATGTCAGCAACTTGACACCGGAAATAACAAGACGTCCTACTGCAAGTACAATCTCTTCAGTTTTAACATCTTAAGAACATGTATTATTCTCTTTCAACTACAAATGACTCGTTAGAACACATCCATTCACCAAGTTTCGCACTTAAGTCCCTTCACCTGTCCTCAAATTGCATGTGCCTCGTGTACTAGGGTGTGTGCATTAGCCATAACGCTACGTACGGACCAAAACAGAATGTGACTAGTTAGCTCTTATCGTGCACGTGCACAGGTGAACACCTGTATGTTAGGTCATATTACATATGAACATGCATTTTCTCACGTACGAAGGAAAACAGAATGTGACTTGTTAGGTTACATGTGGTTTACACTAGGTGGGCTAGTAATAATGTCATCTCGCACGTGTTCACATGTATTTCGTCGCTTTCCTTTCATATCCTTATCAGATTGTAGTAGTGAGGACTGGCGAACAGCGTCAGTTCAACACACTGCTTTTCACACAAATGTAGTTAGGCCCTTTGACATAATTTGTATAAATTCATGGGTCAGTCCATAGGGATCAGTCCAAAGGGACCCATCAAAAGGGACCGGACAACAAGGACCCGTCAAAAATAACTTTTCATAAAGGATCCGTCAAAAATGACTCCCTTCAAAAAGGACTCGTCCAATGGGGCTAGTCAACAGGGATCAATCAAAAGGGGTTATCGCCTCAATGTCTGACATACCCTTCTTTGATTATTGGTTTGCCTATCGACAAGCGCCGCTTGAAATACTCTTTGATCACCTCTCGTGAGTTGGGTTAGGTTACACTACAGCCACCATCTTAAAAAAGCCCGCCCTCTTACAAAAGCCATGAGTGGACATGCGTAAAAAACAAAACAAATTCATTAATTCATAGTGGCTTTCCTCCGTACACATGTCTCTTGTGTGAAACAACGCTTAATTCCATATTGGCATGCAAACTGTCACATGTTGCACTTGAAAAGCGAGATTAAAAAAAATACAATTTCACCCCCTAGTAGGGGTAGGTTTTATTTTTGAGGTGGAAATATGTTATCCACTGGAAAGGGGGTGTCAACCCGAGTTCAATGACACCTCATTCATTAAAATCCGTCCTTTTGTCAAATAATAAATAATACCTTCAAAAACAGAATGTCACCTCAAGTCCAACGACCTCTCATACAAGTCCCTAGCCTTATTGGTTCATGAGATATTAAAAATGCTAATGACCTATTAATTTGGATCTTTTGGTATTTTTACAAAAATAAATCATCTATAAATCATTATTCAAAAAGCCCGTCCGCTTACAAAATCCCCCAAGTGCGCATGCGTAAAATCAAAAACAAAACAACATGTTATTTCATAGTAGCAATCGATACTTCACATGCGTTTCATATGGAACAACGTTTAATTTCATCATAGCATTAGGGACCATGGGCCAGTCCATAGGGACCAGTCCAAAGGGACCGGTCTAAAGCGATTAGTCAAAAAGGACCCGTCAACAAGGACCCGTCCAAAGGGACCCGTCAACAAGGACCCGTCCAAAAGGACCTGTCAACAATGACCTGTCAACAGGGACCCGTCCACAGGGACTCGTCCACAAGGACCCGTCCACAGGGGCCTGCATGTGCGTGCGGGGAACATACCATTACGTCAGCAAATCATCTCATCTAGTTTCAAATTTAGCCACTACGGCGCGTGTAACACACAGGAAGTGCATGGGAACATACGATTACGTCAGCGAAACATGAACTCACTTGTCCGTTGTATGAGTATCAGTTTAGTAGTGGCATCAAGCACCAAAAGGCGTTTACTTACACAATCCATCATTATGGTAAGCTTTTTTTAATCTCCTTATTAGAATAAAATGTTATAGTGGTTCAGGTCACTTATAGCTAAACTGTAATAGATACGATTTTTTTGTTTCTTTATAGGCTACTACAATAAATATTATCAATGCTATGGGGGCAGAACTGTTGATTAGAGAAAAAAGCTCACTGAATTACCAATGCATACTCTTTTCCGTATAATTAACATTCAAAATTGGACACAATGTATGATGAACGTGTACTATGTGTTAGTGAAAATTTTCAGACATTCCTTCCTTTTAATGATATGTCAGAAAGTGTGCTCGAGGATCTAAATCGTGGTGGACATTCTCTATATCTAATTTATGAGGGTATAAAGAACAATAGATGTATTGTACATTCCCACTTTGAAGTTAGGTTAGGTTAGGTTAGGTTAGGTTAGGTAAGGTGGGATTTGGTTAGGTTAGGTAAGGTTAGGTTAGGTTAGGTGAAGTTGGGTTAGGCAGAATGGCTGCGGTATGAATCAAAAGCCAGCTCCTGTCAGTTTTGCCTCACAAGGTTGAGTGTACCCTATTCCAACCCTCAGCCTAGAATTAAATTTCGTGACAGAGCCAGGACTCGAACCCGAGCCTCCACAGTAACAGCTAAAAATGCTAGCCACTACACCATATAAGGCTGGTCTTGATTGTACATGATCAATCAATAATTACCTAATAATAATAATAATAATAATAATAATAATAAATAATAATAATAATAATAATAAATATTCCATTTAGCAACTACATAGTGGACCTCTCCCTGGGTTCTTTTACATGTCAACATCGTATGACATGCGTGTCTTAATTTTTGCCGCCTTTCAAAAATCAGTTACCACGACCAAGAGCGAACCTGCAAGCTTAGAGTTGGTAGTCCGACACGATAACCACTCACCCACCGTGACAAGCTATCAATCAATAATTACCTAATAAAATTAATAATAAAAATAATAATAATAATAAATATTCCATTTAGTAACTACACGGCCGACCTCCCCCTGTGACAGCGTGGCAGCCATATTGCCCATTAGCCCCTGTGCCAGCTCTGAATGATCTCTCCATATGAATAACATAGGGCTGGTTGCGCGCGGCGGCCATCTTGCCCATTAGCCCCTGTGCCAGCTTCGGCCTATATATCCTACTCTCTGTGAGTAGGCGGAGTTGTCAAGTGCGAGAGTGTTAGCTATGATTTTGTGGGGCAGTAGTATGAGCTATCAAAGCGGACTTCAGGCATATTAAGCCATCCCACCTGTTGATAGAGGACAGTCAGTTTCTGGGGACAGCTCAGAGCCATGCACTGAGCCATTAATGAGTGTCCTTGCCCGATGGGCGAGAGCTGCACAAGCATAGCCTAAGACACGCACCCTTCAAGCTGGCTAGAGGATTACGAACACGAATGTATTGTTTGTTCGCTCACCTACGGCATACAGTTTAGTAAGTAGAGATCAAGATTTGGTACATTACATGAGGTAATGGATGTTCTCATATGCACACAGAAAAAACTACTCATAACACAGAGAAACACATACATATCCACACAATTTCATTTAAATCTGTTTTGCCTTTGAGAGTCAAGCCTAGTCTGCAAGCCTCTGTTTGCGAACAAGTCACCTCCATGATCCCCTATTTGTAGTTAAAATTGCGGCCATCTGTGCTTCTAAGCCTCTCACTTTGAAATCGTTCAACAGTGAATCTAACCATCAACTTCAAGGTCTACCTCTGCCTCTCTTAACATCTACAGCAAAACTCATTAACCGCTTGCGTAATCTCTACTCACCCATTCTCTTCACCTGACCCCATCATCTGAGTCAACTTTGTCCCAGCAATCATTCGTGCTAACCTCAAATCAGTTACCTCTAGCTAAATATCAGATACCCTGAATATTCCCTGCTCTCACTTCAAAACAGCAAGGCCGGTCTAAATACTGAGCGACGTAGGGAGAGCTACGTCGCTACACTAACTTCTTTCATGCAGAATACTGTAGATCAGAACTGAGAACTCACTGCATTGCCATTTCTAAACCTCGACCCTATTTCTTTCCCCATACAACCATCCTGAAATAATACACAGAATAAGTATTTCAAATGTTCAACCTGTTCCTCCTATGTGGCATTCTATTTTCTTGTCCTTCTCCCATACTCATATAACTTTCGTTTTTGAAATGTTGATTTTCATAACATATTCCCTACGTTTCCGTTCAAGTTCTAGCATGTTGGTTTTTAAGCTTTCAGCGGAGTCTACCATTACCACGAGGTCATCAGCATAAGCCAGATTGCTTACCTGGTTTCTACTTAATTTGAATCCCACCCAGCCAGGTCATGCCCTTCATCAAATTAATGGTCTATATATAATGCAACATGTTCATTAATGAACATATAGCCAACTTTCTCCTAAATGCATTGGTATAGTTATAACTCTTAGTCCTTTTAAGGAGTATAATTGAATGTTGATTGTAGTAGCTTGTTGAAATAAAACGTGCTATACGAATATTTTATTTGATTGATTGAATCCTTACCTGAATTATATATACACACGCTAATACAGCCATCACAATACCACAGGTTATTACACATGCATCTCAAATGAAACAATTATAACAACAGCTTCCTACCCTAATCCTTCCTCGTATACAAATACGCACACTGGTAATCATACAGACATCACAGTGCCACAGGTCATCAGACAACTTCTAAACACACCCGAGTACACGGGGCTGTAAGAACATGATGCCGCAAAATCACAAAAGAATCAACAACAAAAACAACAACAACAACACCAATAGACTCGACCATGGGTCACGGAGAACGAATTTTAATCTCTGTAGTCGAGGGTATGTGGTGTTATAAATATATATATATATATATATATATATATATATATAATAATTTTGATTGCAAGAACACACTTTATATATATTTCTTTCGTAGTCGTTTTACCCTCCAGGGTTGGCTTTTCCCTCAGACTCAGCGAGGGACCTTCACCACCTCCAGGGCAGTGCCCTGGAGCTTGAAATTTCAGGTCGTGCGATACAACTGGGGAGGTGGGTCGAGCACCTCGCTCAGGTGGCCTCGCCTGCAAAACGAACAGGGGTCTTATGAGAGATGGAAGAGGGTGGGAAGATTGGGAGGGATAGGCAGAGGAGGGGAAGGGAGCGACCGTGGCCTTAAGTTTGGTGCCATCCCGGCATTTGCTTGGCAAACGAAGTGAGAAACCACGAAAATCCACTTAGAGGATGGCTGAGGAGGGAATCGAACTCCCTCTACTCATTTGGACCACCCGAGGCTGAGTAGACCCTGTTCCAGTCCTCATACCACTTTTCAAATTTCGTGGCTGGGCCAGGAATCAAACCTTGGACCTCCTGGCTGGCAGCTAATCACGCCGACCACTACACCATGGAGGCGACCACACAATATATGCTTACCATTATAACGTGTGAGTAGCTATAAATCAATAAATACAAATGAAAAAACGCAGTAAAAATTGAAGCTACTGGGATTTGATCCACGAACCTCCAGACTATGAGTCCAGGTCACTACAAGTACGCCACACATGCCGTACAGTAATATATGGTTCACAACTGGTTTAGTATAACTCCACAATATTTTTTGTCTTGCAATAAACGATTTCAATTGAGTTGTCCGCCGATTCTATAAACCATTTGATACTAAATATGTATTATTTTCTTCAGTAGGCCTACATTCCTAAAAGGATATAAACTTACGAAGTTATGGAAATATTTGGATTTACGAGCAAACAATAGCGGCCATTTAACCCTACGGGACGGCACGGACAAGCACGATATGGCAGGTCAGCCTGAACTGTTAGTCACTACTGCAGTTACATATTCTATTTTAAAATGCTAATATCCTACCGGTCGCCTCCTTGAAGACAGTCTAAACCTCCCTATGTACGATGATCGTATTTGGTTGAATCATAAGTTACGGTTTGGCTATAATACTTGCATGATTCATAAATACGCCATCTTGTAAGAATTTTGTTGATGGATTTGTAGTTTTAGCAAAAGACGCTTCTCACATTAAGGTATATTGTTGCAAACTTTGGTAGAGATTGGTTGATTAGGTTAGTCGTAATTTGATTTTAGCTTAGAACACTTGTGTGGTCGCCATTTCCTTATTGTCATGATGGCGGCGATATACAACATGACAGATTTGTCCCTTGCTAGTGCTACCTCTGTACCAAAGGTGGTTCGATTTGGTTTCGTTGTGTTTCCATTGATACGGGGGATCGATTCGCACACATACACGACCGCCATCTGCAAACTATTGGGATGATAACATTGTAGTTTGCTCAAAAGACGCTTCTCATATGTAGGTATGTTGTTGCAAACTTGGGTAGAGATCAGATGATTAGGTTAGTCGTAATTTGATTTAAGCTTTGAATATTTGGGTGGCCGCAATTATGTTTCCGTCAAGATGGTGGCGATATAAAACATGGCACTAGAGTGGCCATTACTAGTGCTACCTCTGTACAAAATTTCGTTCAATTCCGTTTCACCGTGTTTGAATTTATAGGGGTGCACTGACATAACAAATCCCACACACACACACACACACATACACACACTGACAGACACACAATTTTTGGCCCGGTGTAGATCTCATAAGTCTACTTTCCATTTTTGCAAAAATCGAAAGTAGGCTCATAAAAATAGTGGTGAAAGATTACAAGGATGCCCTACTCCTGTAACAACCTTGAACCAATAACTCATTTCTCCAGCAACTCTCACTGCAGCCCAATCATCAATATACATACTTTTGATAGCCTCTAGCAGCGTTCCTTCGATGACATAATCCCTCAGGATGCTTAGTATCTGCTCCCTGGGCACTCTATCATACGCCTTCTCTAGTAAAAAACACAAATACAACTGTCTATTCCTCTTGTAGCATTTCTCGATTAATTGGTATACTTCAATTTGATCCTGATATCCCCGTTGTGGTCTAAAGTCTCACTAGTTTTCATCCGTATTACTCTCAGCCAATGCTCGAACTCTCCCTTCTTCGATCACTAAGTACACTTTGCCCGGTAGACTCTTCATAAAACTGCTTCTATAGTGTTTGAAATCGTTCTTGTTACCTTGCTTATAAATTGGGGTGATTACAGCTTTTGTCCAGTCTGAGTGTAACATTCCTAAATCCCATGCCAATTCGATTATCCTATGCAACAATTTCAGCCCTGCATTCTCACTATACTTTACCATATCTGGCCTAAATTCCTCTACTCCCGCCGCTTTGTGACTTTGCAGTTTATTTACTACCCTATCTACCTCCTCAACCATGATCCTGTTCCCGTCCTCTTACTCCTGCCTAATCTCAAAATCTTTCACATTGCCAGATAGGTGTCCTTTAGCATTTAGCAAGTTTTGGAAGTATTCTTGCAATCTTCCCAATGCTCTTTAGTATCTAAAATGAGTTTGTCTGAATTGTCCATAAAACTGCTCATTCCTGTTTTTTCTCCATTCCTAAGAAAGGCTTTCCTGCCGCTTTACCTAACTTCTCAAATTAATATGCAAATTCCCCTCATGATTTCATATTGAATCGATTATTATTTGTATGGTTCTGTTCCCTTACTCTGTATAACAGTAGCGATTTTTGTCAGCCTTCCCCTAAAATTTTCACGGAGAATAACATAAAATAATACTACCACTGTCGTATGGCTTGTATGATAAATGAACTCTAGTTGAAATAAATGCAAAAACTGAGGGTAATTGTACAATCTGCAATACACATGTTCCGGCTTTGATGGCACACAGCTGTCAGTCATCACAATACGACAATTGAAGGTGAAAAACAGAAAGTTTTTATTTTTACGTGACCGATAATCTCGCGATCATGAGCCACGGGATCCAGGTGTTTACGTTTACTGTTGCCTCAATTAGAGCTCAGGAAAATGTTTTGTCATAAGTCCTATGTAGGTATGTGTCTGATATTAGTGTTATTACCGGCATTGTAGTCGGTCCATAGGAATGCAAATAATCGTATAACTTGGGTTTAGATTTTGGATTAGTGACCAAGGACTTGAAATATGGTACACCCCAGCTTTATCCGGAGTGAAATTTGGAAAATCTCTTACTTAAGACGTCCACAAACATAGTAATAATGACATCAAGATCTGCAAGTGTTAACTTAACGAACAACGTAAGTCATCCTACAATTAAATGATTTAATGCGGAAAACATTTCAATATGTATTAAAAAGTTTTTCATCTGTTACCGTTACATATCATGTTTCTTATTCAGTATGGTCATCCTAGAAAGCTCCATTATTTCATCTGTTACCGGTACTTATCATGTTTCTTGTTCAGTATGGTCAATTTAATAAGCTCCATTATTTCATCTGTTACCGGTACTTATCATGTTTCTTGTTCAGTATGGTCATTCTAATAAGCTCCATTATTTCATCTGTTGACGGTACTTATCATGTTTCTTGTCCAGTATGGTCATTCTAGTAAGCTCCATTATTTCATTTGTTACCGGTATTTATCATGTTTCTCGTTCAGTATGGTCATTCTAGTAAGCTCCATTATTTCATCTGTTACCGGTACTTATCATGTTTCCTGTTCAGTATGGTCATCCTAGAAAGCTCCATTATTTCATCTGTTTCCGGTACTTATCATGTCTCTTGTTCAGTATGGTCATACAAGTAAGCTCCATTATTTCATTTACTTTCTCCATGAACTGCCGTAGTCTATATTTTGTTTTGTTTGTATTTATTTAAGTTAAAGCATTAGCCACTCAGGCTCCCGTAGATGTTTCACTGACTTAACAAGGAATATGTTCCAATTGAGTGTAGCTAATATAAATTTTTCTGTGTTGTAAATGTTATTTTAACTGACGTCAACGCTCGTTAAATGGTGGAGAAGTCCAGTAACCCAAACATATTACAGTATTTGAATAATAAAACTTCAACCACATGATATAAGTAAAGAGCACAATATATATTGCACTTACAAAAGGACCAATAACAGGAAACGTATTTCCATTATGGACAGCAAACCAAGCTGTGATAAGGAAACACTTACCACTTGAAATAAATATCCAAGGGGAATGGGGAAACCAACAGGAAAAGACAACTCATCCCCTTTCAAGGAAAATAGATGTCGAGAAAGTAAAAGCTATGCTAGATTCAACAATACTTTTAGACTCATTAATAGATAACTCAAGGCTGGAGGACGCAACAAGAACAATAGAGGAAATCTTACAAAAGGCCGCCATTCCGCGGGCCACAAGAAGAGCAAAGATATGGTTTGATAGTGAGTGTTATAGGCTGAGGAGGGAGACCCTAGAAAAATTACAACAGTTAAGCCAGAACTTGAATAACCAAAGTCTATTACACATAAAAGAGGAATCTTTACAAGAGAACATTAAAAGAAAAGAAGCGCGCCTACTTAGAAGCAGAGGGCAGGAAGCTAGCAGAGGAAGCCAAGAAAAAACCCTCCATAGCCCTACGTCCAAAGAAACAATCACAGACACACTACATAGACATGGAAAATTGGGAATCACACTTCAGCAAGATTCTCAATATCGAGGGTCTAGTGAACACCAGAAAAGATCCACATATCATCTCTCCACAAATACCAACAGACTGGGTACCCCTGACCATTGAGGAAACTAGAATCGCCATAGACAGCACCAAAAATAAGAAAGCCGCAGGACCGGACGGGATCTATAATGAATATGTAAAAGACACTGCACACCTGCTAGCCCCAATATGGACAAAATTATATAACAAATGTATAGAAACAGCTTCCATACCTGACCAGTGGAGAAAGTCAATTGTAAAAGTTTTATATAAAGGGAAAGGAGATCCAAGAGATCCCAATAAGTACAGAGGCATAGCACTGGAAAACTGCCCCTTCAAAATCTTCACCAAAATTATAACAGGAAAATTAAATGAGGAAATAAACGAGCTTCTGCCAGAGAACCAGTTTGGGTTTAGAAAGGGACGATCTGCCCTAAACGCTATTGAACTTCTGCTTAACCAAATATGGGATGCCTTAGAGGACAACGGAAATTATTACACCATTTTTATAGATTTTACAAAGGCTTTCGCCCTGATAAATAGAAAGCTAGTGAGAGAAAAGCTAAAGGAGATGCTAGGCATGAACAACATACGGGCCAATCTCATCACATCAATACTGCAATGGAACGAATTACGAATTTCGGACAACCTCACTCTATCAGAACCGATAGCCCAATCAAACGGGGTCCTACAGGGAGACACACTGAGCCCCTTGCTGTTTATAATATCAACCACAGATATCCTAAAAATAGCCCAAAAGGAGGGAGTATTCTCTTGCGCATATGCTGATGACATTGTAATGGGATCCAGATATTTTACAAAACTCCAGGAAACTGTAAATGACGTGCAAAAGTGGTGCTCTGAACACAAGCTGGACATCAACATCTCAAAAACAGACACCATGATATTCCGAAAAGGAGGAAGAATACCCGCCTTAGCAGATATTTTCATTCGGGATATAAAATTAAAGATAGGTCCAGACTTTAAATATTTAGGCATCACACTGCAATCGAGTGCATATTGTTTCACAAAACATGTCACAGATAAGGTAACCCAAGCAATGATGGCAATGCACGAAATAAAAGACATCAGGTCACTCAGTCTGGAGACAACAATGTTGCTATTCTGAGTAAAAATTCTTCCAATAATGACCTATGGCATTGAAATCATCTGGACACATGTAACTACGAGGAACCTATCCACCTTGGAAAGGGTGAAAGCGAACTACATAAAGAAGGTGATAGGAGTATCAAAAACGTCACGATCTAGACTTGTATATCTACTGGCGAAAGAAACTTTACTCGTAGATGACCTCAGGACAAGCATACCTCTACCGAGCACCAGTGCATCAGAGAAACTTCTGGCAACGTTGACGGAGAAGAGAGAAGAAGTACAACCAGACTTCTATGGCACAGGGGCCATGATAGACCGCTCGTGGACAAAAGCTAATTTCGAACTGAGACATGTCATTACAAGGTTGGCAGTTCACGGTTTTCACCACCTACTCTGCAAATCAAAACACTTCCATGACACAAGTATAGACTGTGAGTGCACATTATGTGGAAAAATGTGTGAACGGTACCACATAGAATTCTGTACAAAAAGAACAATGTCTATAAGTGATTATGCAAATATGTAACCCATCAATGTATCCTATATTTTATATTTTAAGTTATGGCTATTTGGCTGCATTAAATATATTATATAAATACATTGCAGAACCTTTACGGCACCATCAACGCATTATATTAGAATCCATTAACCTGCATTAACAGAATGTAAATGAACGTGACTGCTTTATTCGATTTGAGAGACTGGAGTAATTTATAGCCAAGTTGCTGTCAATCGATCCTGTTAGGTCCGTTGAGCGGGAAGGACATAAAACAGTTTCATTGAAACACTGTGTTCCATACTTTGCATTCCCGATTCTATAGCGAGTTGTATACACACTTTTGTACTGAATTAGTACGTAAAATCACGGAATTAACATGAGATGTCAACAACGACTGTCCATACAATTAGTTAAGTGGTGTTATGTGCATGGAACACATGCTGGTCTGTGGAAAGATTTAAGTAACATACTGCATAACCAGCTTCAGTATTAAGACTGCGTTCATGCACCTCTCCTTGCATCTCTGTCCTGGCATTCGTTTGATCTGTGGTTACATACCATATATTCTAACAATTAACACATTATAACTTTGGTCTACCACTAAACTTATTGTCCTCGACCCTACCGTACACAACTAAGATTCCTATTCCTGGGTGCCTCAGTATGTGCTCTGCCAACCTAGATCTTCTTTTCATGAGCTCTCACCAGAAACATCTGTCCCCCATAAAGTGTCTTCAAACTCCTTAATTTGTTACTCTATCTACATATCTCATCTTATTTTATCTCCTGAGCAGCACATTTAAATAGATTCTATTCTCCTATTTTCTGTCGTACTATAGTCCAAGTTTCACTTCCATAGAGTGCCAGAAAAAACTTTCAAAAATGACTTTCTAGTAGTTAAATCTATTCGTTGTCAACAGTTCTCATTTCTATACAAAAGGCTTCTTTACCTGTAGTAACCAACTTTTTATAGCCTCTTTGCTTCGTCCGCCCCCTAATAACATTACCTTTTCATCCGCCAATTCATAGTCAATAGGGGTTTCAGATTCCTTCAGGCTGTATTCCATTATTTTTTAAAATAAAATTTTCAACATAAATTATTTTCTCAAGACTGTGTTCATGCAATTTAGAATCGCTTTCAAATCCTCGGGTGATTTGGCTATGGCGATGTCATCATAATGTCACAAAATTGACGTTCACCTTGCACCTTTACTCCTAGTTGAAATTTCTCCCTTACTTCCTGTACTGATTTTTAAGTGCATAGATTGAAAAGTATGGGCGATATATTGCATTCTTGTCTTATATCTTTCTGAATATTAAACCTATCATGATGTCCTTCAACTCTAATAACTTCAGTCTGGTTTCTGTTTGAATTGGAGATCATCCTCCAAGCCCAGTAATGTATTCCTATCTTTTTCAATGTCAAACTATTCATTCCAATCAACGTAATTACCTGCCTGTTCAAAAACTATAAAAGCCTTGATCGTTGACCTACTTTTCCTTATGCTACCTTCGAAGATCAGCCCAAAAGACGTAGCGCTGCCTCCCGTGTTCTGACGTTTCTCTTGAAACAAATCTGGTCTTCACGCAACTCGGTTTCAATCCATTGTCACATCTTCTTGAAATTTATTCTTACCAGAATGTCTGAGCATGAGTGACCAAACTCTGTACACGGTAATCGTCACGGGTGATAGCTCCTGATTACTTAGGTACAGGGATGGTAACATTCATCTTTGAATCTGTACTATAAATCCTACATACTGTGACCGATCTGTGCTGGGCCGATTTCCGCATCAAGAACAATCTGGAACTCGCTGGAACTGAGAGGCTGACGTGACGTCAGGAGAGTCGCACGAATTTCCGGGTGACCAGGCAAGTTAGTTACATGGCATGCCAGGTAAAAATGTGTGAAAACCACGGATGATGGCGCTGGATGATATACATTTGATATATTTTGACTTATGAGGCACGTCCAGAAAGTAAGTTCCGTTTGGTAATACAATTAAATTGTGTACAGATAGAGAAAAATTATTTATTGCACAACATTCTACACCTCTTAAACTACTTTTCCACATAACTGCCGAACTTTTGCAGGCATTTGTCATAGCGTGGCACAAGTTTTTGGATACCTTCTTCATAGAAGTTTGCCGCCTGTGTCTTCAACCAGTTGGAAACATCTTCTTTCAGCTCGTCGTCATTGTTGAAGTGTTGACCGCCAAGGAAAGACTTGAGATGTGTGAACAGATGAAAGTCGCTAGGAGTGAGGTCAGGGCTGTACGGAGAGTGGTCAAACACGTCCCAGCCAAATCCCTGTAGGAGGTTTTTCGTCACATTTGCAGTGTGTGGTCGTGCGTTGTCGTGAAGAAAAACAACACCTTTTGACAGCAACCCTCGGCGCTTATTCTGTATTGCGCGGCGCAATTTCCAAAGTGTCTCGCAGTAAGCATCTGCGTTGATTGTTTGACCACGCGGTAAGAAATCAATGAGTAAGATGCCTTTCCAGTCCCAGAACACTGTGCACATCATTTTCCGAGGTGTCAAGATTTGTTTCGGCTTAACCTTTGCTGGGGATGAAGTGTGCCTCCATTCCATTTATTGCCGCTTACTTTCAGGGGTGTCGGAAGAAACCCAAGTTTCATCTCCTGTGAATATCTGTGTCAGAAATTCTTCGCCGCCTTCATTGTAACGGGTCAAAAACTGAAGTGCACTACCCATCCGTTTTGTTTTGTGATGCTCCGTAAGAATCGTTGGTACCCAACGTCGGCAAAGTTTACGAAATTTCAGTTTTTCGGTAACAATTTCATGAATTAGTAATCGTGAGATTTGGGGAAATTCCATAGCGAGAGCACTAATTGTAAACCTGCGGTTTTCCCGGATCTTGTCATCAATCGCGTGAACCAGTTCTTCTGTAACCAAAGATGGACGCCCACTTCGTTCTTCATCGTGCACTTCACTACGTCCCTCATTGAACTGTCGATCCCATCTTCTCACCATTGAATCACTCATCGCATTTTGTCCACACACTTCGCAAATTTGCCGATAAATTTCAATTGATTTCACTTTCCTAGCATTCAGAAAACGAATCACAGATCTGATTTCACAAGCGGCGGGATTTTCAATCAACACTGACATTGTACGAGTAAACATGCACAACAACGCGTACGTGGCTGACAGCACTCTCCAAATGGCGCACGTTTCTTCTCCTTGATACAGAGCGTCTACCGCGCATATGCGGAACTGCGCTGCAGCGGAACGTACAACTAGTTGAAGACACAGGCGGCACACGTCTATGAAGAAGGTATACAAAAACTCGTGCCACGCTACGACAAATGCCTGCAACATTTCGGCAGTTATGTGGAAAAGTAGTTTAAGGGTTTTAGAATGTTGTGCAATAAATAATTTTTATGTATCTGTACACAATTTAATGTTATTACCAAACGGAACTTACTTTCTTGACGTACTTCGTATGTCCCGAGACGAATATGATTATTTTTGTTGCACTACGGACGTGAGAGTAACCCATCATTGTGATTATTTATTTGTGTGCAATGGAAATGAAGGGAACTATGAAGAAAATAGGAGGATATCTCCCAATGTCACCCCCAGAGTAGGGGAAATGAACTATAGGACTTCCTACACCCACCCCTTTGCGTGAAGTGGGCTGCGTCAGATCTTGACAGATTAGTGTCGCAGCAAAGTACGGCAAGAGTTGTATCGCCGCAGATTACGAGTGAATATTATTGCAGCAGTGCATGACAGATTAGTGTCGCAGCAGAGTACGTGATAGTTTTATCGCTGCAGATTATGGCGTAATAGTGCCGCATAAGCTGAGTATTGAATGTGCTAATACGGCTTGAATACGCGAGTACGTGCGTTTATAGTCCGGGCTGGGAATTGAAGGTCGGTTGGATCTATGCCAGTGCGACGAGAGGCGTGCTTTAGCCCGTGTCGTGAAGAAAGGACGCGTAGGATTACAAGTTATTATAAATTCCCATTGTTTTGCTACAGAGAGTTTCTTGCACGTGGTTACGCGACATAGTAACCTTCTGAAGTGTCGGACACATGCACGATAATTTAAACATAACGAGACTGTGCATATCTGAATGTGAGAACAAATGCCGCTAGTGAGAATTAAGCCTATTTGCTTACGATAACGACGGTAAAATACGAACGAACAGTGTGAATATTTGGACGTGAATGGACACAATAACTAGTCAAATTAAATAGTTTTACGAGAGCCAGCAGTGTATGTGCGTCTTTTCAGAGACGGTAGAACTTCGCTTGTATGTTAGCCGCGACATGAGATATTACGAAAGGCTGTATTCACGTTGATCTTGTGTATCGAGTGTTGATGGACGCACTGACAATACTAGTAGTGGGCCAAGGTGACTTCAAACAGCAGCGCGCAACGGGAAGTAAAGACCGGGCAGGCCACGTGGCGATATATCGCTGATTGAAGTGAAGGAAATAAATGTAATAATGATTAAAGATGTAGATACATGAACATAAAAATCATATTTGGTCTAATGATAGGTCGAATGACTGCTTGTTTTGAATTCAGGATAAATGTTGATATTTTGATATTACTGTAATATTTCAATAATTATGGTACTGTTTAGTTGATGTTGTGAGTGCTTTTGAATTAATGTTAACACGATTGTGAGGTTTGAAGCCATGTTTCAGTGTTGCCTAAGTATACAAAAGTTTTGTGCTTTTCAGTCGGTCAACACGAATGTACCCAAATAGAGCTGGGTTATGCCCTGATCCTGAAATAAATTACATAAAATTAATAAATACTCTAGGATGACCAGTTTCGATCGTCAAGCGATCTTCATCAGATCCATTACACTTAGGCTATAACATCTATGTTTGAGAATACAGGTGAAAAATATATACAATATGTACAATTATTTAGTTGCAGTGTGGTAATGCAACAGTCGGTGTATGTTAAATGTGGTATATCTAATGTTAGGTAAACTTCTAAAGTAGTGATGAAAATCCGGAATTTGTCTGTTAGGGGTGATTATATGGTTTTACAAAATCAACTATGGTTATACTGAAATAATGCAAGCTTATACTTATCGAGTTGTCTCTTTAACTGGAACTTGAAGCAGTTGCGTGTTGCCATAGACACCAGTTGTAGTCGACTAACCCCGAGTGTTCGCTGGGTGGAACTGGTTTCCCCTTCCTCCCCCTTTAGTTGCTATGTTCTTCCAGAGGTCAGTGCCATGTATATTTGTGTGACTTTGCCAAATCTAGATAAAAGTGTATGCTATTGAATGCAGGAGTCTGCAACTACTAAAGACCGTGGAACTATCTTCGCCATGCATGGGCTAAAAAGCCATTTGTACTATGCGGTACACGGTCTATTGAAGACGTCCCGGCACCTTTAATACTGCCGCGCTATCGGCCTAGGTTTATTGCAGAAAAATGTACATAGTACACCTGATCCAAATAACATTTACCTATAAACACCGCTATTTCCCCCCCCCCCCCTTTTTATCTAGCTTGGCTGTATCGCTAAGTTGTGTCTTGTTTCGACAGGGTGTGTTTTTTAGTAGAGCGAAAAGGTGTGAACTCTCCATAAAAGTGTGTTCATTTAGATTGTTGGGAATGTTTTGTTTGGCTAGGTGAATCTTGATTGCTTCTTTTATGTCGAGAGCTCTGCCTTTCGGTTCGTGATGAATTATTTTTAGATCAGTCTCAATTTTAGTGAAGCTGTGCCCCGTGTCACACATATGTTTGCATACGGCTGAATGTGTTCCGTATCTTATCGCATTCATATGTCCATTATAACGTGTATCTACTCGTCTTCCGCTCTGTCCAATGTAATTAGCTTGACAACCAGTGTCTTGGCATATAATAGAATATACCCCTGACTTTGAATACGGGTCTTGTTTATTTAGATTACTATTTTGCAGGTGCCTCCCGGTCGTATTATTCGTTGTGAATGCTATTCTTATGCCTTGATTTTTGAATAGATTAGTGATTTTATATGTGTTCTCATTCACATAGTTGAAGCGCGCGAATTTTTTCTCATTAATGTCCGGTTTTGGAATCATTTTATCTTTATTTTTATGTTTGGCTACAATTTGGTCTATTTTGCTTGGCGGGAAATTGTTTTCTTTTGCTATTTGTTTAATGGTTCTTATTTACTTATTATAATTGTCTGTTGACATGGGTATGTTTAAAGCTCTGTGCACCATTGAATTGAACCCCGCTAATTTATGCGTAATGGGGTGATTAGACAGATTGTCGATAGCATGCGAGGTTTGTATGGCTTTTCGGGATACGGAGTATGAAAGCTCGTTGTCCTTACGTTCAATAGTTATGTCGAGATAATTTATTTTCCGATCTGTTTCGGATTCCTTGGTGAATTTGATTGAGTGGTGTAGGCTATTAATGGATTGGAGAATTGTTTCTTCGCTTGTTAATTCAGTATCGTAGATGCAAATTACATCATCTACGTATCTTTTCCATATTACTATTCCCTTTGTTGAAGTCTTTTCTAAAAACTCATTTTCTAGTGTATTAATGAAGATGTCAGCGATTAATCCGCTTAGTGGTGATCCCATCGCTAATCCTTCTGTTTGTGTGTACATTTTATTGTCGAATTGAAACGCGTTTTGGCCGAGGACGACCCTCAGTGGTCGCACGATCTCTTCAGTATCTTTTTCCGAATTGTTGGATTTTAAGTTATTTTCGATAGTGTTGATTGCATCATTAATAGGAATATTGGTGTACATGTTAGTTACATCGAAAGATACAAGCCTCATGCTAGGTTTCATTTGTAGGGTGTTCAGTGCTGATACTAATTCCGTTGTGTTCTTTACAGAGTTGTTTTTGTCGTTGGAAAGGTGGCGTTTTAAGATTTTTAGTAACTCTTTGCTGATTTTGTAATTAGGCGCATTCCTACAATTGACTATTGGTCTCATTGGGCACTCATTTTTGTGTATTTTTGGTTGACCCCTTAATGACGGTATTTTCGGGTTCATGTTTATTAGTTTTGTTTTTTCAGCCTTGGTCAATATGTATTCTGTTTCTTTTAATACACTTTTTGTTTGTTTTTGGAATTTATTGGTGGGGTCTTTTGCTGATTCCTTGATTTCGTTGTTGTTTAGGAATTCGACTGCTTTTTCAATGTATTCTGTTTTGTTAAAATTACTGTGGTATTTCCCTTATCTGCTTTTGTGATGATTAAGTCATGTTCTTTTATTTTTTGTTTCAATGACTTTATTTCTTTTAGTTGTTTGTTGTTTTGAGTGTAATAGTTTTCGCCCTCTCGTTTGAGGATTTTTTTGGCTTCGTTGGTGGCAAGATTTTTGGTTAATTCCCTGTCTTCTGCTGGGAGCTTGTGACCGGCTATCTCGATATCTGTGATTAACTGTTTTATATTATGGTTCGTGTGTGCGTCTGTGCAGTTGTATTTCAAACCTTTGTCTAGCATATCCATTTCATTTTGAGAGAAGGTTACGTTCGATCTGTTGTTTACCCTGCTGTGGAAATTGAATTCATTGTTATTCGTGTGTTGTTCACTAGGTTGATTATTCTGTGTTTCTCCTAGTTTTCTTAGTTTATATTCTAGCGTTTCGTGTTTCCTCGTTGCTCTGATTTTGATGGTGTCATGTAGGTGCTCGGTAAAACTGTCCCATTGGGATGCGTGCCAGAAGTTACTTAGTTGCAATTGAATATCGTATAGTTGTTGGTTGATTTTTTGCTTTCTTATGTATGCAAATCGTAGTTCGTTTCTTATCCAAAGCGCTTTGGCTTGTTTAGTTGAAATGATTGAGGCTGGTGTAATCGGTACGGTTTTAATTGGTACATATTTAGGAGTGAGATTTAGTTCTATACATTTTTTGTTGAACCAAATTGACTTGTATATGTTCATGAGTTTAAGCCTGAGTTTTTTGAATCTCTTGGCTTCACGATTTGCCTGACTAGCCGTGAACATTGTGAGGTTTGAAGCCATTTTTCAGTGTTGCCTAAGTAAACAAACGTTTGGTGCTTTTCAGTCGGTCAAAACGAATGTACCCAAATAGAGCGTGGTTATGCCCTGATCCTGAAATAAATTACATAAAATTAATAAATACACTAGGATGACCAGTTTCCATCGTCAAGCGATCATCATCAGATCCATTACACTTAGGCTATAACATCTATGTTTGAGAATACAGGTGAAAAATATATACAATATGTACAATTATTTAGTTGCAGTGTGGTAATGCAACAGTCGGTGTATGTTAAATGTGGTATATCTAATGTTAGGTAAACTTCTAAAGTAGTGATGAAAATCCGGAATTTGTCTGTTAGGGGTGATTATATGGTTTTACAAAATCAACTATGGTTATACTGAAATAATGCAAGCTTATACTTATCGAGTTGTCTCTTTAAATGGAACTTGAAGCAGTTGCGTGTTGCCATAGAACCCGGTTGTAGTCGACTAACCCCGGGTGTTCGCTGGGTGGAAATGGTTTTCCCCTTCCTCCCCCTTTAGTTGCTATGTTCTTCTAGAGGTCAGTGCCATGTATATTTGTGTGACTTTGCCAAATCTAGATAAAAGTGTATGCAATTGGTAAATGAGATTTGGATCAGCTGTACTATGCACATTGTTCTGCAATAAACCTAGGGCGTTATGCGCGGCAGTATTAAAAGTGCCGGGACGTCTTCGATAGACCGTGTACCGCTTAGTACAAATGGCTTTTTAGCCCATGCGTGGCGAAGATAGTTCCACGGTCTTTAGTAGTTGCAGACTCCTGCATTCAATAGCATACACTTTTATCTAGATTTGGCAAAGTCACACAAATATACATGGCACTGACATCTGGAAGAACATAGCAACTAAAGGGGGAGGAAGTGGAAAACCAGTTCCACCCAGCGAACACTCGGGGTTAGTCGACTACAACTGCTTCAAGTTCCAGTTAAAGAGGCAACTCGATAAGTATAAGCTTGCATTATTTTAGTATAACCATGGTTGTTTTTGTAAAACCATATAATCACCCCTAACGGACAAATTCTGGATTTTCATCACTACTTTAGAAGTTTACCAAACATTAGATATACCACATTTAACATACACTGACTGTTTCATTACCACACTGCAACTAAATAATTGTACATATTGTATATATTTTTCACCTGTATTCTCAAACATATATGTTATAGCCTAAGTGTAATGGTTCTGATGATGATCGCTTGACGATCGAAACTGGTCATCCTAGTGTATTTATTAATCTTATGTAATTAATTTCAGGATCAGGGCATAACCCAGCTCAATTTGTGTACATTCGTGTTGACCGACTGAAAAGCACCAAACTTTTGTTTAATTAGGCAACACTGAAAAATGGCTTCAAACCTCACAATGTTCACGGCTAGTCAGGCAAATCGTGAAGCCAAGAGATTCAAAACACTCGGGCTTAAACTCATGAACATAGACAAGTCAATTTGGTTCAACAAAAAATGTATAGAAATAAAACTAACTCCTAAATATGTACCAATTAAAACCTTACCGATTACACCAGCCTCAATCATTTCAACTAAACAAGCCAAAGCGCTTTGCTAAAAAACGAACTACGAATTGCATACATATGAAAGCAAAAAATCAACCAACAACTATACGATATTCAATTGCAACTAAGTAACTTCTGGCACGCATCCCAATGGGACAGTTTTACCGTGCACCTACATGACACCATCAAATTCAGAGCAACGAGGAAACACGAAACGCTAGAATATAAACTATGAAAACTAGGAGAAACACAGAATAATCAACCTAGTGAACAACACACGAATAACAATGAATTCAATTTCCACATCAGGGTAAACAACAGAACGAACGTAACCTTCTCTCAAAATGAAATGGATATGCTAGACAAAGGTTTGAAATACAACTGCACAGACGCACACACGAACCATAATATAAAACAGTTAATAACAGATATCGAGATAGCCAGTCACAAGCTCCCAGCAGAAGACAGGGAATTAACCAAAAATCTTGCCACCAACGAAGCCAAAAAAAATCCTCAAACGAGAGGGCGAAAACAATTACACTCAAAACAACAAACAACTAAAAGAAATAAAGTCATTGAAACAAAAAATAAAAGAACATGACTTAATCGTCACAAAAGCAGATAAGGGAAATACCACAGTAATTTTGAACAAAACAGAATACATTGAAAAAACAGTCGAATTCCTAAACAACAACGAAATCAAGGAATTAGCAAAAGACCCCACCAATAAATTCCAAAAACAAAAAAGTGTATTAAAAGAAACAGAATACATATTGACCAAAGTTGAAAAATCAAAACTAATAAACATGAACCCGAAAATACCGTCATTAAGGTGTCAACCAAAAATACACAAAAATGAGTGCCCAATGAGACCAATAGTCAATTGTAGGAATGCGCCTAATTACAAAATCAGCAAAGAGTTACTAAAAATTTTAAAACGCCGCCTTTCCAACGACAAAAACAACTCTGTAAAGAACACAACGGAATTAGTATCAGCACTGAACACCCTACAAATGAAACCTAGCATGAGGCTTGTATCTTTCGATGTAACTAACATGTACACCAATATTGCTATTAATGATGCAATCAACACTATCGAAAATAACTTAAAATCCAACAATTCGGAAAAAGAAACTGAAGAGATCGTGCGACTACTGAGGGTCGTCCTCGGCCAAAACGCGTTTCAATTCGACAATAAAATGTACACACAAACAGAAGGATTAGCGATGGGATCACCACTAAGTGGATTAATCGCTGACATCTTCATTAATGCACTTGAAAATGAGTTTTTAGAAGAGACTTCAACAAAGGGAATAGTAACATGGAAAAGGTACGTAGATGATGTAATTTGCATCTACGATACTGAATTAACAAGCGAAGAAACAATTCTGCAATCCATTAATAGCCTACACCACTCAATCAAATTCACCAAGGAATCCGAAACAGATCGAAAAATAAATTATCTCGACATAACTATTGAACGTAAGGACAACGAGCTTTCATACTCCATATTCCGAAAAGCCACACAAACATCGCATGCAATCGACAATCAGTCTAATCACCCCAGTACGCATAAATTAGCGGGGTTCAATTCAATGGTGCACAGAGCTTTAAACATACCCATGTCAATAGACAATTATAATAAGGAAATAAGAACCATTAAACAAATAGCAAAGGAAAACAATTTCCCGCCAAGCAAAATAGACCAAATTGTAGCCAAACATAAAAATAAAGATAAAATGATTCCAAAACCGGACATTAATGAGAAAAAATTCGCGCGCTTCAACTATGTGAATGAGAACACATATAAAATCACTAATCTATTCAAAAAGCAAGGCATAAAAATAGCATTCACAACGAATAATACGACCGGGAGGCACCTGCAAAATAGCAATCTAAATAAACAAGACCCGTATTCAAAGTCAGGGGTATATTCTATTACATGCCAAGACATTGGTTGTCAAGCTAATTACATTGGGCAAAGCGGAAGACGAGTCGATACACGTTATAATCAACATAGGAATGCGATAAGATACCGAACACATTCAGCCGTATGCGAACATATGTGTGACACGGGGCACAGCTTCACTAAAATTGAGACTGATCTAAAAATAATTCATCACGAATCGAAAGGCAGAGCTCTCGACATAAAAGAAGCAATCGAGATTCACCTAGCCAAACAAAACAATCCTAACAATCTAAATGAACACACTTTTATGGAGAGTTCACCCCTTTTCGGTCTACTAAAAAACACACCCTGTCGAAAACAAGACACAACTTAGCGATACAGCCAAGCTAGATACAAAAGGGGGGGGGGGGGGAAATAGCGGTGTTTATAGGTAAATGTTATTTGGATCAGGTGTACTATGTACATTTTTCTGCAATATACCTAGGCCGATATGCGCGGCAGTATTAAAGGTGCCGGGACGTCTTCAATAGACCGTGTACCGCTTACTAGGCAACAAATGGCTTTTTAGCCCATGCGTGGCGAAGATAGTTCCACGGTCTTTAGTAATTGCAGACTCCTGCATTCAATAGCATACACTTTTATCTAGATTTGGCAAAGTCACACAAATATACATGGCACTGACCTCTGGAAGAACATAGCAACTAAAGGGGGAGGAAGGGGAAAACCTTTTCCACCCAGAGAACACTCGGGGTTACTCGACTACAACTGGTGTCTGTGGCAACACGCAACTGCTTCAAGTTATAGTTAAAGAGACAACTCGATAAATATAAGCTTGCATTATTTCAGTATAACCATAGTTGATTTTGTAAAACCATATAATCACCCCTAACAGACAAATTCCGGATTTTCATCACTACTTTAGAAGTTTACCTAACATTAGATATACCACATTTAACATACACCGACTGTTGCATTACCACACTGCAACTAAATAATTGTGCAAATTGTATATATTTTTCACCTGTATTCTCAAACATAGATGTTATAGCCTAAGTGTAATGGAACTGATGATGATCGCTTGACGATCGAAACTGGTCATCGTAGTGTATTTATTAATCTTATGTAATTTATTTCAGGACCAGGGCATAACCAAGCTCTATTTGGGTACATTCGTGTTGACCGACTGAAAAGCACCAAACTTTTGTTAACACGATGATATTTTGTTATAATGGGACTTTGATATTTTTAATATAGTTTAGTTAATTTTGCGGTCCAATAAGGGAGATACGTCTTTAATTGCATACAGTAAAATGATTGTAAATTGCACATATTTTTCCTTCATCGACTAATCTCCACGAATATAAACTTAGTGATTTTGTGTGGACAATGTTTGAATAAATGCGTGTGCGTCGAAATTTATTTTTATTTTTCGAATCGCTAGGTGATCTTCTTATTGGGACTTGTTCAACAGGACATCCATGAGTTGGAAATAATTTAATTTCTTTTATTTCGAGGACCCTGTAATTAAATTTTCTTTTTGGACTAGGTCCCGAACTAACATTTTGGACTCATGAGTGCTAGGTTAGAGCCGCTTATTTCTTTTACGGGCATTTGATCGAATAAAGGAGCAGTGATTTTATCCAGGATTTTTCATTTCTTGTCTGGTCATTCAGATTGGTGTGTTTTGCCATTGGTTTTTGGTTCGACTAGCCCTTCCAAACCCAACCCTTAAGTGACCCGAGATGCTTTGTCTCCTCCCTACCCGAGCATTTGCTTTTGTCATTTTTTGTTTTGCGAACCAAAATCCACAAACCTGTTTTTTTATAATCGCTCTCTGGCCATTTCTTCTGATGGGACCGGGATGTGAGCCGGGTCATCGCTCGTCCCATTGGAAAAACGGGCACAATACTAAATGAAATAAGCTCAGCAGATCATTATCCTTTATGCAACGTAGCAGCTCACAAAGTATATCATTTGTGAAAGGTGCTTTGTCTCTACTTTAGTCTCCTTTCTCATTCTCATCATTTTGCCATTCCCTCTCCTCTACATTACCCTCAATCTCGTTACCCCTGTACAACTTTCTATGCATGCTTTCCATCTCTCTATTATCTCAATTACATTTTACATCAGAGCTCATAATATTACAGTACTTACTTTTAGCCTTCCCTTCCCCAAAGTACTCTGAAACCTTCCATAAACTACGTCTACCTTTCCTACGTTCAAACAATGTTCTATACTTGCAAATTTCTCGTTCAACCCTGCTTCTTTCGTTTTTCGGCAAATATTGTTTACCTCATTCTTCCAAGGTCCGTATTCTGGTTTTCCCCTTTCTACTCTTCTATTCTTTCATCCTTTAATTGTAGTTCATCCTGATTATTCCCAGGTTTTATACGCATTCATTCCTTTCCAGCAATGTTTTCATGTGCGGATATTGATATATTATTATTTGAAAGTGATCATTCCTCTCAATTTGAAGTTCGATCACGGTTTTTCAATAGTCGTTGATTTGTACTCATCTTGAATCTTTCGTACACAATTTATTTCAATGTTTCTCTCGCTGAACTTGCTGCGACTGACGTTTCTTCAGATTCTTCAGCTTTAATCTCTATTTCATTACAACCAGATTACGGTTAAAATTTTTGGTGGTCCCGGGAAATATGTTGCAATCTAAAATATGGTTTCGGAATCTCTGCTTGACAATAATGAAGTCAATTTGGAATCGTGCCGTCTCTACTGGTCATATTCGTGTGTATGTTTTTGCTCCTATTGTACTTTAGCTATTGGAAGTTCTCTGTAAAATGTTCGAAGCTGCCAGAAATCCAATCATTCCCCGTCTTATGTGAATTGTATAGCTATGACCAACTTGTGCTCGGTGAAGATTTCTATCAGCCAGCTTACTCGATAGTTCCTCTCTTCCAGTCCAAATCCCTCAAATGTATTTCCTCTTCTTCCTTCTTCCTACAGAAGCATTTCATTATCTCATCACTGTAATATTTTCTTCACCCTTATCATTCCACAGGCCTTTCCAACTACTTCATATGCTTGCCTACTAGGCATGTAGACTTGTACTACTGTGGTGCAGTCATGTTTCGTTTCAATTATAGCTAGAAGTCTTTCAATCTCAAAGTACTCGACTCAATGTCCAGGTTTTCTAGTCAATATGAGGCCTATGCTACAATGACCGCAGTTATATTCAGTGCTAATAGTTCTGTAGTCTTCTAACGTCAAGTTATGTTCGTCCTGCAAGCATCGCTAACTATCTGTGCTCGTCAGGTTCATGAAAATCACATATATGAACTTATTTTAGTAACCTCTATCTCTATACATCATTTCAGGTTAACTGTAGCTATACATATGGAGTGTGTATGTCTATATTATTCATCTTTTTCAACGGGGTCTGGAAAGAGATGCGATGAAAAAAGTGGTAGGTGGTTTTTACGGCTGGTTGCCTTTCCTGTGGCCAACCAAACGATAGGAGTTAATGAGAGATGAAATGCATGAATATGATTGAAACTGAGCAAGGATATGGAAGGTAGAGGCCGTGGCCTATCGGAAGGTACCGTCCCAGCATTTGCCTAGAGTTGAAAATGGGGAAACCACAGAAAACCCTTTTAAAGATAGCCAAGGGTGGGGCTCGAACCCACATCTACCAAGTCCACAGAGAGCTTGGCCTCGTGGCCTAGAGCTGCGCGTTAGCGAGCGTAGTTACTGCCGTCGGTAGCAATAGATATTGAGTACGTGTGAAATATTTCCCGAGGCTGCCATGTTTCATTGGTTAAGATGAAACCCACAGAGTTATAACTATACCAATTAATGGATAGTGGTATGACGGTTCATATTGCTAGTTTTTAATTCGATCAATTAAATGGGATATGAGAAATAAAATACGTCTTTAAAATTTCGAATTAATGTCGTTTTGAATTTCTGAAAACAATGAACCGCTTAATATTACTACCTGTTTTCCGTTGACAAAACTATGATAATAATTACAAACCATTTACATATCCAATTATAATACTCTTTGAATTAGACATGAATGGACTCAAGACGTACCACTCATATCTACATAGTCTACAGCACATTTATGATCCTTGCTGACCTGAACATGATGCTGATGAAACCCTAATTTCCTAACTAAAGAGCAACGATATTACAAATTGTCTCAAACATTAACTCGTATCAATACTATCCTTCCTATCGCCTAAGTAAAAATGTGAGAACCATATATTTGCCATCAATGCCTCAAAACTGGCAAACCAAGCACTCTAACGTGCGTGAAAATACTAAGACTCTCTCCACAAAAATAAATCCAAATTAGGTGGGGTTCTCCACACACTCATATCACAGTCGGACCGTAAATATACTCTCAAAAAGTAACTGCCAATATTGTAGCCTGGCCGAATGGCTTTCACCACAATGATCACATCGAACGTGCTTCAACTAGATTTTGCTGGGCCCTTACTCTACAATGTGATGAAGGATAGGTTCCTGGACAAGGCACACCCAGGCAGCCTGGCAAAGACATACCCAAGAACCAAAGACGATATGATGGCCCTGTGAAAGGTGGCAAGGACAATAAATTATTGCAAATACTACTTTGGAAAAAGGAACGGGTAAACAAAACAGAAATTAACTGGGCTTCCAAAATCAAAATATGTCAGCGGGAATTCTATCAGAACAAACCAAACTTGGGAGCCAACGTCACTCACGCATCAGTATTGAAAAAAAAAGCATACTGCTTCTTCTTAAAAAATAAATTAGATTAAACTGTATGGGTGTCGAAAGTCATCCAGAGACTAGCTCGAGGAGACGGTAGGAAAAATTGTACACATATGTCTAAACCATCCCTAAATATACAAAGGGAAACGATTGGTAAACAGGATAAATACATTACGAATTTCTTAATTTGCGAGAAATGTGCTCGTGACACTTCAACGAGGTTGTATTTAAGTCACCAGCTCCAAATTTACTGGGCTGAGGAAGATGGAAACAATTCTAGTGCCACTTCACCTTAACATAAGTTAAGCTAATTCTCAGTTTATTGTTTGGTTCTGCAGTTTCAGGCGCAACAAAACGTGTGAAAAGGAACTCCTTTCCTACCTAAATGATATCGTGTATCCAGACAGTCCAGCTTCCGTTAATAACGAAGAGGGTCACTAATGCGTCTCCTTAAAAGCCTCTTTGTCACAGTACCTACATATTTCCCTGGTGTTATATCACAGTGAAATTCAGAAAACACAAACTGAATTGCTCTGATATTTTGTTTCTCACAATCGTAGCCCACGGATAAAGAGGAGTAATATTTAGGCCCTGCTATGAGCAAGGAAACGTTCCTATAGTCTACATTCTGTCTCGTGCTCGAGGATTCCTTTCAATAAATATAACCGAAGGGTATGGTGAGGCCCTAGGACACAACAATCAAATCATACATTCTCAATATTGAAACCGCATCGAATTCCGTTTATAATATGAAGAGCGACAAACCCCATAACGAAAATCTCACAAATATTAACGTATTGAGGGCCAGAAACTCTCGGAACTAAAATAGGTGAAAACTACAATGAACAGAGTAAAATGGGAGAACGAAACTACGAAAGGGCAAAACTAGAATCTTATCCTTGATTGAAATTTCAGCCGGGTATTCAACAATGCACCAGTGCATGAGAGCCCGTGTAGTTTCACTAACTTTCAGATCATTCGGTCTCCTGATCCAAAAGCAAGGTGCATGCAAATAGCTCGTTTTTCAAGGAGTAGAGAGAACTGCGGTTGCGTTCGCAAAGACGCCAACTATGGATCTATTTGTTAAGTCTAATTTAATATATTTCACTTACGTCACTCGCGTGAAGCGCACGGTAAATTAGACATAAATGGTATAACAGATTACTACTCCGAACAATGGATATGGGATTTGGTACCCCTGCCATTACCAAGTAATATCGCGATGACGGAAATATATACCCTACGTCGTAGTTCGATGTTCGACCGCTAGGATAAACTTTCTAAGCCTGTTCTTAAATATTTTAGAAACAGATGAGATAATAGCAAAAATCCAACATCATATTTCAAAGAAATATGGGTGTAATTATCAAATATACCACAGATGCTGAAAATATTTCTGCATGATATTCTGGAATCCTTGCTTCCTGACTGACCGTCTCCCGTCACCCACGTCTCCGCCTATGTTTCCTACAGTTCTGGGTTGTGGTCATGAGGTTACCTTGATCGTCAACCCCTGTCACTCGCTCGAGCTGCAAACGGTAGTATAAACAGCTGTATCCCCATCATAGCATCAAATCCCCAGCTGAGCGTTCTCCCAGGCAAGTACAGTACTAAGAATACATTCTGATAAGTGATGAAAATTCAGCTCACCAATTTCACTCATCGCGCTCGCCTGTTGTATTAGTGATCTATTCCTCACAAAGGCGCTGAATATATATGTGGGTTTAAGGAATCTTAAGGACGAGAGGAAGCATGGAATGAAAAGTTGTTGAAATAAAATGCTATGAACATTCACCAAATTTCTAAGTGAATGTCCATATAGTTCTGGCTTTTCAGTCCTGAAATGTTGAAGATATTTAAAAATAAAAACCTCATTGAAATAATTATCTATTAGACATAGACAATGACGAACCGAGCTCAAATGGATTATACTGGAAATAACTATCCACAATTCTGTTCACACATTTGTATCTGCTTTAAATAGTCAAAAATATCATACATATTTTGTAAGCAAAATCTCAAGCCAGTTATTTGACATGGTTTTAATATTATTTTGCTGTCTTATTTCACTTCTGTTCAGTTTCGACTTCCGGACCATAAAGAAGTAACAGCGAACTAATTACAAGCCAGTCGTGGTAGTAGAGGGAGTGCCTTTTTACAGTCTGTTTATAGACGCATTGCCTCTTCTTATAATTAGCCGCTGGTCTCTTAAAGTGCAGGCATTGATAAAATATAACTGAGGGTCAACTGAACTACAAGGTATGTGTGACATGCAAAGCATTTAAGGGTCTTAAGCCATAGTTCGTGTCTGATTCTTGTCTTTGAGACGAGGATATAAATGTCAGTGGAATGTTTCAATAGAGTGTCCTCAATCCAACGAAGATAAATTGAAAGAGAAGTGGGTTTTAAATTTCCTCTCTCAGCTATCACAGTAGAGGTTTACTTTACTTTCCTTATTCCTTCCAATGAGGATGCTCGGATGGCTCCTAGCTCAATGCCATTGCCACTCACTTCCCAATCATAACTCCAATCGGAAGTGCAGATACCAGAATAACACTGTATCCACACATGGCAATGATAGCTCAAGTATTAATGAGAATATAATAACAGCACGTTTTCTTTAAATAGCACTTCTGATGATGAGGAAATGGACGACTAGCACCGTCTTAGCCACGCTAGTAGCGAGGCAATACATTCAGTTCCACATTCCATCCTTTAGGCAGTGGAGTGCCGAGCAGCAGTAGTTGGAAGCTTTTAGTTATGAATCTGGATATTAGACCTGGCCGGCAGGCGGTAGAATCTTTTAGACGTTAGTGAAGTTTGGTTGTACAATGTAGAATATTATATTTCAATTCTGGGCCCTAAGTAAACCCCTAAACAAAGTTATTTCAACTGAAACAGTAGGACAGACAGTTCAAGTGTTTCAGTATTTTCAGGGCAGGACAGGAATTTCTCTACAAATTTCTAATTACATTTTGTATAAAATGAATACTACAGTATTACACTCTTTAAATGACCTAAAGAAAATAGAGCATTTTGTAACTTAGTTGTTGGTGATTCAATATAGGGGATTGGGACATTCTGGTCATCAGCCCCATATACCGTGATGTGTGTTGGATTTTCTGATAACCTCTGTTTCTGGGGTGTGTGCGTATCTTTAATTATAAGTCTTAGGGATTGGGACTTAAAATAATATCCTGGAAGGTGTGACGAAAAGAACGGGAACATTCCAACTCAGGATGGCCGCTGTCGGCGTTAGGCCAATCTCGGGATATGCTGCATATACTATTCGCAGTCGTGCGTGATCTTATTTTTACGGCCGCATCTTGATGTTTATGTAATTAAACTGTGACCTCCAAACCAGTAATATACAGTACTGGATATTTTAATTTGCCCCTGCAGTGTTATTTCGTTGTGAAATATGTTTAAGGAAACGTCGGTATTAACACCTTCGATCAGTTCATTTCTAGCAATATTAAATTCAGGGAGTACTGCCTTTCTCTCTTGGCAGATCACTAAAGCAGAACTCTATGGAGTAGCTGTAAACCCCATCAGAGAGCAAGCGTCATGGAATGACATAGAAAATGTATGGATGGTGCTGAAGCAGCGGCTATAACCAGAATATTTGCACTTCCTTGAGCAAGCTACGCTAGATTGTATTCAAATGTATCAAAGAGTTACACATTTTTTCTCCAACGGCAATTTTTATAAGTCTAAATACAAGGGGTATTAGTGAACAATAGAATTAAAGATTATATAGAGAGCGACACGAGTTTTCCGAAGGCATAAAATAAGGGTGGGCACCTGGAGCCATTCAGAGAAACTATCAGTGTGTACGTAATGAAGTGCATCACTGAGCACATCAATCGTACTCCTATCACTAGACGGATTCGTGGATGAGGGCATACGACGGTAGTCTTTCATAAGAAAGGGCCCAAGCGGAACGTGGAATTTTGACTTATGTAGGTAAATTCCCATGGCTTGGTAGTTGGGGACGTTGTCACATTCGTCTTCTTCCTCATCACAAATTGGAGGTCATCTACGGACGTCAAATGGAAAGACCTTCAACAAGCCTGAGTCAGCCTAAGCCAAAGGAAAATACACAAGAAATCATGGGGACTTTTCTCACGTAACTAAACCCTTTACAGTATATGTATGTAAATATGACACCACAAAATTTCGTGTTGTTAGATACAGTACATACACACACGTACAACATACCGATAAACGCGATGTCGCAAACCACAAGAGTAGCAAAAATCAGTCTCCAATCGGCATGTAACGATAAGAGTGATACTGTTATTAGTATTAAATATACTCGTACGAGTAAATCAGAACGTTCTTCGTGAAACCGACAAGAAAAAAGAGCTTTCAGGTTACACACCACTCTTCTTTTGTCTTTATTGTAAACACCGGTAGAACATAGAACTGTTGCAACTACTTGAAGTACCGGTACTCGGCATGTTATTGATATCTGGACAAATGGACACATGTAGAAGTGGCGTACATATTTTTACTTACTTAAGTTAAACAGGGTCAATGTGGTATTAGGTCTATCATTGACAGAGGAGGGAGAAATGTAGGGACATTGCTCTGAAAAGCCTAACTCCCATATATTTTATTCGTTCTATGTGGCATTCATTCAAATTCCTCAAAAGCTCTAGATTAGAACAGTCTGTTATAGGCTTCTAAGGCGTAAAGAGGGAGGAAATATTTCATTTTGATTGCACAAAAGACATGTGATATAAAAATGAATAAATATATCATTATTACTATTTCCCGCACGGTAATTGTTATTCCCGTATTAAACTGAACTAAATATATATTGCAGAGCTTCCTTTTTCGGTGGGTTGAGTGGAAAATTAGGGTTTACCTTGGTTACCGAAACACAAAATTGCGGATACAATCTCCGCTCAACCCGTTGCTTCATAAGATGTTTGGTGTGACAACATTGACACGGTTTATTCATTGAATCGGTAATGAACCCCAACTGGATGTAGTTAAAGCCAAATCAGTTGAAAAATACGTTAAATTATTATCATTATTATTATTATTATTAATAATATTATTATTATTAATAACAATATATAACTTTAAACATATGACTCTGATAAATATTTGCATTTGTAATCAATGTACAGCCACGCCACCTATATCATTCTATTTACGGAGTACTCCATATCATTCGAGTTTTCTCATGGCTTCTTTATTGTATGTCATCAAATTTGATCCCTGATTCTTTTCCATTTCGAGGTGTAGTGGGGCGCGATGATTGCAATTGGTGGTTGCATCAGTCGAGAGGTAGATGTTTCGAATCGAAGGCCATTGACCATCATGAATGTGGATTTTCCCCGGATTGTTTCACACTATATGCTGGGAAATATTGGCACGGTACCGTACCTTATTATATGTCCTGGAGCACGTACCTACTCTACCACAATGGCAGACCGTAGTAATTACAGCTCCACACAATACTACTGCCAACACGGAAACTAATGTAGCAAAACAAATCCAAGACACGCCCAAATAAACGGGGTTGATGAACTAGATATCCCAAGCACAACACAAAATTGTATTTTTATTACCAAGTACGTAGAGTTTCCATGGTTCTAAGAGTCTGCTTTGAGGGTCATTGGCCGTCGCTTTAGAACAAAACCGTTTGTCCTTCCATGTTCACCTTTCCATTGGCTTAGTGCCGTCCGTCCGAACAATTACTTAAATGTCCTTGAATATTTACGCATCCAAGCAATTAAGCGATAAAGTTGTCGTCCAAACTTGAGAGTTTTAATTGGTGTGTGTGCCTCTGTCCAACTGTCACTGTCCTATATCATGATAATTTGCGACTTGGCAGGACTTTCTCCCAGTATTTTATATTGTGTCCCGGCTTCGTAGCACGTATCAATAACGTGAACTAGAAGATTGTTTTTCTGTCCCCTATTTCATCGCCTACTCCTCGAGCATGCATCACATTCGTATCAGTTATATTTGATATGCCCCACAAGTGCACTGTTAGACAATTCATATAACTATTGGGTTACGTTTAACGACTTTAACTAAATACACTTTTCCTTTGAGGAAATTGATCCAAATATGTGTTAAAACAGTCCTGTTCTCATTAATCTCAACATTTTTCAATTGATATAGGTTGCAGAACGAAAGAAAATAGTGTAGAAATCAGTATGGCAGAGCGTGCCTCAGCTTTTTTTTGACTAGAAAGAAGTAAGTTCTTCAGTGCCAACTTGTGGGATTCTATGTGAAAATATTGCCTGTTACGTCGTTCAACATGTATTGGAGAGCCCAAATACCTTGGGTTGTAAATATTGGTAACAACTACTCAAAATAATCTTTAGAATACATGACATACACAAATAAATCTCTTTAAATTGAATCTCTTCACTGATGATGAGGATTGTTGTTTTGAGGGGCTACAGAGTGTGGCCTCCTGATCTTCAGGCACTTTACATTAATTAGGCGAGATGGTGTATTTCATTCACCAAGAGAACATAATTACTCAGATATAATTACTTGATTAAATACTCGTAGTTATATGTTAGCTCATGTGGATGGAAAAACGCATTGCTTTTAAAAGACAGTCTAGTAATAATGAGATATGGTGTATGACATTAATTTTCTCACTGAACCTTTGAGTGACACTTCTCGCAGTATCTACAGGCATTTTCCGAGCCCCTATGCGATTATACTGCACCACCTATACCCCAGTAGCCTCCGTATAATCACACTGAGACAGCAGTGAGTGAAGAGCCATATTGTTTGCTAGCGCGCACCATCATGCAAATGCAAAAACTGCATACATCAAGCAGGAGGCAGCAGGCCCCAATGAAGTAGTGGCACGGATATAACTCATCAAATGCAATGCCAAACAATCTTCATCGGTCGTTGTTTTACTGGTTTATGCTGCTCTCACTAATTTGGGAGACTTATTAATGGTTAACGTTCAAAACTAAAACTGTGTGTTGGAATGGATCAACACTGTGTTATATAGTGCTTAATGCATACACTTAACTGCCATTGTCATGGCTGCGTCTCAGAAGGGGACAGGTCACTATACAACCAGTTACAACAGCATCTCCCATTACCTGATAATTTTGTGTAACTTTATACTTATCATATTGCAATTTCTCTTTACACAAGCTAGGGACCGAATTCTAATGATTAGGAAGAACAATACACTGCAGAACATTAATGGTTGACCGAAATAGTTTGTAAAGAAACGAGTTGTGCTCTTATGGATATGACATCATCCTATAAATATATTGCCACGAAAGAGAGGAAGTCTCTTCCTTCCCCTCCTCCATAGACTTTCTTGGCTTGTATAGGGAACGAAGTATTAAATATATCAGCAAGTTAAAGATCTGAAAAGTTGGCTTGACGAACAAAAAGCCAACGCCCTAATAATCATATACCAGAAGTACTTTCCAAAATATAGTATTTTTATTTAAGCCCCCATTAACGCGAGAAGTGTTTTATTATGTGTATAAATAATTAATGTAATTTATTTCATGCATTAGGAAATTGTAACTCCATGCCCAATCCAATTAAACACACTCGTGTTGACCGACTGAAAAGCAATAACGTATGTTTCTTTTCAGATATCCAAAGGGATATTTAGAATAGATTAGTACTGACTTCCCAAGGCTAGCGTATTAGTGTTTACTTACTGAAATAATCGACTATTATATATAACTGTAATTATTAACTGAGTTTTGATTGTACCTTCTCGCAATGACTGTAAATATTAATAATAATAATCATACATATGCTCACAAATAAAGACAGATATTGCACTAATTTGTAAGTCGTAGCCAAAAATGATTATCTCAGAGTTGCTTTTCGATTTAATTATTCTGACTTAGTGAGTCCGTTCAATGTGCTTTAACAAAATTTCTATTATTTACTTTTTTTTCGTTCTTTGCTCCATTATGGAATATTTCCCTTCGTATTTTAGATTAAACAACGCCGAGGATGCCGATTCCGCATTCTGATTTGCATTATTCATTGAAAGGTCACAGCTATTACGGAAGGAAACACAAGTTAGTATCCAATAAGGTTCCCATTGCTTCACTCCACTTATCATATGGCCTGAGGGCTACTTACTCATGCTGCATTCTAATCGGTTGAGTCAGATTCACCACATGGCTAATGTCTGGTACTATCGGGAGGTGGGCCATGGCACAGGGGACCTAGAAGAGCATACGGCACTTTTATCTCCAATAATATACTACCCGAGCTGTCCACCAGTTAGCTGCTACCCAAGAGAGTATCCAGTCACAGTAAACCAATAGCTGCTGCTTCTGAGCTAACGGAGGGCAATGTTGCGTAGCACATGATCAACATATTGCGCCAGTCACCAAACACATTGAAAATATCTGTGTTACCTTTCCACCGGATGTGCATATTAAAGTAACAAGCTATCTGCTGTGGTGTCGGGAAATGAACTGAAACTCTGGTTCCAAGGATCCTGGGTTCAATTCTCGCCTCTGCTATCCTAGAAGTGTTCTTCCGTGGCTTCCCACTTTTACTCCAGCCGAATGCTGGCTTGGTTCCCTACTCAGAGTCATGGCTGCCCCGTCCTATATTCTAGGCTGAATTTCGAATGCACATGATTCAATAGACACCACAATAATACAGGCTATCAGACAAACAATACACACCTTGAAGGACACGAAGCTGATGGTCCTAGATAAAGCAAAAAAGGAGAAAGAGGTAATTTCTATGCCATAAATGGCTGGTTGTTTGAACAAATGCCCAGGAGGACTTAGAAGGGGTCTCATATGTCTCCTGGCAAACGTTGCAATACTTGGTGATACTACGGAATCCCGGTTAAGTCCAGCATTGCGTCTACTAGTTTACTACTGCTAGGATCGTATTGTTCCTCCTCCCCGTAGACTTCTCCTTTATCAGATCTTATTCTTCACCATCCCTGACGGTATTATGTTACCTGAAGTCTACGATTTATTGTATTTGCATGCCGAAATTGACTTGTAGTATCATTCGTAATACATCAGATCTTTTCTTATTTCCGAATTCACGCTCAATCAAACATACCTGTGGCATGGGCACCCGCAGTGGGGGGGGTCATCTTTAAAAGTAAGACGATATGAAAATCAGACTGAGAACAAACTTTTGTGAAAAAGTGCTTACAGTATTCTAATTAATTAATTTTTAACCTTCCGTCGGGCGCAACATTAAATATAGCGGCAGTGGGTGCATTATGCCTGTCTCGCACACCTCAGAAATCAGAATTTTAAATAAATTACAATATTTTCTGAAGTACAGTTTTACTTCAATTAGTGAATACACTCGTTCGTTCTCTACATATTACGTAATGGTGCAGTATCAGGCGCAATATGCCTGGCAGATAACTTTTGCAACAGCAGCAGATGTCGATTAGTGTCATTGACAAACTGGCCGATATGGACTGGAATGTCATGTGGAAAGGGGTAACAGCAAGGTGGAAGTACCTTCGCCCCCGCAAATGAGTAATATGAGATAAGAATTAACCCGCGTGCTTGTCAGATCAGTTGCACCCACCAGAAGGTTAAAATCATCGTATATATCTCAGTTATGTAGCTGTGCTGGTGTGCTTTCGCTTTATATTAGACACTTGAAAAATATTACAAAGGAATATTGTAATGTATATGCGCGTACATTTCAATCGTGTGTATTGAGTTTACAATGAACGGCCGCCTGGACTGTGTCTGTGTGCTTGTGGTATTATTTATTTATTTATTTCGTATGCATCGTCAACGAATGGAGCTATATTTCATTTAAAGGTAAGTAATGTAATCTTACCTGATTATATATAATCCAAGAAGGAGGTGCTGACACATTAATCATCGCATTATTGTAACCCCAAGGGCTATGAAACTGAAATTTTTCATGTTGTATACCCCTAGTTTGTAGGTGCTCACTGAGAAATGTTCTTTGAATATTCTAGATTTAAGTGGATCTGTTCGGCCATTTAGTACTCATGCATGGGTTAATACAGGAAAATAGAAGTTGTACAAAGACTGGACATAGTACATTTTACGCCTCTTGGTTTGGCACGTGGAACAACACTTGAAAAGTCCCAGATGGACCCCGAAACCACATTTTGTTATCCGAAAACCAGCCCATTTCAAGACAGGTCTGTTTACAAATTACTCTCTTCGCTCTGGCAAACAGATTAACAAATGGCCAAACGAAACCATGGCAATAGAAGACCAACTTTCCATTTCCCTCTGTAAAAGGGCGAGAAGCATCTGCTGGCAACATCCTATTATTCTGCGGCTTCCCACTTCAGCTCGGCTCGTTGTTCTACTGAACCAAATGATTACCAACGAAAGCTGTGGGTTTTCTGTTCGCCTCGTCTCGGACAAATCCAGATCGACTCGTTGATTCATTCTTTTACTACGATTTTCTTCTTTCTCTCGGCTCGGAGAAGTTCAATTCGTGTTTTGAGGTTGTTAGCGATCGTCTTTCAAGATGTTTAGTGGTTAGGTTGCTGACCCAATGTATTCTACGTGCAGTAAATTAGCAAGTGCCATCATAAGAAATTGTGTTGTTTGAGCATAGGCTATTTTGTAAGTTCTAGGTTTGAAGTGGATTTTCTAGATGTTGCACAACATTAACAACTATTAGGTCTAACTATCATCCGTAGTTAGATACTGTGTCAACTCAACACTCGACACTGGATCCTTGTTAGACAATGATCAGTGTAGGCTACACAACATGACCCTATAGCTGAAAGCCTCCTTGATCATCAAATCGAAAAGTTGTCTCAGAAATGTGTTTTGTCAGACTACTACTGAATTCCTTAATTAACAATGGCCTCGTTGCTTAGAGGCTAGCATTCCCGGCTCTGGCAAGAATTTTAATACTGGTCTGCGGGCTGGTACGGGATACACTCAGACTCGTGAAACAAAACTGAGAAGAGGCCGGTTCAATTCCCACCCCAGCCATCCTGAAAGTGGTTTACCGTGGTTCCCCACTTCTACTCCAGGCAAACGTCGGGATGGTTCCTAACTTAATGCCACGGCCGCTTCCTTCCCAATCCTCGTTTGAATTACAAATGTGCACACTAATACAGCCATCACAATAACACAGGTTATCCGACAATTTCCACACACTCCCAACTACACGTGGATACATGAAAACTCATTAACAATGGTAAACTAACCTCGTTAAAAAGCTGTACGGATTCAAAATAAAAGGGAACTGGATCTGGCGCTAAGATGAATTCTGAAATCTGCCTACTTATTGTGTATATTTTGAATTGAGGAGAGATATGCAAAATAAATCTTCATTTTTGAAAATTATTTGTTCATAATTTCGGGTGAACGTAAAATAACCTACAAGTTCTATTTATTCACATTACTAGCAATATTTCTAATTAATGAATTTATTCATTTTTAATTCACAAAGTTACACACTCCTCGGTCTTCAATGAACGAAAGTTTGTTTCAATTTAGTACCACCTCACTTCTCCTTGGGTTCTTGTGGGGTTCTACCCTCATGACTAACATCAGTAGGCCCACATTGTGCGGATCCGACCAGCCTCTAGGCTTATTACCTGATGGACAGACAGAGCTTCCAAATTGTATCGAGAATGGTTTAAATGAAACTCTTTGGTATTTTGTTGCTCCATTCTTACGAGCTTCCGACGTTCTGGTCATCAGTCCCTTGTACTAGTGGGCTAACTTGTAACTAGATTCGGATGGAGGTAGCCGTGGCCTTCAGTGAGGTACCATCTGCGATCGATTTAACTCACAGACCAAAATTTTCCAAATCCTTGGCACGGGCCCTGAAACAAACGATTTAATTTGTATCCCTAGACCTCGATGAAGTTACCATACGTGAAAAGTTTCGCCAAAGGCCTATCAATTAAGTCGCACACTATACAACATCCGCAGACGTAGTTCCTAGATTCTAGTAACGTCCCTGATTATTATCTGTCTAATATCTCCATTGTAAGATACTGATTGAGGTAATATTGTTAAAGAGGCGGAACATAGAAGTCCTCTGCCCCAATCAAAAAATAATTCAATATTTTAATCTGTTGTTGTTTGAGTCTTCAACCTTTTGTCTGGTTTGATGCAGCCCTCCACGCCTCCCAGTCCTGAGCTAATAATTCCATCGCTAAATAGCCACCACACCTTGAATACGAGGCAATCAGTTTAGCATATTCTAACCTTGGTATACCCATACAGTTCTTGTCCTTGACCCTTCCTTTATTTACATTTCTGTTAATATTTACGATTAAAATGTTGAAATGTTGAATAAACTTTGAGGGAGGAAAGGGTGGTTCGGTTCCTTATTTGCCAAAAAATAAGGAATATTAATGACTACAATGTACTGCACAATACAAATATACAACGTAGTATTTGTTCCTTAAGCACGAGAAAAGAAAACACGTAAGAAGTGAAAAGTGTACATTTTCGTATAAAACTTGTCTTCATGCAATGCGGATGTAGCAATAAAGAGCATAAGGGGAAATCGAGGCTCAGTATCTTCACCGTTATTGAATGTGTTACGAGGTTATTTTCCATTATCTCAACTACGTCAGTGTACAATTACTAATATCATCTTGGTTTAATGGAGTCATGATGTGCGGCAAAGACGGGAGGAACATTAGTATTTGTTAAAATAATAACTTATTAGCGCTATGACAATACTTGGAAATATAGGTGTACTCCAAGCCAGAGCTATTGTTGATTATCAGCTGGTTTGCGGTATGAATGAGCCTACTAGATCTGAACTCGTGCCAAGTCAGGCCGAAGACGGAAGCAGCAGAATAATTGGATGTAGTCTTCAGACGCTTGTAATAGGGCGTGCCTCTCCAGTTATTACACAAAATACGATACGAACTACATAAATCATAGGCTTCCACTCTGTTCAATGTGATATACATGTTAACACTTCCAGGGTGTTAATAAAGGCAATGATGAGTGAATGATGTCTCACAGACAATAAATCCAACTGTGGATCAGCTGGCCCTCCGTCTTGTTGCAATTCTGTAATGACATTTAATCCACAGTCGATATTTGAAGCTACATTAACTCATCCAGATATACGAACATACTGATAGAGATGGGGTCATTAAGGGGCACTGGCATCATGGACGCTCACAGGGGGGAGGGGCGGGGCAAGGAATCCCAAGAATATTTTGATTGTGCATTGCCACACCAGTTTATTTTATAATTTGAAGTTACTGATAGTTATTTGATTTAGATGTAGGGATAATTTCACAGTATTATTTAATTTAGTAATTTGGGATTATTTGAAATTGAATGTAAGTTTCAGAGGCGGAATTCATCGTCATAATTGGAACCCAAAATACCTTGGAGTCATCTTGGATCGTACACTATCCTTCAAGCAACACCTACTGAACTTGGCAAAAAAGCTGAGGACTCGAAACAACATCCTCCATAAGCTGTGTGGAACTACCTGGGGATCTTCAGCAATCACCATGCGATCTTCAGCCTTGGGTTTGGTGTACTCAAGTGCTGAGTATTGTGCACCTGTTTGGTTGAACAGTCATCATACAAGGCTTGTCGATACCCAGCTTAATACCACAATGCGCATCATATCTGGCGCAATCATATCTACTCCAGTTCATTGGCTTCCACTGCTAACCGGTATAATGCCATCTGATTTACGTCGATCTAATGCCCTTATGAGGGAATTTCACAAGATCTCCAGGAATCCTAGTCTACCCGTGCATAGTGACCTGCCACTTTTGAATCTTAAAAGACTAAAATCACGCCATCCAACTCTGCGTGATGCTGCTGACATGGATGCTAAAGTTTTTAATTCTCTTGAACAGTGGAAAGGTCGGTGGGAAGCAGCAACAGATGTGCGCCTGCATACTATCTTCTCACGTCCCAGACTTCCAAGTGGATTCCATCTACCACGCAAGACCTGGACCGCCCTGAATAGAATCAGAACAGGCCATGGCCGGTGCAGGGACGCCCTCCACAAGTGGAAAAAGGTACCTAATCCAGACTGCGACTGCGGAGCTCCACACCAGTCTATTCACCACATTGTCAAAGAATGTAAGATTCGAGCCTATCACGGTGGTGAAGTGGACTTCCTGCTGGCAACTCCAGATTCTGTACGCTGGATTGAAAACTTAGACATGCAATTGTGAAGCACAAATGACTTTGTTTCTCGTCTGTAAATATGTACATATATATTACCGATATTGTCTTATAAGCCAAACGCTAAATAAATAATTTTAAAGAATCTCAGTTATTTAGAAAATCAATGAACGGGATTAACGTTACCATTTTATTGACCTGCTGGATTTTCTTATTTTGTCGATTCATGCTGATACATCCACATTTTACCTATATTTAAGAAATGAACATTATGACGATGATTTACAAAGAAATGCGAACTTCTATGGACAAAAACTCAGAATTAAAAGAATTATTCCTACCAATCATGCTGGTGTATTCTTTGAATACACGGTACGTGAGAATCCAATTTTTAAAGCTCTTTGCATGTCCATTTCTTCCCTTCTTATCAAACACCAACAGTGATCTTCTATTTCCTCTTTGTTGATCAGGTCTCTTATATCTTTTATGAGTCTGTTCTAGATATATATCTTCTATGACTCACCTAGCGTCATCTGGCAGCGAATCTCTGAAGCTCCTCAATTCTTCCTGGTGCAAGAGGATTTACTTATCCATCTGGCCACCAGATCTTGTTACCATCGCCAGCTATTTTCTCCATGAGCAAGAGAACTACGTCTACTTTTTTACTCACCATGCTGCGCTAGTATCATCTGTTATCAACTCTTTGAAGACCGGCTTAGCAAGAGAAGATCAATTTTTTGTTGTAATGTTGGCTATGTTTATATGTTCTCCTTTTGTCTCCTACCCCCACTCTTTCCCTTCCTTGGACCCTCCGTGCTCTGCTGAGTGGGTCTCACTCGTGCGCTGGCCGTCGACTCAGTTAAGGCTCAACCAAGGCCAGTCTCCTCAAACCAAGAGGCATACTCTACTTTCTACGCCATGTTGGCATATTAAATATTGTCAAGGGGAACTTCACCTTCAACATGCAACCAAGATAAGTACAGACTTCAGGTATTAACCTCATCTTCATCAATTTTATCTACATGCTTTTATTGATTATTTTATAGACAGCGTGAGATTACTTGTGGGGTGGTAATCATTCTTCGCGGGATTTTTCATGTTGGGCTTTTGTCTAATCAAGCCAATCTTGGTGAAAAGCAGCATTTCTTATGCTTGCTAAATGAGAAATCTTCTCACCACGTGTGATATTATCTAATACCCGCTGTCTATAAATTACAAAGCAAGTTCCTTCGCTGGATTATCTTTGGCCCCATCTTTCTATTAAGATCGTTCTGGAACCTTCCAGATCTTGTATTTCATCTGCGAGTCTTGCCGTCGGGTATTTTTCACTCACTTGTGAAAATACTATTTAAAATGAGGAATCTTCCTTATAAATTACTGCAATAGCAAACTTTCGTCCACCGTTGGAATGTTCTATGGCGCATTTAATTGTAATTCCAAACTTTCTCAAGAAATAGACTCTCGCCTACCTAGTGCAACTAGTTATTTTCATCATTGCAATAACGTTCTTTCCATAAACTTTCGTGTCTCTACAGTGAACTTTTCATCTATTTAAAAGACTATAGTGATAACTAGTGCTTATCCCACTTTTCTACCGCATCGCGATCGTCCGCTTACATTAAATCAGGCCATGAACATTGATCCTAAATCCCAATGATCTTTCCTCAACCTTCTACTAACAAAACATATTAATAAAATTGTAACTTCTTCATAAGGTGTCACTCTTCGAAGTGCCCTTCCATTTTGCTGTTTATCATTACTCAATTTCTGTATAATTACGTGTTTTATACACGGTTCAAGCTCACATTGTTTCTCTTTTATAACGAGAGAATACAATTCCTTTAACTCATTAGTGAGTTGTTTCTAGGTCTCACGAAAGGGTACCTGCCCCATTTATCTAGTGATTCCTATCTAAATACAGGAAGTCTAGAACCTTCCTTTTAGATTTTTTCTTCAGGTTTCACAGTAAGTGACCTGCCCTCCTTTGTATAATTGTAATAGAAGTAATTCAGCATAAACATGAGAAGTAATAGGAACTGTCCTTACCCACTTTAGGTATCCGAGAGCGGATTTGCGGTGGCAACCGCCTCTAAGTGTATTTAAAGCTAAATTTATAACTTTTGTGGAACTCTCATCCTATTTCTCTATCCTTTTTCTCCGGTCCGAAACCCACTTCCTTTTCTTAATCATCTTCCCTTGGTGGGTGGGTTATTCCTCAGCCTATAATCTACCCACATGCCATAATGATAATGTACCCAATGGTTCCAGAGCAGCCAAATAATGAATACCACGAAGAAAGTAAAACAAGAAACGAAAATTATAGTAGCTTAACGCGTCTGATCATCACCTAGTGACGGGTAGATAATGAAATGAGAAATATGAATACCCCCCCCCCCCCATCCCCTGGAAAAAAAATTCTTGCGGGTGCCCATGACGAGCCGTGGTAAATTTCAACTAGTAGGGCAGGAGCGTGATGCCCACCACTGTATGGTACACCCTGGTTAACACTAAATGGTCTACACACTCAGGGGGTAATAGCTGTTATTTCCAGGTACTGGTGACCTCGAGGATTTACTGGTTCTAATATCCAGCCCATTCAGAGTTATTTGGATGGACCTTTAGTCTTTCTTGTTTCATTTTCTCTTGAGCAGACTTACAATGTCCTCGGCCTCCAGTCTTTGAGGTTCAGGGTTATTGTGTTCCATAATAGTGTTAATTAGAGGCCGATAACCTGTAAAATGCATTAGAAACCCTTGGGTAGATTATTAGCTTGGGAATAACCTAACCCCCAAGGGAAGATGATAAAGAAAAAGAAGTGGGTTTCGGACTGGAGAAAAAGGATGGAGAAATAGGACGAGAGTCCAAAAGAAGTTATAATTTTAACTTTAAATGTACTTAAAGGCGACTGCCACTGCAAATCCGCTCTCCGATACCTAAAGTGGGTAGGGGCCTGGACAAAGCTAACGGGAAACGCAGCTGGAACTTGGGCTGTTCTCGAGAACGCTGCTTTAGGGTATTCACTCTCAAGCATACATATGCCTACTATGGGGAAGGGTGATGGTCTGGCAAGACAAAGAGTAACAGATTTATTGTGCATCTGTGCAAAGGAGTGTGTTTTTAAACAAATAATTTGAAGAATGCCAATAATTTGAATCGGTTTCGATATTTTTTGTTTTTGAAATTTTAAACATTCTAAAAAGCGAACAAATGCTTCCAAGACGGATAGGGATAAAGCAATTATACCTTTGGGAATAATTTTGGTAAGTGTACCAATAGTTGCATTTGGAAATGGCTAAGTTTTACCCAGCAAGGAGCCGACTAAAAGTTTAGGCAAGGAGAAACACTTATATTTTGAAAAACCAACCATACGTGTTGGAGAGAATCTCCACAAGTAGGAAGCTGACGTAGCGAGCTGTGCTTGCCTTACTGGCCAGTTAGAATTAGCTATTAAAGCTAAGAGAGAATTTACCAAGTTACCAACTAAGAGTTTTTGCTCAATTGCAACAAGTGGTGAAAGCCCTATCAATAGATTTATTTGCATTAAGTGGGAAGAGTCAAGAAAGACAGGATATTGCCTAACCGTTATGATAGAGAAATGATAAATCCAAAAAGAACTCTTGAATTTATTTAACAATGTTGGGTAGCAGTTTTTTGACAAATATATAATTTACATTTTGTAACAAATGGGGTCACAGACCTCCGAAAAACATCTAAAACTTGCGCCAGGCAATTAATAATTATTTTGGTTTCAAACCTTTGATATACTTTAAAATCTTCGTAAGATTTTGAAATGGCGAAGATAAAAGTGAAAAATTTAAAGACTATCAAGTGATTAAAGTTAGACAATAAATCAACTACAAGGTGTGTACTTTTAAGAATTTCTAGGTAAATATCTTAGGAAGAGTAACAACTTCGGAAGTAACAACAACAAAAAGCAGGAAGAATAAAAGAGAAGTTTCTATAACTTCTTATATTAAAGCTGAATTACTTTTTTTGTGATTATACAAATAGGGCAGGTCACTTATTGTGAAACCTGAAGAGAAAAGTCGAAAGGAAGTTTCTAGAACTCCTATGTTTAAGTATGGATCACGAGACAAATGGGGCAAGTTTCCCTTTCGTGAAACCTAGAATTAACTCACTTATGAGCTGAAAGAATTGTATTCCCTGGTTAGAAGGGAGAAACAATATAAGTTAAAGCGTGTGGTAGACACGAAGTTTTACAGACATTAATTTGTGACACATAAAGCAAAAGAGGGAGGGCACTTACTTAGAGTGACACCTCATTGAAAAAGACCTAAAGTAACAATTTTATTATTTTGGCTGTTCAGTAAAGGGTTTGGGAAAGACCAAATGGGATTAAGGATAAGTGTTCATGGCCGTATTTATAGTATTCGGACGAACGCGACGCGGATGAAATGTTGAACAAACACTGTTTTCACTATAGTCTGTTAAACAGATGAAAAGTTCACTGTAGTAGCACAAAAAGTTTATGGCAAGGAAAGTTATTGCAATGATGGAAAATAACTAGTTACACTAGATATGCGAGAGTCTATTGCTTGAGAAAGTTGTAGGTTATTTTTGAATGCGCCAGAGAAAATCCCAACGGAGGAAGATAAATTTAGTTATTGATTAGTAGTTCATAAGGAAGATTCCTTAGTTTGAAAAAGTATTCCCACATGTGAGTGGAAAATACGGATGGCTTGGTTAAATTGGGTAGAGAATCCCTCGGCGGAAAGCTAGATTCTATAGACAGTGGGTATTTTGGAAATATCCATCGATGTGAGATAGCATCTCAGAAAATCTTTCATGTTGAAAGTTAAACCTGATAGTTTAAGTAAGATCAAGGAAATCTCTTGAAAGCAGTTGTTTTCACATAGCAACTTTCACTGTCTATAAAATCCAAATAAAACCATTGAGCTATTAAAAGACGATGAGAATGAGGTTAAAACCTGAAGTCGTTACTTGTCTTTGCTTCATGTAGAAGGCGATGATCCTTTTGACGGTTGATACTAAAATTCTAATATGGCGTAGAATTTAAGAGATTGCCTCTTGAGTTGATGAGGCGAGCTCTAGATAAGCTCTAACTGAGTCGACTTCCGACGTACAAGTGAGACGCGCTCAACGAAGCACGGAGGGACCACAGAAGGGAAAAGAGTGGGGGTAGGAGGAAAAGGAATACATATAAGGATAGACAACATAACAGAAATAAATTTTCTCGTGATGAAATGGTGTTCAAAGAATTGATAGTAGGCGACACTAGCGCAGCCTGGTGGGTGAAAAAGTAGACGAAGTTCTCTTGATCACGGAGATGTTAGCTGGCGATAGCGACGAGATCTGGTGGCTAGATTGATAAGGAATTCCTCTTGTACTGGGAAGAATTGAGGAACTTCAGAGATTCGCTGTTAGATGACGCTAGGTGGGTCATGGAAGATATATATCTAGAACAGACTCACAGGTAACATGAGAACCATAAACAGCAAGGAGAAATTGGAAGATCACTGTTGGTGTTTGAGAAAAAGGAAGGAATAAACTATAGCAAAGAGAAGTAAAAGTTTACTCTATCTTACCGTGTATTCTATGGAATACACCACCCCTAACAGTTACTTATCTCTCATCAATAGACTTGACAATTTTTTTCAGGAAATATGTCCAAATATGTAATTAATCTTAACAATTATACAATAAATCAGACAAAATATTAGAAAGCACGAGTGTAAACTAAGCAATGATGTACAACAAAAACAAATCTATTTCGAATTTTACTTTCTGTTCCAAAACCATGCAATGATGTTTGATTGTTTTCCAAACTTCAAGATGGCATCAGTTCAAAACTTTTTTACCTTATTTTCTATTTCTCGTAACTTGTTCAGGCCTACATTTAGAATAATCCAACATGTCGACCATACGAGATATTTAGACGGTTCCCAATATCTGCGAATCAACAGTCATACTGAAATTTTGTATGTTGATAGGGGCTATAAACACGAGTTCATCAATATAATTTTCAATAACCTGATGAACGCAAATCCAACATGGCGGCCATGCAAAATTTAAATACTTATGTGGGGTTTTTCAAGGCCTAATTATTCGAGCACAGTAAAACTTGGCACGGTATTGTTCATAGAAGGCTTAATCTGATAGCGCCTAATTTAATTCAATTTCTATGAGAACTCAAAAATGACGACTGTGCAATATTTTGAAATCACGTAGATATTTATTGTGTCCAAATCGAGCGATAGATATGTAGGTCGGTATAATTTGCCACGATTACAATATTCATCTGCTGGCGTAATATTCTACACCATATACAGTATATAAAACAATCCAACATGTTGTCCATACAATACATTTAACCAGTATTCACTATATGCGAAACTATGGAACCCCACTGAAACGGGTGACAGTCTGGAACGCTAAACCTCGGCTAAATCTAAATCTGACAGTTGCTAAATGAATATTATCAATACCTTTAGTATAACTGCCTATCAGGTAATGTGTTGGAATTAACGATTTCTTCAGCGCAATATGCCGTTATTATAAAGCATTTCATAATAAATTTGTATTATTTCGTTCAGTGCATTCCATAAGAGAATGTTAAGCTGCTGAAATATGGACCAGCCACCAAACGATAGTCGCCATTTTGAGGAGTTAGCTTCGAGTGCACGTCACGGCAGCCTGCGCATAACTCACTGCTACGGTATAATTTTCTAATATAAAATTATAATACACAACGGGTCACCTCCTTGAGGACAGTTTAAGCCACCCTCTGTACGACAAGTGGAGCTGGTGAAGCCGGGCTTTGTTGGATCATAAGTTACGGATTAGCCTATTTTGCTTGCATGATTCACACGGCCACGATCTTGATACTATTTGGCTTATAACCTTGTTGATTGAGAAAAAGATGCCTCCCATATGGTGGAATACTTTTGCAAACACTGGTAGAGATCAGATAATTACGTTAGTCAAAATTTGATTTAAGCAAGGAACATTTGGATGGCCACCATTTTGTTTTGGAAAAGATAGCGGAAATACAAAACATGACACTGAGGTGTCCTTTTTCTATTGCTACGTCTGTTCCAAATTTGGTTCAATTTGTTTTTGTAATGTTTGAATTGATAGTGGGGGACAGACATACTCATACACACACACACACACAGACAGACACACGAGTTTTTGGCCCGTTTAGATCTCGTAAATCTACTTTCATATTTTGCAAAAATCGAAAATAGGCCAATAATCCGACTGCACTAGGCTCAATTTTGTTCTACATGGCTGATAATAGACATACTGAAGACGATTCATAATTCACATGGCTGTGTATTGCTAGTGTGTACTGTATTCACGACCATCGATTCGTAAGCACGTACTTTGAATGGCAGTAACAAGAGATGTGTTGAATCATTTTACCCTTGGTGATGAAAGTAGCGAGGTGCCGCAGTGCAATCTGGCTCGATCTATGCTGTAATAAACCACCAACTCGACCCCAAGTCACGTTTCCAACATCAATTTTTTATGGGCTCAAGCTTCATATTTGGGATGTATCCAAAGACATTAAACATTTAAAGTAAATAGAACAGTCTCGTGTTTAAATTGAATACATAATGCCTAGTAGGTAATATACAAGATCGATCAAATCACTCCATTACTTAACAAAACGGATGAGCCAGTGGTGTAATTCCTATGAAGTGTCAATCTTCTGTGATGTCCACCTCACCTACCAAGAGCGTTAGCACGGTCACTTGAAGAGCCCTTGCTAGTCTGCAAAGATCTTCTAGCTATCTCTACACTTCGTCTTCTTATTATTATTATTCTTCTCCTTCTTCACCTCGATGGAGTATCAAGCCAATCAGAAGCGAGCAAGTCAGTTGAGATTACGTGACAGTACGATGGTGAGCTGGATCGGAGACGCCTAACATTATGACATATCACGCACCCGAGGAATTCACTACGTGCCTGTGAACTTCTGCACAGCGTGGCCGTCTGCAGTGTAAAGCCAAGTTTCGTGCTAGGATTATATTCCAATATCCAAAATCGAATCCTGGCACTAACTGTATCTTTTCTGAGAGTGGTTTCTCGCCCTGGTGTCCACAGACACAAGCCATGATATGGTCTGTTGGTAATAATTACAATAAGACATTATCTTATATACAATAATTACACAAGGTTATCAGACACTTCCTTCCCCATCAGAAAGAAAATTACTAGTAAAAGAATCCAGCCTTAAAATGGAGCTCCAAAACTCTTCCTCGGTAAGAATGTTGTATTCGAAAAAGTTAAAACTCGGGTACCATACCCGAATATTACCTATTTGTTCAATTCTTAAGCGATCTCCAGAGTAGTGGTTTTTGATCGGTTCAAGGACCTCCACCTCCACATTCCTCCACACAAGATGGCGGCCGTAGCTTAACTTAACCTAGCCTAACCTATAAGATGGCGGCCGTAGCTTAACTTAACTTAGCCTAACCTAACAATATGGTGGCCATAGCTTAACTTAACCTAAGATAACCTACGAGGTGTGATCAAAACGTTTTAGAGAAATTTCAAAATGGCGGTCATAGAAATTTTCAAAAACATCTGCTAATAATAACAAATCTGTCTTTAAATATATGTCTGAAAATTCTCCTAAAGTTTGAATGTCAAACTGTGTCCATACACGTTGTGCATGTAAATATTCCTGATCACTGATATGACTTGTGTTTAAGGACCTGTAAAATGCATCTTTTGGTGGTAAGGACACTCCTCAAGACGTTCCACACAGTTAATATATTTGTAAGGGAATATACCCTTTTGACGAATCAAAGTTAAATCATCTTCTTTAGGAAATACACGTTGAATTTCATGAAACTGATCCGATTTTAAATTTCTAGCAAGTTTATAAAGACTACTCGACATAAAGCGGAATGAATCTAAAAATCGCTGTTTTATTGTTTTTTATTGTCAGTTTTGATGTATTTTGTAAACGATATGTATTGTTCCTTATTATTTACAATCACATCAATTTTCTCATCTGAAGCTCCAAATTCTTTAATGAAAAAGTGGTTATCGTATTTGGTACCGTTATGTAGAATGATTGGAATGAATTTAGTTACTCTATACTTTAAATTACATTCTTGGTGAGCAGCACCACGATATTTCCATGTTAAATGGTTATGATCGCAAACCCTATCTGCATATAAACATTCACCACATATAAAACAATTAGTTTCAGTTTCAAAACTCATTTGCTGTGATGATGTTAGTGACTCCATTGGAATGATAGTATTTAAAATGGTGGATATACGGGTTGCACCTTTTTCAAGTCTTTCCATAAAAACTTTAGGTGCATTAGGTCCTCTATTCAGCTCAAACTTATTTAACGAGTCATCATAACTACATTTAATATAGTAGGCAAAGCTAAAAGGTTCATGAATGTGAGTAGTGTTGGTAAAAGGTTTGGTTGGATTCGATAAACATAGCACAATGACTGCACACAAACATTTTAATGTTATGCTTAGCATTTGTATGGCGTTGAAGGTTGTCAGGTCTTGAGAACTGTTTCTTACAGTCACCACACTTGAACATAATGATCACTTTCCAAAATAACCTATAAAAGAATGAAATCATATATGTTAACAAAAAATAAAACAAAGTAAAATATAAATAGTTTAATTACATTCCAGTCAATGGTCACAGCAAGGTATTTAAATCGATCACCTGTGAACTCCTAGCAAGTCGAATTTCATGTAGTTCTAACTGGGGTTACTATATACCACTGTCAATGACACCTATCGGTGAACATTGGAACTTGATAGAGCGTTAATCAAATCTAACCTACAAATTTAGCTTCACACAATTGTCGAGTTGTTCCAAACTTTGGTTACCAGATATCCACTGTTACTGCCACCTAGCGGTGAACCATGGAACTTAATAGAGCATTAATCAAATCTAACCTACAAATTTAGCTTTACACAATTTTCAAGTAGTTCCAACTTAAGCTACTAAACGCCACTGCCACTGACACCTAATGGTAAACGGCGAACATAATAAAGCGCTTATAACCAACTAAATATGATTTTATAAGAGAACACTTACCAAAGTAGTAATGTATTTTCAAGTCCACTTCCAACACACAGGTAAGCTGTAGAGATAACACGTTGTCAACTGTCGTTCACGAGATTCAAGTACAAAGTGAGAAAGGTTTTCCCCATCCTAGCCTTTTATACCACAAACACACCTATGTCATGTGTGCACCTGTGTCGTCTCAAATATCTGTCAATGTAACGTTTCTCTTGGTCGATAATAAACACCTACATCGCGTGACACCATTCGTCTGCAAGATTCATGTTCCACACACCTGCATCCTGTAACACAGCACCTTACATCCGGTGGCAAGTACATGATTTGCTGACATCCAACGTCTGCATGAATCATGTTTCACAAACTTGCTATTTTGTAACAATAAACCTTGCATCTGGTGGCGAGGTTTTTTTTTCCGCTGACATTCTACGTCAGCATGAATTATGTTTCACACACTTTCTTAACCTAACGCTGACCTTGCATCCGGTTGTAACACCTGCTTCACGTGACGTCATACACTGCAGGAGTTGGCTTGTTTTAAATCATACATCACCGGCTTGTCTCATCCTCCATAAAAATCTGCATGGGATAGTTGCATGTACCCCGTGTACTTAGGTGTATGCATTAGCCCCTGCTCTGGAACACATTCACTCACCGGTTCGGTTCAATCCCGGTTTAGTTCTGTTCGGTTCCGTTTCAGTTCGGTTCGGTTCAGTTTAGTTCGGTTCGGTTCCGGTTAGATAGACCAGACAAGGTTAGGTTAAGCTATGCTCACTCTCTTTATTTGAAAAGGACACCATTCATTTGAGTGGTTGTGCACAGAGCAAAACTTTCAAAATTGCTAGTTAGGCCCTTTGGCAAAATTTGCGAAAAAAATGGTGGACTGGAAAGGGGACTTCACCCCAAGTAATTTGATACCTCATGGGCCCAAATCGGACCATCTATGACCGCCATTTTGAATTTCTCTAAAACTTTTTGATCACACCTCGTAGGTTATCTTAGGTTTAGTTAAGCTATGGCCACCATATTTTTAGGTTAGGCTAAGTTAAGTTAAGCTATGGCCGCCATCTTGTTAGGTTAGGGTAGGTTAAGTTAAGCTACGGCCGCCATCTTGTGTGGAGGAATGTGGAGGAGGGCTTTGAACCGATCAAAAACCACTACTCTCCTGGTAGCCTTAGTAAATTTTGTTGTTTTTCTTTTCATGACTTTCAACATCATGGCCATCAGCCCCATGCGCTCGGGTGAATGTAAAATCTCTATGATCATCTGTGTTTGTCTGATGTCTATAAAAGTGTGTCAATTTTGTTTTGGGAATAGTACTTGGTAAAGGATAGCCGTGACGTCTAGTTAAATAACGCCTGATATTTGCTTGGACTAAAAATAGGAAACTATGGTAAGCTACTTGTAGGTTTGCTGAGGAGGGAATCAACCCACCCCTTTACACCTATCTTCATGACAATACAGATCCATACCTCAGACATCTAGGCAGAACCGAGATTCGAAACCGGGATGCAATAAATGGCAGCTAATAACGCCAGCCGCTACATAATGTGGCTACATTCTCTGTAGAGACATTGCCAGCCTACTCTCGTATTTTGTAACAAAAGAAGGTCGTAGACTAATTAAATTATTACGGGTCAAATGCCCATTTGTCAGTGTGTGAGTGTTGTGTATATATGTGGTATGTCTGATCCCCCCTCGTCAATTCCCAAACGAAGGAACCGAATTGAACCAAACTTAGTACAGACGTGGCACTAGTAAAGGGCACCTCAGTTTGACGTTTCTAATCGCCACCGTCTTAGTGAAAACCTGAGTTTTCAACGGTTAAGTCGAAATACGACTAATGAGATCATTAGATCTCTTCCAAATGTCGGAAAAACAATCCTTCATTTGAGAAGCGTTAGGAATAATAAAATGTGGCCGTTCAAATAATGGAAGCCTAACTTGGCATAAAGTAGTTTCATATAAAGCCCCTCTGTTACCAATGTGATAACTTTATGAGAGAATACATTACCCGCAGCCGCCATCTTGAAATTACGAAATATAAAAATAAATAACTCTCTACACTTAACAGCAACAGCAACGATAATTAGTTACATGACAGGACTATATAAGTGGGCCTGTATGGGCGCTGGAAAATAACAGATTCTCTATACAGTTAAGATGGCTAGTGCGCGAACTATTAGAACATTAAAATCGACAACTTATATACAAATTGGGCAATAAATACGAATCTTCGCGACAAATGAATATCAGTAGTGTAGCAGTGGTATTCCTGACTCACCCATTTTATTTGTACGCTGTTGCACATGTCCTCATGTACTCTATGTAATATTTCCCATATTTCGCGAACCAATAATTCTACGGATTTGTGTGAGGTGTCAAATGACTCGGAATGAAGCCCCCTTTCCTATGGACTACCTTAAGATAAAAACTATCCTTACTCGGGGGAGAAATATTATATTTTTTTGTATGCAGGAGCACATGCGGCACTCGTAAGATGGCGGGCTTTTGAATTATTATTTATGCATTATTTACTTGTTTTACTTGAGATAAAGCTCCCATTAGCTTATATTACTTAATTTTTAGACGTAGTGTAGCAGTACGGGATAAAACGCACTAACCTGTGTTGTTATAGTGTTTTTAGGCAGCCCATGGCGATATCTCGCGAACTATTAATTGTAGAGAATTGTGTGACGATACATTTTAATTGGCTTTTTCTCATGTTTACCGTGGACTACTTAATTTTCCAGATTTGTACCGAAATAAAAGCGTAACTTTTAGTGAATTGACGTTTTCTCTGATATCTCGCGAACCAATTATCAGAGTAGGTTATGAAACGGGTCATTTTAATGGGCCTGTTGCTCTTCTTTACCGTGGACTAATTATTTTTCCAGATGTTTATAAAAAATATAACAACTAGGTTGTCGATCTTTTTAAGATATTTCCCGAACCCGTAATATTAGAAAGACGTGTGTTAGCTTATTTTAAACGGAAAGAAGCCCTCTTCACCGAACTTTATTAATTTTCACAAATTTGTTGAAAAACATGATTACTGGATTATTATTATTAATATTATAATTATTATTATTAAGTGAGATTTTATTTCTGTCAGACCTTGCGAATAGCCAAGATGCAACGTATAGTTTCTTTATTTACTGGTAACTGTTTTATAGAGCATAGTGTTTTAATGAATTGAACAATTATATATTGTCCAGCCTGCTACCTATAACGAGACCCCAGAGACTGGTTCTCAGAGAGCCAATGTGACAGCAAACGCTGATATGGCTTATCGAAAGGAATGCGCTGAGCTGTATGTCTGGTGGCGTGAGAACACACCTGACATGATTGCAAACCCTAGCAAAACATGAATTGACCTGCACGGCTATGTGGGAGCTGATAACACATGGAATGTGGGGAGGCATGCTGTGCTGGACGTAACTTGAAACTCTGTGAGAGCTGATTACACGTAGGACGAAGAACAGGCTCTCTTTGACATGCTAGTCATTTATGTGGAGTGACTTATGAAGAGAGGTCTTAAATATTTCTACTCTCATTTGTGTAATATTTGTTTAAGGGGATCGAATATTACTGTGCGCTCTGATTGAAGTGAACTTTTAGGTGGCATAGTTTGCAAGATTTTTAGAGGTAAGTTAAGTTTATGTTTTTGGATCTTTTAATACTAATTTACGTTTAAGATTTATTTTCTGGTATTTATTTATTGATTGTATATTTTCAGATATTATTGTGCGGTTGCCTGTTGGTTGGGTGATTCATGTACCTGGTGCAGTCAGTGGTGGTGTACATTGCAATATTTTTCTTAGGTAATACTTTATTAATGGTGTTCAGTCTTTTAATGACAATTGATGATTATGTTATTGATTAGAATTTATTGATTGATTATTTATGTTGTTTAAGATAACCTGTATACGGTTCCCTGCTGTGTGCGAGAGAGAGGGAGAGAGTATGAAAGAGAAACCATTACTTCTGAGCCCACGAGAGGGGAAAAGCAGGCTTTACGAGCTAAGGTAAGATTCCTTTTTCACAAACCGTGTGAATATATTTTCTGTAATATCTTTTTTATGGAAAGCATGTGTTTACCTGAATTCATGTATTCATTATGTTTTTTTTTTTAGATATTTGGTAAAGCTCTACCTTTGTCATACCATTGTCGCTGAAAACCCGAGAGGTGCTAGTTTTGAAAACCCTACTTGAACCATTGCCGTCCAGAAGACAGTTGAAAACTCAGGTAATACTATTTTACAATCAAGGCCTATTCTACTATCGAAAATATTTTAAAGTGAGAACAGCTTGCGTGTTGTTTCAGGACAAGGATGTGATCGGGTCGAATGGCTAATGTTAGTGAAATATTATCCCCAAGGAATTTTTAGTGTCTTGTTCTCAAATTTTTTGTGATAAAATTTATACTCCCCTAGGATTGCGTAGGGCTTTGAAAGTAAATATGGAACTATTCTGCGATTTTGTGTATAAAACCAACGACATGGAACATAGGGAAAATAATTATATTTGCATATAAAAAGGAAGAGCTGTTCGTATCTAACAATTTATAATCTTATTAATGCAGCCAATGGCAATGTACTTTTCATTTCCGGATGGTTCAGGGAAGGGATTTTGGAATGAAATCGGCCGTGGACATTTGAAAGGAACCGTCCTGGCATTTGCCTTACGGAAGAGCTGTTTAAGGCCAATAGCTCTGTAATACTAGCTAATGAGATGGCTGAAATGGCAAAACGTGATGCAGAAAGTACTACAGCCCACATAATAGCTATATCTTTACGAGTGTTAACCTTCTACAAGATGTAATTTGTAAAAAAGAAATAACAACCCAGAAATATTGCTGTAAAACAGGACATTGTGGTTGTCATTACCTAAAGACTAGAGTGTAATAGACATGCATTTTCATAGGCAACTGCAATGAATGTTTTCAATGCAATGAGATAAGCGTGTGGTTGATGGAGAAAGAAGTTCAGTGAATTACTAACGCATAGTCCATTCCGCATTATGAAGGTCCGGAAATTGAAAACGGTGTAAGGTGATCGTGAACTCTGTGTATGTGACATTTCTTCCTACACGGTTTAATGATTTGTCGGAGAGTGTTTTTGAGGATGTGAATAATGCTGTACATTCTCTGTACCTAATATATGAAGGTGTAAAAAACAATACGTATGTGAGAATGGAATGTGTAGGAAATATGTCTTGTACTTGTTGAAAACGTGGATACTGAAACTTCATGATATGGGATGACGTTGAGTTGGTCCCACAGTCAAAACTTTTCTCCGTAGATTAGTAGATTACTGTTGATCCTAGGTTAGTTGAGCTGAGGTCAAGTCAGGTGAGGTTAGCTGGGATTAGATTAGGTAAGGTTTAGTCAAGTTAGGTCAGGTGTGTTCAGGATAGGTTATTTGAGTTCAAATTTGATTAGTTATGGTTAGCTGACGTTAGGTTATGACAGGTCAAGTCATGTTTAGTTGGTTAGGTTAGGAGAGTTGAGGTTAGGTTAGGTTAGGATAGGTTATGTGAGCTGAGGTTAAGTTAGGTTATGGTAAGTGAAGTTAGGTTAGGTTAGGGTATGTGAGCTGAGGTTAAGTTAGGTTAAGTTAGGTAAAGTTAGTTTAGATTAGATTAAGTTATGTGAGCTGAGGTTAAGTTAGGTTAAGTTAGTTGGAATTAGGTTAGGGTTGGTTAGGTTAGGTGAAGTTAGGTTATGTTAGGTGATCTGTGGTTAAGTTAGTATCTTAAAGTACTCTAGAGTTCTTGGCGTCTTTGTGTGTTGTTGTTAGCTTACAAACAGGGCAGTAAGGATTATGCTGCCGTCAAAAGGGCTACGATACTTCTCCAAGAACAAAAATAAGCCACTAAATATATGTCACAACATTCTCACATACACAGAGTACACGATCAACGTACACCGCTTTCAATTTCCGGAACATAATAATATGCAATGGACTATGCGTTGGTAATTCACTCAACTTCTTTCTCCATAAACCACATGCTTATCCCATAGCATTGAGAACATTCATTGTAGTGGCCTACAAACAAAACAAAAAAAATCATGTCTATTACACTCCAGTCTATATGTTAAGACAACCTCAATGTCTTTTTTACTGCAGCATTTCAGGGTTGTTATATTTTTTAAATATAACACCTTGTTGAAGGTTTAAAAATTGTGTAGATGTAGCTATTATGTGGGCATTATTTATTTCTGCGTCACGTTTTACCATTTCAGCCATCTCATTAGCTGGTATTACAGAATTTTTGGCTTTCAACAGTTCTTCCTTAAGTTTTGTAACTTTCTTGTCCTTGTTAACATATAATACACTTTGAGTAGAATCCTTACGAAGTGATGGCAGAACCTCATCAAATATCCAGTTGCAAAATGTTAATTTCTTCGATTGTAGAGCTAGTGCATATAAGCCTGGTTCCTCTATGAACAAAGTATTTACTGGCCTTTGTTGATGGAATCGAGTGTCTTCACTAGGCATTGCAGCATTGCATTCGTCCAATAAAGTACTCAAGTCGAATTGCCAAATGGTAAGAACCATCATTGTTTTTAAGTTATAACTATAAACTAAGTACTTTCCTACATTGTGTGCTTTAAACAAAAACTCGGTTGAACCATTTGCCTTTATTAAAACTAAAATGTAGCAGTAAATGGTATTGAACTTGCGGCAAACATGCGACATGGTTCACTCAAATGTTAGCACAATACTACTTATTTCGTTGAGAATTCGAGTCGGCTTTGGTTTAGTTCTGTTTGGTTTGGTTTAGTTCGGTTTGGTTCGTTTTGAGGAGGAAGGTCTAGAAACCAGGAGGACGAGAAGGGGATCTTGGTTAGCGCGAGTTAAATGTATATTTTGTTTTAATGAATCAAACGTGGCCTTGTACTTTCCTGGCCGACATACATTGCGATCATGTACTCGCTGCAAATATGCAGCCACTGACCAAATGATACACTCATCGTCCCAGTTTTCAATGTTTATCACAGCCTTTTTCAAAGTTATCGCTCGTGGTAAAGGGATATGACTGAACCTGGCATTTAGCGGGTTAAATTTACATATATTAATTTGTAGGTGATGAATGTTTTCCAAGGCAAGGCCGTTAGGTCCTTCTTGTAATTTACAAAATGTTGATAGCAAATCATTCACACAATGTGTCTCGTACCACCGTTCCAAATTGTTAGATACGAGCAGCTCTTGTATTATTGTACAAATATTTTTTTCGCTATGTACCATGTCATTCGTTCCATACTAAATATCCCAGAGTAGTTCCATATTTACTTTCAAAGCCCTATTCAACCCTAGGGCAGTATAAACTAAGAATCGAAAAACAAGACAAAAAATCCTTGGGGTAATACTTTCACTAACATAAGACACTGGACCCGGGCACACCCGTGGCCTATAACAACACTCAGGGAATTCCCACATTAAAATATTAGCGGTGGTAGTTAAGGCCATAATTGTAAAATAGTCTTACCTGAGTTTTCAACAGTCTGCTGCACAGCAATGGTTCACGTAGGTTTTTCAAAACTAGCACCTCTGGGTTTTTCAGCGATAATGGTATGACAAAGGTAGAACATTTCCAAATATCTAAAAGAAACAGAAACATAATGAATACATGAATTCAGGTAAACACATGCTTTCCATAAAAAGGATATTCCAGAAAACAAATTCAAAAGGTTTGTAAAAAAGAAATCCTACCTTATCTCGTAAAGCCTGCTTTTCCCTTCTCGTGGGCTGACGGGTAATGGTTTCTCTTCCTTTCTCTCTCCCTCACTCTCTCGCACACAGCAGGGATCGCCATACAGGTTATCTAAAACGTAAAATAACATAATCAATCAATAAATAAATTCCAATCAATAACATTAACATCAATTGTCATTAAAAGATTTAAATCCATTATTAAAATACCTATCTATGAAAAATGTTGCGAAGTATACCTCCACTGACTGCGCCAGGTACAGCGATCACCCAACCAACAGGCAACCGTACAATAGTATCTGAAAATAAAACATCAATCAATATATAAATACCAGAAAATAAAACGTAAACGTAAATTAATATTAAAATATCCAAAAACATTAACTAAACTTACCTCTTAAAATTTTGCAAAGTATGCCGCCTACAAAATCACTTCAATCAGAGCTCACAGTAGTATACACTCGCCTTAAACAAATGTTACACAAGTGAGAGTGGAAATATTGAATACTGTTCTTTCTAAGTCACACCACATAAATGACTAGCATGTATAAGAGATCTAGTACATCGTCCTACGTGTAATCACTTCCAACAAAGTTGCAAGTTACCTCTAGAACAGCATGCTTCCCCACACTCCGTGCGTTATCAGTTTCCACATAGCAGTGCAGGTCGGTTCATGTTTCGCTAGGGTCTGCAGTCATGTCACGTATGTTATCACGCCACCAGACCTACAACTCGTCGCATTCCTTTCGACAAGCCTTATCACCGTTTGCTGTCACTTCGGCTCCCCGGGAACCAGTCTCTGGGGGCTCGTCACAGTTTGCAGGCCAGACAATATATAATTTTTCAATTCGTTTAACCACTATACTCTTCAAAAAACGTTACCATTAAATAAAGAAACTATACGCTGCACCATGGCTATTCGCAACGTCTGCCAAAAGTAAAATCACAATTAATGTTAATAATAATCCAGTAGTCATTTCTTTCGACAAATTTGTAAAAATAAATAATCCACGACAAAGAGAGCTTAATTCCGTAAAAAATACGCTAACACGCGTCTTTCTACAATTACGGGTTCGGGAAATATATGAAAAGAAAATCGATAACCTACTTGCTACGTTTTTATATAAAAATCTGGAATGATCCACGGTAATGATGAGCAAATACCCTATTAAAATGAGCTGTCACACAACTTTCTCCGATAATTGGTTCGCGAAATATCAGGGGAAAAAACGTCAATTAACTAAAAGGTACGTTTCTTTGGTAAAAATCTGGAAGAATACATGGTCCACGGTAATGATGAGAATAAAGCGCATGAAAACGAACCGTCACACAAGTCTCTATGATTTATAGTTGTCGAGATATCGCCAAGCGCTGCCTACAGACACTATAACACAGATTAGTGGATTAAATCCCATACTGCCGCACTACTACTAAAAATTAATTAATCTACGATAAATAGAGCATAATCCCGAGTGAAGCAAGTAAGTAATCCATAAATAATAATTCAAAAACTTGCCATCTTACAAGAGCCGCGAGTGCTTCTGCATAAAAAAGAATAATTATTTCACCCCTGGGTAAGAGTAGTTTTTATCTTAAGGTGAAAATAAGTAGTCCATAAGAAAGGGAGCTTCATCTCGAGTCATTTGACGCCTCACACAAGTCTCTAGAGTTATTGATTCGGGAGATATCGGAAATATTACATACGTGAGGACATATATAGTCATGTATAAATAAGGTGGGTCAGTCAGGACCACCACTGCTACACTATTAGTATCATATCAGGGTTCTGATTTACGGTAGTCAAATGATTATGGCATTGAATATAGCGCGCAGCGGCCATCTTGAAATGCCAAACTAAATTATTAACTCTCAGTACTTTAGAGCTATAATAACGAATTTAGTAACAAAATAGAAATTTAAGGTACCTCCATATGCTATCCCAAAAAAGGACAGCGACTGAATACATTCAAGATGGTGGCTAGGCGTACAAAGATATAAAAATTAATAACTCAGGATATAATTCCACAATTAAGTCGAAACTTGTAGGAGGGAAGTGTTATATAAGAGAACTCAGTAGTGTTAGCAATTCATTACACTGAATATAGCGTACAATTGCCATTCTGAAGTGTCATAATTTAAAATAATTAACTCTCTATGTTTTTGAGCTACAAGAACAACAATTAGTAATAACGTAGAACCCTATATGTGGCATTGTATGCCCAAAACAAATACCAAAGGCTGCACTTTCTCGAAATGGCGGCTGGTGGTTCTATTCTGCCCGTTTAGAGCGAAGTCCTACGACCACATTTGCAAATTCCCGAAACCAGTTCAGCACGAGATAAAACATCTCAGGGTCTATGTGGGAGAAAACAAAAATATAAGTTGGCTTAACTGATCTCGGCAATAGGCAAGGAAGGGAGAGAAGGAGAAATTAAATTATCACAATTTCTTAAAATTATCTAATTTAATTACAATTTAAAAAATTAAAATTAATGCAAAAATCATCATAGCAATCAAAAAAATCATTCACATAAAAATCAACACCAGAAAAATATCCCTAGCCTATAACTTGAAGTTGTTAGCCAGAAATTATTAGTCCATCTGGTATCATTTTCTATCCAAAATGTTCACTCAAAATTTACACTACTTACACAATAGGCGGTCGAGATTAAATTAATAGTTATTCTGACCCCTTTCTGTGCATTGGTCACTTTCATTTATGTTTAAATAAACATATCACTAATGATTATTTATCGAATCTATTAGTTCAGATAGTTAAAGTTTGATAATTTTTGTTTGATTTGAAAAAAAAAAAATATCACTTTCTGTGATTATCAAGAAATTGTGTTCCCAATAATATGGAAATAAATACACAAGTATATCTTGCTGAATTGTTAAGTTCTGAAAAACAACAATATTCGACCACATAATGTCAAAATATTAATATTGTTGCATTATCTTATGTTCCACAGAGCATGTACCACTTAATATTTGTTTCACTTTCTTTTCAGATATTTGATCACTTATTTGTGTACAACATTCACATAATTTTTACCCTAATTATCAATTTTCCATGTTAACAATGTTATCTTTAAATAACCATATTACGTTTGCTCAACAAAAATTGTGGTAAACATTACCACAATAAATTTAAAAAAATATTTAATTATCAAATAATAATTATTATCATCCCTATTCATTCTCAAATATAATTAAGTTCAAAAATAATCATAATAGGCATCACTCCTATTCAAATGGTATTACAGATGATTGACATCTAAGCAATTCAACGTGTACTGAAATTTGTTTATATTATTATTATGCACACTCTAATATTTATTTCTATTCAGGATACGATTAGGTTTTAACAAAACTCTTTTAACTCATAGGCTTAATATTTGGAACTCTGGATAATTGACTCAGGTATTAGAACTGAAATCTTCCGACATAACTTGAATTGGACAGAAATATGGGGCGGTTACTAGACTCATCCCTTCTTTTCACCACTGAGCAACATGTGCTCCAACTAAATCTACTTTCACACGGAAATAGATTTTCCTATCGGACGGCTCTTAGCCTCCATACAACTTCTACATTAATGCCGACACTCAGGCCGCATAATATTCATTATTACCAATAATCATGTCATATGATTTCATATTTTACTACAATTGTGTACTATTTCTATCATACAGATCACCTCCGGAATTATACTCAAGTATTATTAAGATCTTGTGCAATAAAATGTCTTGCAAAACTATTCCTATTTAATCCTGGTCAAAATCCTTTCCCTGCATTTATTTTAACAATACTGCATCCTATTTTATACATATAAGTTATCTCTTAACCTGCTGTTCCTCTATGTATTTCCTTAATTTGTTATGGTGTATTTCAGAAATGGGTCATCTAACCTTCCATTATATTGCTGGCGGACTTTAATTATATTGATGGCAAGATAATTATTTATTTAAACAATCACTATTATGATTATTATTACTGTTGATGAAATGTTTAAACATCGAAATCTAACAATTTATTTAACACTCAAATTATTTATGACAATTGAACCAATTATTTATTATTATTATATCATGGATGATATTTAAATCATGCCACTAAATAATTAAATTATTATTCACCTACACTGAATCATATAAATAATTTAATTTTTGTTTAATTTATAGAATTATTTATAGCATTATATAATTATTTTATATTATCTGAAATTGATATAATTATTATGGAATTATTTTATATTATAATATTGAATATTTATGTCGAATAATTTGAACTATTCAAGCTTTACTAAAAGTATTAATATTCAAAAATTAACTAACTTCATTACGTTACTTGGACATTCTACGACTGATATAAATTTCTCAAAACAAAATTTCACACTGAAAAATATTAGTCGTGGTTCTTGTAACCAATCGTAACGTTAGATATAACTGTCTTCGTAGCGAAAATAGTGTTGATCATTTAGAAATGAATTAATGAAAAGAATTCTCAGTTACTCTACACTAGCAATAATACATGTATAGAATTAGCTCACGTATTCTTGATGTTCATGGTGGTACAGGTCCTTAGTTGACGTCACATTCTAATGGTATTCCTGCTATCATATTAGTATGGCAACTCCCTAGGTCATCTGCCGTCACCATTAGTTCCATTCTTGGGTTGTTCCATCGTTACCCTATCCCATTTTTATTTAACGACACATACTCGCGTTCAAAAATACGCACTGATTAACTTCGCGATAACATTCACGGTTGTCCGACATTATGACTTGTGTCATTTGCGATAGTCCTGTTGTTTTAAACAAATTACTCACTTTCTCAAAGTTCATATTGGAATATTCGTAATGCAGCGTTACGTCTTTGACCACTTGTAACAGTTCAGTGACAAACAGCGACTTGACTTCTACGAACATAATCTTACTATCATGGAGTATTGGAAATCAAAGATGCCTGTTCTAATATAACCTGTGCGAGTAAACAGATATGCTCTGTACACGACTCGTTGAACGAAATCGGTCTCGCTATCGTAGACTAAGCCTGTTTTCGGGTAATGAAGAGTACCTCAAGACATATCTACCAAGAAGATAGCACCCTCTATCCTCCTAATATTGGGTCTTGGATATTCTCCAGCACAATCTGTGCAACATATATGGCCCCACTCGTAGTCTAAATTTTCCAACTCCTGACTGGTATCTCGTGAAATTCCAAGCGCCTAACAGCTGGTTAGTCTCAGAGACTAAGTCCAACTCGCTGACAATAGTGTCTGACTGGTTACTTAACACGTGGTACTACAGACGGTATGACGTTAATACTGCGATTTTTCATGAAGTAATAACATAATGATGGACTAATCGTGTCCCTTTATAGATGTTTAGGGAGCCGAAGTTATCTACAGCAGGCTATTCCAACAGGTGAGCACACCCTGCTGTACCAAAGAATGGGCTTGTTCCTTACTACACGCTTGAAAATATGCTTTCATAAAAGTGCTCATAACTTCAGAAATGCTGGTCCGATTTGCCTCAAACTTCTTCTGGCATTCTTAGAATTCCGTAACCAATAATATCGGATGGGTATCAGACCTCAAATCAACAATTTCATATTATTATCAATGAAGTTCAGAACTTCATCCGCCGGAGCCACAGGTCTGCTCACTAGCGCATTCTCTTGACCCGCGCTACGAACTAGCTGACTCAGCGCGCTCTTCAAACTTCTAAAAGTTGTTCCGCTTTCCTCAGTACAAAAAATACTACGTATTAACTGGCATCCGTAATTCGGTTACACTATGAAAACGTCATGATGGATAATTCAGGTCGTAATTGTGCAATTAAAACGAAACAGTAAGAAAGAAATACCCCAAAAGGGACCTTTGTGAAATAAGTCGTAAGATTATTACAATGGTACGACGCGCAACTGCCATATTGAAAAAATAGAATATAATGTTATTTAAATCAAAGCTAATTAAGCCACAATACCGATAATTCATACTAACGTAGAACCTTGTAAGTGGATTCCTACGACCAAGTGAAAAGAACAGCGACTCCACACATTATCGATGATAGCTTGCCACGGTGGGTGAGTGGATAGCGTGTCGGTCTACTAACCCCAAGATTGCAGGTTCGCCCCTGACCGTGGTAAGTGATTTTTGAATGGCGGCAAAAATACGATACGCATGTCATACGATGTTGGCATGTCAAAGAACCCAATTGAATTCAGTAGGCCGAGTTCATAATGGCAAAATTAATCTCGGGAGTTTCCGCCAGCACAAAGTTCCTCATTTCTCTACTAGAAAGCGCTATTGTGTTCAAGGAGATTAGATATCTAACCTCCTTGACTTTCATAGTCAAGGAACTACGAAATTCGACATGCAAGCTACCCTCTGGGTGTCAAATAGCAAAGCTTGCACCAGGCACCCGAGGCCATACGATATTATTATTATTATCGATGATGGCTGACGTATTTCATTGAATGATATTGACTCACATATAAATGCAACATTTGGTGAGCCGGGAGTACTATATGCAACTATTTGCATTTAGTCTTAAGTATTAAGCTAGCGTAATTCTTAGGAGTATCACACTGAATATACCGGTAAGCAGCCATCTTGAAATTATGAACTTTAAAAATAAATAATTCTGTGTTATTAGAGTACAATAACTACAATTAGTATTCAAGTAGGAAAACGTTTGGTTATTGTATGCCCAAAGAAAAAGAACTGCCTCGCCATATATTCAATATGGAGGCTGATCGAGGCAATAAAACATCAAAATCAATAAATCTGATCCAATAGCACAATTAACACGAAACATTGTAAGAGAGGAGCATCATTTAAGAGACGTCGCTATCATTAATCATAGTACTATCACGTTGCAAATAGAACGCAGCCACCTTCTTGAAAATATAATATATTTATACCGATAAGCCACTATTTATCACTGTTATAACGACGAATCGCAGCAAGTATGTACTGAGCCCGTCAGAGGAGGTTGCCGGGGTACCAACAACCTCAATGGTAGTCCCAGACAATCCCATCTGTCAAACACATGACCGGAGAGGATCGGATGCACTTCTTTCAGGCCAGCACGGCACGAGTATCGTGGTCCCAGAGATATGGGTGCACACATGGAGGTCAATGTCATAGACAGCCAAAGAAACACACCCTTAAAAAGGCAAATCTAAAGAAATCAGAACCACAGGCTTAAGTAAAATCTCGTGAACTTCTTTATTCAATAAAACATACCCCTATCCTACTCCGGAGGGTTTGTTTCGGCTAATCCGCATGCTAATTAAAAAAGAAAATAAAGTGATTAGGCCCTAACTGAAGCTAAGTGAAAACCCTCACGAAAGTCGTCTAATACAAAGGAAAGTAATCAAAAACAACAAAGCTTGGAATATGGCACGTAAGGTAGGTCCTTATGCAATTATAAATAAGACTAATACCTGAATGTACATTTAATTTGATAGCAAAGCAAGGCCTAAGATATGCTGATGCCAATCCCACATTTACATTTACGTTACATTAGGTTAGCTAAATCCTGTCATTAAGAGAATGAATTACGACGATGGACCTTAGTTAGCAAATAATTATTTCAAATCTAGTATGACAACCAATGCCTATGCAAAAAAAAAAAAAAATGCCTAAGTACAACACAAATGCAGAAACAATTGGGTAAACAGTGGGTACAAGATATGTAAATGAGGCACTAAAACATATACAGGGTGTCCCACCTAACTCTGCGACCTCTAATATTATCAAAATGAAACATGATATGAAAAATCTAGTTGCGCAGGAATGTAGCCACGTCAGGGGGTCACACAATAGGAGGATATGCACAATCCAGGAAATTATAACAATATCATTTTCAACGCAAAGTTACCTTTTTAAATGGAACATACGTGTTTTTTCTAGCAAAATCATAAGTAAACATACAATTATTGATAACAGAATTGGTTTCACTTCTCTAAACCTCGTACTTTGTTGTAGAGGACAGTAAAGGAGACACTGTTTGGTGCGGTATCATAGGCAACCGTATTGTAGGTCCCTATTTTTATCAGGGAACACTGAACCGACAGCGATATGCATCATTTCTTCAAGACGTGTTAGCCCTTCTCATGGAGGACGTGGGATTGGAAACTCGTGTATCAATGTGGTTCCAGCACAGTGGTTCTGAACCCGTAGGAGTCTGCGGACCAGTCAGCCTAAAATTGAATCATGTACGGACCACCCCCTCCCCCCAATGCACCTTATCAGTTGTAACCGTTCCTCAACAACCCTTATTTTAAAGATATTTCAATTCAAACACTGATAGTCATCGCCGCGAATACATTCGGACGATTCTTGTTCTACGCATATCACTTCCGAAATCCCCATTTATTGGCCACTTTTTTATACGTGCTGGTGGACCCTTTTCACCCGCGGACCACTCCCGAGGCACTCGCGGACCACCGGTTAAGAACCACTGTTCCAGCATGATGGGTGCCCCGCACATTTCGCACGTGTTACCAGAGATGTAATGGATGCGAAGTTTCCAAATTGGTGGATAGGACGCGGTGGTCCTGTGGGATGGCCAGCACGGTCCCCCGATTTGACGACATTAGACTCCTTTCTCTGGGGTGCATTGAAAGATGGAGTCTATCAGGAAGTCCCAACTACAATGGCGAATATGCAACAGCGTATTACTGCGGCATGTGCGGAAATATCTGTGGAAATACTGGGATCAGTACAACGCTCCCTTGTTCACCGTCTAAAGAAGTGCATTGATGCAAACGGTGGTCAGATTGAACATCTGCTGAAGTGACACAGTTTCATCGGTTAAGATGTTACTGCTTACTTGTCAATGCCTTTTCCTTGCTGGATGTAATTTAAAAACATGGCGTTCCTTTAAGCTATAGGCCACAAGTTTGTTTAGGAAATCGGTAATTGTACCTTTTGTACTACGTGTACAGTTCTACACTTGTGTTAAACGTGACAAACAGTGTCCCCATTGCCATCCTCTACAACTTGAGTTATTTCAGAAGGTACCAGGTTTAGAGAAGTGAAACCAATTCTGTTATCAATAATCGTATATTAACTTTCGATTTTGCTAGAAAAAACATGTATGTTCCATTTAAAAAGGTAACTTTGCGTTGAAAATGATATAGTTATAATTTCCTGGATTGTGCATATCCTCCCATTGTGTGATCCCCTGACGTGGCTACATTCCTGTGCAAGTAGATTTTTCATATCTTGTTTCAATTTGATAATATTTGAGGTCGCAGAGTTAGGAGGGACACCCTGTATTTCTTATTAACAAGCCTTCCTCCACAGAATAATTTATGTTTGCAATTAATCGTCATCTAATTGTATGTTTGATGATGGTGGCGACAGCGCAATAAGAACTACGTCTTAGGTCACATGAGTATTGTGGACCCCAAGTTACGAACTTCCGGTTCGTCACGCCACTCCGTAGTCTTCACATATAGTGTCAGCTAGACAAATGATCATTTCCTAGTGGAAATTATTCCCATTTATGGCGTCAGCCAGTAAACAGTATGCAGGTCCGAGCTTAATCTCAAATCTATAAGCCTTAATTGGTTAATAATTTAGAGAAGTGATATTTTATGTTTTCCTTTAGGAATAGATTAAGGTTCATAGTAGGTTTATGACGACTGCCTGATCCATGGTACGGGCTAAATGATAGTGAGTCTCCACGGAGTACTTCACTAGAACAACCTTGACTTAACGTCAACAATAGCATGAGTTAACACAGACTTGGCAAAAATGCCACAGTCAGCAGCGCACAGCTTACTAACAAATCATCGGAACGAGCCTGGAAAAAAGCTTTTTTTTAGCGTATGGCTTTTAGTGCCGGGAGAGTCGAAGGACATGTTCGGCTCGCCTGTTTTGTAGCTGCTTCGAGACGGACACCCAATGGGTGAGATACAAGTACCGTTGGTGAGGGAAGTGGCAATGTAAGGACGAGGAGTTGGAAGGTAGCGGCTGTGGCCTATAGTTAGGGACCAACCCTGGCATTTTCCTGGAAGGAAGATGGGAAACCACAGAAGACCATCTTCAAGGTTGCCGGCGGGGGGATTCGAACCTTTTCGCCTCCCGGATGTGAGCGACTGCCAGCAGTCATGCCGTAACGACCACGGCTTACTCACCCGGTAACGCTTCAGTGACTCTCCGGTATACATTAACAGACAGGTCAGAGATACCAGTTCATCTCACGACGGTGCGACGAAGGCACTACAATTATAGTTGTCTAACCTGATACTCCGTAGTCCATGATCAAATGCAAAAATTAAACCATCTTCTAATCCTAAAGGTGCATAAAATAACGTACAATCCAAAAGCCCGCATTAAATGGTGGTTTACAAATACCTGTGACATAATGTCACTGTTTACGGTACAGCTCAACAGGTGATGACCTACATAAAGAAGCTGGCCTTGAACTGAGTCAAGTATCCCACTCCGCTCACAATAATGTGACGTCAGGATCTGTCACAAATATTCAATACCTTGACTAACTGGAAGTGTGGCATGATGGGGGCTACTCATTTCTCCAAGCAGTGAAGGGGCACGTCTCCGCCCACAAAGCAAGAGAAAAATACACTTTTTTAGGCTGTTATTCCTTTCAAAAGTTCAATGCGTTGGTGTAAGTGTCCTCATCTAAAACTTCACTCCTTACTCTGCCTCATACTGCAGCAAAAATACGCAGTAGAATGATACTACACGCTGGGCGAACCAAACGCATTAATTATGAAGATGCAACTGCACACTGGAGTGCTTTGAACCTTTGACAGACATCACACTTCTATCATATTAACAAGATTGCCTTAATAACTGAATTGTCTACGCTATGACGCAAATTATAACAAAATACACGCAACCACTATGATCTTGAGTTCTGTGAAATGATACCATTGAAGTTTAGAGTTCGACGCCAAGCTGATGTATTTACAATAACTCTAACAACATCTGTTCAAACTGGAACATTGCAGCTTCTGAGCTTTCAATGAGAATATAAACTCAATCACGAAAATGTCCTAGTTACATTCAGCTAGAAAATGATACGAGGCAAATAAACAGCGGCGTACCACCAAAACTAAGAGAGAGGGTGTCGTGTAAAAATGCCAGGATGTCCTAACCATCCACTTAAGTTTCAAACAAGCTGAATTATAGAAACAGCTCAACAGCTGTGGGCACGATTACCAGGTTTCAGTCTCGGCATGATAATACACCGACTAGAAGTGCACCAATTGGAACTTAATCCAACTACCAGGTGACTCACGGGCATAAGAAAAAAAATGCTCTCCAAATAAACACACAAAAATAACTAAATAACCCTACCTAATTGATTGTCATGAGTACGGTTGATTGAATGACTACAAATCTAACTCTACCGCAACGAATCCGTACAAGAAATAAAATGCAGTAACTCACAGAACCATTGTCACCTCTTTCCTGGCATGGATTAAAGGGGTAATTTATTCTAGAGATAGGATGGATAAATTCCTGGCTGACCAACCAATCCTTGGTTCAGTACCAGTCTTCTTCGACCTCCTGGCTTCCCCACGAGTAGCAGGGTCCTCATGGTAGTGGTTATCATGGCTCCACAGATGAATTGGCCATGTTCCTTCTGGTCAGTAGATTTCCATTAGCGAGATGCGGCCTTCCTCCAGAACATCTTTCTCAAATTTGGAGTTTTACACCATCGTTACCAAAGCAGATAGTGGTAATGAATTATACCGGGGCACGTGGGTGCAAATATGGCACATGGTAGACACAATGAAAATTCACACGTGTCCACAGATTTTACAGTAATTATCACAGCACAGAAAATAACTCACTGGTTTTAAACGTTTGCAGACTGATTGATAATAAATGGCCATGCACTGGTCTGCTTCACTGAGTCTAAAATCACAGATACGGTAATTTTCCTCACAGAAGTTACAACTTTATCAATCCTGGTGCATCTGAACAATCGCACATAATTGAAATGTCGCATATAGCGCAACGAAGATAGTTATTCAGCTAGCACGACTCGTAGTAAAGGTGCTTAAATATACATCAGCAGTTCACTGGTATTTCATGTCCGTAGACCTCAAAGAGTTTTCAACCACCTCGCGGTGACAATGAAAAATCACCATGTGCAAGTGAAAAATGTGACTTACAAAATTTGCACTAAATCACTGAATTTCACAAAATAAACTGCGCAACTATGCGTCTTACGATTTGCTAGCACACTATTGGCACTTGTACAACCACGATGCTGATGGATAGAAATTCCTTCACTACATGGGTGGACTTGTAACTACGGGTACTCAGACCCTAACAAAATCACGTCCTATTGGACGGTCTCCAACGTAGTGTGCAGTGAATCCTGGGATGACAATCCTCGTTCACGGAAGTAAGTTAGACGGTGAGCAACTAATTAAATAATCTCACATATCCGCGATGTCAATACAATTACTTTAGTAACTAAATACACATCCATGTGTTTCGTTGATGCAGAATTGCATAATAATGATGGCAGAGGTTTATAAAATCGAAATCTGTAATAAGGAGTACTCTGAGTAAAGTCAAAAAAGTGTTTGACTTACTAGCGGACCTCGCACAAGCTCGCGGGTGCGTTCAGCGCTACGGCATGATACTTGAGCATATTGTTATAGAAAATATCACCAGGCCATGAGCTCAGCGGGATCATATAACTCTCCGTGGTTTGAAATAAAAATGTAGGGATTGCATTTTTATTTGCTCGAGACTCTGACTTAATTCTGGTTATATTTTTTTCCTAGAGACATCCCGGGCTGGTTATGCTCGGGCGACTCCTCCGGAAGAGTTTGAAATGCCCTCGACGTTCGGTTGGGATCCACCTCTTCGGACTGTTACGCATTTGGCGGATATACTCCTTTCTCTCCTGCGCTCTTCCACGCCAGTCTGGATCTACATTATAGCGGGGATCGCGGTCACGGCGATAGCCTCCACTATACCAGCAGTCTCTTTTAATACTTCCTGATCGCTGGTTGCGGGGTGTGTTCACGTTCCCTCGGCGGTCGTTGTTTCCTTGGCGACGGTCATCATTCGCCCTGTTATCGAATTTGCGGTTCCATTGAGTTCGATAAGTTTGACGTTCTCTGTCATAAGGTACCCGATTCCACGATTGGCGATTGGGTCCAGAGTCGGCTTGCTGATAAGGCGTATTCTTGACCTGCGTTGCCTTTGGCGTTTGTGATACCTTGCCAACGGTCGTCACATTTACGTTTCTGGTGTCTCCCCTAGGTCTATGTATTGCGAATTGTTCGCTACTTGAGTCGAGCTACCTCAAGATTTGGTCACATTCGAGAAATGATTGCGCTCCAGCAGCGATCAACACCCTCTGGACATCTGCTGGATACTGCCTTGTCACGGTGTTTATCAGTTCCTGCTCAGACAAAGGTGGCTGCTGGGTAGATTATTAGCTTGAGGATAACCTAACCCCCAAGGGAAGATGATGAAGAAAAAGAAGTGGGTTTCGGACTGGAGAAAAAGGATGGAGAAATAGGAAGAGAGTTTGACATAAGTTATAACTAAGAGTTCTTGCTCAAATGCAACAAAAAGTGGAACCGTTGTTAATTTTACTTGTGAGGTTTTTAAAGTTAAGCCCATAGGAAGAGTAAGGGAAGACAGGATCTTGCCTAATAGTTCTTTTAGAGAAATGATAAATCAAAAGAACAAATCTTAATTTATTTAACAATGTAAAAGGAAGTAGTTTTTGTAACAAATATATAATTTTGATTTTTATAAACAATTGGGTTCGCAGACCTCCAAAAACATCTAAAGCTTGCGCCAGGCAATTGATAATTCTTTGGGTTTTAAACCTTTTAAATGCTTTAAAATCTTCGTAAGGTTTTGAAATGGCTAAAATGAATAAATGAAAAATTTAAAGATAACTGACGTAATTAAAGTTAAACAATAAATCAAGTACAAGGTGTGAACTTTAAGGATTTCTAGATAAGTATCTTAGAAATATGAACAACTTCGGAAGTAACAACAAAAAAAGGAAGAAATGAAATAGAAGTTTCTATAACTTCTTGTATTGATACAGAAATAATTGGGTTGATTATACATAGGAGATTATACAAATAGGGCAGGTCACTTATTGTGAAACCTGAAGAGAAAAATTGAAAGGAAGTTTCTAGAACTCCTATGTTTAAGTAGGGATCACGATAAAAATGGGGCAAGTTTCCCTTTCGTGAAACCTAGAGATAACTCAATTTCGAGTTGAAAGAATTGGATTCCCCCATTAGAAGGGAGAAACAATATAATTTAAGTTGTGTACTAGACACGAAGTTTTACAGAAATTAATTCGTTATACATGGAGCAAATAATGGAGGGCACTATTGTTGAGTGACACCTCATTGAAAAAAGACCTAAAGTAACAATTTTATTATTTTAGTTTGTTAGTAAAGGGTTTGGGAAAGGTCAAATGGTATTGTGGAAAAGTGTTCATGGCCGTATTTATTGCACTCGGACGAGCGCGACGCGGATGAAAAGTGGAACAGGCACTGTTTTCACTATAGTCTGTTGATATAGTTGAAGAGTTCACTGTAGTAGCACAAAAAGTTGATAGCAAGAAATTTATTGCAATGGTGGAAAATAACTAGTTACACTAGATGTACGAGAGTCTATTGCTTGAAAAACTTGTAGGTTATAGTTGAATGCACCAGAAAAATCCCAACGGCGGAAGAAAAATTAGATACTGATTAGCAGTTCATAAGGAAGATTCCTTAGTTTGAAAAAGTATTCCCATATGTGAGTGGAAAATACATGACAGTATAACTGGTAGATAGAGTGCAAGTTCTGGAAGGTTCCAGAGCAATGATGACTTGTTTAAATTGGGTAGAGAATCTCTCGGCGGAAAACTAGGTTATATAGACAGTGGGTATTTTGGAAATATCCCTCGATGTGAGATAGCATCTCAGAAAATCTTTCATTTTGAAAGTTAGACTTGATAGTTTAAGTTTGATCAAGAAGATCTCTAGAAAGCAGTTATTTTATCACATAGCAACTTTCACTGTCTATAAAATCCAAATAAAAGCATTGAGCATTTTAAAAGCGATGAGAATGAGGTTAAAACATGAAGTCGGTACTTATCTTTGCTTCATGAAGAAGGCGATGTTGCTGTTGACGGTTGGTTCTAAAATTCGAACATAGCGTCGAATTTAAAAGTTTGCCCCTTGAGTGGAGGAGGCGAGCTTTAGTTAAGCTCTAACTGACTGGTTTGACTTCCGACGTACAAGTGAGGGCTGCTAGACGCAGCGAAAGTACACTAGCCTAGACGGCATCTCCAACAAGAAGTTGAGTGCACTTGAGAGAGTGAGCGGTTGCTCATGGCACGGAGACAAGTCGAGAAGAAGTGTGGAAGTGACCGAGCGAGCGAGCAGCGCGCGCGGAGAAGCGAGCAGTAGGAGGAGGCGAGAAGAGGGGGAAGTGGACGAGTAAGGGGAGGAAACAAAGAGGTTATACATAAACATGAAAAAAAATTATAAAAACAAAATTCTTCTTGGAGCGGTGTCTTCACGGAGTAGTTTGTTGGTGAAGAACACGACGCCCTGCGGATTAATGTAGAAGTCTTCATGGCTTGAAGCAATGGAAGTTCGGAAGGCAGCGATGGGACGCTGTCAGGCTGGTTCGACGGAATATGCGTTTCTGTAAAAACACTGACAGAAAAAATGAACAAACGCACGGGGTAAAAAGGAGGTAACAGTTCGATGTTGGTGTGTGCGGGAAAGAAATGTAAATAAATGGACTGATATAAAGTAATGAAGGACAGCAAAAGATAATTCTTTCTTTCCGTGTATTTTCTAAAATACACCATGTTGGGGGACAACAGCAAACACCAGCAAAGAACAAGAACGCAATATCAAAGAGGTCTTATAATAAACACATTGGTAGTAGAGATCATTCTTTCTCTGACTCTTCCCTTCCCTCCTGGGTAACAATCGGTCATATCGCCAAAGATCTATGCTAGAGGGAGAAAGGGAAAAGGGGGTGGCACCTATGAGGAGCTGACCAGGTGTAACTGGAAGCAAGTTATCAGGGTAATTAGAATGCGGGGGCGACGGGCGCGAATTAACAACGCTGTCAATCACAAAGTAGCTAGAAGCTGCGAGAAATAAAGCTCTAGTGAAGATCGCGACAAGATGCGAAAGGAGTGTTAACAAATTTAAACAAAGCGTATAGAAACAAGTACATCGAATAAGGATAAGAATATTCCAAATAATCAAAGGGACTATGCGAGTAGAAGGCAAGAGCGCCATAGGTAACAACAATCTAGTAGCCATAAACAATGACCTTAAGTAATAATAAGCATCAAAAGGGTTAATCAGAAAAATACTTAAGTCAACAAGAAACATGACGTAACAAGCTTAGATGCAAAAACACATCGAGTGTAACGACGAGAAAAAACAAGTTTGTTTAACAATGAACATTAAAAGTGCAAAATATGTAAGCAGGGTGCAATACATGAGCGCATAAAAAATGCAACGATGTTATGAAACAAGGATCGAAACAGCTAAAGAATACGAATGTGAGCAAGTGGGAGAGATAGGTAAACACGACCTTGGCCCACATAGTACAGCGAGATAACGAATATAAATAGCTGAAAGAGTCCTTGACCAGAACAAGTTTACTTTGGTAAGGAGGTGAGCAGCTTCTGAAATTACGGGAGCAACTCGCAAGACAATGGTTGGCAGTCAGCCAAAGTTGAGATAAAGAAAACTTGCTCTGACCTTTGTCAAGCATAGAGGAAGTAAACGGCAGCTTGGCCTTACCCGAGCTTGTATACAAACGAGATTGACAAACAAGCAGTTCAAAATAAACAAACAAAGCAAGTGCAATCAGCCGAGACTTAAAGCGGAACTTCAAGTATCACGTCATGCAGTCATCTGTAGCTTGGGTGTGAAAAACCAACTTAAAGACATATGAAATAATGCAAGTAATCAATTTCGCATAATTTTGAGGATCACGGAATCCGACTATTTTCAAAAGAAAAAAGCTTAATTCTTCTGAACAAAGAAGAGAAGCTGGGACATTGAGAAGGAGTTTATGCGTAAGAATAGTTTTTCTAGATGCTAGAGAACTCAGATATTCAAGCGGTTTCAAAAGCGGCTTCCGAGTATGAGGAATAGGGAAGGAGGCGGCCATGGCCATCCTACTAAATAGCGAGCTAAGTGAAACATAGCTTACAGCGAAATTATGGTGATTGATAGCCATGATTTTACACAAGGGGAAGATAGTTTTCGATAGAAAGTTTAAACAATTACCTAATACAAAAAATGACATGAGAAGGTAAACCAAGTGACCCAAGGCGAGGCGAACTTAAATTGCCATTTTGTGCGGAATTAAGGCAAAACCATTTAAACAACTTACAAATGTAACTGCTATTAGGAAAATGAAATGTGGAACCCTGAATGTTGGATCGATGACTGGGAAAGGAAGAGAGGTTGTGGACCTAATGATGAGAAGAAAAATTGGAGTTCTGGGTGTCCAAGAAACTAGGTGGAAGGGTAATAAAGCAAGAGAGCTTGGAAGTGGCTTTAAATTGTCGTACAGTGGAGCAAACAGAGCGGGAAGAAATGGTGTTGGAATTATCCTGGCTAACGATTTGATCCCCTCTCTAGTCAGTGTAAACAGAAGAAGTGATCGCTTGATGTGTGTGAAGCTGTGCCTTGGGGAAGGGTTTACCATTGTAAGTGCCTATGCTCCTCAAGTTGGCTGTGAGGAGGAAGAAAAAGATGGTTTTTGGAGGGACCTGGAGCAGGAACTTTCTAGTATATCAGCAGATGAAAGGGTATTTCTAGGCGGAGATCTAAATGGACATGTTTCCACCAGTGTGGAAGGGGAAGTAGTGAGGAGAGTGCATGGAGGCTGGGGATTTGGTACGAGAAATGAGGAGGGTGAGAGAGTGCTAAGTTTTGCCTTGGCATTAGATCTAGCAATATGAAACACCTTCTTCAAGAAAAACGAAAGGCAATTGGTGACCTACAAAAGTGGAGGAAGAGAGAGCCAAATAGATTTCCTTTTGTGCAGAAGAATGCATTGAGTTAAGAATTGTAAAGTTATTGTGGGGGAACATGTTACACCACAACACAGAGTGCTAGTTATTGATTATGAATTCACGGGCATTAAGAAAAGAACAGCAAGGATAATTACTCCAAGAATTAAATGGTGGAAATTGAAAGATCCTATTTTGAGAAGTGAATTCAAGGAAAAGGTGTTGCAAGGAACACGGCCAGTGGAAGGAGTGCAGAGATGGTGGACAGTAAATGCAGAAGCAATCAGGAAAGCAGGTGTAGAAGTTTTGGGGAAGACGTCTGGGAAAGGTGCTCCTCTGGATAAAGAAACATGGTGGTGGAATGATGTGGTTCAGGATGCCATCAAGGCAAAACGACAAGCAAAAAAGAAATGGGATGAGTCTGGAAATGACGAAGACAGAGAACACTACAGAAAGGCAAATAAAGTTGTGAAAAGAGCTGTAGGGAAGGCAAAGACAGCTGCATGGAAGGAAGTCTATGAAGAACTAGAGACCACAGAAGGGGAGGCCAAGCTTTTCAGAATCGCTAAGGCACGAGACAGGGCTTCAAAAGATCTCACACACATCAGGCAGATGAAAAGTGAACAAGGAATTGTAATTCAAGAGCATATTAAGAAGAGATGGGAGGAATATTTTGAAAAGTTACTAAATGAGGAAAATGCCCGGCTTGTGTTTGAGGATGGTATCCCAAATCACAACGTAATAACTGGCATATGCAGGGAAGAGGTTGTAACTGCTATTAGGAAAATGAAATGTGGAAAAGCATCCGGCCCCGATGAAATTCCAGTGGAGGCTTGGAAATGTCTGGATGAAGAGGGCTTAGATATGTTGTGGAATCTATTCCAACAGGTACTTCAAGAGGAAGTAATGCCCAAGGAATGGCGGGAGAGTACCATAATTACCATTTATAAGGAGAAAGGTGACATTCAGGATTGTGCAAATTACAGAGGAATAAAACTCATGTCGCACACAATGAAGATCTGGGAGAAAGTTATTGAAAGTAGGTTTCGGGTGGAGACGACAATAGGAGATGAACAGTTTGGATTTATGCCGGGAAAGGGAACAACAGATGCTATTTTTGCACTTAGGCAGGTCATGGAAAAGCACAGGGAGAAGAGAAAAGAACTACATATAATGTTCATAGACCTAGAGAAAGCGTATGATCGAGTGCCCCGTCAGGAGGTATGGAGATGCATGAGATGCAAGGGAGTACCGGAGAAGTATGTGCGCATTGTTCAGGATATGTACCGTGGAGCAAGGACACGAATTAGAAGCAGTGTAGGATTGTCAGATACTATACAGGTTCAAGTAGGTCTTCACCAAGGATCTGCACTAAGCCCCTATATTTTTGATCTAATAATGGATGTCTTCTCTGAAAACTTAAGAGAACCAGCTCCTTGGTGTATGCTATTTGCAGATGATATTGTCTTATGTAGCACACACAGGGAAGAGATGGAATATAAACTGGAATGCTGGAGAAGAGCCATAGAGGACAGAGGCCTTAAAATCAGTAGGAATAAGACCGAATACCTGTGCCTTGGAGGAACTGGAAATGAAACTATTCAGATGGATGGTAGCCAGCTACAGGCAAGAAACAGTTTCAAGTATCTGGGATCCACTGTATCTATCGATGGCAATCTAGATCTGGAAATTACCCACTGAATTCAGGCTGCCTGGTTAAACTGGAATAGGTTATCTGGTGTTCTCTGTGACAGGAGACTGAATATCCAAGTAAAGAGTAAAGCATATAAATGTGCAGTGAGACCTGCAATGCTATACGGAGCAGAAACTTGGCCAACAGTGAAGTCACAGTGCAAGCGACTGGAAGTAGCTGAAATGAAGATGCTAAGATGGATGTGTGGTGTTACAAGGAACGATCACATCAAAAACACCTTCATACGAGGCAGCGTAAAAGTGACTGAAATATCAAAAAAGGTGCAAGAAAGTAGTTGCTCTGGTATGGCCACATTAAGCGCAGGGATGAGAGTTATGTAGGAAGGCGAGTGCTTGGTCTGGAGGTGGAAGGCAAGAGGGAAAGAGGCAGGCCTAGAAGAAGATGGATGGACTGCGTGCATGATTATCTCCGGGAGAAGCAGTTAACAGAAGACACTATTTGGGACCGAGGAAAATGGAAACGACTTGTCAGGAACGTCGACCCCGCATGAACGGGAAAAGACGAAGTAGAAGAAGAAGAAGAAATGTGACGTAGTTGTATACAATGAGACATCGTTTCGGCAAGTGTTTTTCAAATGTATTGAGGTCGGAAACATAAGTGTTCTCTTTTTCAGAAAAGGGATTTATATCAGCGTTCACGAAATGATATTGCGATTAGGTTTGAAGACTGGGATGTTGTATTTGACCAGTGACAACCCAACCAAAATCGTTGTCTCTGGCGACCACGTTTGAAGATAGCCTACGGGTTTGTTTACGAAGGCAATTCCAGAAAATATTGGCACTGAAAAGTGTCAGGCCTCGGCAGCCGGCACAGTCCATATCCTCGCCGCTAGTTAGGGGCTTCATTCATTCCATTCCTGACCCGGTCGGAGACTGGAAGCAGGCTGTGGATTTTCATTTTCATTGGCACTGAAAAGTATATCAATGGGGCCTTGAGCATTAAACTGAGGATCAGCTAACCTTAAATGCGAAGGAATCTTTAAACCGGAAGTATTAATAGAGCTGCTAGGAGTGTCCTTGTCATTACTGGTAAGAATGAGACAGTTTAAGTTAAGATTGGTATTTCTTTGACAAATGTCTCTGATTTTCAATTTTGAAGACTGCAAGGCTTGAGTTTTCAAATTGTCAATGCCGGATACATTGATGGAAGTAGGTGATGAAGAAAGACCTAGTTTTTAAATTAACGATTGCGAAACAAAGTTGTGAGTTGAAGCGGAGTCAAGAAGACCGCGGGTTCGAAACCAATTTCCAAATTTATCTTGGATTTCACATTGTACAGTGGACAAAAGGACTTGCGCACTGTGAGAAGTTTCGGCGTTAGAAATGCAGGAAGAAGCATTAGTTTGTTCGGAGCTGCTCTGCATGGAGTTTGAAGAAGCAGGTACTAGTGACCTCGATTGATCATGAAAGTGCAGTAAAGAATGATGCGGTCTTTTGCAATGAAAACAGAGTTTCGAAGACGTACAATTAGAAGCAGAATGCTTAGGTGACAGGCAGTTATGGCAATATTTATTATTGAAGACAAACTTCCTTCTGTCTTCAACAGGCAATTCTTTAAAGGATTTGCACGAGTACAAAGTGTGAAACTTTTTACAGAGCGTGCATTTTAAAGATTTGTTGAGCGGCCTAATATGTTATCTTGGATGGTTGAAAGAGGCAGAACGAGTTTGCTTGTTCTCGACAGCAGAGGACTAGTTTCGACTCTTTCGCACTGAAATGAGAGTGCTGTAAGTACTTGGCATCCGCTGTTCAGAAACGAGATGAGATGCTCTAAAGAATGCTCATCCTTGCGAGTGAGTTCGATTTCCCAAGCCTATAATGTTGAAAAGTCGAATCTGGATGTAGCTAGATGAATATGGGCGGTGTCCCAAGTTTGGACTGGTTGCTTGAGTTGATATAACGCTCTAACATGTAATTGCATGGAGTCTAACAGGTCTCATAAAGAGGTGACGTCCTTAGGTTTTACGACTGGCAAGTTGAACAGGCAGCGAATGTGGCGAGCAACACACAAACGTAAGTTACCATATCTCTCTTTAAGGAGATTAAAGGCGATGTGGTAGTTATCTGCGCTTAAAGGCAGTGACTCAACCAAGGCCAAGGCCTGGCCTTCCCAGGACGAACGCAAGAAATAGAACTTGCGGATAACGAGAATGCCTCTGTTTTCATGAATAAGGGAGCAGTAAAGTTCGTAAAAGGAATACAATTCACCTTTTTCGCCTGAGAAGTGAGGTAGGCTTATCTTTGGAAGTAAATGTTTCGGTTTGTCCTTATGAACTGAAGCGGGTGCGAATTGGGCCGGATTGATGACCCTAGTGTCCGGTTCTGAGATACTGCGGATCAGATGGTGGGCCTTGGCAATCCCTTCAAAATACAAGGGTTCAACCTCGTCCCGATCCGATTGAAGTTCTGGGCAAGCGGATTCAATGTCGGTTTGAATTTGATTATAGTAATCGTAGGACCGTTCGTACTATTTAAGGCGTTGTGTCAAGACGTCTAGATCACAATCAGCGGGATTTATTTTATTAATGAAATTTCTAAATCTGGTGAGTTGCCCTTTGTAGGAAGAACGTCTGGCAATGAGAGTTTCATCCTTTTCAGTTGGCATAACGAAATGGGTAAATTGAAGTTTAACGTACGAATCTGTAGCGAGATTTTGAAAATGCTGTCAGGTTGGCACCAGAAGACAGGTTGCAAGTAAGACAGGCTGAAAAAGACAGGAACGATCTCTATCACATTTACCAGCTTTGCACTGCGAAGTTATAGCTGAAAAATTCAAAGCAGATATTAATGATTTGCAAAATATTGTCAAATGGACTTTGAACAATGAATAACGAATAGATTCTCATAAATAGACTCTGAGAAATGGACTCTCCCGGGTTTCTGGGACAAATTTTGGGTAGATTATTAGCTTGGGTATAACCTAACCCCCAAGGGAAGATGATGAAGAAAAAGAAGTGGGTTTCGGACTGGAGAAAAAGGATGGAGAAATAGGAAGAGAGTTTGACATAAGTTATAACTAAGAGTTCTTGCTCAAATGCAACAAAAAGTGGAACCGTTGTTAATTTTATTTGTGAGGTTTTTAAAGTTGAGCCCATAGGAAGAGTAAGGGAAGACAGGATCTTGCCTAATAGTTCTTTTAGAGAAATGATAAATCAAAAGAACAAATCTTTATTTATTTAACAATGTAAAAGGAAGTAGTTTTTGTAACAAATATATAATATTGATTTTTATAAACAATTGGGTTCGCAGACCTCCGAAAACATCTAAAGCTTGCGCCAGGCAATTGATAATTCTTTTGGTTTTAAACCTTTTATATGCTTTACAATCTTCGTAAGGTTTTGAAATGGCTAAGATGAATAATTGAAAAATTTAAAGATAACTGACGTAATTAAAGTTAAACAATAAATCAAGTACAAGGTGTGTACTTTAAGGATTTCTAGATAAGTAACTTAGAAATATGAACAACTTTGAAAGTAACAACAAAAAACAGGAAGAAATGAAATAGAAGTTTCTATAACTTATTGTATTGATACAGAAATAATTGGGTAGATTATACATAGGAGATTATACAAATAGGGCAGTTCACTTATTGTGAAACCTGAAGAGAAAAATTGTAAGGAAGTTTCTAGAACTCCTATGTTTAAGTAGGGATCACGATAAAAATGGGGCAAGTTTCCCTTTCGTGAAACCCAGAGATAACACACTTTTGAGTTGAAAGAATTGGATTCCCCCATTAGAAGGGAGAAACAATATAATTTAAGGCGTGTACTAGACACGAAGTTTTACAGAAATTAATTCGCTACACATGGAGCAAATAAGGGAGGGCAGTTATGTAGAGTGACACCTCATTGAAAAAAGACCTAATGTAACAATTTTATTATTTTAGTTTGTTAGTAAAGGGTTTGGGAAAGGTGAAATGGGATTGTGGAAAAGTGTTCCTGGCCGTATTTATTGTACTCGGACGAGCGCGACGCGGATGAAAAGTTGAACAGGCACTGTTTTCACTATAGTCTGTTGATATAGTTGAAAAGTTCACTGTAGTAGCACAAAAAGATGATAGCAAGAAAGTTATTGCAATGGTGGAACATAACTAGTTACACTAGATTTACGAGAGTCTATTGCTTGAAAAACTTGTAGGTTATAGTTGAATGCACCAGAATAATCCCAACGGAGGAAGAAAAATTAGATATTGATTAGCAGTTCATAAGGAAGATTCCTTAGTTTGAATAAGTATTCCCATATGTGAGTGGAAAATACATGACAGTATAACTGGTAGATAGAGTGCATGTTCTGGGAGGTTCCAGACCAATGATGACTTGTTTAAATTGGGTAGAGAATCCCTCGGCGGAAAACTAGATTATATAGACATTGGGTATTTTGGAAATATCCCTCGATGTGAGATAGCATCTCAGAAAATCTTTCATTTTGAAAGTTAGGCTTGATAGTTTAAGTTTGATCAAGAAGATCTCTAGAAAGCAGTTATTTTTATCACATAGCAACTTTCACTGTCTATAAAATCCAAATAAAAGCATTGAGCCTTTTAAAAGCGATGAGAATGAGGTTAAAACATGAAGTCGGTACTTATCTTTGCTTCATGAAGAAGGCGATGTTGCTGTTGACGGTTGGTTCTAAAATTCGAACATGGCGTCGAATTTAAAAGTTTGCCTCTTGAGTGGAGGAGGCAAGCTTTAGTTAAGCTCTAACTGACTGGTTTGACTTCCGACGTACAAGTGAGGGCTGCTAGACGCAGCGAAAGTACACTAGCCTAGACGGCATCTCCAACAAGAAGTTGAGTGCACTTGAGAGAGTGAGCGGTTGCTCATGGCACGGAGACAAGTCGAGAAGAAGTGTAGAGGTGACCGAGCGAGCGAGCAGCGCGCGCGGAGAAGCGAGCAGTAGGAGGAGGCGAGAAGAGGGGGAAGTGGGCGAGTAAGGGGAGGAAACAAAGAGGTTATACATAAACATGAAAAAACTTTATAAAAACAAAATTCTTCTTGGAGCGGTGTCTTCACGGAGTAGTTTGTTGGTGAAGAACACGACGCCCTGCGGATTAATGTAGAAGTCTTCATGGCTTGAAGCAATGGAAGTTCGGAAGGCAGCGATGGGACGCTGTCAGGCTGGTTCGACGGAATATGCGTTTCTGTAAAAACACTGACAGAAAAAATGAACAAACGCACGGGGCAAAAAGGAGGTAACAATTCGATGTTGGTGTGTGCGGGAAAAAATGTAAATAAATGGACTGATATAAAGTAATGAAGAACAGAAAAAGCTAATTCTTTCTTTCCATGTATTTCCAAAAATACACCAGCTTCAGACAACGTAACCTCACTAATTGCCCCGAAAAGTAGTTCGCATAGCGTGTCGGTGTCGCAGAACTGTAAATCTTAGTGTGCATTTCAGCTCTGATGGATTGATGTATGTCGCTCGACCAGTACGTCCATAATAATGCCGCGCAGAAGTCCTGATACCCCCGAAAATGAGTATCTGAAGGCTTTGAACCACGTGCTTGCTGGCCCGTCAAGCAGACGTTTAATCTCCCAGAGCTCCCTCTCAGAAGTAACCATTGTATCTCTTAGGTAACTCTCCACATTAGCTAAGAACTCTACTGGCGTAATGCCTCCACCAGTCCCCGGGAAATGAGCAGGTTGCTCTCCTCGTGTTCTTATGATCATTACGTTTCCGCTGTGTTGCGTGGCGTCGGTGTAAAAATTAGTGTATCATAACGCGGTTGTATGGGCGGTTCGGCTTGTATAGCAGCGCTAGAGTATTGTGTCCGCGGCGTCATGTATGGTACAAATCGCGGTGTAGCAGTAGATGTTATTGTTGGTTGAGAAACCATTGGTTGCGACATCACAGGTGCTGTCGAGGAGTGCGGAGTCATTGTAGACTGTGAGATAGTCGGCTCCCTACTCGGTAGATTCCCCAACCTTTCTTCTAGTCGTCTTTCAATATCTGCTGATTCTTGTGCTGGCATGTTTTCAGCACGATTACTGACTTCGTTTAGCTGAAGTTCGATTCGCTCTATTTTCAGACGAAGAGTTTCGTCAATGTCTTTAATAGCCTTGCCAACGTTGGAAGTTAGCAACATGCGTTCCTCTATGGCTACTTTCTCAAGTCTGTGGCGCAAGAAATCCACATCTCCTTTGACGTGTGAGAGTTCCTCTTTCACGTCAGTCTCCCCTCTTGATAATTCAGACTTGACATCAAAGACATCATCCTTAACTACGGCTACGTCACATCTAAGACTTAAGAATTGAGCTTCCATGTCTACCTTATGCTCATTGATACTACCCTTCAGAATATCAATATCTGTGGCTAGTTCCTCTTTGTTGACCGCGATCTTGGCCTTAAGAACATCAACTATGTTAGTGAGGTTCGCAATGTTCCTCGAATTATCGGCAATCTCTTCCCCGAACGTAATAACATCGTCAGCTATCCCATTCACGTTGCTATTGACCGCTGTGGCGGTTCCTCTCGTAAGTCGGAGTCCTACATTCACTGTAGCATTTTTTTGCGTACGTTCCGAACGAATTCCTCGACATTCGCTACCCTGTTCCCTAACTGGTCTTTCGCATCATCGATGGCGTCACGTAATTCGTCTATGCTGGCGTTCACCTCCGTACGGTTTGACTGAAGATCCGCCCTCATGTCGATTTGAACCTGTTCTATGGTGCCCCGGATCTCGGTTGTCCCCCGTCGGATGCGTTCGTTAATGTCTACGACATTAGCGCCTAACTCGGTTAAGCGGTCCTGTACTCCATTTCTTGCAGATTCATTTTCTCAGTTAATTAGTCAATTCGCTCGTTAGCCCTTTGTTGGTGTCTTAACGTGTCGATCCTGACAGCTGCCAATCCTGCCGTTAAGTTAGCATTAGCCTCTGTCCTATTATTCTCAATGTCAACTCTAACCTGATTAACGTCAGCCCTAACTTCATTAATATCGTCGGCTAAGGCCTGATTTAAGGCACCTGTGTTAGCTTCCAAGTCTTCCCAGGCTCGATTTAACGCTGCCGTGTTTCCTAAAACTGTGACATTAGCGTTATCCAAAGCATTAGTATTTTAACCTAAGTCACCACGGACCTGCCCCAAGTCAGCCCTCACATCACCAAGATCAGTCCTGATCTGAGCTAAGTTGGCGTTGACACCTGAGAAAATCCCCTCCAAAACACGACGAACAGTCGCCTCATCCATCAACAAATAACAATCGTGAGAAAAGAGAAAGATATCCTAAAGTTAAGCCTACATCTAAGGGAAGGAAATCGCTACGGCAGAAAGTTTGCCTTGTTGAATAAACGTCATGAGTACAGCTGTGGTTTTACAATCGAAGTGCTTCTACATATAATAAACAACAACTACAAGCAAAACAAACAGTTACATTTACTTAGGATGAAGCATGGGCAATATCAAGGTCCTAATCTGAAGATAATAACGTGATAATGCTTCACCCCCATGGTCTGACATCAAAGAATGCCATGTGGCTAATTGAACAGCAGTACGAGTTCTAAATTCGTCCCAGTCCTGTCAATTTTGCCTTCAAACAATTATAAGATGATCCTCTCAAAAACAACAAGGAGCTGATAGCCTCCGTGTCCACATCGGCTACTACCGTTGGGCGCCAAGAAAGAATAAGGTATATGAGCCCGTAAGAGGAGGTTGCCGGGGTACCAACAACCGAAATGGTAGTCCCAGACAATCCCATCTGTCGAACACATGACCGGAGAGGATCGGATGCACTTCTATCAGGCCAGCACGGCACGAGTATCGTGGTCCCAGGGATATGGGTGCATCATGGAGGTCAATGTCATAGACAGGCAAAGAAGCACACCCATAAAAAGGCAAATATAAAAAAATCGGAACCACAGGCTTAAGTATAATCTCGTGAACTTGTTCATTCAATAAAACAAACCCCTATCCTACTCCAGAGGGTTTGCTTCAGCTAATCCGCAAGCTAATAAAAAAAAGAAAATAAAGTGATCAGGCCCTAACTGAAGCTAAGTGAAAACCCTCATGAAAGTCCTCTAATACAAAGGAAAGTAATCAACAACAACAAAGCTTGGAATATGGCACGTAAGGCAGGTCCCTACGCAATTATAAATAAGACTAATACCTGAATTTACATTTAACATGACAGCAAAGCAAGGTCTAAGATATGATGATGCCGATCCCACATTTACATTTACGTTACATTAGGTTAGCTAAATCCTGTCATTAAGAAAAATAATTACGACGATGGGCGTCAGTAAACAAATAACTATTTCAAATCTAATATGACAACCAATGCCTATGCATATAAAAACAATGCCTAAGTACAACACATATGCAGTAACAATTGGGTGACAGTGGGCACATGATATATAAATGAGGCACTAAACACATATATTTCTTATTAACAAGCCTTCCTCCACAGAATAATTGCTGTTTGCAATTAATCGTCATCTAAATGCATGTATGATGATGGTGGCGACAGCGCAGTAAGAACTACGTCTTAGGTCTTATGAGTATTGCGAACCCAAGTAACGAACTTCTGGTTCGTCACACCACTCCGTAGTCTTCACATATAGTGTCAGCTAGACAAATCATCACTTCCCGGTGGAAATGATTCTCATTCATGGCGTCAGCGAGTAAGCAGTATGCAGCTCCGAGCTTAATCTCAAATCTATAAGCCTTAATTGGTTAATAATTTAGAGAAGTGCTATTTTATGTTTTCCTTTAGGAATAGATTTAGTTTCATAGTAGGCTTATGACGACTTGCTGATCCATGGTACGGGCTAAATGAATGTGAGTCTCCACAGAGTAATTCACTAGAACAAACTTCACTTAACGTCAACAATAGCACGTGTTAACACAGACTCGGCAAAAATACCACTGTCAGTAGCACACAGCTTACTAACAAATCATCGGAACGAGCCTGGAGAAACGCTTCAGTGACTCTCCGGTATAGAATAACAGACAGGTCGGAGATATCAGTTCATCTCACGACGCACAGTGGGTCAAAATCGAAATCTAGGGGAACAAAATTATCTTTACGTTTTAATCATGAATTTAGAGTGAAAGCAACGTATATAATTTGTTTACATCATAATAAACATCAGTTAAAAGACCTTTTTTAAGCTACGTCTACACATGCAAGAAATTGTCTATGACTAGGAGTTGGATAAAGCATTCAATCTCTTCAGAACAATTTTCTACCCCTAATTTACTTTTAACAAAGTCACAAAGTTCCTCTTTTGACATAATCGCCGAACGCAGTGCTTCAAACAGTTATAAACGTGTGAGAACTGTTTGCGCGGCATCTTTTAAAACGTAAAATAACTGAGTAAGTTGCAAAAAGACGCAAAAAATCTTATAACAGGCGTAAACAATAAGATTTTATCTACATTTTAAGATTAAGTACAAAGTGACGCAGAGTGACACCACATACTAAACGTCTAAGTGAAAATATAATTTTAAAAATAATAGTTGAATATAATATAATGCAAATATAGCTAAAATATCGTTACAATTACGCCCATTAATAACTGAAACACGTTACAAAGATCATACCTTCAGCTGCATGTACCATCTTAAAGCATCACCCTATCCACAAAGACAACCAAACCACAGCCAATTACATTCACCCTCCAATTCAGACTGCTCGAACAGTGGTGACAGAATTACATTAAGATGAGTATATATCTAAGAATCGTGAGCGGCAATTATATGAGAATGCTGTAAAAGTAATAAATTATGATTTTTGAATTATGAAAATAGATAATTGTGTCCTCCTATATTTCGATTTTGACCCACTGTGCGACGGTGCGACGAAGGCACTACAATTATAGTTGTCTAACCTGATACACCGTAGTCCATGATCAAATGCAAAAATTAAACCATATTCTAATCCTAAAGGTGCATAAAATAACGTACAATCCAATATGCCGCCTTCAATGGCGGTTTTCAAATACCTGTGACATAATGTCACTGTTTACGGTACTGCTCAACACATGACCTACATAAAGTAGCTGGCCTTGAACTGAGTCAAGTATCCCACTCCGCTCACAGTAATATGACGTCAGGATCTGTCACAAATATTCAATACCTTGACTAACTGGAAGTGTGGCATGATGGGGGCTACTCATTTCTACGCGCAGTGCAGGGGCACGTCTCCGCTCACAAAGCAAGAGAATAATACATTTATTTAGGCTGTTATTCCTTTCAAAAGTTCAAAGCGTTGATATAAGTGTCCTCATCTAAAACTTCACTCTTTACACTGCCTCATACTGCAGCAAAAATACGCAGTAGAATGATACTACACGTTGGGCGAACCAAACGCATTAATAATTAAGATGCAACTGCACACTGGAGTGCTTTGAAACTTTGACAGACATCACACTTCTATCATATTTACAAGATTGCCTTAATAACTGTAGTGTCTACGCTATGACGCAAATTATAACAAAATACACGCAACCACTATGATCTTGGGTTGTGTAAAATGATACCATTGAAATTTAGATTTGGACGCCATCTTCTGTTCAAACTGGAACCATTGCAGCTTTTGAGCTTGGAATAAGAATATAAACTCAATCACAAAAATGGCCTAGTGACATTCGGCTAGAAAATTATACGAGGCAAATAAACAGTGGCGTACCCCCAAAACTTAAAGACAGGGTGTCCTGTAAGAATGCCAGGATGTCCTAACCATCCACTTAAGTTTCAGACAAGCTGAATTAAAGAAACAGCTCGACAGCTGTGGTCACGATTAGCAGGTTTCTGTCTCGGTATGATATTACACCGACTAGAAGTGCACCAAATGGAACTTAATCCAAATACCAGGTGACTCACGGGCACAAGAAAAAAAATGCTCTTCAAATAAACACACAAAACTAACTAAATAACCCTACCTAATTGATTGTCATGAGTACGGTTGATTGAATGACTACAAATCTAAATCTACCGCAACGAATCCGTACACGAAATAAAGTGCAGTAACTCACAGAACCATTGTCACCTCTTTCCTGGCATGGATTAGAGGGGTAATTTATTCCAGAAATAGTATGGACACATTCCTGGCTGACCAACCAATCCTTGGTTCAGTACCAGTCTTCTTCGAACTCGTGGCTTCACCAAGAGTAGTAGGGTCCTCATGGTAGTGGTTATCATGGCTCCACAGATTAAATGGCCATGTTCCTTGTGGTCAGTAGATTTACATTAGCGTGATGCGGCCTTCCTCCAGAACATCTTTCTCAAATGTGGAGTTTTACACCATCGTTACCAACGCAGATAGTGGTAATGAATTATACCGGGACAGGTGGGTGCAAATATGGCACATGGTGGACACAAAGATAATTCGCACGTGTCTCACAGATTTTACAGTAATTAACACAGCACAGAAAATAACTCTCTGGCTTTAAACGTTTGCAGACTGATTGATAATAAATGGCCATGCACTGGTCTGGCTTACTGAGTCTAAAATCACAGGTGTGGTAATTTTCCTCACAAAAGTTACAACTCTATCAATCCTGGTGCATCTGAACAATCGCACATAATTGAAATGTCGCATATAGCGCAACAAAGGTAGTTATTTTGCTAGCACGACTCGTAGTAAAGGTGCTTAAATATACATCAGCAGTTCACAGGTATTTCATGTCCGTAGACCTCATAGAGTTTTCAACCACCTCGCGGTGACAGTGAAAAATCACCATGTGCAAGTGGAAAATGTGACTTACAAAATTTGCACTAAATCACTGAATTTCACAAAATAAACTGCGCATCTGTGCGTCTTACGATTTCCTAGCACGCTATTGGCGCTTGTACAACCGCGATGCTGATGGATAAAAATCCCTTCACCACAGGGGTGGACTTGTAACTACGGGTACTCAGACCCTAACAAAATCACGTCCTACTTGGACGGTCTCCAACGTGGAGTGCAGTGAATCCAGGGATGACAGTCCTCGTTCACGGAAATAAGTTAGTCGGTGAGCAACATATCCGCGATGTCAATACAATTACTTTAGTATCTAAATACACATCCATGTGTTTCGTTGATGCAAAATTGCATAATAATGATGGCAGAGGATAATAAATTCGAAGTCCGTAATAATGAGTACTCTGAGTAAAGTCAGAAGAGTGTTCGACTTACTAGTGGAGCTCGCACACGCTCGCGGGTGCTTTCAGCGCTATGGCATGATACTTGAGCATATTGTCATAGAAAATATCACCAGGCCATGAGCTCAGCGGGCTCAGTACCTTAGTATCACATACGAGACAGCCTCTACAGATAGCAGAAGTTCAAGCATGAACGATCTTTTATAATGTTAGTATCAATTCCTCTGGATGTAAGAGTAGAACTACAACGAAACTTAGTAAACAAGGAGTCTTATAGGGGGTACATTTTGTTTTACATTTATCACAAGAACATTGCAATATGCACCTTCGTAAAGGCAAAGAGTTATAACAGTGTCCATATATTTAAGAGAAAGTTGGTTTCATGTACCACAATGGACATTTGGCTCTCCGCGTCTAACACACCCCTGACCGTTTTCTGGAATTTGGGAAGGGTTCAGCAATGAGATGTAAGGTGATAATCGTTGAAATCCACTTTTCCGATGGCGAAGAGTTTCTTGTCAGAATGTCCTCTTTAGGCAGACAACAAACTATATACTAATATTTAATTTCTGCAAGGCGAGAAACAAATAATGGTGTACTGATGAGGGAATTTCTTTAAATGACTTCAAGCAAGATTAATGTAACTGTATGCTTTTTCTAGCAGCCTGTGGTTCAACACGTCTTTCTTATATTGACTTTATGGCATGATTTAGAAATGCGGTCTTAAATTAAGACACGTACGATGCCCATTACGTTACAAACGGGCTGCTGAAGCCTTTTACTATGCACGGCTCATAAGGCCTGTATGCGATATAAAACTGACGCAATAGAGCAGAAACAGTTTTACAGTTTAAAAGCCACTGCCTTCGTGATGACAGTATTAAACATATTGTGATTCTTTTTATTATCTCTATTTCATTTTCACAATGGACCAATGGGGATAAAGTCAAACTTCCCTTGAGCATTGAATAGCTATGTCTTCAGTTTTAAATTATGGCATAATTCTGCTACCAGACAAATAGTCTACTGACACTAGCCCTACAAGAATCTGTTAAATAGAGGAAGTTCCCTATTTTAGGAAGTGCGCAATTGGTCAGGTATAGTTTACCTAAGTGTAGTGGTGATAATCTTTACATATGATTGCACGTGATCACGTAACACTTGAGTAATTTTCATAGGAAGAAAATTACTCAAGGGTCAGTGCTTGTATGTGTTTATCATTCTCTCAATCTTTCAGCCTGTCCGTCTGTCAGTAGTGGGTCCTCAGGGTAGGCAGAATAGGCAGAGCCTATATGGACATTTTAGAATAACGTAAATTATATTTATTCTTCTCTCCTTAGATATTTTACGAAACATTTAACATTATTTATGGTGATTCAGAAGGCATTTTGCCTCCAAGTCCATCAAACTGTCCGGTCTCAAGTAAGTCACTTAGTGAATGCTCTCCGCCTTTTACATTGAGCGCCAATCCACTGAACACGACTCAATTGACGCACGAGCAACAAGGCCTTTTCCCAGGACAGGCTAGGTTAGAGCTCGCTTGGCCACTTAATTCAGAGTGCTTGGCCCTTACATGAACATAAAGGTGGGCATCATAGTTCGCTACCGTACTCAACGCACGCGCACAATGTTTGGCAAGGCTAGTTGTGTTGGAGCCTCGCCAGCCAATCGGTTACAATAATTGCCGACTGGGCGACTGCTAACGAGCCCTCGTGTCGTGCTATTCCTAGTCAATGAGTGTCAACAATCAAATTACCGTTACCGGCTACTAGCTGTAGTGTTGAAAGACGTATTTCGTGCTTCAGAAGAGTGAAATCATATTTAATAAACACCATAAGCCAGAATAGACTTACAGCATTAGCCACAATTTCAATCGCACGACAGCTTCTAGATGAATTTGAAAAACATTGATTTAATTTATATATAAATGTACGTACAAATTAAGTAATATAATGCATTATAGAGTCATCCATGCCAAAAGTTGGCAACCTCTTGCATTTCGTGCATGTCGTATAGCCTATTTATTAAGGATAACATTTTTACTTCATAAAGGAAGTGATCCACGTGTTGTATTCATCTGCATCAGATGCAGACAGTTGTCGATCACTGATCTACAGTATGTCTTTTATGCTTCGTTTTTGGACATAAGCAATTGAATAAAATACTTCAAATGGTTGCCCGAAGTTTCTATTTATGATATTTTGTTATTATAAGTCGAGTTAAATATTATTTCTTTGAAGGAACGCCCATGGCCAGTGGAGCGCACGTAAGAATGAATGGGATATAACACATTAGCATTATTGTTTGCACATTCTAGTACAGACACCACAATAACACAAGTTATCACGCAAATTCAACACACACACCTAAGTACACGTGGCTATAAGACCAACATGTCTAGCCCATATAATAAACAACAACAACAAAATAGTATTACCTACCCCATTAATTAAGTACGAGCCGCTACTGCCGTCTTCGTGTCCAGTGTGCGTTCATCCTCCGTATTGTAATTATCTGACCAGTCAGAAGGAGTCAATTTCATCATTAATTACTTATCTTATTATTAAAAGTAATATCATTACTATTCTAATTATTATTAATGTACTATTTATTATTAATATAATTATTAATGTTCTGATTATTATTAGTATTATTAATACCATTACTATTAATTTTATTATTGTAAATTTCATAATGTGTGTTGCATAGAAATGGAAGCATTTAAAATACAGTATCGTTAGTTCTACTTAGTGTGGGACATATTAAGTCTAGACTTCTTAAAATTGTTATCAGACAATTGAGACAATTTCTGGAGATATGAGTTATGATACATGTTGAGACCACTACACCTGCTTGGAATTATAACCTACTTAAATATGAACAATACATGTTTCATGTATTATTTATAATTTGAAGAGGATTTTCAAGGAAGTCGTCTAATTAATGAGCACTTTTACACGGACAGTATGGAATCAACTCGCCCCATGGTGCAATTCGTCTCAGAAATAAGAAAACGAGCGTTAAGCTACCAATAGAAAGCGCTTACTAAGAGACAGGTAATGAGTTGGTTGTCGCCTGTGACGTCAAATTTAAGAGGATTTGGACTTAATACCACAAAACTCTATTTCTTGCCAAAGACAGAAGAACTTGACCAAGCCATTGTCTTTTCTGAAATACATTACTGAAAAATTTCTTAGAAATTTCAACTGTGATATTCCCTAAATTCATTCACCAATGACAAGACTTGGACCGCCTTCATCTGGGGGAGAGACTATCCACTACACTGGTTGTACAAGATATTGGTGGAAGGCAATATAGGAGGAGAATTAAGAAATGAAATATATACCTCGCTATCAAAATAAAGAACTGACTACTGTAACACTCGTCAAATCATCCACTGACGAACTCGTTCGTAATGTCACCAATTTATATTTTCTTCGAGATCTACGATATAGCATCACCATGAAGAATCCTCTGGCAGTCTACACTACCCGATGTATCTGCATCTGGAAGAAGGAACATCAGATCCGATCCATGATTGCTATGGAAGAAACCAACAACAACAGAAGCAGCAACAACAACAACAACAACAATAACAACCAATCACCTGGTGAGCTCAAAAATCCACTCGATAATCATATTGTCATTTTAGTTTTTTATGTTCTTTTATGTTCCATTTAAATTTATATTCTCTTCGTCTTGTTATTCTGTATTAATTAATACATTTATTTTATATATTATAGTTTTCTTTATCAGGGAATTATATATTATAATAGCCTTTTACAACCAGAGATATTAAGTGGTTAGTGTCCTTACACCTCACCCCTTGAGATCCTAAAGAATGCTTATTAATTCTCGTCAATTAATATATTTGAAAGTCCTTATTCTTTCTTTATATACCGGCGCCCTTCCCGAGTAAATTCACTAGATTTGTTATCTCTATTTATGAGGATAGTTATTGTTATTGTAGTCACTTGCTTTGAAAGTTGAAGCCCTGTTTACTGTCACATTCGGTTGTCCAACTCTGGGATTGAACGCGTGACAGTGGCATGTGGTAACGGTAAACGTTACATTTGGTCGCCCACCTAGGGGCACTACTGTAAGAACCGTTACAGTATCAATTGCTAAACACGCGACCGAATTGAGAGAACCCTGCTAAAGATATTGCCCTTTGCCTGTGCGACGTTGATTTGCCCTTCGTATATATTAGCGAAAGCCTAACTCCGGTATTGGTTGAACCTACAACCAGATTCCTACTAAACATTAACTTCAGTACCTTCTTATAAGGGACGTCGGATGACAACGTGACCTCTTTTCGGTGTAATTAATATCGATACGGCAGCACTATATTATTTTCCAGTTCACAACTGATAACTTACGTTAAATCAATCAATTGTCACCATAACTGGCTATCAGTAAGCTTCACATGACGGAGATACCTTGCCAAACTTACAATGATATTACATTGAAAATTATGCTCACCAGTCATTTTGAACATAGGCCTGTACTAAATTGTATTCGCTTGTTTACGAATTTCGAAATTTCAGACAAAAATGTAGTATAGTATAAGAGATGTGAACCTTAGAAGGCGCAAGCTCGTAGATGCCATCCCTGAGTAAACTACGAGGGCAGATCAAAAAGTAAGTTGCACTTCACAGTTATGGCCATTTACTGCACCACCTATACAACAGCAACATGCCTATAACGACGTACAATGTACCGTCACTTTTCCACATAGTTTCCAAGAGACTCCAAACATTTCTGCGAACGCACAATCAACTTGTCGATGTCGGATGCATAGAAAGTTCCTCCAACGTTCTGCAACCGCACGGAGACAGCGGCCTTCACCTCGTCATCGGTCTGGAAACGTCGACCACCGAGCCCCATTTTGAGCTTACCGAACAGATGAAAGTCACACGGCGCTAGGTCGGGAAAGTAGGGTGGATGTTGCCAGACCTCCCACTTGAAACACTGCAGCAGTTCGCTCGTTTAGCGGGCCTTGTGAGGTGTTGCGTTATCGTGCATCAAAATTACACCGGCGCTCGATTTCCCCCGGCGCTTATCTTTAATCCCTTTACGCAACCGGTGCCTGCCATCGCGATATTCGTCCGTGATATCCGTGCGTCCTGCTTCGAATTTCTGACACCACTTTACGATCCCTTGCCGGGAAATGGCCCGCTCTCCATGCACAGAACTAATTTCACAATGAATGTCTGTGCAATTCTTCGTTTTGGCCCATACGAATCGGATTGTCGCACGCACCTCATATTTGGAGTGAACGTCCAGTTGACGCACCATTAAATTTGGCCGCTATTCACACCATACAAGAGGAGACACCACAGCGACCTGCCTAACAGATGTGTGGGCAGTGTCTGTCCCTTTCTCCGCTGTGCCCAAGTTTGCGACACACAGCACGCTGCTGCAGCGCGTTAGTGCAACTAACTTTTTGATCCACCTTCGTACTATCCAAATATTTAAAAGAATCTGAATAAAATCTTCAGTAATTTGTAATATTGTTATTCTTGTACATGTTATTGATTTGCCAATTAGTGTTTTATGCCGAATTTAGATCTATTCTATTAAATTATTTTATCTAGGTAGGAGACACATCATAATCACATCATCATCATAATAGTGTATAAATAGTTTTAAGCGAAAGATATTGAAAATTGATGAGACTTTTGTTCATATTTAATATTTAAAATATATATCATAGGGAGAGCAGGAATTGACAGGCTCAGACAGTGAGGTAATACTACTTCACTGAGTTCATTCTTGACCCAAACCAGTGTGCAATTTCGAGGAAAACGAATTGCGCCTTATTTGGTGAGTGACTTGAGCACGTGACAGAATACTGGTGTGTGAGTGGGCAATTTCATATGGACCACGAGAGATTGGCGTGACTTTTAAATTAAGCGGCGTGCCTAGGTGACCATAATGGGATTGGAAGATTGAGTTACCGGTACCGCCGAATCTATTAGCGCGAACCTTGCATACAGAGCGTCACGCCTCACACCTGTATATAAGACTGGTTGACCTAATGAAGAATCATTTGACTACCTGAGAAACACTCACGCTTCATAGTGAATCAGTTCAAATTCGCATTGTGACAGATCCTCTTAAAAGTCTCGTCGCAACGTCCTGTTAGGGGAAGATGACCTCGTAGTTCCGCCCTTTTAAACAACCATAACTAACTAACTATCGTCCCGTTGTGTAGAGCAAATGGCTCTGTTATGATGTACGTGCTGTACGCAGTACTTTCAACGTAGTCATTATGCTGTTGTCATGCAGTATCTAACATCATGCGGTATGGCAATCTGTAATCATACTGTTTCCTACGTAAAAGTTAATTTAGTATAGTCAGCAACAACAATATTCGTCAGTTAGGTGTTAGAGAGTTATGGTCGTTATAACGTGTAAATGTTAGACCGGATCCAAAATAGGTAGAATATTTATATTGGCAATTAGAAGAAGTTTAAAACTGCGGTCTGTAGTACGCAGCAAGACAGCCAGTCCTAATGACAGAACGGGAATCATGTCCACATCAGTGAGCAGCCCACCAGCATGTAATCACAGCAACAGATCTCCGATCACGGTGACACGTATTGGTCAACAACTCCTCGAATTCAGGAAGGAATATTAATAATATTGCAAATAGCTCAATCTCTACACAGATGAGGATATTATTTGAATTATTTAACAATCATATTTTACTCTTTCATTTAATTGTCAACAGTTTATTTTGTTTTCATTCTTCACGATAGCATAGGAAATGTAAAGAGTTACAATATGTAAACATCATTACCTCACACCAGAGAAAAGAGAAGAGCCTTGGTCAGTAGAAAGGAGCATGCCTTAGCGAATGATTTATTTTCCTTCTAAGATACCAAGTGAATCAGCTGCTCCTAATAATATTGATTTATCCAGCCCAACTAGCGTTGTTATCAGGAAGGTCGATATTTCTCTGCTCTATCCCGTATGGTAGGCTACAAATGCACTCTAAAAATATCCTGCAAACGGTACATGACACTATTAGTTTTCCCTCGATGTGGCTACAGCCTGTTACGCAGGAAAAATAATATTGTTCAGTGTCGCTTACGGGATACGCTTTCAGTGCATTAGCAACATACGGGATGCAGCAGAGAAATATCGACCCTCCTGATAACACGCGTACGTTTGGCTGCATAAAACAATATTTTTAGAGGCAGCTGATTCACCTGGTATATTGGCTGGCACCCATAGGAGATACCAAGTGTTATCGGCCATCAAGGGACTAATTTTGGTCTCCATTGGTGACACAATTGTGGAAGTTAGCCGTTATAATTAACAGTTAATTGTGACAGATAAGGTAGCCGTTAAATATGGCAGCCTAACTGGACCTAACATTGTGGCCGTTACAGAAATTGAGCAATTACCACGAAAAGTGCTGAAAAGGGAGTCTTGTTTGAGAGACCACAGTTAAACAAGCGACAAGGCTATCAGACTGAATATACCAGTCAACCGCCATCTTCAATATACAAAATTATAAAATCAATTAATCACCGTCTACTAAACACCGTGTTTGGAAACTTGGCTAAACATCACTATTCTACAGGAGATTTACACTGATGAAGGCACACGTGCACATATTTCTACTTTCATGATGGTGGCCATGCATACTATCAAACATTAAGACTGATAGATCAGGATGTATTCGATCAACTACCAATAAACCTAGAGAAATATATTCAAGATCGCGATTCAGCGTATTATTACTCTCCGTATCTCATTTCATTTGAATTCTGAGGAAGATCTTTTGTAAGTCATTTAAGCAATCTTGTTTGATTGTTCTCTATCATGGTATATATATTCAATCTGGTAGTTCTTAGAAGATCCGAGACTCAGAATTCAGGCGAAATTATGCCCACCACCTCCATATTGGTTAGGTGACAATTACCGAATTTGGAATGATGCCGACGGAGTTGGATGGGTAGTAGTATGCCACACGTAACATGAATCACTGGATCAAATATTAAGTTTAAAGCGGGAGCCTCACGCTCACATATTGGGCCATACGTTGATCGAATAAGACTAAATTTCGTATAATATAAACAAACTAATCACTTTAAGCTTCATATTACAGGAAGCTTGCAGTTCTACTTGACCGTGAATCTTTGGATAATGAACCACGAGACCCCCATTTTACGCGGAATCCGAACCACATGACATGGCATTTCACTTCGAAAGTCTCACATTCATTGAGCGGCAATCGAACCTATTCCTTCTTAGTGAGAGGCCAACAGCTTGACCGCTGCGCCACCCGCCCCTGCTTCATATTAAGTATTATTATACTGTTCCACCACATCAGTTTGTGTCGTACTGCTTAGCATTTTTGGTAGCCATTTCAGAGGTTTGGGTTTGATTCCCGTCTTTGTCAAGGGATGTTATTCTGGTTTGAGGGCTGAAACGGGGTGCACTCAATCTCGTGAGAAGGAACTGGAAAGAAATGGGCCCGAATTCCACCTCAGCCTTCGTAGAAGTGTTTTTCCGTGGTTTCCCATTTTTACTCCAGACAAATACCGAGATGGTCCTTAGACATGAGCCGTGGTTGGTTGCTCCACAATCCAAGTCTCAATTGCAAATAAACACACTAATAAAGGCATCACAAACACATGGGTTAACAAACAAATCTTGAATACGCACAGAGGGCTACAATGCCAAATGAATCAACAAAACGAACAATAACACAGTTCCATCAGCGTTTTAGAGGTACAATACAGTCTTTACCATATCGATGCTGATGACCTTCAAGCTTACATCCTTTCATCCTTTTCAGACACACTATAACCCGCCACGCATTATTATATCGACGTTTATGAAAGAAAACCGTGTAACTGACATTTGGTACATACCCGGTCTTGATCCTTGAGGATCAATTTCACTTGTCCGTGTTTTGCAGTATTGCAGCATAGGAAAAGATTGATAATAATGAAGGCCATATAACCAGTAAATATCAACTAGCTACATGGTACTGTTCCTCAACGGACGATATAGAGAGTTTTATGGAAGACATCACTCTCGTTCATCGGTAGAACCTGTGCCATAACTTCTAGTTTCTGTAAATGCTCTCTAAGGCCCAACTTCTATACATTGGCAATTGTAAACTCCTGAATTATATCGAAGTTACCCACCGGCAAAATAACTTGAAAATTATATCCCCTACGGCACCTCCGTGAACAGATTAAGGGTAATTTTTGATAGAACCTTGTCTTAGACAGAGTATACCGCACTTTTGTAAAGAAGGCAATGCATTCAATGCATATCTTGAAGTCCCTTACATGCCTTCAAAAATGCGGAAGATTTTATCCAAACTTTGATATTTCCTTCCATGGAATATGTTTCAGAAATGTTAAACGACGTATCAGAGACACTTAATACAATTATAGAATGTTCAAAATGCCTGAAATCGTTACGTTTTCTAGATTCCTGAAGTGGCAGAAAAATAATGCACGATTAATTTGTTAACTATGATCGTAATTTTCAACCTATGATTTATATTATTCCTTCGCAATTATTGACTATATTATAATAGGATGTCTCATATGTAATGTCATCTTCAAAATTTGAAGTTTTATAAGATAGAATTGGTTTTATTTGGTTCGCCAATGCTCTTTACAGGAGGCCATAACTAGAATTCCGTATATTGCGAGAATATATCAGTCATCAGTTGTTGATACGCAATCACAAATGGAACTTACAAAGTTGGAGGTTAGGGTCCTTCTAAAGCACTACTGGAGACAAGATTACAAAATTTGCTGTCGCGACTCGAGGAATATGCGGAGTGGAAGGAGAATGTGTCGTTAGTGAGCGTGTGGCACAACGTTGGTTCCAATGTCTCAACTCTGGAGAAGAAACCACTACAGATTTACCGCGTTCTTGAAGACCCAAACTATGCGACATTCAGAATACACGCCGAGGTTTGGAATAAAATCCGCAAGGAAGTAGGCTACTCCTAGGCTGTCAGAAGATTTTGGTGTATCAAAAGATACCATACATTACCAGATTAAGGAACTTGGAAAATCAAACAGAAGCTGTAGATCAGTACCTCATGAATTAACCCCTGAACTGGCTCAACGTAGAGTGAATATACTTTGTCAGCTTATCGGTAACGCAATGGACGATAGATTTATCAGGAGAATTGTCACATGTAATGAATAATGGGCCTATTACGCAACTCTGACGCCACGAAACAGTGGTTCAGTCCCTGTCAACCAACCAAAGTCATCGTTAAAAGGGATCGGTTTGGCCCCAAAGTGATTTGTGTCTGGTGGAATATCGAAGGAGTGATTCACTGGGAATTTGTTCCAAACGGGCGTGCAGTCAATGCGGATTTTTATTCTCAACAACTGGAACTATTATAGTTCATGGAATTTTGAGGCGGGGATATCCAGCACTAGTTAACCAAAATAGAGTTCTCTTGCAGCAGACAATGAGAGACCTCATTCCGCACGAACAACCGTGAGAAAAATCAGGAATTGGGAGGAGTCGAACTGCTACCACAACTAGCATTCATCCCTGATCTTGCGCCTTCATATTACCATCTTTTTCGATCCATGGCACATTTCTTGCGTGGAAGAAATTTCGAAAACATTGAAGCTGTGGAAGTGGGTCTCTCTGAATTCTTCGCATCAAAACCAAAATAGTGGTACCGTTGCGGGATGAGAAACCTCTCTGAAAGATGGCTCAAGACCATAGGATCTGACGGTCTCTACTTTGAAGAATAGTTTAATTTTTGTCAGAAAACTATCCAAAAATTTTTTTCTTAAAGAAAGGGCATTACTTACACCCACTGTATCTGCCAAATAGCGTGGTTTATAAATTGATGACGTTAAATTCCCCTGCATACATCGTAGGAACTGCTAGTTCAAGATATAAGATCAATACTGCACTATACGTATGAACTTGCTCAACTTTATAATTAATTTAATGATGCAATGCATCTTGATTCGTAATAGAATTACACCGCAGTTTTGAATAAACTATGATTGGCATTAATTCTAGATTATCTTCTAGATCGTTTACGTAGATGTCTATTTATTTTGTCACATGACATGTTGTGGTACTAGTATGATTCTTATTTTGGTTTATCAATGTTTATTTAGATTTTATTTTCATTCATATTATGTTTCAAATCAGATTATTGTTTTAAATGCTATAATGAAGGGCTCAATTGTCTCAGGAACTTATCTTTAATCGAGAATTTTAATGACATTTTATCTCTGTCTGTCTTTGGCAGGCAGGCTCTCTCTATATATATACTCTCTTGCAGACTCATTCTGGAAACGAATGGTTGGAACGTTATGTAGGTTAAACGTTACTCCTGAAGTCAGAAAAAGATAAATGCACTGGCATTTCGATAACAACAATATTAAAATTGTTCGTGGTTTTGCTGCCTTATTTTGTCATATTTTTAAGTGGATTATTTACATTAACCCCAGTCCGAATTTCGTTTTTGAACCAAATGTTCTAAAAACACTATTTGTAACTTGCATCTACTACTCGGCATACACCGTGGACAATATCTTCACCTATTGAGAAAACATTGAACGTAATAGGTGGCATAAGAGGAAGAAGAAATATAAATTGAAAGTTATTTATTAATTGAATGACATACTTGCCTATCAAGAGACAATGTATTGAAGAGCTTCAGGTGTTAGGTGAAAATAATTCGAATTGCTTCACCGGTATCAGAGTCATTAGCAAGGGGCCAAGGCAAGGATTACAATTCAGAGTGGAAGCAACAGTGAGGATCAAGATGCTCAAATTGACGAGGAGAAGGAGGCAATATAACGAAGTACACAAACCGTTGTCAGCATAACTTTGAAGGAACGAATTGGTCGTCTCTGTATTGCTTATTGGGGACTAGATACAAATCTGCATTCATGTTAGAAGAACTGAAAATTGGCAATGTATATCTCGATATGATTAACACCAACAACAATAGGAATTGGAAGCAAACTGTTTTCACCTATTGAGAGACTGAATCAGTTGCTACGTAAAACAACATTGTGTGTTTTTTAAACAACGTTGAATTTAAAAAAACCGAAGTGACCTATTTTTTAAGCTTCGGTATCTATGAGAACAGATAGATGCCCGTGTTGAATGACGACGTACAGATGGCAAGCATCATTAAAGTAACTTGTATTCCAAGTGCAGACTAATTCCTGATTATCTGTCTGCAGATTTTCCATTAAGTTTCATTCATCATGTCTGAATCGAAACATTGAGAGCATAACCTTGGCATGGCATAGTATTATTTATAGCTTAATTAAACTAATTAATACTTTATGATTTACAGTACGCTGCTCAATTCTTTTTCGAACACACTTGAAGTTCATTGGCAAAAGTATTCTACTCATACAAATGTATCCAATCATTTTGAGTGCCTTGGTTGTGGGCTGAGTATCAAGTGCCTTCGTAATTAGATGCAGAATGAAAGAGCAAGGAAAGTGATTGATAGGCAATGGCATACATACTGTACTTAAATTGAAATGATGCCGTCGCCACAATTTCGGAATGAGCAGACATCGACAGTGGTACTCAACACTACATGGTCGCATCAATCTTCAAGGAGGTGGTCTGTCTGTTCCCTTTGTAAACTTCCTCTCACGTCGGGAACATGGTTTTGCCGGGTTGGAGGTGGGAGTGTGGGGTAGCAGCCGATCAGTAATCACCTCGGTCCGGCGCACAAGCTGTTGCCATCTGCCGTGCCCTACTAACACCTTACAACTTTCCTTAACGATCTAACAGATACCCATTTTGAATTTGGTGTTACAACACCATAACGGCAGGAGGACATATCCGACTCAGAATTCATTGAAGCAAAAATGTTAAAATTGATAGCTGTTCTGTGGTATTGGAAAATTAATACTTGGAGAGAAAATTCCCGTTCCGAGTGGGTTTCCAGATGGCTGTGATTGGATCCGTAAATCAAAACAGTAGCCAGCCACTACTGCTTGCTCAGAGTTGTAGCAAAGAAGTAGTTTACCTCGTTAATTGGAAACTATTAAGGAGACGGCATGCACTGTGTACAGTTGATATAGCAGGATTTCTGAGAAGTGCTAAAACACGTCTTGGCTCAATTTTGAATTCTAAATCTTCCAGCTAAGTTAAAACACATTATTTTGTAAATTCCAGGCCCAAGATATCCAATTTCAGATTAACTAAATCAGCTAAGGCCATCTTCATACTGGGAAGTACAGTAAAACAACTAAGTCAGATTTAAACTTCCATAGAATAGTCATCATTGTGCCATCTGTATGTAACACTACTTCCCATTGGTTTGAATTGTAAAGATTTTAAGTAACCAATAAGAATCATTTCCAGAGTGTTTCTGTTGTCTTTCAATTCACTCAAGCGTTGTTGCTAAAACTGGTTGTTGTACAGTCAGGGTCATTTCCAATCACCGATTTAAAAGTCACAGCATCACAGCAGTATCGTGAGCTGAATCACAAACGCCTGTTCACATTTACCCCACGTCTCCATCAGGTGGTGAACTCCATGTTCTTCTCGGGATAAGTGGCCCTACCGCTGAGGAAAATGGATGGGGAAATCCCAATATACCCAGATTGAATAGATGATTGTCCCACATTCGGGCGCCCAAGATCCAATGAAAACCTTCAATCCTATTCTTTCCTGTCCCATTCATGTGTTCGAATTTAATTTGACAACATGAAACGTGTCTCACGGTAATGTCATCATTAATATAAGGGCACCTAATTGTTATCTGTATTGACGTTCGAAAACCTGGTAGAACAAATCACGTGTGAAACTTTAAATAAGCCGGGTCGACACGTGTACCTAGGGCTCATATCCTCTCCGTACAATTACAAGCATTCCTCCAAGTACGCACTGTAGGCTCTTTTACCGTAGACACACTGCAGGGGGAATACTTGAATTAGTGGATGATTTTCGTACACTCTAAGGATGGCTCAAGTGCATTTTGGGATTAAATAATATCAGAGACTTTCCATACGAATTGATCGTGATTAATGTAACGGCTCAGTAGTATCGGAAGGTTCTCGTCAATGATGTTCCCTTGTGAGAAAGATAGTTTGCTCTTGGGACCTCAGTCCTTCCTACAAAAGAAGTGTTTACTTTCAACCCACAGTATTCAAGTGACGTAACTATGCTCGTAAAGAAACAAGACCCTGGGGCTAGCCTTTCTCATGACTCAGAAGACGAGTGAATGGATACGAGCCGCACCGTTGGCCGTTCTAGAAATACTTTTCCATGGTTTCCCATTGTGAGCTCCAAGTAAATCCCTTCCAATAGGTTTCTGCCACTTCCTTCCACTAGTATTCCTCTCATTCACTCGAGGATCGTTAGGGAACGGTAAGTTAGTTAATGTCTTATAGAACTTGCTACAATTATAGATTTAATTAGTCATTACTTCGTTCATCACAAAGCATAAAATTTGAAGTCACACACAAATATACGAAGATGAAAATCAAACCATAAATGTTACGTGCAGTATTGGAATCCAATTGCCTTTCTGACGTAAGTATGGCTAAACATGACGAATAATGAGAATGATCCGAATTGGCCCTTAAAAGTTAATGTTCATTGAGAGACCATCAATTTGACATATTACCCCCTGTGGGCTGCATTTCCTTTACACAATAAATTTCATATACTGATTTTACAGCGTTATTAGTGTGACTCCTGGCCCATGGGCTACATACAGCATATTCCCTGACATGAGTACCTATCAAATGTGATCGCGAACATTTATCCAAAATAAACTGTTGGTAGATGACTTGCAGTATAAGAGTGGTTACTGGTTGGTCAGGCAAAAAAGGTCCATAGGTGATGGAGCTTGATCCAAAGGGAAGGTTATATTTAAGTTGTGTTGTAATTGAATTGGCTTCGTGTAATAGAGACATTGCAACCTTCATTATACTTGATCCATTCCTCACAAAAAATAAAAATTCTACTGTTATATTGACTCTTCTTATCACTTTGCAGGTACGTAATATTGCTCATCATCTCAACCTGAGGAACTTACGGAGTTAAAAGTACATCCGGAATCTCCTCCAGCCGGGATAAATGGTATGTAGTGAAACTATATTCATTTTCAAACAATAGTGAGAACTAATGATTTGTACTGAGCCCGTATTTTGAATTATTCATGAATAAAATGAGAGTATTTTTACAAGCCCATGATAAAATTTAACACAGGAGAATTGAATCTGTAAAACGTCAGAAAACTAGTTAGTTAGCGAATTACGAGCATAGCTACGGCCCAGTTACGTGATCTGTGAAGCAGAGTTGGCGCATGCCTAGGTCAAACGACACATAACATCGCTAATTTACCGCGGATTTGCAGTATTCATTGTTATAAATTATGCCATTGGAGAGGAGGTGACAGCCAATGAGCAGAGGTCTAATAGATATCATTATTACTGAAAGCCTCGTCCACATCATGAAATAATTACTTTTAGGCCATTAAAAGGAGATTTAATGCATTAGAATAATGATGAAAATAAGAAGATGAATATAACAATACTTTAAAACTCGCTGAAGGTCCACAATAGACATATACACGCTTTTAAAGAAATATAAGCCGAGTTTTAGCGCGAAGGCAATATGGCGCGCACGAGAGTCGATCAGGGATGTGGGGAGCGAGGAAGCTTGGTTTTTCGTCTTGAGAACTCGTCGAGTGCAGACGTAGTTCTACCGTCTAATTTGAGGCTAAGTGAGCCCGACAGTCAGCGGAGTATCTTGTCCGCGAACGAGGCTGCCGTTGCGAGGTAAAGCTAGGCATTGCTCGGTGAGGAATTTAGTGCAAGTTGAGCAGAGTAAAGCAGAGTCGATATTAAGGCCTAGGAAGTTGAATATCTGTTTTAATTTATTTTATTCTTCAAGTATATATTGAGACGAGTATCCACTACCAGTTTAGTGAGAAAATTCAACGCCGTTTAGCAAATATAGCGTGTTTTAGAAAAACATATTTCGGCAGAGGATAAGTGCGTATCTCAGAACAGAAGGGAACGTTTTACAAATAGCAAGTTATCAGTGAACGCTATTAACACTACAGCTTCGAGAGATCGTAAGTCTTTGAACAATATTAAGTGCTGGATGAACATTGAAGTGAATTATTACTACAAATTATACATTATGACTTCGAATATGAACATTAATATGCAGACTACATTTGAACATAGAACGTTGACTTCAGTTATGGAGTAGATTAATATGTGCCAGGGATATATCATGACAGAGATATGAGTTGACGATATAGAGCAACACTTAACTTCAAACCATGTACGACATCATGTTAAGCTGAGATGTCGAATACATTATGTACTTATCAACCTTGTATATTAATGTATTCTCATGTACTTCGACTGCAAGAATACAAGCAATATACTGAATTCATAGAACATCCATATGAACATTTCATCGAGAATTACGATTCGATCTTTAGTTTCCGAACTATATTTTCACCAATGAAGATCAATCATCAGTATAGCTTGAATATGGCATGGTGTATCGGAACGAGAGAACGTCGAAAAGATCATATTTTCAAGAATGAAGACACTAGGGCGATCCCAGTGAAAAGCATGAAACTTGGAATCCAGAACGTGAGGAAGATCCGCAGTTCGAATTCCAGTGGCATCATTCCGGGAAGGAACTTATTCCTACCCGAGGTCGCAGATGCAACATCTTAATGGCAGACCAGAAGCCGTGTCTTTCTTCAATGAAGTACCCAACATCAGGGTATTTCTTAAATACCTTTCTTTGCCTTCGAGATGAAACTTCACAAGGTAGAGAAAAGCCAATTTCTTTGTAGTGTAGTATTTTGGTGACATTTCAGAGCAACATTTCTCCATATATTTTCAGTCGACATTTATTGAATATAAATTTCAGTATCATGTGAGATGATGGTCCTTATTCATCTGTACATGGATTCTCAACGATGCAGCTTTTGAATTAATTTGATTGATATTTGGAAATTTATTTAATGATGCTTAATAATTTACGACTTTCTTAAATTATTCTACGAAGTCAGTATTTCAGAGTTTAGCGACTTTCAGACAGTTTTTGAGTCTTAGATGCCCAGTAAATTCATTTTGGATTAAGCATTATTACTAGGAAGAAAGCCTCCGTGGCTTAGGCGGCAGCACGCCGGCCTCTCACCGCTGGGTCCATGGTTCAAATTCCGGTCACTCCATGTGAGATCTGTGCTGGACAAAACGGAGGCTGACAGGTTCTTCTCCGGGTACTCCGGTTTTCCCTGTCAAAATTTCATTCCAGCAACACTCTCCACTTTCATTTCATTTCATCTGTCTTTCATTTAATCATTGCCCCAGAGGAGTGCGTCAGGCCTCGGCAGCCGGCACAGTCCATATCCTCGCCGCTAGTTGGGGGCTTCATTCATTCCATTGCTGACCCGGTCGGAGACTGGAAGCAGGCTGTGGATTTTCATTTTCACTAGGAAGAAAAAACATGCGTGTGATATTATAGTTAGACAATAGTTTCGACGATCTGGCAAGAACTATTCGCCATATAGAAGCAACGAACATTGACATATGCAATGATATTCCTATACGAATTTATTTCACGATTGTGACTAACCATTTCAATTAGAAAAAATAAAGATCTTTCTTAAATGTAACTTTTTAGAGAGGAAGTCTTCTTAGAAGACATGATTTCAATCGACTTAGGATATTATAGTGTGATCCTTATTCCAGTCGAACTTCATCATAATTCGATACTTCCATAATATTTAATGTTATATTACAGTTTGTAACGTTATGAAATTTGTGAACGTAATTTTGCAATACTGTTTTGAAGAATATCAGTACGGAGAAACGCTATATAGTATTTTTATTACATTTTTAGAACCAGAAGTTACTATAACAGAGTATCTTTACGAAGTAAACCATCGCAGGTCTTTCCAGTTGAAACTTCAGATGTCGAGTGTATAAGTGCTGCAGAATATCAGTAGAAATGTATCCAATGTATAACAGTAGTTTACACAAACATTATTTAAAACAGTAATTTTGTATTAATGCAATGTTAGTGTGAGGTTGAAATACACCGTTGTTACTCAAGTGTATGAGTTTATGAAGGATATACGATGAGGTTCATGCCGTATATAAAGTTTGGATAACGTATTTAGTAGAGGATTCTCTGTGGAGAGATTTTATATTGTCGCAATACGAGGGTGTATGCCGTATTAACTGAGAGTGCATTTAAATACCGTTGTGTTGTATAGGAAACATTGTTAAGAGTATATTGAGTTCATTATTACTCAGAGAAGTGAGTAAAGATCCGACATTGAGGGGAAAAGAAAGTAGAGTTGATTGGCTGGAAAAGTAATTGAGAACTGGAGTATGACCTTTATTTATTAAACCATTATTAAACTAGTATTAACCCGGAATTGTAATAATCAAGTGCCTAATCTTAATTGATCGGTCATTGAAGACTTATTGACGACATATTACCTGAGAATGACCAAAGTCATAGTTATCTTAAATAAGGAGATCGTAAAGGAAGATAGTATCTCACAGGAGATAGTTTAAACTCAGATAGATTCAAACAAAGCTAGAGGAAGGATTAATACTATTGTATATAGTAAACTTAAACTATTAACATTGTAAATATTAATAATCACAAGTTTAGATATTGTTTTAAACAATTAAACTGACGTGAGAATTTTAGAGTAAATATTTTAAACATTGCATTACTAATTATTTAATTAGACAATTAATAATGATTATTTTCAGGGTATTTTAAATGTTTTGACGGCATCAGAGAATGCTAGGGTAGATGTGTACAGTTTGTCTGAATAGAGAGAGAGTATATAAATTTCCGTTTGTTGCGAATGACGTGAAGTAGTTGCAAGCATGGGTGTATTTTAAGTGTTTTATTTTGTGCATGTATAAGAATTGTAACGCAGTCTAAAGCGATGTTGAATGAGACAGCGCGCCAGCCAATTATGTATGCCAAGCAGTAACACATCTGCGTGAAAATGAAACCAGTTTTGAATGGTTGAGCATTCTTGCCGGCCTGTACTATATAACTGAGTGCAGGTGGCCGGGGTGAATGAACCAGCCAAGTAAACAAACGCCTGTCTATGAAGGATGCGTAAATCTAGCTTCCTTGTATAAAACCGTAGGAGGTGAAGTTTTTATTTCTTGATAGTTGGGAGTTCAACAAATCATTCAGATGTATAAATATAATTGTATACGTGTTATAAAGTCGTGAAGACTGAGATGTTAGTGTGTTTAGAAGGGAGGTGTTCCAGCCTCTATTATTATTATTATTATGTTTATTTATTGTTATTTTGTTGTAGGTTTTTGTTAAAAAACTTTTGTTTCGTTCATTTACACATAATCGTAGCGTGGCTTATTTCAACTATAGTCGAAAGATGGTATTATGGTTTGCCCCGAACAGGTAAGGAATTCCTTCCAACCCTTAATCCCCGAAAACATTTGGTAAGATTCTCATGTTTACCGCCCAGTGAATTTTTTTATCCCATAACAGAATCATTGCAGCTGTGAGTAGTCATGATAAACTTGCTGGTAGGTCTTGGAGGGTTTTTCTAGCCGGGAATCTTCTAAATCCTATGATCCTGTCCATCTGCGGTTTACCAGCAAGAGGCTCCTTGATTGATTCGGGTACAGTACGTTCACGTGCATTGTTATTTTGTTTGAGTCTTCAGTCATTTGACTGGTTTGGAGCACCTCCCCATGCCTCCCTGTCCTGAGCTAATCGTTTCGTCTCTACATAGATACCACACCCTACATCCGAGGGAATCTGTTTGACATATTCCAATCTTAGTCTACATCTACAGTTCTTGTCCTCGACCGTTCCTGCCATAACTAAGCTTGCTATTCCTGGGGGTCTTAGCACGTGTCCTACCAACTTCTCTCTTCTCTTCATTAGAAGTCGCCTGAAACATCTCTCCTCTCCCACTCGTCTGAATACCTTTTCGTTTGTAACCCTATCTACCCCACTGATCTTCATCATTTCCCTGTAACACCACATCTCAAACGCTTACATTCTCCTCTTTTCTTATGAACACATAGACCAAGTATCACTTCCATAGAATGCCACGCTCCAGACAAAGGCTTTTTAATGATATACTAATACCTAAATCTAGATTCGAAGTCAAAAGATTCCTTTTATGCAGAAATGCATTCCTTGCCTTAGCCAACCTACTTTTTATACCCTCTTTTCTTCGTCCATCACTGGTAATTTTTTCCTAAGTAAAAGAAGTCTCCTACTTTCTTTAGCTTTTCAACTGCCAATTCGAAGTCCATATAGTTTTCTGATTTATTTCGGCTGCATTCCAATATTGTTGTTTTACATTTATTAATTGTCATCATAAATTCTTTCATCTGGCGTGTCGGCCAAGATGATGATGTCATCAGCAAATCTCAGAGTTGAAATGATTTATCCTTAAGTCTTCATCGCACTTCATTGCTTTTTCGATGAAAAGATTGAAAAGTACGGGCGATATAATGCAGCCTCGCCTTGCACCTTTCTGAATACCAGATTTTCTCTCATGTCCTTGAACTCGAATGACTGCTGTCTGGTTTCTCTATAGACTGTAGATCACCCTCCTATCCCTGTACTTTATTCCAATCGTTTTCAAATGTCGAACAATTTAGCCCAATCAACGTTAACATAAGCCTTTTCTAAGTCTACAAATGCCATGAACGGTCTCTTATCTTTCCTTATTCAACTTCCAAAAAACATCCTACGACTTAGTAGAGTTTCCCCTGTTCCTACATTTCTCCGAAAACCAAATTAGTCTTCACCCAACTCCTTTCCTATCTGGTTTCCTGTCCTCTAGTAAATTATTCTAGACAGGTTCATTGAAGCATGAGAACTCAAGCAGATTGTACGGTAATCTTCACATCTGTCAGCTCCTACATTCTTCGTTATACAGATGATTACATTCTTCTTGAAATCAGAGGGTACCTCACCTGTCTCATAAATCCTACACACCAAGTGAAATAACCTGCTCAGACCATCATCACTTATGCAACGCAGCAACTCCATCGATATATCATCTATGCCTGGTGCCTTGTTCCTGCTTAAGTGTTCTATTGCTATGTCCAATTCTGATCTCAATATTAAATCTCCTCGCTCATCCTCATCAATTTCCTCTTGCCTTTCCATTACATGATTATCAATCTCCTTTCGCTTACACAAACACTCTATGTAAGCTTTCCATCTCCCAACCTTTTATTGCCTATTTCTTAGAGTCTTTCCATCTGTGTCCTTAATATTACAGCACTTAGCCTTCTTTTCCCCAAATGTATTCTTAATACTTCGATAAGTTGTGTCTACTTTTCCTAATTTCATCCACCTTTTTATACCTTCTCATTTATCCTTCAACCATTCATCTTTCGCTTCCTTGCACTTCTTGTTAACCTCATTTCTCAGACGTCTGTAATCTGCTTTCTCCCTTTCATCTGTTACATTCTTTCGTTTCCACTTTTCATCCATTGTTTCTGGTATATCCTGAGTGACCCACGGTTTTCTACCTATTCGTTCTTTCCTACCAATGTTTTCTTCTGCGGATTTGGTTATTTCATACTTCAAAAGTGCCCATTCGTCTCCAATTGGAGTTTGTTGAGGGTTTTTCATTAGTCCTTCCATTACACTCTTCTTGACTCTTTCGTATACATCCTTCTCTTTCAGTCTGTCAATTGCCCACCGTTTTGGCTTTTGATTAAAATCTCAGCGTAAAGTAATCTCCACTATTTCAGTAACACGTAAGCATAGGTCATCAGGTGAATTCTACACTCACCTAAGTACGTGGGGCTGATTAAGAATAGTCCCAAAACCTTTAAATGAATAACATTGCCAGTAAGAGGGTTAGGCGGTTTCTGCTCCAATCCCCCCACCACTACTCCCGAACCCATGGTCGGAGATTCATGAATGTGGTGTCGTTGGACTCTAGCTGACGGGGGCTTTGCAATGGATCACTGATTATATTTTTTTAAACACCTCGTTCGTTAAAATCCGATCAGGCGTTCGGGAGATATCGGCGAAGTTCGCAGGAAAGTAGGCTGGGAAGCAGAACTGCCCTCATCCCACTACTACAGATCACAAGATTTTGTCCTAGAGACTTGAAACTTGGTTTACAGGTAGAGAGGGTAAAGACCATCCATTTATGCCAAACAAAAATTAGGATGTTTCGATAAGATCTAAGAAAGAAATTCCCGGGATTTGGACCTCTGATCTCCGGAATTGCAGCAGATGCCCAAGCGCCCATGTTGCCCGATATACCGAGCGCAGCTATGTCACGGGACGGGATATAGAAATCTCTTCTTAAAAATATGGTACTTTTTGCTTCATTTAACAAAAGAAGAAGAGGTGAACTCGAAAGCAAATTAGAAGGAGAGGTATAGTGGATCAGCCCGTAATATAAAAAAGCGCACATTTACTGTTAACTTAAGTGCACAGAAATGAAAATACGAAATTAATGTCTTGCCAAGTATTGACATCCTTGATATTTTAAACAGAAATAATGTGACTTTTATTGGTGGCAGATCTCTTTATTAACTACAAACGTCTTATTTTTATTAAATAGTTATTTTCAAATTTTAGTGATATTACACATAAATATTTATATTCGTATGAAGAAAGGGCTATTGTTTCCCCTGCTATACAAGGCTCTTTATATGGACTAAAATTTAATAAGGTCAGCGTATTCGTTGTTTAGTTGGTCCATTTGCACTGCTGTAGTGTGCCATGAGTGTGACGTCGGCTACCTATACTTTGGTGATGCAATTCTTGCTGACGGGTAATATCAACGCTGTTACGTGGATATATCCCACGGATTTAACATATGTAGTAAATTGGAATTTGAACATTTGCATTAGCATTCCCTTGTCCTATCTGGAGTGCCATGATCTGCAAGGCTAATCGTTTATATTATGTTGGTTTGAAATTATATTTGGTTGACGTATCTTCATGCTACCTCAGTTCCCCATCAAGGGTGGGTAACTTCGCTGGCCATAAATAACTACAGAGATCGAATTCGCTTACCATTGGTCTTATGACTAGCTGTCACACACTGCGGGCGAGTTATTTTCATTGCAGAATAATAATGATCGTCTCCATTGAGCAAGAATCGTAGATAAATTCCTTGAGACCAACGGCATTCAAGAAAAAACTTTGCGAGCCTTACTGTAGTCGCATATGATGAGTAACATCTGACATAGAAGAAACCTCACGTGAAATTGTTGATAAACTGGTATTTTATAATATTATTGGCACAAATATTAATCTATAGTAAAAGGGAGTGTTTTACAGATATTGTAGTTTATAATACGCAACTCATTTTATTAGATGATTTGTAGCTTCCACCAGCACTATCCTAAATAAGGAATACGGTATGGATCGACTAGTTAAATAGACGCGGCACCGCTCATAACCTTAAATTCCTTATAAATAGGCCAACTTGCGAGTGAATGCAATTGTCACAGCAGTAGATCATGAAAGGCTTGCCCAGTTCCCGGACCTCTTGATTCACAGACGAACACGTAATTGCATAAGTTCAGAAAAAAGTTTGTTTGACGTTAATGAAAGCTCTCTACTCCATGTAGGCAGAAACCAAGTTCCAAGTCTGTAGGACAATAGAAAATGAATTTTGAAAAATGGTCGCTATTTTGGAAACTAGGAATTTTACAAAAAAGTTCGTTGAATATAAATAAAAGGCCCCTACCATCCTCTCTACCCCAAAAATAAATTTCAAGTCTCTAGGACAAAAAATATGCATTTTAAAACTTTTTTTTACCTTTCTTATTTTTAAAATGAAACGTGGTCGTAGTCAGAGAGCCGTTAGCGCTGGGCATGCGTTACAACGAGGCTATCACCGGCCATGCTGAATACAGCAAATGGCTATTTCGAGGGGGCGACAGAGCGAGAGAGCGCTTTCCGAAATTTCCCTGTGACGGATGAATGAAGGCGAATATTTCAAAATCCCTCATGGCGACCTTTAAACATGTCAGTAATTGCTGATCAGTAACACGACTAATAATAATGATAATAATTGTATGAAGCGTTTGAAAGCGAGGCTTTGATAATTGTCAATAACTTTAAGAACTTGCTTTGTATGTTTGACTGGCAGCCGGAACGGCAAACAGAAAATCTGTTGGAGGCTGGCTGGCCGGCCGACTGAGAGCCGGCTAGCAGAGATGCAAATGTTTATTGCGCTCCAGGAATGTCAGTCGAGCTGACAACACCGCTGACAAATGATAACACGTTGGAACCATGTGGCAACTGTGTAACTGAGATAACAGACCCCACCTCAGAGAGCCGAGGACAGCAGCGTGCATGAGCGGGCAAAAGCAGTGAGAGGGGAGAGGTGGGAAAGCAATACACACAACAGGGAATGACGTAACCACTGCAGAGCGGTGAGGGGCGGGGCCAGTGGGCCGGGGAGAGGTGAGGGGAGGAGTGGAGAACCCATGACACCCAATAGCTGAACGAGTTGTATGTCAACATGGAGTCGAGGAGTGAGACTCAGCTGAGGAGAGAGAAAGAGAAACGTGTGTGGGCATGCATAAATCGCTGAGTGATGTACACAGGGCTCTCGTACAACATGATTCAATAAATAAATAAATAAATAAAAGGTGCACAGGTTCACACAACATGTAATTTACTGGTCCAAGAATTAAAGGTAGAGTTAAATCCCAACCATTTCACATACAGTTTATTCCCTTTTTGTTTCAACACTCCTTCCACAAGGTAATGTTTTGGAAACGCTGTCCTTTGAAGATCATGGAGATAAAACCTGCCTTTGTTGGGTTGATGGTTGAGGTCCACGAGTAAATAGGTGACTGGACTGTCCCTGTTGATCTGACGAATTCGAAATAGTTCGGCCTCTACTGAGCTGGTGCCTTATTGAAGGAAGACTTAAATTTGCTCACACGAACAAAATCCCCAATTTTGAGGCGGCGACGTTTAGGGTCTGTTGTTTTAATGGGGTTAAACAGTTTATCGAGTCGCTGATTATTTTTGGTCACGAGCCGTGACTTGGTCCCAATCGTTCTATGTTTGGTGTCATTGTAACGTGACACTAGCTCAGGTAACATGTCGAACCAGCGATAAGTGCCCTGAGCGGTAAACGCTTTCAACGTATGCGTTTTCAATGTTCGGTTAAACCGTTCAACCAAGCTAGCTTTGAGATTGCTGAACGTGGTGTAATGGTGAATACCCAAAGATTTGAGAAAACTGGAGAAATCCTTGTTGAAGACTTCTTTCCCCTGGTCGGTTTGTAGCAACTAAGGTTGCCGTTTGGATTGTTGAATAATATGTTGAAAGGCCTTGGGGACTAGTGGACCAGACTTGCGACGCACAGGTTCAACAAAGGCCATTTTGGAATACACATGAATGACGGTCAACATATAGCGCACGCCGTCGTTAGCACTAGCATAGGGTATCATTTCAACCAGGTCTGCTTGCCAAAGTTCATCCACACCTCGTGAAATTTCCTTCAGTCGCGGATTGTGACGCCTAGCTGGGCGATGCAACTAGTGAGCAATGCCCATTTTAATGGGTGAGGGCTTAAACAATAATTTTTGCATTTCGAAGTTCTGGTTCAATTTCTTGAATTTCCCAATCGTGACTGGAATGGCCGGCTTGACTTGAAGCATGCAACAGCAGTAGCCGCTGGATGAGCTTATTGGGATTATGCCAGTAGGTAACATCCGCAAGGGGTTTTAATGACTTAAATGTCACTCCCGAAGCGGACAGTTTACGACGACCACTTTGACTGGTGGGAAACCTTTTTGCAATGATGGTTTTATAGTCTTGATATATATTGGCATTCACTTGTTGAGTGGGATCATACTGTCTTTTGTGGGCAAGGGTGTCCAATAAAATGGATTTATATTTGCCAAGGTCCTCTGGCATATAATCATGGGAAGAGGGGGTTCGAGAGTATAGCAACTTTAACAGTCCTGGCGTTAATTTATAGTTGATGATTTTAATGACAGCTTTAGTACGAGCAAATTTAATCGATGAATCGCCATTCTCTATCATCCTCTTAGCGATCACCATACGTGGTATCTGTGTTTCCAATAAATATATCAATGGGATACGGTTGCAGTGTTGCTCCATAATGATTGATTAGAATGTTTTTCAGTTGAGCTTTATGATGAGGGGTGGCCAAGAGTTGCGAAAACGGAGATCATCTGGAAGGGCAATGTGTTTCGACCATGGCCAATGATTTATTTTTTCTTAAAAACGCTGCAAGGGGTGAGGACTTTATTTGAGGCGTAAACACTTGTTCCTCCTCATCCTCAACCTCGCTAACACTAGTCAAATCTTCCTGTTCCTCTTCCTCTTCCTCTTCCTCTTCCTCTTCCTCTTCCTCTTCCTCTTCCTCTTCCTCTTCCACAGGGTCCTCGTGTAGCGTCTGTGTGGCTTGTGAAACAGTGTGTAGCGTTTCAGGTGGCTTGAAAAAGGGTTTAAACATGCCTTTTAGCGGAGGTGCTAAATGTTGTTGAATAAACAAAGCATGATTCGCACGTGACCGTTTCAATTGACGAAACTTTTGGCGAATAGTATTTTTGCTCTAATAATATGCTTTTTCAATTGACTCTCTGCTAATGCCATCGTGTCTTGACAAATGACTTCAGAGGGAATGAGACAGTGCCTTAAATAGCAATAAATTGATCAAACCCTAAGCGATAACGTCCTTGGTTGAGTTCACTTTGTTTGTCAATGACAAAAAAGGCATGACGTTGAGTGTACCAGCACTTGGCACACAATTCAGTAAATATTTGAAAGGTCATATCCGGATTCACATGTTCATTATAAATGTGGCGACTATTCCTCTCGTCCTGGCGAAATAAAACAATGACATTGGCATTGACACGAATCAACTGTTTGGACATTTTATAACACGTTTGTCCAAGATAGAAGCAATCGATATATTTGTGACGACCCTTGCTGAAATAGCTTTGAATGATGCCTTGTCGTTCAGTGGATACATCGTCGAAAATCATGAGTGAATAACGATTTACCTCATCTGGGGCAATAACATTTTCTTGCATGGAAAATGTGAAATAACCCATGTTTCCATTTTGTAATCCAGACATGACTTGATCCAGAAACACGTAGAGGGGCTGGTAGAGAGATTTTGCAAAAATATAAATATTTTGAAAACGCAGACCATTGGGCGCTGTGATGAGCGTCAGCAAAAGATTGGTATTTCCACACCCTGAAGGTCCCACTATGATGCAGCGAATGGAGGATGAAAACAGTGATCCATGGCGTTGTTCACGAGATGTGGGATAGTGATGGGAAGCCATGTCCCCCACGGGGAATGACTCTTTCTGCTTAATAATCTTCATATCAACTAAGGCTTAGAGAGGCTAGCAGGCTGTCGATATACATGGAACCGAGCCTTGTCATAGAAACAGTAGACTCCTACCACGGGTTGACGATGGATGTCTTTGGACATGCGTTGATGGCCAAACAAGAAACAGATCCTGCTAATAAACACTATGTGGATAGGTCTGTAGTGCCACGCAAGAAATAGGGAGACTATGACTTTAAGGGAAAGCGGTTAACCCATGTGAAACATCCTCAAGTGCCTACAGACGTTACTACAGAAAAAGTATGTGGATAATAAGGTGTATGAGTTTTATGACAAACTGCCTCAGCTTACAGTTAATGGCTATACCACTTATCATCATCCCATTATTCACGTGGAAGACCCACAAGACGAAGACGATGTCTGTACCAAAACCTTTGTGACCAATGAAATGAAAAGCTTTATAAATTTACCCCATCCGTATTTTTTGTGTATCTGACAAATGAAAAACCTGTGAATTACAGAAACCATTTACCACTAGTCCATGACCAGCACCTGACGTATGTGCTTGCTTCAGGTTTAAGACATTATCGATTGCAATATGATGGAAACATTCATATGAAATCCGCAATGCCTGATGAGAACCATTTACAAATAGAGATAAATGGTCATAGAATGTTGGTCCATAACCATGAAAAGGTCAATGCAGTTGACGAATTATTCTTTCATCTCATTTTGACATGGGATGAAAAGCAATCGGGGAAAACCATAAATGATTTCCCACTTTATGTGGAATTGGAATACACAGCCATGATATAACAAGCTGACGTTAGTTGTGACTTAAATTTTCTTTTGAAAGGTTGTTGGTCATCATCATGGTGAAACAAAGATATGTGTTGAAAAATACTAAAAAAAAGGACCCTGTCCTTGGCAATGCCAGGGTTTAAGGCATTAGTGGGCAAGCCCTTGCGAAAGAAGAAAATAAAAAAATAACGTGTTGACCATAAAAAAAAGCCTTTCGAGCAGCACTGAGACATGTTATTCCAAAACGTCGGCGACAGGGTTCAAAACAAGGGCGACTGATTACCGTCCCCAATCGAGCGGGATTTTTACCTGGTTTATTTGCTGGTCTGGCTGCTCTGGTTTCCTTTTAGGGCGGTGTCAGTGTGGTGGCGAAAACTAATAAAGCTGCACAGCAGGGAAAGCAACAACTAAAAGAAAGTCATCGACACAATGAAACCATGCAAGCGATTGCTATTGGGGCTAGAAATGGCAATTTCAAGCCAACCTTTTATCAACAAGGATTTGAGTTTTCACCATTTCGAAATAAAAAAATTAACCTCAGCCATACCAAGACATGCCCTGACTCATCACCAAGAGGAAAGCTATGCAAAACAACTAAAGCATTCTCATTTTCGAGGTGTGTTTATGCGGAACCAATTACCCCCACGACACTGAAAACAGGGATGAGCTGTTGTAAATTTGGATGATCACCGAGGACCAAAATCGCATTATGTAGCTTATGTCAAAGAGGAATCAACCATATGATACTTTGACAGTTTTCGGAATTTGCCCCCGCCCATGGAACTAGTGACCTATTTTGGAAACAGGATCATGATATATGTGAAACGTGAGCAAACGTTTAACAGTCAACAGTGTGCACGTTTGTGTTTACTTTTTTATATGAGACGTAGCATAAGCAAACACGTCAACAGTATGTCGGCAGAAAGTAAAACACTAAATGGACGTGGACAGTCAGCCTAGACTTTTACCCGCCTATCGAATTGAGTGAAAGACCTTATGGTTTAAGAGTTGTTTCACTTGAAACGTACAATAGAATATATAACAAACGTAAAAATGTGAACAACAAGTTTTACTATGATGATTCTGTGCTCGCCCTGAACTCCGGTGGATATACAATAGATGATATTTATGAACACATTTATGTGGTGTTGATCAATGGATATGGTTTAAACTCATTTCTTGATGGAACGCGCAAGTTTGAACTTGTAGGATATACCAACACTCATCGCTACAGTATTTTCTCCACGTTTAAGATTGACTTTAAAACACACCCCGATTCCATTGGTCCATTGCTAGGATTTAAACCACGCGTGTTTGAACCCAACAAAAACATGAATCAGACATTGAAGTGAAATTCATTGAGGATCATCATGTGTCGGTGACTTGTAATATTATTAGCCAAGTGTACACCAATCAAGAACCATCGCATTCGATTTATGACTTCATTGTGACATCGCCCAATGGCTATATTATTCGTGAAAACCCTCCAGTGGTGCTTTGTCATTCTGTGGCTGTTTATGGTATTAATAATATAACATTAAGACTGACCAATAGAGAGCAACAACTCATTCAACTTGATTCTACCACACCTGTGACGTACAATTTGGCGCTAAAGCCACTATGAAGTTGGTGTATAAAGCAACAACACCGTCTAGGAATGGTGTTAGTTGTTTGCCACGTGAACAAACGTTAACATCTAAGGACAAACAGATTTTACAGCTTTTGGGTTACCACGTCAACACACATGATGAATTCTATATTAGAGGTATCGAACCACATCGAGGAGCAACTAGGGGTGATAAGAATTAATCCTCATTCCTATCAAGCTCAAACACCTGGACTCAATAACAATGATGAAATTCAATTTGTTATCAACAACCAAGATATTTACACCCTACAGCATAAAAGTGTCATTCAGATTGAAGGTCGACTCACCAAAGCCGATGGCTCAACACCCACCACATCCAATATAATACATTTTAATTATAAACTAATTTTAAATACCTACACTTTTAAGAAATTTTATAAAGTGAGCCAACCATGCTTTTGCCTGTCTCTTTTCTGTGGTGCGCTATGTGATTAATGATATCGTGGTGCATAGCACTCGAAATGTGGGTATTTCCAGTGTCATGAATCTATACCCCTCTTATAGTGAGAAAGAAGGTAAAACACTTTGCATGGCAGGTTGGTGTCCTGACTCGACCTACGACGGGATGGTATATACTGATGGCACCTTTACTTGATATTTAACTCTTAAACTGATTTTAGGCTTTGCCGAAGATCACCAGCGCATTGTTGTCAACGCAAAGCAAGTGCTTTATCTGGTGAGAGACAGGAGTGATAATAATGCACTCAAGGGAGCCGACAATGGCCCCATAGATTCAAAAATTCAACTTCAACGCATGCTATGGAAAGTGCCCCATGTGACCCTTGACGATATAAAAAACTGGACATACTCAAGATGTTAAAATGAGATATGCCTCTACCCATGGAATTTAGAAGCTGGGCACTCCATGAGTACCCTCTATTGCCCACCACCAACACACAAAGTTGGTCTGTAAAAACAGCCCACTATACAGAGGGACCTCTCTATATGATCGTGGGTTTTCAAACAAATCGCAAGTATCAAAAAACCAAAGATACCACGCAAATTGACCACCTGCATTTGAGAAATATACGTCTTTTCCTCAACGGGGCTCTGTTTCCTTATGAAGGACTGGATTTGGATTTTTCAAAAAATAAGTTTGGCCCCCTGTGCGACTTGTTTTCTAAATTTAGATGGTCGTATTATCAAAAACAGAACAGCCCCATGCTATCACTCCAAGCGTTTAAGGCAAGGGTGCCACTGATTGTCTTTGACTGTTCTTACCTGGAAGAGTCTGTCAAGCCATGCAATATTGACATTCGACTAGATTTTGAAACGCATGACAATGTACCAGCCAAAACGACGGCCTACTCTTTGATTATTCATTACAAACAAGTCAACTATTATCCATTGTCAAACCAAGTGACGAGTGTATAAATAACAGGTCAACCCACATCATGCTGCACAGACATTTCTTGCTTTAAAGCCTCAAGAGGTGTCACACCCATGAATTTAAACTCTGAGGAACAATGTTTCAAGACTTCAAGCTTTGGCAGCCGCTGGCTTCTATTATTTAAAAACAAGAGATGACGTGAAATGTGCCTTTTGTGCCATTACCATTGACCAATGGCTAGACAGCGATGAACCCATGCAGTAACATCAATGCAGGTCACCAGCCTGCCCCTACATGTGCAGAATGGAGGTGGGAAATATACCCTGCTATTCAAGCTATCCCTCACTAGTGCCTCTGAGTGATGAAAAAACAAGTTACGATACATGTGGACGTTATGCTGTGAATGTTGCTTCGGTGAGCAGCTCACCGTCAAAAACACCCAGTTTAGACACAGTGGGACATCATCGGTGTCATGGATTTTACAAACACAAGAGACTGTATTGTTGTATGAGTTGGTATCGTCCCTATACAAAAATGACTAAAGCCTGTAAGACGTGTTATGACAATAAAACGATGTAATAAAAACTTAGGTGGTTGTTCTTATTATTATTTTCCATGTGCCCCTGTCCTATCCTAACCTATTTTTTTAAAACTAGCATGGTAGTAAGTCCATGTCATGGGCACACTTTAGTGGGCAACGGTCAGTCAGTTGTCAGTTGAACTTCGTCCAGGCAAGCGGCAACATGTTGCGCACACTGATTGTGGATTGCCAAGGGTTTAAAATTGGTGACAACAAATTTATATTTAAACAAGTGTCCATTATCGATTGTACAACTTTTTGGATATCGCAAGCTACACATTTAATATTTAAACCGCCTCATGCATTTGATTTTTTGTGTGAAAAATACCGGTTACAAATCCATTGGATTGAAAATCATAGGCAACTAGACTGGAATCAAGGAACCATTTCGTATAAATATTTGGACACGGTGATGAAAGCGCACTTGGCCTCGGCCAAAGTGGTATTTGTGAAAGGTAATGAAAAACGTGAATGGTTGCAACCATTTTTCGGCACCTTACTGTCAATGTATTGACCTCATGGATTTGGGCTGTCCCTCATTGCTAACCCTAATGGACCGCTGTACCTGTGACAACATTACCCATACAGCCCTAGAGCATGCGTGGCATCTCTTTCTTTGGTTAACCACTAATACCTGCGGGGAGTTTTTAAATAAAATTAAAACTCAAGATTTACCTGTGAATGACGCCAGTCAGATTTCTACAAGCAACGTGTAAACATCTACAGAACGTGATACCATGCAGAAAGGCAATGCTACAGACAAAGCCGTCAGCAAGTTCTTTGTGTGCAAAAAGAAACTAGACAGTTCTACCAAGGAGGAATTATTGGCGCTCCCCAAGTTGTTCATTTATTATGTGGCCGCCAACACGGTGAAATAAATCTGGCAACATGTACCAAAATCATGGACTCAAGACCCTGTGTTGAGAGAATTGCCACCCTGTACGGATTACGATGACAATAAGCAAGTGACCAATGCAAAAATACCCTCTATGCGTCAGTGCGCGACTAGCCAGCTGGTCAAACTGTATCACGGTCACAAAAGTCAGTTTAAAGACTTTGTTGTATCATTCAACGGGTGTCATGGCACGAAAAAGCAAGAACAAAAACAAACACAAACATCGTCCACAGAGGAGGAGGAAGATCAAACCTTTTCACCATCCATGGAAAAGGACATGCCAGACCTGTACTGGCAATGGCGTCATTGACAATGTGATTCAATGCTTACCATCCGAAATCCATCTTCCAGATTATCGCTTTTGTGGCCCTGGAATTCCTCTTGAAAATCATGATGTGCCCATTAATCTTTTGGATCAAGCATGCAAAGAACACGATCTTTCTTATCGCCATAGTCATCCTGGTTTAACACATGTGGCAGATAAATTGTTATTGAAAAAAGCTTAACAACGTTTCACATCCTGTGATGCCTCAGAGGGTGAGAGGATGGCAGCCCTGATTGTGATGAGTGCTATGAAAGGAAATTTGATGAAGCGTGGACATAAATATTGAGGAATTGAGGAGGGAGGAAATGGGATTTGTTCGTATTCTATTTTTGTAAATCCCTATGGTCATGAAATAAAAACAAACGTTTACCAGAGCTCGATGGTACTTTAGTAAAAAAAATCATGATGTTGATGGGCTGATTTTTCATTTTCACGTTTCACACATGACCAATTCACACATTGCCATTTGCCATTTTCAATTTACAGTATTTTAAAAAAATCCGTTTAAAGTTTTGCGTTTTTGATGACAACGATTTCCCATTTTGTTAATTACACTTTTTTAAAAATGTCCGTTTGAAGTTTTTTTTAAGTTTCATATTTTACACATGGCCATTATCGGTTTTTAAACTCACAGTTTTAATTTTTAGAATTTCGCTGATATCGAAACATGGATTTTCCATTTCGCTGTTTTCAATTTTTTTCCATTTGGTGTATGTCGAATGTTCATTTTTGTCAATGACGTTAATGTGAGTGCTTGATCATGATGATGATGCAGTGTGTTTATGGGTTTGCAAGAAACGTCGAGTCTACGACTACTGCAGGTAAGACTGTTTTACAAAAATGTCTATTTACCGCTACATTTCAAAGAAAACAAAACTATTGGCAAAACAAAATGCTTATTAACCATTTACATATAAGTGCTGATTTCCCCCTCCCCACCCACCCTACTGCACCGTGTTTGCTCTGGTCATACATACACACCAGCTTTCTACTCATACAATCACACAACCATACCTGCCTTTGGGAACAAACACAACCACTTTATTTATTCCCAAAAGCATATTCTCGACATGCACACACATCACAAAATAATTTTTAGTTTACCATTTACATTACAAAAAAATATTAGTCATAATGTTACTAAAAACTATTACTCATTTCATATTTACAAAAAACACTTTTGTGCAGCTATAAAAGTATTAAACCACAACCATGACCCATTTCCAAAATCCCCCACCTAATCAAAAATTTTAACAAATAAGATTGCACTCGGCTTTTAAAGAGAAAAAAGCCTAAGTGGGTGCCACTATTTACAAAAAAATACTATTTACAAAATCCACTGTTTACAATGGCAAAAAACAAAATATTTACAAACTAATAAAAATACAAAATCTGCGAGTTACAAAAAAGACATGTCCCCAAACGAACAAACAGAAAAATCACACCTCCACCTCCTCCTTGCGGTCATAACCGCAGGGCAAGCTGGTATGCAGGTCATGAGCCTACACACGTTTGTTATCCATGGAGGCGAGGGTGCGTTTTCTCTGTTCCACAAGATACGAATGATGGTTGCTGGATTGTATCCTGCACTGTGTATGGGACATAGCTTTGCCAGTGCGTAAAACCACTAGGTAGTCGTCTACACGTAGCGATTTGACCACTGCCCTACTTACACCTTTTGTTCCTTTGGCTTCCTTACAGTCTAGTGTGCGATAAGTATACATTTTAGAGGCCAAACCTACGAATTCCGTCATTACGAAATCACCGCATTCTCATTTTAAAATGCCCATTTTGTTCTTGTTTTTATAGGCAGCTGAAACACGTTGTCAGCGCTATAGGAATAGGTATCGGACCAGTCACTATGCTGCCTCATGACGTCATAGGGGTTGCAGTGGCGAATGTGGTAAATGAATGAGTCAGTATCCATATACAAAAGGGATACGTTCTTAAAATATTGTTTGGCAAACTCATAGTTGAATAGATACATGGGTGATTCGGAAAAGTGTAAAATGACTTGGCCCAAGTAAATGGGCTTATCCATGGTCACACTGGTCTTACTCAATTCATTAGTGGCCAAATCCTCATCGATAATGTCGATCGATTTAAAATTTGGCTTGGCAATGTACCGCCGGGCACACCACCACCCGCCCCAGACATTAACCAATTTAATGTCACGGTATTTGCGGACATTCTCCAAGGACATGACACAGATGCAGTTGTTCATTAATTTTAAAAATAATTTCTAATTGCTGTGTTGCCATTTGTCGATGCTCTGTGTTGAGTCGCATGGAAGGCTCGAGCCATGCTTTTTGAGAAAAAGAAATATCCCTGTGGATTTTCCTTAACACTAAGCCTTGGGCGAGGCATTGCACCAACATTTGGATATGTAGCACATTGCGATTTTTGTTGTTAAGTGTGCCCATCTGTTTTTCAATTTTCACTTTACTGTCAGGGGGAACCGTTTGCTCTAGGCAGAATGGAAAATAGGCATGTTGATCATACAAGAATGAGGGATATTCAATATCCACTTTTAACACATATCCACGGCCTGTTTCTTGACTAGCCATGTTTACATCAAATTCTGACACTAGTTTGTCAGTCAGCCAAGCAAACTCCCCATAAGGCAAAGGCTGGCTCATGGCGTAGCCATAAAAATTATGCACGTCATAGTACATTAAGTACGAATCTAGTTTGTCTAGTGATTAATCAGGCATGTAGGCATTGTTCGCTTTGGCATGACCCTGGTTAAGCGACACAAAGCCACCGCGAATGCCCTTTTCAAAAAATAGAACCATGTCTACATCAGTGAGTAAATCCAATTCCACTTGAGTGTATTTCAAAGTGGCATCGAACGAAAGCCCAGGACTCGTATAATAGTGAGCCGGGTCAAGACCGTAAATGTGTTGACACAACTCACGGAATTATTGAAACACATCGGTGAGCAGCAATACATCCAGTTTTAGGTAATGCATAGCATATTCACCTAGCGTCTTAATGCCAAACACTCGCCAAACTTGACATGCATATGCATAGCCTTCATCGGAAACGGTACTGCGTGTTAGTTTCGAGTAAAATTTGTCTTGTGGTGGGAGAGTTTTTTGCTTTAACACGTCCCAGTTGTTGCAGAAATCTTACGAGAATATAACTTTCTGAATGTACAATTGAAAATGCTCGGGATTTTAAAAATGCTTTCCAGTGTATTTTAATTCCTTTTCATCCAAGCCACTCACAAGACTGTCTTGTGAGGATGCTATAAACTTAAAGGAATCCGAAAATCGAATGCTTAAGTGACCCAACTGCCATGTCAGGGCTGTAAAACGCCCATGGTTTCGGGGGATAATGGTAATCGAGTCCTTGTTGACATGACCCAATGCACGATTCAAAAACTGAATGCCATAATTCGCCAGATTGTGGAGAAAGACACTGATATATCGAGAAGCACGATACCTTAAATTGCAATGGCTGTGCGCGGCTCCACGAAACTCTCCCGTAAAGTGCGAGTGATCACGAACGATGTCTTCAGCACTGATCAGTGGCTTTTCGCAAATATGTCATGTAGTGGCCTGTTCATACTGCTGCTGCTGTTCTAGAGATAGGCTCATGGGTACTGGGTGGTCCAGTAATCCCTGTACATGGTCGGCCAACTCTACAAGTTCATCCAAAAACCATCTGGCACAATCTGGCCCCTCACGGGTTTGTAAAAGTATTGCATGGGGTCATAGGCAAACACCACATTAAATCCTATGGCAAAGTGCTCATGTTTTTGAATGGTTGTGGTTGAGCGGATGGTGGGATCTGGTTCACATCCCGTCATGGGTGTGGTGAGAGCTTCGAAATCTGCATACACGACATAGGAACAGTGTCGCGCCTATGAATGTTCTTGAATTTCAACACAGCCTTGTCCCCTTGTGGAAATATCAATCTCACCGCTTCTTGAGAAACACAATCTACCCTATGGCGTATCAGAAGTGTAGGGCGTTTAAAATATTGCAAGGAACGATCGCAAATATGTTTTGGACGCTTGTCCTTGGACACTTGGCTGCTTAGCAATGTACTCAAATTCTTAATCAGGCAATAGTGATTCACCTCTCCGTAAGACAGATATAAAAGTTGAATGCGGTGTCGTTTTGGATCTTCTGTAGCATAGAGATGACCCACAATCACCATTAGGGTCATACACAAAGAACGAAAAGTCATGATTAACTTGTTCAAACCTGTGGATCTCGATTAAGTACATAGGGAACGATACTCTAGTTAAATTTAAATGTTGTTTTAATTCATGAAACTTGGCCTTGTACTTCGCTGGACGAGAACCATGACGGTCTTGTGCTGGCTGCATATACGCGGCCACAGCCCACAGGTAACATTCATCATAAAAATTTTCAATTTTGACCACAGCCTTTTTCGAAGCTATTGCAGGTGGTGTTTTAATAAAGCTAGACCGAGCAATCAACGGGTTGAATTGACAAATGTTGATTTGCAGGTCATGGATTTTGTCTAATGGTGAACCACAGGGTCCTTGTTGCAGTTTATCGAATTTTGATAGCAAGTCATTCACCACATGCCATTGATAACACTCGTTCAAAGTTCTCGCACTTTACTGCCAATATAAAATGTTGTTTTATGCTCACCGTCCTTGTTGTTATATATAAAATCCCACAAGGGTTGTGAATTGACCTTTAAAGCCGTATGCAACCTTTGCGCTGTACAAATTTGTTCTTTAAAAATTTCGAAACATGATTCGATAAAGACTTTTGGGATTAAAATCTCACGAACATTGATCACACGACCAGAGCACACACGTGACTTGAAGCAGGACTCGAGGGGTTCCCAAGATAAGCTATCTGCAGTTGCAAAATACATTATGAATATAAAAAACAAACTCACCAGAGTTTTCAGCCGTAGACTGCCCGGTAAACAAAGGTCCCCCCCCCCACACACACGGTTCTTTTTCAGCAGTAGCTGTAGCGGACAAGCGTTTTTCAACACTCTAAAAAGAAATAAAATAAACCATGATAAGTATATCAATTCCGAATAGCACCTTTCATAAACAAAATAAAATAATTATATCAAACAGGTTTTTTATATATAATTTTAAAAAATCTCACTTTGCTTTGTAAAAATCCCTGCGTTTTCTTTCTTGTAGGTTCGAGTGGAATAGGTATATCTCCGTTTTCTGTCTCCCACAATAGGTATGCATATTGTCTAAAACAAACAAAATAAAAACAATTCATCAATAAAATTGTAAACCAATAATAATATAAACATCCATTAGCATTAAAATAAAGTAAACAGTGTTAATCTCTCACCTCTAATATATAATGTATCCAATATAGTCACTGACTGCGTTGGGCACACAAATGCATTCACCTTTCACACGGTTAATAGACAGGCTATGTTAACACTGTGACGTTTACCATAGGATTGACAGACAAATCGTAATGACAAGCACAACACCTCACCTCTCCCCGCCACGCCCCCTCTGGCCCCACCCGTCCCCCCTTCACCGCTCTTGGCAGGCTTTGCAGTGGTCACGTGATTTCCTGTTGTGTCTCGGTTTCTCTCCTCTCCCCTTTCCTCTCTCCGCTGCTGTCTGCTCGGTTGGCTGGCCGCTGTAACCTTTTACAGAGTTGCCAGATTGTTCCACCTGTTATCGTCACCCAGCAGTGTTGTCAGCTCTCACTCACATTCCTGAAACGCGATAAGAGGACACATTCTGCCAGCCGGCTCTCAGTCGGCCGGCCAGACAGCCTCCAGCAGATTTCCGGTTTGCCGTTCCGGCTGCCAGTTAAACATACAAAGCAAATTCTTAAAGTTGTTGACAATTATCAAAGCCTCGCTTTCATTCGCTTCATACAATTATTATTATTATTATTATTATTTGTCGTGTTACTGATCAGCAATTACTGATAGGTTTAAAGATCGCCATGAGGGATTTTGAAATATTCGCCTTCATTCATCTGTCACAGGAAAATATAGGAAAGCGCTCCCTCGCTCTGTCGCCCCCTCGAAATAGCCATTTACTGTATTCAGCATGGCCGGTGATAGCCTCGTTTTAACACACGCCCAGCGCTAACAGCTCTCTGTCTACGGCCACGTTTCATTTTAAAAATTTTAAAAAGCAGGTAGAAAGTTTTAAAATGCATAGTTTTTGTCCTAGAGACTTGAAATTTAATTTGGAGGTAGAGGGGTGGGGCTTTTCATTTATGACAAACAATTTTTTTTTAGAATTCCTAGTTTCCAAAATAAGGACCTTTATTCAAGATTCATTTTCTTTTGTCCTGGAGACTTGAAACTTGGTTTCTGCCTACAGGAAGTAGAGAGCTTCCATTAACGTCAAACAAACACTTTTCTCAACTTCACCGTTTCCAAAATAGTGACAATTTCAAAAACAAACATTTTCAAAAAAAACACACATTCATAGCAAAGAGGACGTCATCTCGACGCCAACAAAACCTCATTCGTTAAAATCCGACCATGCGTTCGCGAATTATCGCCAACGTTCGCGAGAAAGTGGGCTATCATTTTGTTTTGGCCTACACACTTGAAACTTGCTGCCTGCCTATAGGGCATAGTGACCTTTCATTAACGCCAAACAAACGATTTTCCAAAATTTACCGTTTACAAAATAACGGCAGTTTCAAAAACAACAATTTTCAAAAAATAATACCAACACACATTCTTAGCAAAGAGGACGTGATCCCAACGCCAAAAACACCTCGTTCGTTAAACTCCGATCATGCGTTCGGGAGATATCGGCAAAGTTCGTAGGCAAGTAGGCTGGGAAGCAGAATTGCCCTCATCCCACTACTACAGAACACAAGTTTCTGGCCTAGAGACTTGAAACTTGGTGTACAGGTAGAGGATGTAAGGACCATTCATTTATGCAAAACAAACTTTTTTGTGCAATTACTAGTTTCCAAAATATAAGAATTTCACAATTGAACTTTTTTCAAAAAAAGTTTTATTATAAAAATAAAGGTCATAGAGACCATTCATTTAAGCTGTTGCACAACGTTCTATCATGTTTGGTATTCAAACTATCGCCTACTTTCAAAAACAAAAATTTTCAAACATTTAAAACATATATAATCGGTGGTCCATAGCAAAGCCCCCGTCAGCTCGAGTCCAACGACACCTCATTTGTGAATCTCGACCATGGGTTAGGGAGATATCTCGGCTTGTATTGGGAGTATTGGTGGGGGTGGGGGTAGCAGAAACCACCTTACTCTTGCCCATTAAAGTGAGATCTTCCCATTCCTTACAAACTGTTCTCCAAGGTCATACCTTCACTTGTTCTTCCACGACACCACTGCATTCACCCACTTCCCTGTCTCTATTCATTGGAACATTCCATGAATAATTTCCTAAACAGTTATCAACGTTATCGTTCGCATGGCAGATGTCTATGTCCCTCGCCTTAGAGCGCAGGAGGTGACTTTCGAATAGACCAACCAATTGCCTGTAGGTGAGTGGCAGCGTAAGGGCCTGTCTGTTGCAGGAAGTGGACTCGCTCCCGCCATTGTTGTTTGGGCTCTATTGTTTTCGTAGTGGTAGGTTCCAAAGGACCAAATTATGATTGTCCGTTTCGATGAGCGTAACGTCCCTATAATAATTATCATATCCTACTTTTTATTTTTGCAAAAAATGAAAGTCGACGTATGATATCTACACGGGACAAATGTCTGTTGGTCTGTTTATATTGAACCCGTTTGATCGGAAATGCCGTGAAAAGTGAGAGCAAAATCAGCCACCACGAGACTCCATCCCAGACGAATCACTCAAATTAAAAGAGGATCAGATATGCTCTTAGACTACGCTCAGCACGAAGGGATGAACTCGGTGAGTGTTGGATTTGGAGATAGGTTTGTTACGAAACCAGCCTAATATGCATATCTGTTGGAAAATACAAAGCTATGAAGGTATTACAACAGTCTTAAGTGAAATTCCTGATCAAATTTATTCATTTATTAGATTCCTATCCTACCCTATGTTGGGGCTCAAATAATGAATCCATGATCTAATCGTATTAAAAACGCCCTTCTTGTAAAAATCAACATCCTATCTAAATTCCTTATGTCTCCCTAAGAAGTCCTTTCAACAAAAATAAATCGCAAGCAAGTTAATCACGTGGCACGTAAAATTATCCATACGCTTCTACTTCAGTAGCTGATATCTGTCATTTGCCGTACAACAACGAGCAAAGAAGATCCAAATTGTATATGCTACGTTACGCTGGTTAATCAGCTACCCAAATTCTATTCTGCCCTATCATAAATAAACAAAAGATAACGTATAAAATCTGGACTATAAGACAGTGAATTCTAAACAACAACAACAACAACAAAAATACGATCATATCAACAAAATATTTACAAAATCCAGAGTGCATAATTTGTGACTTGCCTAAGTAGGCAAGCGCTGTCGTCTGAAAAGTCAAATCCTGTGTTCGACAACCACGATGTTCCTCTACAATTTCTATCACACTCAACAAGTCGTCTTGACTTCGGGAAATCTCATATTTCGAATTTAGCTCTATTTTTTATAATTTAGGAGCAGTTTAAAATCTATAGGGTAATTAAATACAATTTAATTTTACCGGAACAACTAATCTTATGTAGCCAGCTCCAGGTTTTATTTCAATATAAGGCCTACGGAGATCCTATTATCAGTTATTATTTAAATGCATGTTTAGGTACTGTTTATTTCCTGTATTAACAATTTATTAATTGTCATTTATTATTAAACTTAGGCCTACATACTTAACCTTAGAGTACATTTCCATCATGACCCTATCATCATGACCTCTGTCATGTATCACCTGATTCCTACCCAAATTGGTGTAGCCAATTAATAATTATTACCTAAATTAAGCAATGATACCTGGTCAATGTGGGCTCTATTCATATTATGGCTCCAATGCGACTCTTAGTCGTCTTATATGGCACTGTCTTAACAGACAATGAAGTGGGCTACACTCTCATATTAGTCAACATGACAAAAGAAAAAATTGTATTGCATCACACCGCGTAGTAGTATTTTTATGGTGGTTCAAAACCCACCGCCAACTCCTCACCTCCGAGATGGCGGCCACGTGCAACCACACTCATGGGGGGCGCACTTTTCAAATAAATATTGTGAGCATAGCTTAATCTAACCTAGTCTAGATAAACTAATCTAGCCTACGTAACCAAACCTAATCGAGTACCAGCCAAGGGCTTAATTGTAATACTCGGTGGGTGGATGCTATCATTGAGAGGTGAAAAGTAAAGGGGAGGGAGTCGTTTTACGTTTACCCACTTCGACTGTACCTCTACCGTTCTACCTGTAACGTTCTACCCTACCACTCTATCTTTACCACGAATGCTCTGCGATATGTGATTTAAAACAGGCTGAATCTTGCAGCGTATGACGTCAGGCGATGGAGGTCTCGCAACCGGATGCAAGGTACAGTGTTACATAAAGCAAGCGTGTGAAACATGATACTTTCAGACGTATGGCGTCACGTGATGCAGGTCGTTACATCGACAGATATTTGAGGTGATGAAGGTGCACGCATGTTAGCGAAAAATGAACTCATTTTCAAACCGTGAGAACGCTGATTCAAATGATATTTGATGCGACGCAAGTGTGTTCGTGATATAAAATGATAGGAAGGGGGAAGGCCTTTCTCACTTTATAGTTGAATCACTTGAACGAAAGTTAACAACACGTCATCTCTACAGCTTACTTGTGACTACAGTGGTGGAAGAGAACCTGAAAATACATTACTTCTCTGGTAAGTGTTTTATTTTTATTTTAGTTGGTTTTAATTAAGCACACTATTAAGTTCCAACGTTCACCGCTTGGCGTCAGTGACAGTGGCATCTAGTAGAATAAGTTGGAACTACTTGAAATTGAACTTACTGGGAGCACACAGGCGATCAATTAATATATCCTGCTATAACCATTAGCTGAATATTATATATAATAATTAAAATATATATATTCATTCATTCACTTTGTTTTCTCTTAACATTCTGATTTTCCTTTTTATAGGTGATTTGGCACGTGATCTCTGATCGTCATGTACTAGTGTGATGAATGTAATAAACAGTTTTCAAGACCTGCCAGTCTTCAACGCTATCCAAGTACTAAACATAATCTTAAAATGTTTGTGTGCAATCTTTGTGATACCACATTTAACAGACAGGATAATCGTGCGCATGATGTTCATTTAGAGCATGTCAGTTCAGCACCCATTTCGTGTTCAGTTTGCGAACTTGCTTTTTCTGGTGCAAAGCAATATCAATCCCTCATGGTTGAAGTGCATGATGAACAACATGAATTAAAATCAGTAAAACCATCAACTAGCACGGAACCTATTAACGAATTTGATGCTCAAAAGAGTAAAGGATCTCAAGATTGTGAAAATAGTCATACAACAAAAAGAAAGGAGAACGGTGAACCTTCGTTAACGCATTGTGATGTATGTAATATTGATGTACCTTCTTCAATCATTTATGGACATTTACGTAGTATTAATTATTAAAACAACGCTTGTCATGAAAAAAATTCTGCGAATATTCACCAAATTGGTAGTGCGTTTAAAATCGAATTGCTAGTTATAGACACTATACTGAAGGGAAAGCTCAAAGTATTGACACATTTATACAAAATGTTAAACCTAGTGTGTTTGGCTTCGTAGATAATGTTTTAGTGGAGCATAAACCGCTTAAAATGAATTTTGAACTCTTTGGGCTATATGTAAAAATTAGGAGTGAAGGTGAAATTACTGATATCAAATCCTTTAATACAATAACGGTAATTGTTAGTGAACCAACAAATATCAGTGATATGTACTAAGATATTTCAAGTGCTATCATCGTGAAGATTGAAGAGTTCCAAGAAAGAGAGTGAGGCTCGGCGTTGGTTCAAGTACATTATTTAGAAACCAACATGAATAAATACAACCCCCTTCCTAGCATCATCATACATTGATTTGCCTGTATGGATCAAACGAAAGAGAGCTGTTGTGAACGTTTTGAATAGTGATCAAGCATGGTTTGGGTGGGCTGTAACCTCAGCTCTCCATCCAACAGTGATGAATCTGGATAGAACATCATCTTATCCTCGCTATTCCCCAGTGTTGGACTTAAAAGGAATTTACTATGTAGATGAAAGTCATTAAACGTTTTGAAGAGCAGAGCAATGTAAGCATTAATGTTTATGGAATTGAAAACAAGAGTAATGTAAGTCCTCTATATTATAATTAGGAAAAAAATGATTCTCATGTAAATATACTATACATAACTAAAGGCGAAAATGTCCACTATTGTTGGATAAAACATTTTAGTAGACTTGCTAATAGTCAACCATCAAAACATGAATCAAAGAAGTGGTTGTGTGATATCTGTTTATTCTATTTTAGAAATGGAGATCAAATAACTCAACATCAAAAATGGTGTTGTAATCATGTTTGTACGGTATTACCTACTCCTGGATATAACATTCTGAAATTTAAGGACTTTGAGAAGCAGCTTCGAGTGCCATTTGTTATATATGCCGACTTTGAAGCTTTGCTAAAATCTTTTAATACATGTACATCGAATCCTACCAAACCTTTTACCCACACTACTCACATTCATGAACCGTTTTGCTTTGCGTATTATATTAAATGTAGCTATGATGACTCGTTAAATAAGTTCGAGCTCTATAGAGGACCTGATGCTCTTTAGGGTTTTATAGAAAGAATTAAAAAATATGCTATCTCTATACCCTCTATTTTAAATACTGTCATTCTAATGGAGCCACTAATATCATCACAGAAAATGCGTTTTGAAACTGTAACTCATTGTTTTATATGTGGTGAATGTTTATATACGGACAGGTTTCGCGATCATGACCATTTAACAGGAAAATCTCATGGTGCTGCTCACCAAGAATTTAATTTAAAGTATAGAGTAATTAAATTAGTCCAGTCATTCTCTATAATGGTAGCAAATACGATAACCACCTTATCGTTAAAAATGTGGTGCTTTAGATGTAAAAATTGACGTGATTCCAAATAATAAGGAACAATACTTATCGTTCACAAAATATATCAAAACTAACAATGAAAAAAATATAAAACTGCAATTTTTAGATACATTTCACTTTATGCTGAGTAGTCATGATAAGCTTGTTAGTAATTTAATTTGACGAATTAAATTAAAATCATCTTCTTTAGGAAGGACAGGTTGAATTTGAAATTGATCAAATTTAAAATTTAAAATGAATGTGAGCATCTATGGTAAAATGTTTGTTTGGATTCAAGGAACATGTATTAAAAGGGTTAACGAAGCTTTATGGTCGGCATATACAACAAATGACACTCGAAGCTGCTTCTCAAAGTCCTTAAATATCAGAATGCTATTTCCAGGAGTAGGTAATACCGTACAAACTTGATTACAACCCAATTTTTAATGTTGAGTTAGTTGATCCTCATTTCTAAAATATAACACACAGCTATCACACAACCATCCCTTAGATTCATGTTTTGATAGTTGACTACTAACATGCCTACTAAATTGTTATATCCATCACCTTTTTTTATGTATAGTAAATTTCCATGAGCATCTTTCTTTTCCTGAGTATAATATAGAGAACCGACACTACTCGTGTTTTCTATTCCTTAAACATTAATACTTACATTATAGCCGCTCAAAACGTTTAATGGCTTTTATCTCCATAGGAAATCACATTTTTTTAAATCCAACACTGCGGAATAGTGAGGGAAATATGATGTTTTATCCACTTGCATCACTGTTGGATGGAGAGCTGAGGTTACAGCCCACGCAAACATGCTTGGTCACTATTCAAAACGTTCACAACAGCTCTCTTTCATTTGATCCATAAGGGTAATCAATGTATGATGCTTGAAAGTTGTTATATTTAATCATGTTGGATTCTAAATAAAGTTCTTCAACAAACGCCAAACCTGACTCCCTTTCCTGGAACTATCCACTCTTCATGACGATAGCATTTGAAACATCTTAGTACATATCACTGATATTAGTTGATTCACTAACAATTGCGTTCTTTTGTCTTAAAGAATTTGATATCGGTAATTTCACCTTCTCTCCCAGTTTTTACATATAGCACAAAGAGTTCGAAACTCATTTTAAATGTTTTATGCTCCACTAAAATATCTACCAAGCCAAAATCACTAGGTTTAACATTCTGTAAAAATGTTTAAATACTTTGAGTGTGTTCTTCACTACGAAGTCTGTAACTAGCAATTCGAATTTTAAACGCACTACCAATTTGTTGAACATTTGCAGATTTTCTTCATCACAAGCGTTGTTTTTATGATTAATACTGTGTAAATGTCCATTAATGATTGAAGAAGATACATCATTATTACATACATCACAATGTGTTATCGAAGGCTCAACATTCTTCATCCTTTTTGTTGTATAACTATTTTCAAAATCTGGAGAACTTTTACGCTTTTGAGCATCACATTCGTGTATAGGTTCCACGCTAGTTGATGGCTTTAAATATGTTAATTCCTGTTGTTCATCATGCATGTGGGATTTATATCCCTTTACACCAGACAAACCAAGTTCGCAACTGAACACGCAATAGGTGCTGAACTGACATGCTTTAAATGAACATGACCTGCATGATTATGTTGTCTGTTAAATGGGGTATCAAAAACATATTGCACACGAAAATTTTAAGATAATGTTGAGTACTTGCATAGCGTTAGAGGCTCTCAGGTCTTGAAAACTGTTTAATACATTCATCAACCTTGTAGATGATGATTAAAGATCACTTGCCAAATCACCTATAAAAAGCAAAAATCAGAATATTAAAAGAGAAATCAAAGTAAATGAATATATATATTGATTATTATATATACTGTAAATTACAGCTAATGATTGTAGCAGGGTATTTTAATTGATTGCCTGTGTGCTCCCAGTAAGTTCAATTTCTAGTAGTTCCAACATAGTCTAGTAGATACCTCCGTCACTGACACCTAGCGGCGAACGTTGGAACTAAATAGAGCGCATAATCATAACCAACTATAAAGTGAGAAAGGCCTTCCCACTCCCTAGCTTTTATATCACGAACACACATGCGTCGCATCAAATATCAGTTGAATCAGCGTTCTCAAGATTTGACAAGTGAGTTCATGTTTGCTCCCATGTTCCCACACGCACACCTGTGTCGCATCAAATTATAGTTCAATCAGCGTTCTCACGATTTGATTAAATTAACGTTCCTTTTAACTTCTGCTTTTTGATTTGTCAAACTTATATTTTTTCTTTACACAAGCTAGCCTTTTCTTTCCTAGTAGATAGTTTTAGGCATAAGGCATCCTCATTCCCTGTCTCGAAAGTCAATTGGTTGGTGGCACTGTTTCGCTACGAGCATAGGGAGATAGATCTCACGTGCTCTATATTATGTTTTATTTGTAAATTGGATCATCAAGATCATCTGGTTACCTGGATCCCATACGATCATATCATAATTACTATTAATACACAGGCAAGCGGTAAATATTATATTATTGTGAAAGACCACTTCATTCATCACACAACGTGGGTCACACTCACGCAATACGTTACATTTGTCACCACAATTGTGAGGACACCTATCAACATGGTACAAACTCTCAGTAACAGTGTCCCTTGTCTCTCATAATCTTCTGCTTGGCGTCAAGCCACCTGAAATAAAAACAATTTGATGTTTCTATAACAAAAATGTATTTATAATTAAAAGCGCAATGCATTCAATCTTGATTGTGTTGCCAAAAGTGTAAGCTCGTGTCGTGTACATGACGTTCAACTTATCACGATGATAAACAGTGATTACAATTCCTGGCGTTACCCGTCTTATCTATCCCAGGCAGACACAATCTTACCCTGCTTGAGAAAGGTACAACTTCTTAGGCGACTACTGCTGACGCATCAACAGCTCTACACCTTTTCTGGCACGGCATCTTCTTCAAGTACACAACATGACCTAATAGCTAGCAAACCGTATTTGGTATTCAAATGCTCGTGAAGAGCATACAACAGAATACATAATCTATGTTAGTGCTGGATATGGACACCAAATGTCTCATCAATCCAAGTTACTCAAGTCAATAGCGTACAGTCATAGAAAGACAGAGATAAAATTTATTTAGCATCTATTGATCTGTCTGAAAGGCGCTAAAAACTTAAGAATTCGAAAAACTAGGCAATGAATTTCTGCTTTTCAATAAACGTTTGCTGATTTAGGCTACGATGGTTCCTGTAGAAAACACGGCAATAGCAAAAGTACTGCACCTACGGGATTAGTGAAGTGGATTTATTTTGTTGCTTGTTTTCTGAAGTGCCAATGTTTCAAGAAATGTTCACTCTTGGATTCCCAGTATATTACGCTTTATAGTTAAAATCATTTAATCATAGATATAGAACAATATATATTAGAGCAATGTATTCGGTGTTCCCGAGTTACGCGTAGCACTGTAGTCATCAACCCTTGCTCGATGTTGGCGGACATGTGCCCGGGTCCTAGAATCGTCGAATATTTTCCAATCAATTCAACATGAAATAGCTATCGGTATTGTCACGGTACGGATGTGACAAGGGATCGAACCCTCAATTTCGAGTCATACGATTCTCAGTAATTGTTTACATATTTTAATTTGATGGGTTTATTTGATTCGTAATTATTTATTCGAGTGTATATTTCAATGTTATTTATTATTATTTAATTCGCGTTATGGTAAAGAAAAAGAATTTGGTGCTTTTCAGTCGGGCAACACGAATGCACCAAAATAGCTGGGTTATGCCTTATTCCTGGAGAAAATTACAGGATATTAATAAATACACTAGGATGACCAGTTTCGATCATCGTCGAGCGATCATCATCAGATCCATTACACTGAGGCTGTAAAATCTGTTTTTTTAGAAAATACTGGTGAAAAATGTACAATATATACAATTATTTAGTTGAAGTATTGGTAATGAAACTTGTCAGTGTATGCTAGTTGTAATATATATGATGTTAGGTGGAATGCTACAATGGTGATAGATATCAGAAATTTGTCTGTTTGGAGTGACTATATGGTTGTAAAAGTCAACATTTGATTGCCGCTGAGCATGGCTGGGCCAGGTTTGTTGATTATTGTAGCAGCTGCCCCGCGGGGTACAGCGGAGGACACAATGATGACAGAATGAGGTCTCGCATAAGTCAAGCAGCATTGCGTCAGATAAGCGTCTCAGGAGCTCATGCCACCACGAACAGTTGTTAAACGATAACCAGGGTACTGGATCTCAGTCATATCCTACTCGCGCAACTGTACCTGTCAACGAAGCAGGCTGACATGTGACACAAATAAACAAAGAATAGTTCCCTTCTCGACCACCGGCAATCAATTCGTGAAAGGGTAATACTGTGAATTGCAGGCTATTACTTATCTGGTTGGATGTCTTCCGTGGTGAGGCTGCGAGTAGTATGAACTTCCCTCTTGGAGCAGTGACGGTCGACTGAATTGGAATCTTGTCTCACTGAGATGGTTTTTCGCTCCCCCCCCCACCCCGTGTTCCTATATGCCGTCTGTAGTCAATGCATGTGTAATTTTGATGTGTTGCCAAGTCTAGATAAGATGTATGTTATTGAATTCAGGAAGGTCTTCAACTATTAAAGACCGTGGAACATTCCCCGCCACGCATAGACTATTAGCCATTCATACTAAGCGATTTTTACATGATTAGGGCATAACCCAGCTCTTTTGGGTACATTCGTTTTGACCGACTGAAAAGCACCAAACTTTTGTTTACTAAGGCAATACTGAAAAATGGCTTCAAATACCACAATATATAACAGGGTTCAAGTCAGTTTCAACATTGTATTATGATATTCCGTCAGCGTGCTGGAAATGGGCAAGTCACTGAAGTCATTTTATATGTGTCTTGTTGTAACAAACACATTGCGCAATGTTTCCTGGAAAACATTCAATTCCGAGTGGCGGGGACAAACCCGTGTGTTGACCCGGTGACCAAGGGGTAGTCCGGTGCCTGGAACAGGCAATTAAGTCAGGCAACATTGTCTGGTGGGAGGAAAGGAGTGACGAGTGTATTAATTTGTAATTGGCTAAGGCCAGATTTGTAGTTTGTTGGGGACACGGGAGACAGTGGATGTTAGGAGAGGATGATCATATTATTCCTCGTGCAGGCGGGACATGGAACATTCAATTTGTTAACGCCAAGGAGTTAGGTTCTATTTTGTAACTCTGAGGAGTTAGGTTTTATTTCGGAATCTGAGGAGTTCGGTTCTATTTTGGAACTCTGAGCAATTCAGTTCTTGTTGGGGATTTTGGAGAAGACATCTCATACTTTGTAATTTTGAGAATCAACTTATGTTATTGGAGCCAGGTGTTTGGCCACTGATGCTCAGGGGGACTTTTGATATAAGAACATATGATACGAAATTGTATCGGACCCGAGTTAGAGTGGTGGACATGTGGAATTTCTCTCACGAGGATACAATAGCTAGTCTTCAAAAGACAATGTTTTTCTTTCGATTTCGAATCACCGAAACAGCACTGCGGGTCCTGTTTATTTTTATAGTTCAAGGGAATCAAATATTATTCTGTTGTGAGCACAAGTTAGGCTAAGCATTAATTTGCTGTAATTTTAAAGTAGGAAGTGGATTCTGGATCAGACAATCTGTTACATCCCATGTCATCATCTAGGAAATAATAATACAGCGCTTTAAAGAGCAAAGAGCATAGCTTGTTTCCTATATTTACAAAAATGAAGCCTATATTTACAATTAAAAACAAATATTTACAATGTACATCATTAACAAAACATGAATACTAAATTTGCTATTTACAAAAAGCTATTTCCCTAAACGATAAAACAGGAAAAATCATTGCATTTTTAAGTTTGATATTTTGCACAATGCCGATATTGAAAAGTTCATTTCTCATTTTTCTTTTAACACATTTTTATTTTGCCTATGTTGAAAGTTCTTTTTTTTTCAAACACGTTTTTACATCGCTTGCTCTTTGTGATAACCCCATGGTAGGCTGGTGAGCAGGTCATCAGTCCACACACGTTTGTTATCCATCGAGGCGAGTGTACGTTTCGTCTGTTCAACAAGATACTAATTATGGTTGTGGGATTGTACCCTGTACTGTTTATGGGGCATAGCTTTCCCAGTCCTTAAAACCTCTAGGTAGTCGTCCACAAGTAGTGATTTTACGACTGCTATACCGACGTCTCTTGCTCTTTTAGCTTCTTTATGGCCTAATGTACGATAAGCATACATCTTAGAAGCAAGACCAACGAATTCCATCATGATGGAATCACCGCATTCAACATATAAAACACCCTTTTTCTTCTTCTTTTTCATGGGTAGCTGAAACACGTTGTCAGCACTATAGGAAGAGGTGTCGAACCAGTCACTATGTTGCCTCATCACGACATAGGGGTTGCAGTGGCGAATGTGGTATATAAACGAGTCTGTATCCATATACAAAAGAGATACGTACCTGAAATGCTGTTTTGCAAACTTGTAGTGGAATTTATACATGATCAATTTGGAAAAGTCTAAAATGACTTGACCCAAGTAGATGTTTGTATTCATGGTCACACTGGTCTTACTCATTCCAATGGTCGCCAAATTCTCATCGATAATTTTAATCGATTAACAATTTGGCTTGGTAATGTACCGCCGGGCACCCCACTGCCCCTCCCAAATATTGACTAATTTATTGTCGCGGTATTTTCGAACATTTTTCATGCTCTTGCCATAATTGCAGTTGTTCATCAATTTGTAAAAAATGATTTCAAGCTGCTGTGTCGCCATTTGCCGGTGCTGGGTGTTCAAATCCATGTATGGCTGGAACCATGCATTTTGGGCAAAGGAAATACCCCTGTGGATTTTTTTTAACACTAGGCCTTGGACTAGGTTTTGCATCAACATTTGTATATGTAACACATACCGATTTTCGTTTTAAAGCGTGCCCATAAATTTTCAATTTTCACCTTACTCTCAGGGTAACCATTCGCTCTTGGCCGAATGGAAAATCAGCATGTTGGTCATAGAAAGATGAGGGATATTCAAGATCGACCTCTAAAACTTATCCACGGCGCGTTTCGAGGCTGGCCGTGTTCACATTACATTGTGACACTTGTTCCTCTGAGAGCCAGACAAAATCCTTATAGGGTAAAGTCTGGCTCATGGCATGGCCAAACAAATTATCCACATCGTAGTACATTAAGTACGATTCTGGTTTTTAATGCGAATAAGATGCCATGTATTGATTATTCGCTTCGGCATGACTCTGGTTAAGCGACACAAACCCGCCGCGAATGCCTTTCTCAAAAAATCAGACCATGTATACATCGGTCAGTAAATCCACTTCCACTTGAGTGTATTTCAAAGCAACATCAAAGGACAGTCCGGAGCTCATAAAATAATGAGCTGGGTCAAGTCCATAGATGTGGTGACACAAGTCACGTAACTTTTCAAACATATCCGTGACCAGCAATACATCGAATTTTAGGTAATTCATAGCATAATCCCCTAGAGTGTTTATATTGAACACTCGCCAAACATTGCATGCATGTGCATAGTCTTCATCGGAAACGGTACTGCGTGTAAGCATGGAATAAAACTTCTCTTTTGGTGGCAGGGTCTTTTGCTTTAACACGTTCTAGCTGTTACAAATATCATACGGGAAAATACCTTTCCGAATTAACAATTTTAAGTGTACAGGATTTTCAAAATGCATCTTGGTGTATTTCAATTACTTTTCATCCAAACCGTTGACTAGGCTGTCTAAGGATGATGCCATAAATTTAAAGGAATCTAGAAATCGAATGCAAAATATACCGAATCACCAAGTTAAGGCTGTGAAACGCTCATGGTTTTGGTGAATAATGGAAAATGTCCCCTTGCCAACATGACCCAATTCACGAATCAAAAACTGAATATCATAATTCGCTAGGTTGTAGAAAAACACACTGATGAATCGTGGAGCTGGGTAATTCTCATTGCATGTTCTTGGGCGGCTCCACGAAACTCACCTGTAAAGTGTGAGTGATCTCTGACAGTGTCTTCAGCACTCACCAGCGGCTTATCACAAATATGGCATGTCGTAGCATGCTCATACTCTTGCTGCCGTTCTCTAGTTAAGCTCATGGGCACCGGGTGGTCCAGTAACCCTCCTTCATGGTCAGCCAACACGACAAGTTCGTTCAGAAACCATTTAGCACAATCTAGAATCTGATAAGATTAAAAATAGGATTTTGTGGTGTCATAGGCACACACCGCGTTAAATCCTATTGCAAAGGGTTCATCAGTATGATGGAGCTAATGGTGTGATCTGGTTCACATCCCGTCATGGGTGTAGTAAGAGTTTCAAAATCGGCATAGACCACAAAGGGGACTGTATCACGCTTGTGGATGTTCCTAAATTTCAACAAATCATCCTCCCCTTGTGGCAATACTAGTCTCACCGCCTCCTGTGATACACAATCTTCCCTATGTCGTTCTATAAGGGCAGGGGATAAAAGGTATTGCAGAAAACGATCACAATAATATGCTTTTTACCATGGGCTTTAGACTATTGACTGCCAACCAATTTACTTAAATTCTTAACAAGGTAATAGTGATTCACCTCTCCTTCAGACAGACATAAAATATGAATGTCGTGTCGTTTTGGATTCTTCGTGGTATAAAGAGGACCCATACTTTCATCCCCGTCAAGGCCAAACACCATAAAAGAATAATCAGCATTATCTTGTTCTTACCTGTGGAGGTTGGTTAAGTCCATAGGGAACGACACACTAGTTAAATTTTAATTTTGTTTCAATTGCTCAAACATGGCCTTGTACATTCCAGGTCTGTTAACATGACGATCATGCAACGGCTGCAAATACGCAGCCACCGACTAAAGGAAACATTCATCGTCCCTGTTCTTTATATTCACCACAGCCTTTTTCAAAGCTATTGCCTGCGGTGTAGGGATGTAACTAGACCCAGCATTATAAGGGTTGAATTTGCAAATATTCATTTGCAGGTGATGAATTTTACCTAACGCAAGGCCACTGGGTCCTTCTTGCAGTTGATCAAAGTTTGTTAGCAACGTGTGCTTCATACCACTTTTCCAAATTGTGGGCTATGAAAAGCTCTTGCATTTTGCTGCAAATATAATTTTTTGCTTTATGTTCAACGTCATTGTTTTTTGTATACGAAATCGCATTCGAGTTCCGTATTTACCTTTAAAGCCGTGTGCAACATTTGGGCTGTGCAAATTTGCTCCCTAAAAATTTAAAAGCAAGATTCCAAAAATTATTTGGGAATCAGACTTTCGTTAACATTTACCGCACAACCCGAGCACACACGCGATTTGAAACAAGAACAAAGGGGTCCCCAGGTTGAACTAATAGCAGCGGTGGAATGGGACATAAGTGTAAGTCAGTTTGACCTGAGTTTTCAATAGTCGACTGCACAGCAACGGCTCCTCTCTAAGGCACCTCCTGGTTTTCAGCATCCATACTGGTATGGCTTTTCCCAATATCTAGAAAGAAATAAAATAAACCACTATAAGTTCCTAAATTCAAATTAATACATGCATGTCATAAATAAAATATAGTATCAAAGACAAAATCAAACAGGTTATACAAAAAGAAATCTCACCTTGCATTGTAAAGCCTTGCTTTATTCCTTTCTCATGGGCTCAAGGGTAAAATGCTCTCTCTCCCTCTCATGTTCCTTCTCTCCCTCCCAGCAGGGTGTCGCAGACAACAATTATCTAAAATAAAATAAAATAAAATAAAACAATCAAACCATTAATTTCAATCACTCAATAATTTAAACGTCAATTACCATTTAAACACCGGTAACCATTAATAATGCACCTACCTCACAAAAAAGTTATCAATGTATCATGCTACTAACAATCTCTGGGTATAGCTATGCCCCAATCGCCAACAATATCTGCAAAGTAATAAATAAAATCCATTAATAAATATCGGTAAATAAAAACATTAAGATTAATTATCATTACATTACTAAAAGGAAAATTAATACGTTATTACCGTAAACAAATGGATTGTATTCCAAAGTTCAGTTCACAGCACAGTACAGAGCTCTACAGTATACGTCTGTTCGGTAAAACAGCAAGTGTAATACAATTTAACACAGTCTTTATAAGTCACTCCCCACCATCGATAAAGTTACGTCTGGCATTGTATAACTTCACAGTTCCCACTGACTATGCATGATGCATCATGTTTCGCTAGGCTCAGCGATGATGTAACCACTCTTCACACGCTGCTCAGCGAATTCCTTAGATTAGACTTATCAAGCCATGCTGCACAGGCTGGACCTGCAAATCGCTTGCCCGCTTACTGTTTTGTGTTGTCTTCCAGCCACATAGGCTCGCTACGAACTAAGCCAAAGAACATAACCATTTCATTATTTTGCGAATTTAATAAGAGACTATTCTCTACAAAAAATAAGCTTACCTGTAAGCAGAAAAGTTTCACCTATCGCGTAGCCGTCCAGCGTCTACCAAATATACAATCACACTTAATAATAATACTAATCCGATAGACATGTCGTTTAACAAATTTCTAAAAATAAAAAATCCGCAGTTAAGACAATAATTCACCGTGAAAAATGAACAATAAATGGCTTTTCTAACATTAGTGGTTTGCCAAACATTAGGGAAACAAATGTCAATGCCCATGCAGTTTTGGGTGTTTTTCATAAATGCATGCGCTATAGGAAAGGGGGTTTTGCAGCTCGCAAAAGGACATTCCCCATAGCCATCTACCATTTGCGGTTGGCAACATATCAAGGGAAACAAGAGTCGATGACCTTGCCGTTTTGGGATATTTCAGTAAATGATTGCACCATAGGAATGATGAGAAAAATACCCTTAAAACGACCCACCGCATCACCCACTCCGATCAATAGTTTGCGAGATATCGATTGATCCACTGGGCACGGCCATCGCGGTCGGCGACATGCTCGTTTAAACACAACCAGTACTGTATCTCTCTACTACAAATATTAAATAGAATTTAAAACTTTTAAAAATCTAAATTTTCAAACTGTGTCGTTAGGCCCATTGTCAAAATTTACCAAATAAATAATAACTTTAATAACTTCAAAGGGGGACGTCACCCCGAGTAATTTGATACCTCGCATGCCGTCCTACGACCATTTGTTCGCCAGATATAACGAAAAATCTAAAAATCATTTTTAGCCAAAAAATTCCGCTTCCTTCATTTTCGAAAATTATACCCATCTTCATGCACCATGTTACAGAGAGCAACGCGCTGAAAAAGGATACTTCGCACGCCCTCCTATGACCATTCCTTCCCGAGATATAAAGCAGCGATTCTAGCGGTGACAGCGCGATGCGGCGGAACATAGAGTTAAGTAGCATCCCCAACCACTTACTACTACTTGTCCTAGAGACATGGGACTTCCTTTAGGGGCTAGATGGGGTAAAAACCTTTAATTTAAGTCCAACACACTACTTTGTAAAATTCATAGTTTGGGAAATATAGCCTACATTCAAAATTGAACTTTTTCGAGAAAAAAAAATGTTTTGTTCGAAAGATAAAAGACATAAGGATCTTTCGTTTAGCATATATATGACTTTTTAGGAATTTTTTAATATAACAAGTTCTCCATTGGAAAGGGGGCATCACCCCGAGTCCTATGATACCTCATATGTTCAAATCGAATTATTTGTTCACGATATAACAATTATTTTAGACAAGAACTATTGCGGGTTGCATACTCAGTTTGCCCCTGGTGCAGGATTCTTACCTCTCATCTACTGATATCAGTAAATCTTCGTGATTGTTGTCACTTTTAGTAAGTACGTCAAGCTGTATCCCCTGCGAAAGGTGACTAGGAAGGGTTGCGCCGTACATACAGTATGGTCGAGAAATACACTGGTCAAAACAATTAGGGGATCAGGTGAGATATCATACAAAAGATACATATGGTATCGTCTTTTATTCAGAGTTCGGTTACAATTGTAATTTGTGTGTGCTACAGTACGATATTGTGCTGTCTTAACTCTTTACTGGAGGTTTACATAGCGTTTACATAGAGCGAGACACTATGGGGCTACCATAATACTGAACAGGTCATTCTCGTTGCCCTCTAATATTGTGTGTGATCACCTCGGACGGCCAGGACAGTTGCACACCTGCGTGGCATGGACAGTATGAGGTTATCAATCAGCTCTTGAGGGATATTTGGCCATTCTTCCATGAATGCAATATCCAGCTCGACAACCGTTGTGGGAGAAGCTGGTCTGGCTGCAATGCGTCTGCCAAGTGTATCCCAGACATGCTCAATCGGGTTTAAGTCCGGCGAACAAACTGGCCACTCCATTCGTTCAATGCCCTCGTCGTCAAGCATGTTGTCCACCAGTGCAGCTCTGTGGGGACGTGCGTTATCGTCCACCAAAATGAACCCATCACCTATGGCACCAGCGTAGGGCACAACAAGCGGTTGAAGGATCTCGTCTCGATACCTCTGAGCAGTCAAAGCGCCATTCTGAATGACATAGAGAACCGTACGTCCGCCAATACCGACTCCTGCCCACACCATTCGTCCACCACCATAACATGGTGCAGTTTGCTGCACATACGTGGGATTGTTCCGAGTTCTACGTTCTCTCCTGACGAGGGAACTATGATTGTACGGCTGAACACAAAATCTTGACTCATCTGTGATCCGAACCCGTTGCCATTCGTTACGACCCCAATCCTGATGTTCCTCCGCCCAGTTTCTGCGGGCTAAACTGTGGCGTGGTTTTAATGGGACACACACCATAGGCCTCCGTGCGTAGAGGCTACTTTCCTGAAGGCGATTCCGGACTGTTTGTGTTGATATTGCGCGTCCTGTTGCCGCCTGGAAGGTGCGTTGCAGCTGAGTTGCATTCAGCCTCCTGTCGCAGCGGGCTGTTAACCGGAGATAACGGTCATCTCTTGCTGATGTTACCCGTGGACGACCTTGGCCTGGCCTTCTTTTAACGGTTCCTGTTGTCTGAAATCGCGACCAGGTCCTGGAAAGTACACTTTGGGACACTCCAATAGCTGCAGCCACCTCCCTCTGTGTCTGTCCTGCTTCCAACCTTCCTATGGCTCTCCATGCAATTCCTTCGTGTAAGTCACGTTGTTGCTGCATTGCACTACCTGCTCACGTCGCCATCTGAACCCAACTGCTTGTGTCATTCGTTTGGTAGAGTAAACACACGTACCCACGAACACCCTCTGTAGCAACTTTCTGTTATTACCACTATCTCGGTTGCCGTAATGTGGTTGTATCCACTCCGTAGAACCAACAGAAAGACGTCGAACCATTTTAGGCCATTCTGCCGATGACAATACGTCAGAACCTAGATATCTCAAATGATCCCCTAATTGTTTTGACCAGTGTACATCCCTGAGTTCGGGAAGCTCATCGGAGTATTAACGGACCACAGCAGTCAGTTCACTTCGAAAATTTGGAAAAGCAAGATAAAGGAACGGGGAATATTTTCTCCTCTCTAAGGTATCCCCTAGGGAATTAAGTGAACAAGTCATGAAGGAATTAGGACGGGTATTTCGAACTTATGTAAGCGATCACCACAGTGCCTGGTTCTCCAAACTAGAAGATATCGAACAATGGTTCTTTTTTTTTGCGTATGGCGTTTAGTGCCGGGAGTGTCCGAGGACATGTTCGGCTCTCTAGTTTGTAGCTGCTTGTATGCGGACACCCATGGGGTAAGCTACAAGTACCGTCGCGTGTGGAGTGTTGTCTGGGGAGGAATGTTTGAATGTAAGGACGAGGAGTTGCAAGGTAGCGGCAGTGGCCTATAGTTAGGGACCAACCCCGGCATTTGCCTGGAAGGAAGATGGGAAACCACAGAAGACCATCTTCAAGGTTGCCGACGGGGGTATTTGAACCTCCTCGCCTCCCGGATGAGAGCGACTGCCAGCAGCCACGTCGTAACGACCACGGCTAACTCACCCAATGGTTCAATGATACGTTTTATGAGAGCATGCAATGCACACCTTATGAGATTCAGTTTGGTAGGAAGCCTACCAATTAAATCGTAAGAATGTTAGTTTAGGAAACAGGAGAGGAGATTTGGATGGATATCAGCATCAAGCTGACTAGGAGTAACTTAGAAAAGGCTGAAAGTAAACGTAGAAGCCAGCAGATAAGTGATAAGTTTAATTTTTTGAATGTTGGTGATATAGCACTACTTAGAGTACCGTGTCCTTCGTCAGCTCTGGCCATGGAAATGGACAAAATGTCCCACATATTTAAGGGACCTTATACCGTTACTAAGCGTATTGGCGAGTGTGAGTATGGTTTAGCAGACCACGAAAGCACATCCTACGGTCATATGATGTTCGTAATTTAAGGAAGTATGTCAGTAGGTAGAGTAGTGGCAGAGCCCTAAACAGACTTAGTCAACGGAAGTGATATATTGCATGGCACTCATGCAGGAGATGACGAAGAAGCTATCCAGGGAAGTGAAAGCAGAGTATATAAAATTTTCAACTGCAACATACATGCATAAGTGCGACGTGACGTAATGTCAAAATTAACAAAACCGTGTAAATAGTATAAGACAATACAAAAACATTTGAGTATAATGAGACTGTGACTTAGTATTTAGAAAACAAATACAGACATTGGAAACAATATGTACGGCAAGATATGACGTCAAGAAAATTGAAATGTTATTTAAGGGTATTATGTGCATTGAAGGGTACTTGTATGTTTGTTTCCAGGAATATATTTGTGTGTTTATATGGTAACGTGTATTTCAGGGTTATTGAGTGCAGATGGAGTCTTACTTATTGTTCAGAACCATGTTAATTCTGAAACTGAATAAGTTCACTTCTGTAAATGTAAAGCTATTTGGAAATTTAGTTTTTTACCCCTATACTTATTTCTAAGTTACTTGTGTTTAGGAATGAGAGCCTAAATAGTTAGTAAGCTGAAGAAAGTATCCCCATGCATATTATTACTATTGAAACCTACTGAATGCCCAAATGCTTCCGTCCACGTTATTGACGAACGGAGTTAATACGTTCCCTCCCATACTGAAGCTTACCTCGAAATATTTTACGTGCGCTAGATATACAGGTTTGCACTCGTTAACAATCTTATCCATTCAAAGAGTTGATTAAACTCCTGTTCGTCTAACGGGGGTACTCATTCACTCTCCTTCACATTCAGCGTGAATATTTAGATTTACCTGTACAAATATCTGAGCTTCGGCCTCTAGTGAAGTTTAAGTTATATTGCGGGAACCAAAACAACAGTAAATGCAATACAATTATGAAGACTGAAACGATATTTAATTAGCAACAAAGCATGTTCATGAACGGAAAGACGATGGAAAATGATAAATTTGATGAATATATAAACTTGTTATAAAAATACGTATTTGAGATCATGTCATGATATTATTAGTGATAGTTGGAACTGTTATAATCCCCAAGCAGTTTGAGTAATCACATCAGGGAATAAGAGGGCCTAAAGCCGCACATAAATAAAACGTGATTGGAGGGTTATTACAAATGTGAAATTACAAAAGAACATGCATCAGAACTAAATAAAATACCGTGGAAATAGACCAAACCAATTTAGCTATAAAAATAACTCCTTATATCAGATGACAGAATTACACCTACATAGATCGGAAATCAATTTATGAGGCTAGGCTAAATGGAGGTGGCACGTCATAATATTTAGTGCTATAATGGGAAACGGTGAATGAGTAATCAGAGATAATATTTGACTCGAAGACGGACGATGAGGTGTTGTCTTACTTTATTGCACATACAATAGTTTCTTGCGGTTAATTTAAAACAGGGACAGGAATGGGTCTTAGCTAGTTTGAAAGTTGACAGATTAAATGGAGATTGTACCGTCCCTACATAGATTTATTATTATGGGTGCATGGTTGCGCATGTCAACAGATAAGGCGTATGCTATCGACACTGCGATCAGTTTAACTAGAGATATTTTAAAATTCCATTTCTATTTGATTAAGGAATTTTATTTCGTACATCACACTAGCTTTCTTTTCGCGATTTTGTATGACACAATTCTTGAGGGCATTCTTAGTACGGTAACGTGGAATGCTTATTTCTTTCATGAGAGTTTAGATAGTTTTGAGCGTCGCACATAATTCCCTCATGGAAAAGTAGGCTAGGGGTTTTGGCAGAATATATGTCAGATTTATCTTATCGTATGATAATTTGTTCGTAGTTTTGTGATTTTTCAGGTCTGTAGGATGTGTAATTTGGGCTAGTTTCATAACTTAACCACATCCCAACCCGATATTTACCGAGATAACAATCTGGTGCTGGGACTCGGTGAAGTGCATGTCAATTATTATCTGTTGCATGTAATGGGATCCCACAGTGGTTGAGTCATATCAGTCTCCAACCCCATTGTGTCTCGTTACAAGCGGGCTCATTACACCACGATAAATTCCTTTTAATGGACAGGAGAGATTTTAAATGAAAACGTCCAGTAGAATATATGATAGTAAGGTATTTATTTCTTCACAGTACTACGAGTTTACTTTGTATCAAATCCATACGATTAACGAAGGGAAGTTGCCTATGTAGTTGATGAATTCATGGTTCACCCCTTGTACCGATGTTACTAATGGTGAATAAGACTTTGAAATATAACTGCATCGGTACGTTTACAGACGTATACCAATGCAGCTGTGCCACCACGAGGGCACACGTTAAAGTATTAGATGGAGAGAACGGTGCGGGGGTTTACCGAGAATTCTATTCGGTGTAAAACAAAATTCTTGTATATTGATCATTGCTGTCTTGTCTGATAACCTGTAATTGTATGATGACTGCAGTAGTGTGAGGGATGACGCTGGCGTCCCGGGACTTGATGTAAGGTGCTATCTCGGCTTTTGACTGGAGGAAGTGTGGAAACACCCGCGGAAATACCACACTCAGTATTGCCGAATACCGTACTTCACAAGTGTCACGACGCTTCCTGAAGGCTAGTACACAACTGCCTTTTGTGTAATACGTGTACATATTGAGAAACCTGTTCCAAAGTTATTGGGCTTGATCCTAAGCACTTATTATTATTATTATTATTATTATTATTATTATTATTATTGGTATTCTGCCCGAAGGCAGGCCTGCGCCTAAAAAGAGGTAACCCTCAGCTGGAGTTAACGTGCGGTAGGGTAGCCAGGGCCTTTCCGCTCCTCCCTTCGTTGCCATCAGCGCGTGGTCCCACTGAACCGTTATTCCATCCAAGGTCCAACCACGCCCAATGCTGCTTAACTGCAGAGTTCTTATGGGTGTTTCAACATGGCCAGGCCGTTGGCTCCTAAGCACTGCCAACTTCGTAATTGGGACAGGGAGATAAAAAATCCACGAACTCCAATTTTTGGTGAAATTGAGTTAATGGCTGGATGGGAATTTTTAGTTTGTTGCGCATGGATGGAAGGCAGAAATACCCTAATTTCGTAATTCGTCTGCATTCAGGAGGTAGTTTTAAAATCTTTGGAAATCAAAACACCTCTTATTCCATGGAATTAGAGAGTTCTTGCTTTCATGCTTTATTTCCCGGTAGATGGCAACACCATAGCTTAACTGGCAGAGATTGCGAGGTTAATATTCAAGAGAAACCCAAGTACTAAAGAAACTAAGCATAATCCAAACGAGAAATTTCTCATATCAGAAAGTAAGGTGGTACGATATTCGACATCTCACAAATATGAAGTCCATGTGGGTAAAACTATGAAAGGTACAATATGGAGTCAATTTTACATCCAGAGACCCAATGCAACTGCATCTTTTCCCACTCATCAAAAGTACAACTACTCACACTTGCCACTGCAAATAGAAATGCAAAAGGAATTGCAAAATTTAGTGAAGTTCATTTCTGAGGAAAGTCGGATGTATTACAAGACGCTTAAATTAGTAACCCTGATTTACAGAATGAAAAAGAGAGTGAAAGTGAAACAGAATATCTGTATCACGAATCATGGTAATGAAAGTATTAAGTTCATTTGTGGCTTTATTTCTGTATTTTGGTATGATTTAGATTAGAGTATTTAATGGATTCCCTTTGAAATTTAAATTTAAAAACGTAACATTGCTAATTTTCATAATACACTTTCATATTCTATCGTTTCATACGGTAGATATGATATATTGGTACCTTTTCAGTGATATTTATTGCCTATTTCATATTTCGTGCACTCTGGAAGTTAAAAAAACCTAGCTTCAGCACTATTTAATTCGAATTGTAGCATAAAAAAGCATAAACACTTAGGTTAAGAAGTATTTAATTGATAAATAATATTCTTTTACTTAATATGTGCACATAAACCCATCAGTGAGCGAGATTATCAGTTTTTTTCTCTCCTGTAAAGTTTGGTTTAATGGAGTTAGTGGGTTTTTGATTTCCCTGTCTCAATTGTTGTTAGATTATGGTAACTGAAGATAGGTGTGTTCGGTACCCAGCTCAGTCATACAATTCGTACTTTTCGCACTTTTTCATTTCTTCTCCAATAATATTCCTAATTTTGCCACAGCTACCTCCCTCACAAATCTAGCCCCATTTCAAGTATATCCTCACACTAGTTATGTTGGGGGCGTGGTGGCTCAGCGGTCTAGCTGTATGCCTCTCACCAAGGCGGTCCGGGTTCGATTCCCGGTCAATGCATGTGAGATTTTCGAAGTGAAATGCCATGTCCTGTGGTTCGGATTCCACGTAAAAAGGAGGTCCCGTGGCTCATGATCTCAAGATTAACGGTCACGTTAAACTACAAGCTTCCTTCCTTACTAGTTATGTCACGACAATATCACGGATTATCGGATATTTTCCACACATACCCATGTACAAAGGCTTAATGACTACAGTGCCCTGCCTAAGTATTTATCAAGAAACAGATTAAGTAATTTCATTCGTATTTACTCGAGTGCTTTTAAAAAGGTCAATTTACACTAAAGGACGACCCAATAATCCTTGACAAATGTCCATAAACCAAGTACCACTTTTGCGTGGGCATCACAAATGTATTCAATCTGTGTATTATAGCCATGTGGTTTTGCTGAAAACCCCCAATTATATTCCCATATGAGTCACAGTCACACAGATATAAAATGTATGTGAAGCTCAGTATTATTCCAGTTAATAAATGTTGTCAGAGCTCTGGAGGAATTATACGTTCATCAATACATTGACATCTCTATCTGCACTCACTCCTACGGCAAGTACTTGCCTAGTCCATTATTTAATCGCGTTTATCTAACTGACAGAGATTATTAGGACTGAAGCAGTGATTGATGGACAAGTATTTGACGATCCGGGCCACACTTCCGCAGTATCCAGCACATTCGTGATAAATCACTTCTACAAATAATTCGTTACGGCTGCCTCGTGGCAATCGGAAATTGGAACGTGTAGTACAATCAAGTGCTCATTTTCAGTGTATACAGCACATTATCCATTCTGTGTAGATTCAATCCTCGTACCGACAAACAAACGCTTTTTATTGAACAACATAATCTGAAAAATAATCTAAATAGCCTAGATTACGCCAGAAAGCCAATGTTGTTGCCCCAGTTCAGTGATCCATGCAGTTATATATCTGATCACAGAGTTATATCGTTTAATACTGGGTGAGTCAGTAGAAGTACATTTAGGCTTTTGATTCTATATTAATAATAATAATGATAATAATACCGGCCAGGGAGGCCGAGAGCGTTAACACGCTAGATCGTGCCTCTCTGGCATCGGAAGAGCGTGAGTTCGAATCCCACCTCAGCCGTCCTGAAAATGATGTACGTGGTGTCCCATATTTAACACCAGTCATTTCTCACAACGGTCTTTTCCACAGGACCACGGCCGATTCTTTCGAATATCCCTTCCCTGACCCTTCCTTAATTAGACCCAAGTTAGCGGGCCCCTGAGCTATCAGCCTGCCACCATCCCCAGTTGTATCTGCTATCAAAGTTGTTCAGGGGCGGATTTAGAGGATATTTCAGGGGGGGGGGGAGGCGGACCCTGCCACCAAAAGAGAAGTTTTATTCCATGCTTACACGCAGTACCGTTTCCGATGAAGGCTATGCACACGCATGCAATGTTTGGCGAGTGTTCAATATAAACACTCGAGGGGATTATGCTATGAATTACCTAAAATTCGATGTATTGCTGGTCACGGACATGTTTGAAAAGTTACGTGACTTGTGTCACCACATCTATGGACTTGACCCAGCTCATTATTTTATGAGTTCCGGACTGTCCTTTGATGTTGCTTTGAAATACACTCAAGTGGAAGTGGATTTACTGACCGATGTATACATGGTCTGATTCTTTGAGAAAGGCATTCGCGGTGGGTTTGTGTCGCTTAACCAGAGTCATGCCGAAGCGAATAATCAATACATGCCATCTTATTCGCATTAAAAACCAGAATCGTACTTAATGTACTACGATGTGGATAATTTGTTTGGCCATGCCATGAGCCAGAATTTACCCTATAAGGATTTTGTCTGGCTCTCAGAGGAACAAGTGTCACAATGTAATGTGAACACGGCCAGCCTCGAAACGCGCCGTGGATATGTTTTAGAGGTCGATCTTGAATATCCCTCATCTTTCTATGACCAACATGCTGATTTCCCATTCGGCCAAGAGCGAATGGTCACCCTGAGAGTAAGGTGAAAATTGAAAATTTATGGGCACGCTTTACAACGAAAATCGGTATGTGTTACATATACAATTGTTGATGCAAAACCTAGCCCAAGGCCTAGTGTTAAAAAAAATCCACAGGGGTATTTCCTTTGCCCAAAATGCATGGTTCCAGCCATACATGGATTTAAACACCCAGCACCGGCAAATGGCGACACAGCAGCTTGAAATCATTTTTTACAAATTGATGAACAACTGCAATTATGGCAAGAGCATGAAAAATGTTCGAAAATACCGCGACAATAAATTAGTCAATATTTGGGAGGGGCAGTGGGGTGCCCGGCGGTACATTACCAAGCCAAATTGTTAATCGATTAAAATTATCGATGAGAATTTGGCGACCATTGGAATGAGTAAGACCAGTGTGACCATGAATACAAACATCTACTTGGGTCAAGTCATTTTAGACTTTTCCAAATTGATCATGTATAAATTCCACTACAAGTTTGCAAAACAGCATTTCAGGTACGTATCTCTTTTGTATATGGATACAGACTCGTTTATATACCACATTCGCCACTGCAACCCCTATGTCGTGATGAGGCAACATATTGACTGGTTCGACATCTCTTCCTATAGTGCTGACAACGTGTTTCAGCTACCCATGAAAAAGAAGAAGAAAAAGGGTGTTTTATATGTTGAATGCGGTGATTCCATCATGATGGAATTCGTTGGTCTTGCTTCTAAGATGTATGCTTATCGTACATAGGGCCATAAAGAAGCTAAAAGAGCAAGAGGCGTCGGTAGAGCAGTCGTAAAATCACTACTTGTGGACGACTACCTAGAGGTTTTAAGGACTGGGAAAGCTATGCCCCATAAACAGTGCAGGGTACAATCCCACAACCATAATTAGTATCTTGTTGAACAGACGAAACGTACACTCGCCTCGATGGATAACAAACGTGTGTGGACTGATGACCTGCTCACCAGCCTATCATGGGGTTATCACAAAGAGCAAGCGATGTAAAAACGTGTTTGAAAAAAAAAGAACTTTCAACATAGGCAAAATAAAAATGTGTTAAAAGAAAAATGAGAAATGAACTTTTCAATATCGGCATTGTGCAAAGTATCAAACTTAAAAATGCAATGATTTTTCCTGTTTTATCGTTTAGGGAAATAGCTTTTTGTAAATAGCAAATTTAGTATTCATGTTTTGTTAATGTTGTACATTGTAAATATTCGTTTTTAATTGTAAATATAGGCTACATTTTTGTAAATATAGGAAACAAGCTATGCTCTTTGCTCTTTAAAGCGCTGTATTATTATTTCCTAGATGATGACATGGGATGTAACAGATTGTCTGATCCAGAATCCACTTCCTACTTTAAAATTACAGCAAATTAATTCGTAGCCTAACTCGTGCTCACAACAGAATAATATTTGATTCCCTTGAACTATATAAATAAACAGGACCCGCAGTGCTGTTTCGGTGATTCGAAATCGAAAGAAAAACATTGTCTTTTGAAGACTAGCTATTGTATCCTCGTGAGAGAAATTCCACATGTCCACCACTCTAACTCGGGTCCGATACAATTTCGTATCATATGTTCTTATATAAAAAGTCCCCCTGAGCATCAGTGGCCAAACACCTGGCTCCAATAACATAAGTTGATTCTCAAAATTACAAAGTATGAGATGTCTTCTCCAAAATCCCCAACAAGAACTGAATTGCTCAGAGTTCCCAAATAGAACCGAACTCCTCAGAATTCCGAAATAAAACCTAACTCCTCAGAGTTACAAAATAGAACCTAACTCCTTGGCGTTACCAAATTGAATGTTCCAGGTCCCGCCTGCACGAGGAATAATATGGTCATCCTCTCCTAACATCCACTGTCTCCCGTGTCCCCAACAAACTACAAATCTGGCCTTAGCCAATTACAAATTAATACACTCGTCACTCCTTTCCTCCCACCAGACAATGTTGCCTGACTTAATTGCCTGTTCCAGGCACCGGACTACCCCTTGGTCACCGGGTCAACACACGGGTTTGTCCCCGCCACTCGGAATTGAATGTTTTCCAGGAAACATTGCGCAATGTGTTTGTTACAACAAGACACATATAAAATGACTTCAGTGACTTGCCCATTTCCAGCACGCTGACGGAATATCATAATACAATGTTGAAACTGACTTGAACCCTGTTATATATTGTGGTATTTGAAGCCATTTTTCAGTATTGCCTTAGTAAACAAAAGTTTGGTGCTTTTCAGTCGGTCAAAACGAATGTACCCAAAAGAGCTGGGTTATGCCCTAATCATGAAAAAAGCGCTTAGTATGAATGGCTAATAGTCTATGCGTGGCGGGGAATGTTCCACGGTCTTTAATAGTTGAAGACCTTCCTGAATTCAATAACATACATCTTATCTAGACTTGGCAACACATCAAAATTACACATGCATTGACTACAGACGGCATATAGGAACACGGGGTGGGGGGGAGCGAAAAACCATCTCAGTGAGACAAGATTCCAATTCAGTCGACCGTCACTGCTCCAAGAGGGAAGTTCATACTACTCGCAGCCTCACCACGGAAGACATCCAACCAGATAAGTAATAGCCTGCAATACACAGTATTACCCTTTCACGAATTGATTGCCGGTAGTCGAGAAGGGAACTATTCTTTGTTTATTTGTGTCACACGTCAGCCTGCTTCGTTGACAGGTACAGTTGCGCGAGTAGGATATGACTGAGATCCAGTACCCTGGTCATCGTTTAACAACTGTTCGTGGTGGCATGAGCTCCTGAGACGCTTATCTGACGCAATGCTGCTTGACTTATGCGAGACCTCATTCTGTCATCATTGTGTCCTCCGCTGTACCCCGCGGGGCAGCTGCTACAATAATCAACAAACCTGGCCCAGCCATGCTCAGCGGCAATCAAATGTTGACTTTTACAACCATATAGTCACTCCAAACAGACAAATTTCTGATATCTATCACCATTGTAGCATTCCACCTAACATCATATATACTACAACTAGCATACACTGACAAGTTTCATTACCAATACTTCAACTAAATAATTGTATATATTGTAAATTTTTTCACCAGTATTTTCTAAAAAAACAGATTTTACAGCCTCAGTGTAATGGATCTGATGATGATCGCTCGACGATGATCGAAACTGGTCATCCTAATGTATTTATTAATATCCTGTAATTTTCTCCAGGAATAAGGCATAACCCAGCTATTTTGGTGCATTCGTGTTGCCCGACTGAAAAGCACCAAATTCTTTTTTTTACCATAACGCTAATTAAATAATAATAAATAACATTGAAATATACACTCGAATAAATAATTACGTATCAAATAAACCCATCAAATTAAAATATGTAAACAATTACTGAGAATCGTATGACTCGAAATTGAGGGTTCGATCCCTTGTCACATCCGTACCGTGACAATACCGATAGCTATTTCATGTTGAATTGATTGGAAAATATTCGACGATTCTAGGACCCGGGCACATGTCCGCCAACATCGAGCAAGGGTTGATGACTACAGTACTACGCGTAACTCGGGAACACCGAATACATTGCTCTAATATATATTGTTCTATATCTATGATTAAATGATTTTATCTATAAAGCGTAATATACTGGGAATCCAAGAGTGAAAATTTCTTGAAACATTGGCACTTTAGTAAACAAGCAACAAAATAAATCCACTTCACTAATCTGGTAGATGCAGTACTTTTGCTATTGCCGTGTTTTCTACAGGAACCATCGTAGCCTAAATCAGCAAACGTTTATTGAAAAGCAGAAATTCATTGCCTAGTTTTTCGAATTCTTAAGTTTTTAGCGCCTTTCAGACAGATCAATAGATGCTAAATAAATTTTATCTCTGTCTTTCTATGACTGTACGCTATTGACTTGAGTAACTTGGATTGATGAGACATTTGGTGTCCATATCCAGCACTAACTTAGATTATGAATTCTGTTGTATGCTCTTCACGAGCATTTGAATACCAAATACGGTTTGCTAGCTATTAGGTCATGTTGTGTACTTGAAGAAAATGCCGTGCCAGAAAAGGTGTAGAGCTGCTGATGCGTCAGCAGTAGTCGCCTAAGAAGTTGTACCTTTCTCGAGCAGGGTAAGATTGTGTCTGCCTGGGATAGATAAGACGGGTAACGCCAGGAATTTTGATCACTGTTTATCATCGTGATAAGTTGAACGTCATGTACACGACACGAGCATACAGTTTTGGCAACACAATCAAGATTGAATGCATTGCGCTTTTAATTATAAATACATTTTTGTTAGAGAAACATCAAATTGTTTTTATTTCAGGTGGCTTGACGCCAAACAGAAGATTATGAGAGACAAGGGACACTGTTACTGAGAGTTTGTACCGTGTTGATAGGTGTCCCCACAATTGTGGTGACAAATGTAACGTATTGCGTGAGTGTGACCCACGTTGTGTGATGAATGAAGTGGTCTTTCACAATAATATAATATTTACCGCTTGCCTGTGTATTAATAGTAATTATGATATGATCGTATGGGATCCAGGTAACCAGATGATCTTGATGATCCAATTTATAAATAAAACATAATATAGAGCACGTGAGATCTATCTCCCTATGCTCGTAGCAAAACAGTGCCACCAACCAATTGACTTTCGAGACAGGTAATGAGGATGCCTTATGCATAAAACTATCTACTAGGAAAGCAAAGGCTAGCTTGTGTAAAGAAAAAATATAAGTTTGACAAATCAAAAAGCAGAAGTTAAAAGGAACGTTAATTTAATCAAATCGTGAGAACGCTGATTGAACTATAATTTGATGCGACACAGGTGTGCGTGTGGGAACATGGGAGCAAACATGAACTCACTTGTCAAATCTTGAGAACGCTGATTCAACTGATATTTGATGCGACGCATGTGTGTTCGTGATATAAAAGCTAGGGAGTGGGAAGGCCTTTCTCACTTTATAGTTGGTTATGATTATGCGCTCTATTTAGTTCCAACGTTCACCGCTAGGTGTCAGTGACGGAGGCATCTACTAGACTATGTTGGAACTACTAGAAATTGAACTTACTGGGAGCACACAGGCAATCAATTAAAATACCCTGCTACAATCATTAGCTGTAATTTACAGTATATATAATAATCAATATATATATATTCATTTACTTTGATTTCTCTTTTAATATTCTGATTTTTGCTTTTTATAGGTGATTTGGCAAGTGATCTTTAATCATCATCTACAAGGTTGATGAATGTAATAAACAGTTTTCAAGACCTGAGAGCCTCTAACGCTATGCAAGTACTCAACATTATCTTAAAATGTTCGTGTGCAATGTTCGTGTGCAGAATCGTTCTTCCTTGGCCACCTGTAGACTTCGCAAAAAAAGGGCAGAACAAACAGAAGAGTCCTCTACGTGATGGAGAGAGAACGACCCATGGAATCTTCTGTATGTGCTGCTGGTGAAGTTGTCGTTTCTCTTCGCTTCCGCCCTTGGTGTGAACGGAGAAAGGAAAACAATATCTCGCGTTTGGTTGCCAGTGACTCGTCAAAAGGGTAGAAAGTGTTCCGTCATCAGGCCTGTTTTTTCCTGCACCTATATACAAGCCGACGTCGTTTCCAAGATTGTCACAGGCAGCATCTCGATAGGAATCCTTTGACGGACGTGAACCAGCTGCTCCGCTGGAAGTGAAGTTGGGGTCCGGGCGTATGTTGTTTGCTCTTGTTATTGCCACCGCCATCGCCGACTCCTGCATCTCCGCCGTCACGGAGCCCTCTGCCGTCAGCGACGTTTCCAGCGCGTATATCGCCGCCGAGCCCAGCATTGCCACCAACAATTTCAGCAACACCGTCGACGCCGCAATCACTACCGGTACCCAGTCCAGCTCCGCAACCGCCAGCACCATTACGATCGCCTCCGTTTACACAGCCATTTCCTCTGTCATCAGCATCACCACGGTGATCAAAACTGCAAGCACCCTCAGAGTCAACTACGGTACGGGACGGGGATGAGTGCTCAGGGATTTTCACCAATTTATTAGGGGCACCGAAATAATTTCTCAAATCTCCACAGAGGTTGCTTTTCCTTTTCCTTCCCCCACCTTCGCGATTAGCCTGAAAGGAATCAAACAAAAATATAAAATACTACTGCTCTAATGAAATTTATATTTTGAAAAATTCGCTTGTCAAATGTCAACGTCAATGTCTGTATAGTACAAAGAAAACATTGCACGTAGCCAAGTTAAAAACAGAAAGCGAACGGTGGGCTAAAATAAAAATGGAGGCAATGCTAAGATGGCGCTTCCTTGATCACAAATGTATTTCAGATAGGTCCTCGGTAAAACCGTATCAGATATTAATCAAGGGACCGAGGCATTTTCGTGTCTAACGCGGTTTCGCATTTTATTTTTAATCAGTCCGTAAGAGGTTTTCCTTCAGCTCCAAATTGTTCTGTACAGTCCACATGTTGTTCGTTAAAAAGTCTCACCATTTTTAGCGTCGGATTGGGGGGGGGGGGGGGGGGGAGGGGCAGAATTTGGTAAATCAGTAGTTTTTATCAGTTTTTCTTAAAATTTTCCACAGATATGCGGTTTAGCGTAAACAGTGTCATATACAAAAATAATTTACATTAAATTGCGAACAAAAATGGTCCCGTGCATAATCTTGCTAAAGTGAACGGTTCCAGAGTTACGGAGGGTGTAAAAGTGGATTTTTGTTTCGTATTATTTGTTTTCTTGGAAACAATATGACATTATCGCAAGGAAACTAATTTTATTTATACAAGATTGTGTTTGTAAACGCAAATACCGATTTTATTGACCAGTGGTATACAAAACAAACGTTTGGTGCTTTTCAGTCGGTCAACACGAATGTACCCAAAATAGTTCTGCAATACCCAAATCCTGAATAAATTACATAAGATTAATAAATATCTACCATCTCATGTAATTTGTTTCAGGATTAGGGTATTACCCAATTCTTTTGGGAACTTTCGTGTTGACCGACTGAAAGGCACTACGCATTTGTTTACTAAGGAAATCTGAAAAATAGCCTCAAATCCCATAATGACCGGTGGTATGTTAGTGATAAGCCCTTGAAGGAACGTCAACCTCACCACCTTCTCAATGGGCGCAATATTTTAAGGGAAGAGAGGCTTCCACAGGCTTAGGCCATATAAACCGGTGGTACGGAGAAACCCACACTGAACTATTAAAACTAATAAAAATGTCGAATGCTAAATGCGATTTTAATTAATGTAAAGTAGGCTATTCATCAGTATCCAGTCCTATTCAAACAAAGCACTTTTCTCTTCTAGATCTTCGACCATGATGATCGTGTCCCCGTTATCACATTCTAGGCCTGAGCAATTACCGGATATGCTCGAGCAGTTTAGACCACTCTTTCTGCACTCGCAATTACGAACGCATTCGTCTTCGCAAGCGCACATTATAAGGGAACGTAATTCCTCGGGAGCTGCTGGACGTGCTGTTGTAATTGGTCTCAGGTGTTCGCCAATCTTCTGCCACCCCCACTCGAGCGCCTTCTTCTTCTTCTCATTCAGCCACTGCTACACCTGGCGGTAGGTTCTAAATGAATGCTGCCTGGAATCTGCCGAAGTAGGGGGAAGTGCAGCCAACTTGAACAATGATTGTATAGGCTGCTTGGCAATAGGCTGCAAGTAACACAGGTATCGAAAATAATCTAGATCTTCAGTGTTCTTGGCCCCAATCATCGCAAGAAGGAAATGATTTCCAGCGTCAGCCACTGCACTGGGATCAGCTTTGGGGTCGTTGAAGACAAGAAGTTTCGTACGAAGAGCTATGTTGGCTTGCACTTTCCCATACGGTGTAATTTTCCCCTTCTTGTAGATAGCTGATACAGTGTCACATCCTGTGGAGGCGTATATTGCTAAGAGTACACTTTTCATATCCCCAATGCCTCGCTGAATGTCAGAAATAGTGTACACTTTTCCCTGCCAATTGCCTTCCTTTGGTACCACCATTTTCAATTTGTTCTCTGAGGGTGCGTGGAGAGTCAACAAAACCAGTAAGTCCGTGTCGTCACCAATTACACAAATGTCTACTCGTTTCTTAGCTTCATCAATCGCTGTAAAAACTATTAAGTCAGCGTCACCCGATGCTTGATGAACTGTGAAACCACTTCTTTACAAGTGCACTGTAAGGAGAGAAATAAGGCCCATTTAGTTTTAGCATTAGCTAGAAATTCACTTTGATTGATATTTACATGGATTGAGTCTTCTACTTTCACTTCAATGTTAGTGGTAGAACGTGATCTGCGAAAGCGTTCTTCATTCTTTATGTTTCCTTGCTCGTATCCATCAAAAACAACAGTTGCTTGCCCATAATGAGTAATTATGTAATCTGTGTATTGCTCGCAAATCTGTCTGGAGGTAGCTGGGCGTCGTCACACAACACGATGAAGGAGGTGACCACCATCAATCATGTAGGTTACTTTCTCTGAATCTGGGGTGATTGATGATTCATTTGAATCTGGAACCAAAACAGTCACCATTGAAGATTTGCATCCCTTCCTCATCAAGCCAGATTCGTCGAAGAGGGATAGAAGATAAGCACATAATTCAAATTGAAATATATCTTCAAGTCTCTCATCACTTCTTACTGTGCGCAACATCCGATGTAATAGAGTGTTAGGGTGCAATCATACAGTGTTGTTGTTAATTGTCATAGACTTGGTTATAGAGGCTAGAGACTTAACAGCTAACTTTCTTTTCAAGTGTATCTCATTGAATGTTTTATTCCCAATCTCTTTCAAGGCTAGTGTTCCAACTTCAAACGCTGTATCACAGTTCACGTTTTCATCTGCTACAACCCCTGTCGAAAAGGAAGAGAGTTCAGGTGCTTTAGAAAACGGATTATGTTCCTCAAGCCAAGATATAAAAGTTTGCAAGTCCTTGCAATTTATTTTCTGAATTTCCTCTCGTAGCTCCACGTGCTGCTCGAGACGCCACGCACACCTGGCGGCCGCGCTTGTACTAAACCGGTTTTTTTCCCAGTATTTTTACGCTTGTAACACTGTGTGGTGCCTCAGCCTCATTTGGACTACAATACGATTGTACAATATTACTTTTTAATAAAATTGTTTAGTTATTTCTGTTTACATAGTAGTTATAATTTCATTTTTCCAAAAAATAGAACAAAATACAAAAAGCTACATTCGCACCCTTCCTAACTCTGGAACCGTTCACTTTAGCGAGAATATGCGTGGGACATTTTTGTTTGTAATGTAATGCATCTTATTTTTGTATATGAAACATTTTGCGCTAAACCGCATATTATTCGAAATATTTGAGAAAAACCGATAAAAACTACAAATTTACCAACTTCTGCCCCCTCCTCCCTTCCCCCCAAACCCGACGCTCAAAATGGTGAGACTTTTTACCGAACAACATGTGGACTGTATAGACCAATTTGGTCTTGGAGGGAAACTTTTACTTTGGATGTTGAGGTTGGGCCGTTTTTAGGACTAATTGCACCGTACTATTGGTCTACCCCTACAGTTCTTGTCCTCGACCCTTCCTTCCATAACTAAGCTTGCTATTCCTGGGTGTCTTAGTATGTGTCCTCCAAACCTCACTCTTCTCTTCATTAGCAGTCGCCAGAAACATCTCTCCTCTCCCCGACTCGTCTTAATACCTCTTCGTTTGTAACCCCATCTACCCATCTGATCCTCATCATTCTCCTGTAATACCACATTTCAAACGCATCAATTCTCCTATTTCTGCTGCACCAATTGTCCATGTTTCACTTCCATAGAGTGTCACGCTCCAGACAAAAGCCTTAGAAAATGACTTCCCAATACCTAAACCTATATTCCATGCCAACAGATTCCTTTTCTGTAGAAATGCATTCCTTCCCTGAGCCAACCTACTTTTATATCCTATTTGCTTCGTCCATCACAGGTTATTTTTCGTCCTAACTAACAGAAGTCTCCTACATCTTTTAGCTATTCGCCTGCTAATTTGTTGTCCATAGAAGTTTCTGATTTATTTCGGCTACATTCCAATATTTTAGTTTTACATTTATTAATTTTCATCATGAATTCTTTCCTCAAGACGGTGTCCATACCATTCAAAAACTGATTCAAATCCTCAGACGTGTCGGCCATCAGCAAATCTCAGAGTTGAAATTATTTCTCCTTGAATCTTCAATCCCACATTAATTTTTTCTCCAATTTCCTACATTTCTTGTTAAATGTAAAGATTGAAAAGTATGGGTGATTAGTTGCAGCCTTGCCTTACACCTTTCTGAATACCAGCTTCTCTCTCATGTCCTTCAGCTCGAATGACTGCTTTCTGTTTTCTGTATAGATTGTAGATCACCCTCCTATCCCTGTACCTTATTCTAATCGTTTTCAAAATGTCTAACAATTTGCCCAATCAACGTTACCAAAAGCCTTTTCTAAGTCTACAAATGCCATGAACGTTCTCTTTTCTATCCTTATTCTACCATCCAAAATCAGCCTTAGACTTAGTACAGCTCACCTTGTTCCTACATTTCTCCTGAAACCAAACTGGTCTTCAGCCAACTCCGTTTCTATCTGGCTTTCCATCCTCTTGTAAATTATTCTAGACAGGATCTTTGAAGCATGAATAATGAAGCTAATTGTACGGTATCTTCACATCTGTCAACTCCCACTTTCTTCGGTATAGGGATGATTAAATTCTTCTTGAAATCAGAGGGTACCTCACCTGTCTCATAAATCCTACACACCAAGTAAAATAACCTGATCAGACCATCATCACCTATGCAGCGTAGCAACTCAATCCGTATATCATCTATGCCTGATGCTTTGTTCCTGCTTAAGTCTTAAGTCTTCCAATGCTCTGTCAAATTCTGATCTCAGTATTAAATCTCCCTTCGTATCCTCATCAATTTCATCTTTCCTTTTCATTACATGGTTCTCAATCTCATTTCCCTTACACAAACACTCCATGTAAGCTTTCCATCTCTCAACCATTTCTTCCCTATCTGTTAGAGGCTTTCCATCTGTGTCCTTAATATTACAGCACTTAGACTTCTTTTCCCCAAAAGTATTCATAATCCTTCGATAGGCTGTATCTACATTTGCTAACATCAGACAATTTTCTATACCTGCACATTTCTCTTTCAACCACTCTCCTCTCGCTTCCTTGCACTTCTTGTTAACCTCATCTCTCAGATGTTTGTGTTCTGCATTCCCCTTTTGATCTCTTAAATTCTTGTGTTTCCGCCTTTCACCCATCAATTACAGTGTATCTTGAATGATCCACGGTTTTCAATCTATTCTTTCTTTCCTACCAATTTTTTTTTCTGCGGATTTTGTTATTTCATTCTTCAAAAGTGGCCATTCGTCTGGAATTGAATTTTGTTTTTGAGTTTTTCATTAGTCCTTCCTTGTACCCTTCTCGAATCTTTCATTTTAATCCTTCTCTTTCAGACTGTCTATTGCCCATCTTAGCGTTTGACTCTCCTTCAGTTCCTTCAACTTTAATCTGCAATCCATAACAACCATGTTGTGGTCAGAGTTTAAGTCAGCGCAGGGATATGTTTTACAATCCAAAATCTGGTTTCGGAACCTCTGTTCGATCATGATAATGTCCATTTGGTATCGCCCTGTATCCCCTGGTCTCATCCATGTGTATATTCTTCTATTGTAGTTATTGAATAAGGTTTTAGCTATGACCAACTCATGCTCGATGCAGAATTCCATCAGCCTGCTTTCTGGATCATTCCTTTCACCTAATACGAAATATCCTACTATCTTCCCTTCTCTTCCTTTTCCTACCACAGCATTCCAATCTCCCATTACTATAACATTTTCATCACTCTCGACATACCTCAGAATTTCATCTATTTCTTCGTAGACCTTTTCAACCTCTTCATCATCAGTTAGACTGTTGGCATATAGACTTGTACCTCTGTGGTGCACGTAGGTTTTGTATTGATTTTTGCTACCATAATCCGTTCACTATATTGCTCATAATATTCCACCCGCTGTCCAAGTTTGCTAATCAATATGAGACCAACCCCTGCTTGGCCATTGTTTGATTTAGTGCTAATGACCCTATGGATTCCTGACCAAAAGTTCTGTTCTTCTTGCCAGCGCATTTCACTAATCCCAACCAAACCCAACCTCAACCTATCCATTTTCCTTTCTATGTTTCCTAACCTGCCACTACCTAGCAGACGTCTAATATTCCACGCTCCGATTCGTAGAACGTCGGTTTTCCTCTTTGTCACTTCTGTGATGTTAACCCCCTCTCGAGTATTCCCTTCCCGGATTTCCGAATGGGGGACTAGTTTACCTCGTGATTGGAATTTTGCAACGGAGGAGGCCATCATAACATTTAATTATGCATAGAGAGGTGCATATATTCGGGGATAGCAATACGGCTGTAGTTTTCCATTGCTTTCAGCCGTGCAGTATAACCATTATTTGGCTAATATTATCAATATCTTAACCGTTTATAAGACAACAAGTGAAGAATTGATTTATTCTGAAAGGGTGCTACTCCCTTTCAGAATAAGGTAATAGAGCAATTCTTCTACCAAAAATACTAAACTTTTACTAGCAATTAAGTACCAAAATTTTATTAACGAAAAAATACTTAAGTTCCACCAACAACAAAATACTACAACTAAAACAGTATGTCACCAGGCATACTCACATGCACCCTCACACATCACAGTCTAATTAAACAATGAACTATATCTAATAAACGATGTAAATGTCACCACACACACTCATATGGACCCTCCCCCATCACAGTCTAATGACATAATGAACTATATCTAGTAAAAAATGTAACTGTCACCGGACACACTCACGTGGACCCTCTCACACAACAGTCTAATGGAACAATGAACTATATCTCATAAACCAACTAATTACATACTTACAACTAAAACTAACTACATACGTACATACTAAAAAAGGAAATGGAAAACAAAAATAAGCGTAAGGGAAACAAAAGACAGGGGGGAAGGAAATGCCCTCAACCCTCAAAGAATGAGACTTAAGGGACTTGGAAGAAAGGAGAGCCAGGAAAGGCAGAGAGGAAATGTAAAGCGCCAGCCCGGATAGCATAAATTTGTTTTCAAATCCGGACTAGGGGCATTTTTTTAGTTTTATTAAGCAGAAAGCAAATATAGTGTTTCTAATAGTGCTCGGAGGGAAAATCCGCGAATGATTGAACTAGGAAATCACTCAGCAATATGTGCAAATACAGTAGAACACACAGGCTATATTTCCATGTTGAAAATAAAAATAAAATGCAAAGTGATTTGGGTAAAATAATTAATTACTTCTATAAGGCCTAATATGAGGCACTTGTAATGATTACGAAATGATTAGTTGCTTACAGCCCTTCCCAGAGGCCCTCGATCAGTGGGACGTAGGTTGGCTACCACGGGATCTCAGCCGTGTCCAGCATTGCTTCCACTTACCTATGCCGGGCTCCTCTCTCCCTCTTTCCTGTCAACCTACCTTCCTCAACTCTTGTTCCTTTCCATCCGCGACACTGTTAGGGTATCCGAGGCCTATGGTGTATTTCATGTTCTCACCTCAATAGCCCTCCTCTGACAATTCCGGATCCCTCATTCTTTCATAGGTCAGGCTTCGCCTTTTATTTTGATTGTATCTCCTGCTTTCCGCATGAGGCCCTATGAGGCATGGTATGTGTAACCTCACCACTTGATGTGCATCCTGGACAGTGCTACACCCTCAGTGGCCAATGGCTGGTAAGCTGAGGAATTGGCGATCCTGAGGGATTCCTGGGCGGATTACGTTTCCACCTTTTCCCATCGTCATTGGGGTACACCCTGCCCTCTTTTCCAATCCTATCAGCCTGTTATGGCTCTACATTTTTCCGAGTCCTCATTTCCCTAGTGTTGAGTGCATTTAATTGTATGTATTTAATGTCCCTAATTTCTTTCATTTTCTCTTTTGTTCTTCTAGTAAGTTATTTGTAAATCTGTTGTTACTTTTAGTTCCAGTTTATTTTTCATATCACTAACATTCCTCATTGTCACACAAACTGTCAGGAGCCAATGACCTAGATGTTAAGCATTATCATCATCAGCTGCGTCCAATTTCAATATTTCAATATCTGGATTTTTCACCACCAACAAGAGCAAGTCATTTTTCAAAGTCATTGATAAGAAGGGTATTGCGAACAACTTCCTGGATGCAGTTAACTGTTGAGCCTCGAGGAGTTTTGCCACGTCTAGTAATGCTTCATTGTGGACAATTCGCCAACGCTGTAGTGGGCTAGGTCATGGTAGAATGACTTCTCCCTCATACTGTAATTATACAGTAGTGTTGGACGGCTAAGGGAACATCTTGCAGACTGTGGGTGGCTGGAGCTGTTTCTGCCTATCTGGAAGGCGATTTAATGCTAATTTCTAGACAATGGAGCGAAAATCAGACAGAGTTCCAGGAAGCCACGGGCAGCATGAGGTTTCGGAAAAATACGAGGGACTGGTCTTCTCTCAGCCATTCTGCCATGACCGAACGTCGGCAAAAAAAAAGCATCAATGAAAGTGGCAAGAAAAGCCGGGACACTAGAGTTAACCGCATTAGCTCCGACCGCGAAAGTTTACGAATATCCTTGATGTAGCCGTGATCACAGATGGTGACGCCAGATGTACTTTCGAATTATTTAATCAAGATATTTAGTAAAGTACATGTAGCCTATTTTAGGTAAAATATATGGGTATATTTTTAACTCTTTGTTCTTATGAAGTGGGTAGATTATTAGCTTGGGAATAACCTAACCCCCAAAGGAAGATGATGAAGAAAAAGAAGTGGGTTTCGGACTGGAGAAAAAGGATGGAGAAATAGGAAGAGAGTTTGACATAAGTTATAACTAAGAGTTCTTGCTCAAATGCAACAAGTGGTGGAAACCCTATCAATAGATTTATTTTTATTAAATAGGAAGAGTCAAGGAAGACAGGATCTTGCCTAACCGTTATATTTGAGAAATGATAAAGCGAAAAACAAATCATTAATTTATTTAACAATGTAAACGGAAGTAGTTAATGTAACAAATATATAATTTTGATTTTGTAACAATTGGGGTCGCAGACCTCCGAAAACATCTAAAGCTTGCGCCAGGCAATTGATAATTCTTTTGGTTTGAACCTTTTATAAGCTTTAAAATCTTCGTAAGATTTTGAAATGGCTAAGATGAATAAATGAAAAATTTAAAGATAACAGACGTAATTAAAGTTAAACAATAAATCAAGTACAAGGCGTGTACTTTAAGAATTTCTAGATATGTATCTTAGAAATAATAACAACTTCGAAAGTAACAACAACAAAACAGGAAGAATGAAATATAAGTTCCTATAACTTCTTGTATTGATACAGAAATACTTGTAAAGATTATACAAATAGGGCAGGTCACTTATTGTGAAACCTGAAGAGAACAATTGAAAGGAAGTTTCTAGAACTCCTATGTTTATGTAGGGATCACGAGAAAAATGGGGCAAGTTTCCCTTTCGTGAAACATAGAGATAACTCACTTATGAGTTGAAAGAATTGTATTCCCTCATTAAAAGGGAGAAACAATATAATTTAAGGCGTGTACTAGACACGAAGTTTTACAGACATTAATTCGGTATACATGGAGCAAGTATTGAGAGTGACACCTCATTGAAAAAAGACCTAAAGTAACAATTTTAGTATTTTGGTTTGTTAGTAAAGGATTTGGGAAAGATCAAATGGGATTGTGGAAAAGTGTTCATGGCCGTATTCATTGTAAGCGGACGAGCGCGACGCGGATGAAAGGTTGAACAAGCACTGTTTTCACTATAGTCTGTTGATATAGTTGAAAAGTTCACTGTAGTAGCACAAAAAGTTGATGGCAAAGAATGTTATTGCAATGGTGGAAAATGACTAGTTACACTAGATTTGCGAGAATCTATTGCTTGAGAAACTTGTAGGTTATAGTTGAATGCACCAGAAAAATCCCAACGGAGGAAGAAAAATTAGATATTGATTAGCAGTTCATAAGGAAGATTCCTTAGTTTGAAAAAGTATTCCCATATGTGAGTGGAAAGTACATGACAGTATAACTGGTAGTTAGAGTGCAGGTTCTGGAAGGTTCCAGAGAAATGATGAGTTGCTTAAATTGGGTAGAGAATCCCTCGGCGGAAAGCTAGATTATATAGACAGTGGGTATTTTGGAAATATCCCTCGATGTGAGATAGCATCTCAGAAAATCTTTCATATTGAAAGTTAGACTTGATAGTTTAAGTTTGATCAAGAAGATCTCTAGAAAACAGTTATTTTCACCTAGCAACTTTCACTGTCTATAAAATCCAAATAAAAGCGTTGAGCCTTTTAAAAGCGATGAGAATGAGGTTAAAACATGAAGTCGGTACTTATCTTTGCTTCATGACGAAGGCGATGTTGCAGTTGACGGTTGGTTCTAAAATTCTAACATGGCATAGAATTTAAAAGTTTGCCCCTTGAGTTGAGGAGGCGAGCTTTAGTTAAGCTCTAACTGACTGGGTTGACTTCCGACGTACAAGTGAAGGCTGCTAGACGCAGCGAAAGCACACTAGCCTAGACGGCATGTCCAACAAGAAGTTGAGTGCACTGAGAGGGTGAGCGGTTGCTCACAGCACGGAGACAAGTCGAGACGAAGTGTAGAAGTGAAGGAGCGAGCGGGCTGCGCGCGCGGAGAAGCGAGCAGTAGGAGGAGGGAAGAAGAGGGGGAAGCGGGCGAGTAATGGGAGGAACAAAGAGGTTATACATAAACATGAAAAAACTTTACAGAAACAAAATTCTTCTTGGAGCGGTGTCTTCATGGAGTAGTTGGTTGGTGAAGAACACGACGCCCTGCGGATTAATATAGAAGTCTTCATGGTTTGAAGCAATGGAAGTTCGGAAGGCAGCCATGGGACGCTGTCAGGCTGGTTCAGCGGAATATGCGTTTCTGTAAACAACTGACAGGAAAAATGAACAAATGCACGGGGCAAACAGGAGGTAACAGTTCGATGTTGGTGTGTGCGGGAAAGAAATTTAAATAAATGGACTGATATAAAGTAATGAAGAACAGCAATAGCTAATTCTTTCTTTCCGTGTATTTCCAAAAATACATCATTAAGGAGCATAGAGTAGTTGAATATTCCCTTGCGACGAAAATTAAGAGGTATACCCTAATATACAGTAAAACACCTCATTTTACTAATTTTCGTTTTAATTTTTATTTTGCTTGCACAGGATTTCATTGGAATATTTCAAATATACGTCCACAGACCATCTTAAACGTATGGCATCGTCTATCTTGCACCTTCTACCTTATCACCATTTTTCGTTATTGTAGTTTTAAGCATAGAATATTATTTATTTTTGTGTTGAAATTTCAAGATGGCCGCTGCGTACTTCACTAAGTATGACAAAATTATCACTAACGCTACTGACTCTTCTTGTAAAATACTCCACTTCTACCAAGTTTCACCTCAATTGAGCAACACTGTCCTGAGTTACTAATTTGTGTATTTCAATAGTACGCCTAGCCACCATCTGGAAACTATTGAGTCACTGTTCTTTTGCCTTCGGCATACAATGTAACTTATAAGGTTCTATTTTATTACTAAATTTCGTTGTTATACCTTAGGATATTGATGGTTATTAATTTAGTTTGAAATTCGATGACGGCTGCTGTGTGCCAAATTTAGTGCGATAATCGTTAAACAAATGCAAGTGAGAGCTGTTCTGTGATACTCACCTCTGAGCAAGAATCGTCTTAATTACCAAATTTCATTCGGGGTTGTTGATTTTATGGTTTGAATATTTCACGCAGTCAACATGGTGAATGCCTGGAGTCTGTTCCTTTGTCTTGGCGTGAGGAATCGTCATACCTTGTCACTAGTTTTCTTTACTGTACCTCTTACGTGTTGAAAGTTATTTCTCTTATTTAATATTTTCAAGATTAACTCTTATATAGTCATCACGTTGGTAGCAGAGGATCCAAATATAAATACATCTGAATGCCAAGTCTTTGAACATTGATTAAATGGAACACACGATTGGGTTATACTAAAGTTTAATGATTTGCACGACCGCCGTCTTGAAATTGCTGGGTTGAAGACCCTGTACATTGGGCGCTGGGCGCTTCCCTCATGAAGGTATGTACTGTATATGCAAAACATGGTGAAGATCGGATAGTTAGATTAGTCGTAATTTGATTTATTCTTTGAATATTACGGTGATCGCGATTTTGTTTTTGTTAAATTGGCGGTAATACAGACGTATATTTAAATATCATGGCGTAGGGATGTGGCGGCCCCATCGCCCAGTGGGAAACCACTGCAATCAGCCACCCGAGTATTGGCGGGAAAACCATAACTTAGTGGGTAAGGAGGAAATGCCTGCCCAAACCCTGACCACCTGGGGCATCCTGGCTCCAGGGGATATATATGGAGGATGTGAAGATAACCCAAGAAACCACTCTACGTAGGGCTGATCACCCTTGTGTAGGTAATGTGATTCAGAGAACTACAAGTAGCCACGGATTGGACGGATATAAACGACGACGACCTGAGTGGAAACGGAACACGAGATTCGGAACATGGAGTATTAAGACAATCGTTGGTAAAGAAGTGGAATTGATACAGGAAATGAAGGACCACAAACTAGAAGTACTGGGATTAATGAGGTTAAGAGAAATGGGAGCGGAATGAAGGGAATCTCAGAAGGGTACACATTGAGGTACTCTGGAGTTGGGATGGATAGTTGAGCAAAAGAGGGAGTAGGAATAATAACCTGCGAGCAGTTGGAAATGAGAGTGAGTGGATGGGAACCAGTTAATTCAAGAATAATAGTTGTCAATTTGGATTTGGAATTAGAAATGTCCTATATTCAAGTGTATGCACCAACGGAAGATTCCAATGTACTAGATAAGGAGGAATTCTATGCACAACTACAACGGACCATAGACAAGGAAGTAGTCAGAGGACGGCATGTATTAATTGGAGGTGACTTCAATGGGCGAATCGGTCAGGACAAAAAGAAAGCTCATGGATGTATGGGTAACCATGGAGGAGAGAAGACCCTAAATGACAGTGGTAGGAGCGTGATAGAATTTTGCATCGAAAATCAACTAATATTGGAAAATTCCTTCTTTCCTCATAAGCAAGTGCATAAGGTCACTTATGAAGCAGAGGGCAGAGGTGCCAAAAGTATTATAGTATATATTTTTTGTATGCCCTCAAAATATCCGGAATAACATTATGAATGTGACGGTTATAAGAGGGGCAGATCTTGCAACGGATCACAGGTTGTTGTTGGCAGACACCAGGTTTAACCCTTAAATCACTAAGTGAGTCCCCGGGACTCACAGCCATTTTTCAATCTTTGTGCATGACGTGATTTTGCCCCAATTTTTTCCGCCACTGTATACCTTCCTTCAGTTGAGTGTTGAATGTATAGCGGAGGACGTGTGCAAGCGGTGACTGGAAAGTGGGCAAAAGTGCTCGATTGAGTCCCGGGACTCATGGTAGATATTTATGTTACAACTTCTATTCATAAGCTTGCAGCATCACGGACTGAAGAAGACTGGAGAAACTATACGGGAAAAAGGAATGAACGAGATGTGGAGGAAGCTAAAAGAAATCTAGGGATGATTTTGGAAATATGGTTGAAAATAAGGAATATACGTAACATGTTTCCTAGTAGTGAATTGAGGGTTAAAAGACCAGACAAGCCTAAAACCAAGAAATTTGAGACGATTAAGTTGAGGGAACTGCAGAAGGAAGAAGAGAAGACTCTGTATGGACAGTTGGTGAAGACGAGATTACAAGGAAGAACAAATCTGGATGAAGACATCAACACTGTGTGGACTGATCTGAAAACAGTATTAATAAAGTCAGCAGTAGAAATATGTGGGAAAAGAGTGGGAAGAAAACAGCTAGTTGGTGGAATGAGGAAGTGAAGCAGAAAGTGAAAGACAAAAAGGAAGCCTGAAAAGATATATAGCATCACGGACTGAAGAAGACTGGAGAAACTATTCGGGAAAAAGGAATGAAGGAGATGTGGACGAAGCTAAAAGAAATCTAGGGAAAATTTGGAAATATGGTTGAAAATAAGGCAAGGGAAAATAATACAAGAAGTTGTTGGAAATCAATAAAAGCACTCAGAGGAAAATATGGGAAGCAGATAAGGACAAATTAGGATGGAGATACGCTGGTGTGAGACAAGGCAGCTGTATTAGAGCTGTGGAGAAGGCACTATAAAGAAATGTTTCAAAAACATGAGTCATTACAAGAAGAAGGAATTGCCTAAAGGGCCGTATGAAAGAGTGCAAGATTCCAAAATTGAAGGGGGTATCAATGAAGAGGAGGTGGGAAAGGCAGTTGAACAAGTTAAGACGGGGAAAGCAGCAGGAATTTATGAGATAGACCCAGAATTCATTAAATATGGAGGAACGGAGGTGGTAAAGTATTTAACTAAAATGTTCCAGAGAATGTGGGAAGAGAACAAAATCCCTGAGGAATGGAGGAAGAACTTAATTATACCATTACACAAGAAGGGGAACAGCTATGACTGTAATAACTACAGGGCCATGTGTCTGTCATCTACAGTCTACAAAGTCTACACTCGTGTGCTGGAGAGGAGAATGAGGAGGGTGGTAGAAGAAGATATGGAGGAGGAACAGGCCGCTTTTAGGCCTGGGAGGCAGACACAGTATCATATCTATACCATAATAGCAATAATGGAAAAGAGCATATCCAAAAATCGGGACCTGTATTTAGCATTTCTCGATCTCAAAGCTGCATTTGACTCTGTACCAAGACAATACGTGTGGGAAGCACTGGCAGCGAAGAGGGTGCCAATGAAGCTGAGAAATGCTGTGAAGAGCATATATAGACTACCAATGGGAATAGTACGTGGAGATGGAGAAACATCTCAAGAATTTCCAATGGAGAAGGGAATTAAACAAGGTAATAGCCTTAGCCCTTTGCTTTTCAAATCTTGCTAGACGAAATAACTAAAATATGTAAGAGAAGAACATACAGAACAAAGCTTGGAATCTGGAGATTACGACCGGTTTATATGCAAGTCCTGCTCTATGCAGATAATAGTACTGGTAGCTGACACACCAGAAAGACTTCAACAAGCAGTGGTGGAATGGCATGAAGAATTGAAAAGGAAGGGAATGATAGTGAATGAAGAGAAAAGTAAAGTAAAGAGGGTCTCAAAACAGAATAAACAGGAAGAAGAGCTCAATATCCTCTGTAATGCAAAGCCTCTTGAGAAAGTAGAAACTTTTGAATATCTAGGAACCATATTAAGTAATGATGGAAAAATTGAACCCGAGGTACTAAATCAGTATCAGCTTATTATCAGATGAATACTGCAATAGTAGGGAAGAAGGAGAAAAGCCTTAACAACAAAAAGCAGATCTTGAATGCAATAATGGCACCGATTACGTCGTATGGTATGGAGAGTTTGGCATTACAAGATAAACATCTAAGTAGGATTACTGCCACAGAAATGAAGTTTCTGAGGAGAGCAGTAGGAAAGACAAGAAGAGATCGAGCTCGAAATGAGAGAATTAGAGAGGAATTAGGACAAAAAGCAATGGGTGAAGTGGTTGAGGAACGTCAGTTGAGATGGTGCGGACATGTTACGAGAATGGAAGAAGAAAGAAAAGTAAAACAAATACATGAAATGCGAGTTGAGGGAGGAGCTGGACGAGATAGACCTCGCATTACATGGGAGAATAGGATTGAGAGATTGGGACAGAAAAGGTGCAAAACTGTTGTGGAAATGAAGATAATGTGCAGAAATAGAGCGGAATGGCTGAAAAGGCTCAAATGAGGCTACCCCGATGCTTGAAGGCGTAAAGGAATTGAAGAGGAAGATGAAGAAGATTTATATATCAGCACCGTCGCACGTACACTCGGCTGTTGCCCGTGTGTCGGCCGAACGCAGGTGGTTTAATTGCCACGCGGTAACAGATGCAGCTGTCGAGACGAGTGCGCATAGTGTACAGCCCGGGGGGGGGGGGGAGGGGGCAGTACCTCCTGAGAACCACCCCGCCACCTTCTACCAAAACCACCCCAACAGGAAACATTATAATTCCAGAACATATCTCTACACAGCAAGCGGCGACCACCTAAGCCTAGGAGGTTAGCCAACGGCTTGCAAAACTCACATAAACATTTACACTAACAACTATCTGGGGCAGCTATACTGATGCAATGCTGACCAAGCAGTGCCGAAACATATAAGAATGGAACCCGGACAGGAGGGATTATCTGTTCTACTCTGTTCTTCGCCAGCGGCCCTGCCCGACGTCCGTTCCAGCTCTTCACCAGGTGAGATCTAGTTTGTGCTCAGAGTCCTTTATTCTTGTAAACACCTACCCTAACACTTAACAAATTGTACCACATTTATATTTGTTTAAACTCCCCAAGAGGGACATCACATTACATCAACTGGCCAATAAATACATGGTCAGTAAACTACACGCTTGTTACTAATTACACTCCACTTCTCATCCTCATACCCCACCTGACCTTCGTCATAATTGCCCCTGACCGTAGAGGCCAGTAATTACATCATCAGGTTTCATTGTACCTGAGCACGCGACTCGACAGCAGAGCGTCGAGTCACTGACTCGGAACATTCATTGGATTGCTCATTCCACTCAGCTGACAGGCTGGTTTAACAGCCGGCACTTAGACATTCATCCCCTGACAGATAATTGCATCTTGCAGGGACGCCCCCAATAGATTAAGCACTTACACCAACACACTACACTAGTAGTCTCTCCCAATTACGGGACACTACTCTCATCCGGAAACAGTCTTCTAAATTGGCACATTTACACTACCGTGTTTTTCCCACCCCCAACCAAGGGATAAAACAATAGGGACAACACGGGGAATTACGTCACCCGTGGTCGGCTCGGCTGATGCACGGGCAACAGCCGAGTGGACGCGCAACGGTGCTGATACAAAATATTAACCCTGTATAAAACATGGCAATGAGGTGCAATTTGCTAGTGCTACCTCGGCACTAAACTTGGATCAATTCAATTTCGTTTTATATAAGGACCCTCTGTTATCAACGTGATGGATAAGAGAGTTAATATTTTGCACAGCCGTCACCTTGAAATTATAAATATATAAAAATATATAACACTCAGCAGTTAACAGCTACATTGATGAAGAATAGCGACAAAGCATGACTATTTATGAAGCCTTGTAAATCAAACTCAAAGGAGCACTCTTTTCATATATTAAAGATGGTGGCTGTGAGTAATTTTAGAACATTTAAATCACCAAATCAGAATAGAACTGCGTAATGAAGATGCATCTTGGCAAGAGATATGTGTCATATGCGGGTGCTCACATGCGTTACCGTAGTCAAACTATTATCACACTGAAGATAGCGCACACCAGCCATCTTGAAATTGCAAAATAATTAAATCTCCTAAGAAACTATAGCAACGTAATTTAACAGTAAGTCACTTCGCATGCAAATATCAAAAGAACAGTTACTCCATATTTTCAAGACAGTGGTTAACCACATCATTAAAATACTGTAATAAAATTTGTAACTAAGGAATTAATTGCAGAATTAAGACGACATTTTGCAAAATGTTGCGTATAGATACAAGAGGCTTCAGTGGGACTAGTGGCAGTGTTATCACACTGAATATGGGCACAGTTCTAGTTCTATAAAGGGCCTCAGAGAAGTCCTATCAAACAATAGGTATATGACGAAATAGAAACCCGATCTAATATGCAGGGGATAAGCAATAATCAATATTGATTTGGAATTTACGTCGGACGAGAGCCCTGTCCAAACAGTCAATCAATTATGACGGGACTGAACAATGATAATAATAAAATGCCCTAACTAATTTTCGATGTTCACCATCCTCACATTTACATTTTGAGTGCTAACATGCTACTTTAGCCTACCTGCACAAACTAGGCGCTATCCTTATATATTATGATTACGCTGAATAAAGTGCAAGATATTTACCACGCTTCTCGGGACCATGGAGTAAACATTTTTGTCGTGTCAAAACAGTCGTCGTTTCATCACGATCATGATTCTAGGTTGTCTTATATTTCAACAAAATCAAAAATCATTAATGCTATACAGTATTTAGCACGTCATCACTAACAGATATATATTTTTTTTTTGATGCTGAATAAATTCCCTTTTAGCAAGTTATAGCAAGTGATTCTTAGGTTCACAATGTGGCCCAATGTTATATAGCAATTACTCATATGTTCGTTATGTCATGGCCGTTTTTTCATATTTGCAGTTATTTTATTATCAAATATCGTATTGTGTTAATCTCGCGCTTTTGTGTAATTTACGAAATACACTACTGTATATTCATAGAGCTTGGCTAATGTGGTAAACTTCACACTACCCTATCTCATAATTCCTTACTCTTTTTATTTACCTTTGAAGCTTAATATTCAACTCATATCATTCGTTGGTATCTTATTTATGATCACCAATTTTTATCCGTCACTAAACTGTACATTGTGACTTTAAATACCGTACAAGCAGTGTCATATAATTCAGAACACACGACATTGTCAAGTCTAAAAATTCACCAATAATTTGCTTAAGATTCTCCCATACTTAAATTTCCACGTTGAACCCATAATTGGCTTTAACAAAACAATAATTGGTTTTAGGTAGAAAGAATGTTAAGAATATTTTACTGAGATGACAGTGAGATGGTAAAATGCATTTAAATAAGTCGAGTGAATAAGAGGGCGCTTGGAGATGTCATAGAAAATGCCGAACTGCAGAGTATAGTTTTATTAAGGAGAAAACAGTGTCGGCTATTAGCACGGCAACGGATTTATTTCGATAAGAGGGGACGACTGACAGTCACACGCCAAACAAAAAATTAAACGAAATGTGAGCCTGATTTGAAAGGGGCCGCGCGACAGAAGACTTAAAGCAATGACGAGGCAAGGTAGAAACGTCACTGACAAGGGGAGGCTACACATGCCATTTGACGTCAGAACTGCAAAGTGTTAACGAAGTTTATCACGTGGTGAGATTTATACAATGAGAAGTTGATGAATTGAGTAATTTGGTAATTAGCTCATATAATTAGATATGAAAGTCATAGAAGCGATTTAAATGCACCCAAAGATGGAGAAAAATATAAAGAAAATTACTATGTTTTGAGTTTAAGAAAAAAGTTTCAGGAAGATCAAAAAAATTGGTATACAAATTTACCACCAAGAGATTCACGCTTATTTTGAGAATAGACGCTTTTAATTCAGAAGAGGAGAGGAATCAAGGTTATTATATACAGGATGTAATTGATATAATGGAAGTCCGTTACACTGGTGATAGAAGAGACTATTCTAAGCAAATATCTTCATGAAATTTAGTCGTATCTTCATTAGTGTAGGTGGAATTAAATCACAAAAATCGGCGGTCAATGTCTTGGAAAAGGGCTTGGACTGCGTTCCCCTCAGCACCACACCTGACTTCTCCCCGTCGCCCTCCCCTCCAACGCTGAGGAATGTTTACAAGAGTCTGAAGTTGAGTGACCTCCTCGTCTTGTCTGCCAAAGGCATTGAAATGTACACAAAACCGAGCATATGAACAGCTGATTCACACCTTCATGGGGAGTGGCTACATGACTAGTGATGATGGATCAGTTTAGGATTTTGCCAGCCTCATGGCCTATGCATAGAAAATGGAAATCCTAAATTTAAGGAACTGTTGGTCTATCTTTGTTTGAAGACAGTGCAACAACTGTAACAAAAATATTGGTAATAAGTTATTATTATGATGATTATTATTATTGGTTTATACAGTACATACAACAAATTGCTGGTACATTGCAACGTAACTATATGGGCTTCAAGGAACCAAAGTATCGTTACTGAAACAGCAACTTCTAAGCTGGAATGTCGCTACCCATAAACTTTCGAACGATTCTGGTTGTTGATAGAACTACTGCCTTCTGCATTAGTTTGTATAGTTGCGTATCCAGACCCAGTTCTTTAAGGCCTCTGAGCAAGGTACTTATCACGCTCGTACTTGAGATAATGATAGGTATGGTCTTTACCCGCTCTACATGCCATTGTCTCTTGATAGGGTCGACCAACTCGCTATATTTGCTGATCTTATCTGTAGGTTTTGAGTGGAGATTTTTGTTGTTAGGAATCGCAACATCAATCAAGATAGTTTGCTTGATTTCCTTGTCGACAACCACCAGATCCGGCCTGTTATTAATATAATTGTTATTATTATTATTATTATACTGATTATTATTATACTGATAATAGTAATAATAGACTTTTTGAAAAAATTAACTTCTTTTATGTTTTTTCTGGTATGTCGAGTTGCCAGACTTTTATGTACGCAGGATTTCTTGTATGTGCCATGAAATCCGTGGATATGATCGTATTAGCTCACATTCATTTACTACATGACTGAACGTACATCGTACCCTCGGGAACGTTAGCACTCAACCACCAGAGCTACACAGGCTGACTCTTATTATTATTCTTAGACTATTATTATTATATATCTTAAATCATCATCTACATGTGGTGCTAGTATTGAGACATCTTACCCTCACCGGCCGATATGCAAGTCATGGCGTGATGGCGCAGCGGTCCAGCTGTTGGCCTCTCACGAGGGCGGACTGGGTTTGACTCCCGGTCAATGCATGTGAGATTTCTGAAGTGAAATGCCGTGTCCTGTGGTTCGGATTCCACATAAAAAGGAGGTCCAGTTTCACGAAATTTACGGTCATGTAAGACCACAAGCTTCCTTACTTCCCACCATTGGCAGCCGCAGGATGATTTACTGTGGCATCCCACGAGGACAAATTTGGGATGTCCCTTCATAAGACTACGGCTGCTTTCTTTCCTACCTCCGCGGTGTAGGCATACGCATTTAATCGTGCACCGCGATCGCAGCAAGTCCGGTGATTGGAGGTCCGAACTCAGCACCGACAGTGGCTATCCTGAGGTTGGATTTCCCCGGATTCTTCCACGCGCTTTCCAAGCACATGCTGGGATATTATGGTACTTGGAGTCCTGAAGCACCAACCTCATTCTCTACCTTAATAACCACTGCTACACATACTACTACAGTCACCACAGAAACACAGTATATCAGACAAATCCAACACTCACCCAACTACACGGGGCTGATAAATAAATGTCCCAAGCCCCTAAACTGAATTAACAACCATCACAACAAGCTCTTCAAGCCGTTCTTTAAGGCTTTGGAGCAAGTTACTTGGGATCACGCCCGTATTTGAGACATTGATAGGTATGGTCTTTACCCCTTCTACTTGATATTGCCTTTTGATAGGGCCGACCAACTCTATATAATTGCTTTATTGTTATTATTTTTATTATTGTTATTATTATTATTATTATTATTATTATTATTATTATTATTATTATGTACATGTGGAACCTTACTAGTATTAAATCTTGGAAGTAATTTTCCATGGTTTCCCACTTCTACTACAGGCAAATGCCGGGATGGTACCTTACTTAAGGCCACGGCCGGCTTCTTCTCAATCTTCACCTGAAATACAAATACCCACATTACTGCATAAACCACAAAAACACCGGTTATCAGACAAATTCCACCCAAACATGGGGAAAGTTGTTACGTAATCGGAGCATTGACCTTACTGGTTGAGGGGCTAAATGACCAAAATCACCGCAAAGCCCCTCAACCAAAACATCAAGTATTTTACTTCCGTCTTAAATGCTAGTTCTGAGCAGACTACGGGATGTCGGAATTTTGTCCCATGTTTCATTAACGTGCCGGACGCCAATGGCACACCAGGGCTGATTATCGAAATTATTTCATAGGCCTACGTACTCTTACAAAGTAGGCTACACAATACTACCGGTCCCAACGTCCCAAGCCATTGCGTGTAATTTTAACAACAACAAGAACAGCAATTCACATATTCTATCGAGAAGGGTATCGCTTCTTCTTAACAGCTGATACGACCCCTCAACCAGTAAGGTCAATGCTCCGATTACGTAACAACTTTCCATCACCCGCGTCGTCCCAACTCGCCCCGTCTAGTTTCCCGTTCTGTTTGAAGAGTTTCTGAAAAACCTAAAAACAATTACTTTTTAATGATTAATTTTCAATTTAAAGATAGGTGACAATTTTTTTTTATAATTATTATTATCATCATTTTATTCCTATCAGTGTATCTATAACGTTTAGTGAACAATAAACTCGTATGGGTAATCATTAGTGTCTGTAACCACCTAATATCTCCTTCAATATAACGTCAAACTCTGTTCACAACCTTCAATACGCACTCTTTAGTGTTCAACAAAAACACGTGACCCGTCGGTCATTGGCTTAGCTTACAAGACAAAAATTGTGCATGTCACTAGCAAAATTTTACCAAAACAGCGTACCTCGCAACTACGGGTAATTACTCCCTACCAGCGTAGTGCTCATCAAATAACATTACAATATAGTGGTCATCTAAATTATACAGCAGACCCTGCATATGGGCTAAAATTTGGTAAGCCGTGCATCCAGCTGTTCATTCAGAATATAATCACAAAATACTAACAAGCTCTCGGCTGACTATAGTTGTACCTTTAATCAGTGTCTAATACATTCTAAACATGCTAGGCTTCCATTTATGGGGAACATGAATATTGTAGTGTGGCCCCTCTCATCGAACCAACGACAGCTTGCTTGGCTCAAGTCTCAAATCTGATTATTTTATTAACAGTCATCTCAGTCAATTCAATAAAACACAAACAAAGGAATGCTACACTCATGACTGTTACATAACAAAACAGGTTCTCCACTGCCTCCAGTACCACTCCACTGCCTCCTAAACTTTCATATTCAGCGTGCTAAAACACGGAATTCTTTTCAGGGGCTTGACCTTAGAAAACATGTGTTCGGCTTGGTGACACAATAACCAATGGAATGTAGTTCTAACTGTAGTTCACATTTTATACTGCGTAACTTAGCAGCCCAGGATTATTCCGAGGATGAATGAATCAATAGATTAAGTGGATTTTTCCACTAAATTGTGATGTAAACAAACCATTAGGCTGAGATTCTAAATCTGATAATCATGCTAAACTTTAGTTACTTTGTTCCCGATTTGTGAGACGACGGTCAGTTAATGACGTGTTTAAACACGGTTGTTAATTTGACATCGCGACGTAAGACATGAAGTGAATTCATACAGTTGCCTACATAACTTTTCTCTCCGTTATACACTTATGACCATTTGTCACTAACAGTGAAAATGCGTGCAGACAGGTAGTGGCGCCGATTGCGCAAACTTAGGAGGGTTCTCAAATTTTTTAAATCATTTGTGTTGTAAATAGATTAGTATTCTCTTCGCATATTTAAGGAAAGGAATGCGCATAGCTTTGTTTTTCAGGAAATTTTTGAGTAAACGCATCTCGTTTATATCGTTGCAGATTTAACTTGGGCACGTATACGTTACTTGTCATACTCTCAGCTTTGCTATTTTGTTTTAGAACCCTTCTATACGTCTTCGAGAGGCATAACTTAGGTTATTTTGATTGGAGATGAGTAAATTCATGTTAGGGCAGTCGACATCATGGCAGAAGTGGAAATGATTCTTCAATTTGCCATAGAGGTAGTTATGGAGTAAATACCAATATGGCTGGGGAAAGCGTAGGATAGCACTCACTTATGGAAGTATGATGTGATGGCATTCAACCCAGACCATATAACTTGCCAAAATAACCCCAGGCAAGACATGAACGCAGCACTCGAAATTGAAGCTACTATATGTAGGCTAGGGGTCTGCTCTCTTTGTAAATTATCAACGGAAAACGGTCCCTGAGGCTCCTTACCAGCATACACTTCCATGTTCATCGTGTAAAACGTTTTTGCACACGTCCTAGTATAAACTTGTATGCCGTATTTTGCGGGCTTATTTTTTATATATTGTCTAAACGGACAACAGCCCCTGAATGACTTCAACACTTCCTCTATTGTTAGATATTCACTAACAGCGAACTTAGATTTACATTGTTCAGCCACTTTTTCAAAAATCTTGCGGATAGGTGCTAGCTTGTCGTGTCTCCTACGCTGATTTCGTGTCTCAGCATTGTCAAAGCAGATAGCTCTTATCAAAAATTTGAACATCCTTAGGGTCATACAATTCCGAAACAATTCAACACCAGCGCTATCAGTCGACCACAAATCATAAAGTTTGAAATGGGAAGCCCTGAGTACACCAGCCATATATAGAATCCCTATAAAGGCATCTATTTCCGTCTTTGAAGTATCAGCAGCATCCCTCTCACGGCCATAGTTCAGCCTTACATTTGAAATGCGTTTGTTGGTAAACGTCACAATATCATTTAAAATGTCTTCCGCAAAATAGAGTGTCGAAGCCTTAACTTGTGAATCAATTGGAATGCGAACTTTTGAATAAGGAAGATGTTGGACTATGTTCTTAGCAGACGTTCTTCTGTTTCGCGGAGGACAAAGAATATCCCACCGTGTGGATTTTTCTTTTCCGACATACTGAGGACCGGTAACATTCGCCGAATCATGCACTTCTTCATGGGTAGGAGTCTCTCATCTTATTTCTTGTACTACCTGTACGTCTTCTTCAGCGGATTGCTCACTACCTGTGTTTAAAGCCCATGAGGGCCTAGGCCCACCAAGAGACCGCTGCCCAGCCATTTGGCCTGCAGATATTGGGGTGACGCGTGATCAGCGCGTCGGGTTCCCTCGTCCGTTAATCTTGGTTTTCGTGACGGGGACACTGCCTCACTGTCAGATAGCTACTCAATTGTCCCCACTAGGCTGAGTGCACCCCGTTCCAACCCTCAAGTCAGTTTCTAAAATCCCTGACGGAGCCAGGAATCGAACCCGGGGCCTCCGGGTGAGTGGAAGGCGCTCTACCCCAACGCCACGGGGCCGGTTTTTTAATTATTGTACTTCCAAATTATCATCTCTTTCATCATCAGCGGTATCATCAATAAATTCCATAAAATCAATTCGTAACGAAATAGCTGCCGCCTTATAGTTTCTGGGTTCACGGTCTCATTTCTTCTCGTTGTTCTTCTTTCTCTCCACTATCTATGAGTCGTAAAATTCTATCTTCTTCTCTCTGCGCCATAGTCACTTATATACAATTTGCATGCAAGTATACACCATTCAATGTTCAAATTAACACAACAATAGTCTACTGATATATGAAATCTAATAAAAATCACTTATATAGCGACAATGAAGACCTCGGATAGTGAACGGCAGGAGTAAAGGACCGGGTAATAGATCAACAGCAGGAGTCGCGCACGGTGGAAACGACCAGGATTCCAAACAATGCTAACCACGAACTGACTGGGAGTGGAAGTGGGAAAAGCAAACGTAGACGCGTGCAGTGGATGAACCCATTGAAAGGTATACGAGGGGAGAAAGCATTACGCCGTGACATTATTTCGGAAAAATAAAAAAATGTATGCGCCCGGTCGAAAAGACCGTGACGCGACCCCTCACGGGTTAGCTAAGCTACAAGGTCATCAGCCCAATAGTTTGCAGATGGTGGGAATGTATGTGTGCAAATAGTTCCCCCTATCAATTCAAACACAACGGAACCCAAATCAAACCACATTTGATACAGAGGTATAATTAGCAAGGGACAACTTAGTGCCAAGTTGTATATCGCCGTGATCATAACGAAAAAGAAATGGCGCCCAGCCAAATGTTCTGAGCTGAAATCAGACTAACCTAATCATCCGATCTCTACCAAATTTTGCAACAAAGTACCTTAATGTGGGAAGCGTATTTTTTCAAACTACAAGGTCATCAGCCAAATAGTTTCAAGATGATAAATGTATGAATCATGCATGTGTTATAGCCTAACCGTAACTTAAGATTCAACAAGGCCTGGCTTCAACTACGCAGCGTGTCGTACATAGGGAGGTTTAATATGTCCTCAAAGAGGTGACCGGTAGGATATTAGCATATTATAATAGAATATATAACCGTAGAAGTGACTAACAGGTCAGGCTTACCGTGCAATATCGTCGTGGGCCCATGCCGTCCCGTTGTCAAAATGGCCGCTATTTGTAATCGAAAATACATATATTTCCGTAACTTCCTAAGTTTATATCCTTTTAAGAGTGTACTCAACATAATCATGCATATTAAGTATCAACAAATTTATAGAAACGCCTGAAAACGCTGATGTACTTTAGTTGATTTCAACACAAAATATGATTCAGTTATACAAACCAGTTGTTTATTAAGTATTATCGTAGCGCATCCGTGTCGTAATGGTATTGACCTGGGCTCATAGTCTAAATGTTCGTGGATCAAATCCCTGCAGGTTCAAATTTCTTTACTTCGTTTCCTTTGTATTTATTGATTTATAACAACTCACATGTTATAATGTTAAGCATATATAGTGTGTATTTGCAATCGAAAATATTATATACATATACTTACAACACAACATATATCAACACTCGAATAGAGCGACTAATATTCGTTGACCTTTATCCGCGGTAGAGACTATTGATGTTGTTGTTGATTATATAGGGATTTTACGGCTTCGTGGTCTTGTTTCCCCGTTTACTTGGGTGTGTGTAGAAGTTGTCTGATACCTGTGTTACTGTGGTGTCTGTAGGCTTACTAGTGTATTACTTTTATTCGAGGGAGGATTTGGGTAGGAAGCTGTTGTTGTTTCATTTGATAAGCATGGACATCATGGTCATTTAGCCCCGTGCACTTGGGTGAGTGTTGACTTTTGTGTGATAACCTGTGTTATTTTGATGGCTGTATTAGTGTGTGTATATATAATTCAGGTGAGGATTCAATCAATCAACATATAATATTCGTACAGCAAGTTGTATTTCAACAAGCTACTGCAACCAACATTCAATTATATTCCTTGAAAAGGACAATGAGTTCAAACTATACCCATGCATTTAGGAGAAAGTAGACTATATGTTCTTTACTGAACATCTGGTTATTTTGTAAATTTGCGATTATGCATAAATCAGGAGAGTACGTAGAATACGATTGCTCGTTACATTTTTTAGAAAATGTTGCATTGTATTTTGTAGTAGTTTAGTTATTCATATTACTGTATTATGCTATGGCGGTAATAATGGACTTACAATACCTACACCTAGACCCGTCACGCACGAGATTACAAAGTTTCTCACCCTCCATGCTAGTTAGAAACCTGAATCCAAGTAATTTAGTCCCTTTACATAATATTAGTTAGTGCACCTATTTTCCTGTTATTTGTCAGCATTGTACAGCATTTCCTCTGGCCAGGGACCGTGGATGTTCTGCGATAAACCATATCTTCGGGTATTAGCGAATACTTGTCACATAATACGAGGATACGGGTACAAAGTGAGCTAATGTAGTGTTCTACGGACACTTTAACACGTCCTCAATAAGTCACTAAATGAACAAAATTGCTCAGAGAATACAGCGAAGAAACGAGAACTCAGATTGAAGTCATTTGGACAATCATGCGCTTTTCGGTTATTATTAATAAGTCACTAATATCGTAAAACAATAATCATCTCCCTCTTTCTGAGCTTATTTTTCATGTGCTATCTCACTGTCTTACAAAATATTACTATCATACTCGTGCTTCTACTCCCCATACTCAAAACTCGTATTACATCAACATAATACATTTCTTGTTACGTCAATCTGTGGTAATGAATACCTACCATGGCTCCTGAATCTCTAATCATATTTGTACTCACTCATGCCATTTATCATAGACATGTCAGACTGTAGTATGCAGTTTTTTCCTAACTATGTAACACTAAAAATCGTATGATGCCTATCCTAGAATACACAACAAATTTGCATTCAAAATATCATTTGAAAAATTACACTCTATCAATTGAACCTACAGTAATCCAAAAATTGTCAATGCTATTTAAACGTAAAGCTAACATGGTTTTTCCTCTAACTTCAGCCAAACCTGGAGTAGCCATCCTTTGTAGCTGAAAGTTGTTCTCGTGTCGATTCTCATGGAGATCACCTTCCCAAACGCTGTTCAACCAGTGACACTGCTGCCGTGATCCAAGGTTTGGTTTAATGGTGTATAGTGGTGGTAGTAGTCGAAATGTTTCAGTGTTCCGTTACTATAACACTGTCAAAGCATCGCCATGCCTATACGGTCCACACACGTGTTAAATTTATCCCGTGAAATTGCGTTCTAATCTCTAGAATTCCTTGATCAATGCTACAGTGTAAAATTATTTAATGAAAAGGTAAATTATATAGCATGTGGTCACACTGTTCAAATAATAACATTTGGCCTCGTGGCTAATCTGTCACACTCGGTAAAGTTGAAATTACACATTAATTTGGATTCGAGCACTCTGAAAGCACTGTTCGCAGAAGTAACACTTCAATAATGACACTTGTATATACATATTCTTCACTTTATTTCATTCTGATGCATTTATTGATCGCGCCACGTTTTACAATAAGCGACAGTCAAACTCACGTCCACCACGTATAACAGATCGTCAGAAAAAGGCACAGTGTAATTTCTCAATACTTCCTCCTTGATGTGGCTAGCCAATATGATTGTCCGGATCAAGTAATCCTTGCACTACTCTCACAGAACTTTCATGAACACTCAGAATGTCATAAATGGGATGAATATTTAATTTGCGTTGAAAGTGCAGTATTTAGGTATCTCCAGTAAAGGTCTGGCCAGGTGTTTGTACGTATTTGACACTTAAAGTCAGAGAATAATGCAATGGTTCACGTGCTGAGTCAAAGAGCTCCGTAACCTCGACGATAAACTGGTCGTTGTCCTGTCTCGTACAGTTATGTCCAGGCACTAAAATCTATTCTTGGTGCATGACTCGAATGGTCACAAACCCTCGTATGAGAATTTGAGAGTCAGGAATAAAACTAAGACCTCCTCGGTAGCATCCAAGAATACTAGTCACTGCGCACGGGGTGGACTTGATACTAGAGACTGAAAGTTAAGGTATATTTCCACGTGTGTATGAATTAGCCAGCCCCGTGGTGTCGGGGTGCGAGCCTGCCTCTCAGGTTCAATCCCGATTCTGCCGGGAATTTCAGAAAGCGAGGGTGCACTCAGTCTCGTGAAGGCAATTGAATTGCTGCCTGACAGTGACACAATTTCCCGGTTTGGAAAACTAAGATCAACGGCCAAGAGGACACGAAGTGTTGACCACGTGTCACCCCGTAATCTGTTAGCCAAATGGCTGGGCAGTGGCCGCTTGGTAGGCTTAGGCCCTTCAAGGGCTGTGGTGCTACGGGGTTTCGTTTGGGTTTTGGTGGGCATCGTTAGATTGATCGAATACTTTCACATAAAGACTACTTGTAACAGTACTGAACATCAAAGCTTATGTTGTTTCTCTTTCATTGTAAGTCCCCTGGCGTAGCCGTGCTCGTTATATCCTGCACAACGGCAGCTGCAGCAAGACCGGAGATCGCAGGTTCGAATATTGGTGTTGACAGCGGCTATCCTGGGTGCAGTTTTCGCCGGGTTTTTCAACACTACCTCCAAGCAAATGCCGAGATGGTACCTTACTTCAAAACCCTACGCCCTACCTCATTCCTTGTCCCTAATACAGTTACAAACACTACTACAGTCAGCACATAAGTACAGGTTATCAGACTAGCTCAACACACACGGGCTGATGACCAAGGTTTCCCAAGCCCCATAAATGAAATAACATGGTCATCATTAACATCATCATCATCATTATTATCATCATCATAATCAGTGAGCTCTTGGGGGTTCATGGAATATCTCTACTTAGTATAAAACAAAGTCCACGATTCTTGGATGTCACGGGTAATTTCGAGACCCTCTGGATGGATTTTGATGAAGTTTTCACCATTCTGTAAAGGATATCTCGAGGATGATTTCTGTAGAAAACAATTTATTTCTGATCAAAGGACGCTGAGCAGTAACGATGTCAGTGAAAAAGTCGAAGAGAAAACCTGGCGTCCGAGCGTTTTGTAAGCTTACGCTGGGCAATCCGCTAAAGATATCTAAATACTATGAGTGTAAGAATATTGTTCAGCATGAAGAGTTCTACAAACAAGTCCGCGAGAGCATATCGCTATCTTCAATACATCGCCCACTATAAAAGTGTATACGTTTTCATTACTTCCAACCATGTCCATTCAAATACTGATGACACAGTTTACGAGCTAGCTCAGGGCGAGTCTATCACCTCTGTTACAGCCTAACTAGCGGACGAACCTATTACCCCAGATACAGTCAGCAGCAAACCGTCGAGTCGTGTTGAGTTAAGACTTCAGAGAAGGGTAGTTAAGTTTGGAGTTTCCCTGGAAGTGCAACTCAGATTTTCTTCATTTCGCCTGTGAACTTACCGTTCAGCAAAATGTACAGTCAAGTTAAGATTGGACGGTAGGGGGATTTGTGTTTCATGCACCTCGCCATTCCCCTGGTAGTGCAACTCTGCTTTTCTTCATTTCGCCTGTGAACTTTTCGTTCCGCACAAAGTTAAGTTAAGATTGGACGGAAGTGGGATTTGTGTTTCATGCATCTCGCCATTCTTAAATTACGTCTGACAGGAATTCGTTATAATTAATAGTCCAGTTAGTGATTTTAATCCATTGTGCCGAGATGTAAAACGGATATAGGTCATAGTTGATTGACATCGAAAAACGAGTTCTTATCACGTAACAATGAAACGAAGCAACAAATAATTTCTCGATTGTCACAAGAGAAAGGAAGACTTCGTCCTCGGCTCCTTCAAACCGTTGCTCAAGAAGAACACTGAACCACGATCAGAAACAAGCTAATGACACCTTCATATCAAGCATCACTAAGACGGAAGGTGAGATACTTTTTCTCGATGCCCCTGGAGGCACAGACAAAACGTTCTTAATTAATTTGTTGCTCGCCAAATTGAGGCCTGGTGGTAATATTGCTCTAGCCGTCGCATCATCTGGAATTCCAGCCACTCTTTTGGAAGGGGGAAGAACAGCACATGCAACATTTAAACTTCCTTTGAAAGTCAGCAGTTATGATGGAAGCGTATGTAATATCTCAAAACAAAGTAACACTGCCTGTTTACTCCCAAATTGTTCTTTAGTTGTGGGGGATGAAGCTACAGTGACGCACAAAACTTCCGTTGAAGCTGTAGACAGGACCTTGCGTGATCTAAGGTATCGGAACACACCTATGGGTGGCTGCGCAGTTTTGTTCGCCGGGGATTTTCGTAAAATCTTACCAGTTGTTACCAGAGGAACGAGAGCCGACGAAGTGAACGCTTCATTAAAAAGATCCTACATCTGGCCGGATATAACAAAATTGGCACTCAAAACTAACATGAGAGTACTCTTATCTTCAGAAGATAATAGTCTGTTTGCTAATTTGATACTTAGAGTCGGAAAAGGAGATGTACCGGTCATTGACGGGAAAATTACCCTCAGTCACGATTTCTGTATTTTAGTAAGCAGAATTCATGAATTGATTGATAGTGCTTATCCTCAGATCCATTACCTATCTAACAAGTCTAATTCATGGTTTAATGAAAGAGCAACATTTTCGCCGACAAACAAACAAGTTGTGAAAATTAATGACTCGGTGTTCTCCGAATCCACTGCCCAGGGTCAAGTATATTACTCAGTAGACGCAGTAGTCAACAGTGAAGAAGCTGTTAATTACCCTTCAGAATTCCTAAATTCTTTACTTCCTTCTGGCTTGCCACCACACAAGCTTATATTAAAAGTGGGAGTGCCTATTATATTGCTACGTAATTGACACCACCCAAAGTTATGCAATGGGACGCGATTGGTAGTGAAAACTTTGGAAAACTGTTTCATTGAAGCAACTATCTTAACTATCTGTGGTACTGAAGAAACGGTCTTAGTACCCAGAATTCCTATGATTCCTTCAGATTTGCCTCATCATTTCGAACGAGTACAATTCCCAGTAAGAGTCTGCTTTGGCATGACTATAATCAAAGCACAGGGTCAGACACTTAGTATGACTGTAGTTGATCTAAGTGGAGAATGTTTTTCTCATGGACAGATTTACGTGGCTCTATCGCGTGTTACATCAAACCGAAATCATTTCGTGTTCACTGCTGGAGGGAAAACGACTAATGTCGTATACAAGGAAATCGTATAAGACCTCGGTTAAAAGTAGCTTATCACCTTGCATTCGTAACTGTTCCCGGGCGAAGCCGGGGTGGGTTGCTAGTGTACAATAAACTATACTATATTGTGGACTGTATTTGACATAGGAATGTAATAATAATGTTATTGGTTTTACGTCCCTTTTAACTACACTGGCTTTTAGAGACGCCGGGGGCCGGAATTTTGCCGCGAAGGGGATCTTTAACGTGCCAGTAAATCTACGGACACGGCTCCCTCACATTTGCGCACCCTCAAATGCCAGCTGACTGCGCCAGGATACGAACCTGCAACATTGGGCCTAGCAAGCAAGAACGTTACCCCTGAGCCACGCAGCCAGCCCGACATAGGAATGTATGTGTTTGTTCAAAGACAATACTAAATTCCAGTATACTGTAAGTTTTACACGCCAGTGGACGGACACATATCCGAGGTTAATCATCTACTGGATAAATGATTAAGTTAGAAATCTGTTTCGTGACCATCCTGAAATATTGCCATGGTAAAGAAGGGATGTATTCCACTTTACAAATTGCACCTGTACACCACGTAAGATGGCTGATTGATTGAATGGTCATTAAGTATTATATACTGTGCCCGACTGTCCACCAGGGCCAGACAGGCGAAGACATGCGAGGCAACATGAGCACAGTGTGAGCACGAGTTCAGGTTTCAGGGCGTCCTGGGTTATGCCAGCAAAAATATTCTCCACACTGCCCTGATGTTCCTCGTAATGGATTTGGTAAAATGTATATGACTACACCTAACATAAAGTGAATAATCACCAGTTAAAAGAAACGTAATTTCACATGCTTATTAACTAAAAACATGTTCATAAGCAAATGAAGTCACACGCACTCTCCTACGACGAAAATATATCTTGTGAACGGCAACGGCAAACATAATCTAGAATAGTGATTAGTGCATCTCGAAACAAAAAAATTATCATAGTCTTTAACCTTGTTAATAGTCTGTTTGCTATGACAATGTTTGAATATTTCAATTTAAGAATTTTACTCTATACAGAAGGGAATGCACAATCATCTATAGAAGAAAATTCTTAAAATTAATTTTTGCCGCCTTTCAAAGACCTACTCTAAAATTATATACACAAATTTCAGGATAAGAAACTGCTTCACATATCTTCATCGTTGGTAATGTCATTTACAAGTCATATTCAATATTTCACAAATAAATCAAGATAATAAAATCAGGAATGGATTTGTCATATTCACAATCGGGGCAAGGCTTTCTCAAAGAATTATTATTCCTACTCATAGAACAATATTCTGACACATGATAAATATATTTAGGTAGAAGAGCAATTGAAAATGTTATTACTATTATTATTATTATTATTATTATCAACAACAATTAAATTGTTAACACCCGAAATATTTCTTTACTGGATTTATGAACTACTCAACACATTGAGTTTAAATAATTCGTTAAACACTGAATTCGATCAAGTCAGTTAATGAACTGGCAAATCATTTCAATCTGTTTAAGACAGTTGACTGGAATAACAAATATTACTTGACGTTGATGTCTATTAATTATATTGGACCTAAATTTTAATTATCTGAAGCTTTTCACACATTATTGACAGGATTGCTACTATTGCAATCTGTCCCATATACAAGTGGATTTGCCACTAAACATTCTTAGCTAATTCTCAGGAAAGACACATTTATAAACATAGGATTAACATAATTTTCTAATCTCAATTAGAACAGTTAGCTTATTTCACTACACGTCCAATAATAACCTAAGGATTTTCCAATCCTTCATTCCCAAATAAATTAGTTATAAACAATTATCCTCCACATTTTAGCTAAAGAAGGTCAAAGCTGTCACTTTTCATAATAAATTCCAGTGTTCCAAATTTCGTACTATTATCAATATTACCAGATAAAACATCGGAGTTGTTACAGTGTTAACTGGTGCTATTAGAGTGTCTTTAATCCTGCTGCCTAATAAAATAAGTGAAGACTTCCTATTTGGTTAATGCAATTAAGATGAGAAATACATCCTAATGTGAGAATCCACCTCACCTTGTAATTTGAACATAAAATTCAAACAACGATGAACACAGTTCGAAGAAATATTCGAAGTGCGTTATGATAGACGAATGATACTGAGATCTGGAAATCCATGGCTATTATTTCACTCTACAACAAGTAGTTTCGTGAAGAATTAAATAGCCCATTTTCATATATCGTACTTATATTAATTGCCTCTATCAACATACAAATTTTCGGTTTGATTGCTGTGATAGATTCGTAGATATTGAGAACCGTTTAAATATTTCGGATGGTCACCAAATTGATTTTTTGATACAGAGTGGTTCACCAGCCCCTTACTTTTTTTTTTGGGGGGGGGGGGGGGAAAGGCAACCCAACTAACGCGTACATCATAGTCATCCTAAAAACATTACTACCTGCTCCTTTACCAACTTAGTATAACATTACCGTTGAGTTCTTGCTCGCGAATATAGTAGAAATCAATAGTGGTAGTGTCATTTCAATGACCCCAACTATAATGCATGTTTTAAACAATTACAGCTCCGAATAACACCACCTTACGTTTCGACAGGGGTCTTGGGGGCTACGAATTGATTCAATAAGTGCCAGCAATTTCCTATGGCTATCAGTAGCTAAGGTGGATAAATCATGCATTTCTGCTGTTGCATCAGGCAAACTGCCTGGTAGCAGGTTCGATCCCCAGGCTGGTACATGTTTTTTCCGCTTAATGTCGTTTACAGTGGATGTACTATGGCCGCTTGTGTACCTGCTCCAATGAGTGATATTTTGTTTGTCCTGAAGAGGACCGTTTTTATCCGATGGTACGTAGCCTGGTTGGACCACGACATAAAGATATATAAATCGAAAGCAAGGTACCCTACATATTCAGAGTAGCAGGTTTTCAAAATGTTGACCACCTTGGTTTAAAGGAAAAATCAGATTCACTCAGGCCATCGCACGTCTCGCCTCAAAACCCTTGGTAACCTCGGGATGGAAACCATGACTCATTCTTACGTTCGAAAAATATAAAACAGTATTAATTCATCCACTAATGAGGACAACCGTATTGTATTGAGTTCATTCGATTGTTAACATGACTTTCCTTTCTAAAGATATAGTAAGACAGAAACTGAAATTATCAGAAACGAAAGCTACTTACTGAATGAGCGTCTGCTGAAGGAAATTTCAGGTATGATTATTTTTATACAAACAAAATAATGTGTGTTGGCATGCATGTGGAATTGATTTCCAAATCTTTATCATCTGCTCGATACCAACCTAAGTCATCCTGGAAGAGGTTTTCCGTAGTTTCCCATTTCTACTCTAGATAAAATGCTGGGATGGTTTGAAATTTAAGACCACTGCCACCTCCTTAACACTCCTACATCCAGTTACAAATACACTAACTACTACCGACACCGTAATAACAATAATTGGTCATTAGACAGATTTAAACACACACACAAGAACACAAGAATTTCCAGCCAATGGTAGCTACTCAAAACTCTCATTGTTAGCTTGAAAGCAATACAAGTTGTGGATGAGGGCATATTAATCATAACGTACCAGTGTAAACACCTCACTAATTCGTATACAAATGCCAATGGTATGGCAGTTTGAGTGTTTGAGTGCACGGCAGTTGCATTAAGAACAGCCCATAACCGCGAGAACATTACAATATTCCTATTATTCTCATAGCTCCATAACGTAATTTTTCCGCTACCCACAATGCAGTGGAAACGCACGTGGTTAGGTGATGCGCTTGGGGTGGCCGTGGGTTAAGCAAACAGCTGCACATTTGAAAGCCAACACAACTGAAGAAAAGAAAATTAATCCTATCCTTGAATGTGAACATTAATATTTCTAATGCCTTACGACAAAAATCGTATTCGAACCGGTAAGAACGTTTTAGATGAAGAAATTCTAGTGTCCAACGCAAATGTTCTCACTATCCAGCCTCATAAATTAGCAAAATTCAACGTACTATGCACAGAAATATATCGTAAGTGATTAATGTGGTAATGTGACTTTGTAAGTGTGGCTTGATATAATATCCCCACAGCACGGGCTGTCATTCAAAAAAGTTTGCCTACGGCTGGATTCAAAGCACTATTCTGCTCAGTCACACATACCACGTCAGATCGGAGTTTGACCGCCTCAGCCAAAGAGACAACGTCCACATTGCGTTCCACATGGTTACTAGTTAACTAGACTATTCCACCTCGAACGTTAGTATGCGTGTCAAATTCGTCAATAATGGTCTATAGTGTTCATTTAACGTTCTAATATTGCAGATCACGTGGCGTAACCTGTTAATTCGATTGTATTACATGTATGTGTGTTTTTCAAGGAGCAATAAACCACTTGTTCGTAGAATGCTCCTTAGTGTTCGGCGCGGAAGTGGTTACGGTCGTTTTTCCTCTGCTAGGGCCAAGTCCCAGTTTACATTGTTGTCACACAGGCAGTGCGCAGAGCAATATTGACCATCAGGAGAATTGTAATGTTAGTTGGGTTTCATAAAACTATATAATATGGGGCTGGTGAACCACACTGTATGTAGGCCTTAGAGTTATGTACTATTACATGAAGATTACTGTATAGGTGATTTATTCCAACTTCAATTGCATGATTAGGAAACAAGACATAAAAACGAGAATTTATAATTTCGCTCAGCCGTAATCTTGTGGTTATGAAAATAATTTAAATGAATTAGATGCCAATGGATTAAAATTCATATAAGCATATACCGTACCAAGTTTCACTGCACTCATATGGTAAAATCGTGAGAAACGTCCATTAGAATATTTGAATTTCGTGTCACCGCCATGTTGGACTTGTGCTCACCAAGTTATTGGACGTCCCATAGATGAATTTATGTTTATAGACTCTATACACATACAAAATTTCATTTTGATTGCTGCCACAGATTAATTGTTATAGAGAACGTTGTAATTATTTCGGATAATCGCCATGTTGGATTTTAATATATTTAGGCTATAGAGTTATTTACTATTAGAACGACGATTATTGTGTAAGTTATTATTCAAACGGTGATTTCAATCGCATGATTAGAACACAAGAAATTAAAACTTAATTTTAAAATTTCCCACAGCCACCAGCTTGAGGTTATGTAAACAATTCAACTAAATTATATGTCAGTGCATTGTAATTTGTACAGTCATTTGCTGCACCAAGTTTCACGGGGATTGGATGGTTAAACCGCGAGAAAAGCCTATTTAAATGTTTCAACTTCGCTTGGCCGCCATGTTCGTTTTGGTGTCAACAGGTTTTTGAAAGTCACATAGGTGAACGTCTAGTAGTGCCTTTTATCTCAGTACAAATATTCAGCGTGATATGAATAATATTTTCGGAGATATAGAATGCCGGTGAAATATTTCGCACAGCCGACATTTTGAAGTTATGTTATTAATTGAACTGAATTGGATGCCACTGCATTACAATGTGTACATAGCCCTACATTTTGTGAACCAAGTTCCATTGCGCTTGGATGGTTAAATCGTGAGAAAAGTCTATTAAAATGTTTCAATATTTTTTGGTAGCCATGTTCGTCTTGTAGTTAACAGGTTTTTGAATGTTTCATAAGTACACGTCTAGTAGTGCCCTTTATCACCATATAAAATTTCAGGGTGATATGAGTAATAGTTTCGGAGATAATGAATGCCGGTGAAATAATTTTCACAGCTGCCATGTTGGATTGGTGAAACGTATCTAAATTTAAAGGGCACGGTCAGGGTCGCCTAAAATATTACTATGACCTTACGCATTTTCATTGAAATCGCTCCATCCGTTTCGAAGATATTAGGGGGGACACACACACGGACGCATATACACACATACACACATACACACACACACACGGACAAAAGGTGATCACATAAGCCTATTTTTACATAAATGAAAGTAGGCTAAAATTATGATTCAACGTTAGCGATGGCTGATGATCTTGCGGTCCCTCGATGCAGAATGAGTCCAGGCACCACGATCTCTCTTAGGCACCGTCCTCAGGAAAGGTCCTATCGAAGCATTCGCATAATCCCTATCGGTGCGCCGGTGATGGCGTCCCTTCCATTTGTTCATCATAATGATCTGGCCTCGTCCGTCATCACTATAGGCCACTAGTCCCTCATCGTCTTCTTACAGCTTGTTGGGGCCATAATATACCCATTCACTGGTCCCATACTGTCCAAGTTATGTAGCGTGCACTCGGCACTGAAGTTTGTCCTGAGATGAATGACTGACTTTAATTTACTATTTGGGTCCACTCAACTGACTGATAAATGTCCCAATTGTGATTGTCAAGTTCACTGGTATTTGTTCTAATACTGAATGTTGCATTCAATCAAGTGAAAATTATATGCCTGATTTATTTCAAGTCCCAGTTAGTCACGTCATAAATCACTGACTTCTTCTTCAAAGTCCACAATATGATAGTCAGTTCTACTATCTCAATATTCTGAGCAAGGCTCATAGCCTAACTTTCAAAATTATATCAGGTAGTTGATAAATATTACTTCTCGTGTCACAAATATTAGCAAGTTAGTGTTTAACATACCTTTCGCTCTGAAGTATTTTTACTGTCACTGAACAATTTTGGACTACAATCCAAATTCCGGTGTAGCGCATAATTACTTATCGGCACTTTATAGATTTTACGGCCCGATCGAGTATATTAACGTTGTGTAATATGGTCCAGCGCGTGTCTCTTCTAGCACGAGACTATGGACTATCGTCTCAGCTACTGCTGTCTCTTAGCTGCTCTGTTCACAGCTTCAGTTTAGGCCTATATAGGCATCACAAGTCGATAGTCGGCATGCGTATTGGCATTACGTAATGCTGTTCTATGCATCTCATTGGTTTTCATATTCGTAATTAAATAATAATTCTTCTGTATGGTCAATTTTCTTAAGACATTCTGGGTAGGAAATCAAACATGTAGACTTGTCCACAATCGCATAAATTTCCATACTTATAGTTCTGGTCGTCAGAACTTATCAAATGCTCATCCTGGCATTAGTTTACGGCCACGCACTCAGTTCGAAATCTACTAAGGCAAGCAGTGAGTCGCGGACTTGCATGACTTCCGCGTGCCGTGTTTAAAAATTATCTCACGCCAGCCAAGCTACCATGTCTAATCAGGGCACAATACATAGGTCTAGAAAGTCCCATTTGGATGTACTTAGTCCCCTCTCCTACATAAAAATACATCCTGATCAACAATCATTTAATTTAATAAACTAAAATCTACACCAATATTATCCTCGATGCACTTGCCTCGTCGCGTAATCCTCCTTAATTATCACTTATTGACCACCATACATGAACTGGCAAGGTGTCACTTGAGTACTGAACGCTGAAAATTCTCAGATATATAAAAATTATACAAATTAGTATACACTGTATATATACATGATGCACTCCAAATTAATGATTTCTTGAATTTGACCGTGCAATGGTGAGGTATCTGCATCGTGACATGAGTGAATCTATTACATTGAAAATGAACGAAACCCTTACGGGAAAATGGATATAGAGATATAATTGGAACTTTTGTTTAAGTATATTGATAATTGAAATTGACATAGCCAACACTCGTTTATTTAATTTAAGCCCCTGAAGCTGAATAAAGTCAGGTGTGGTCGGCTCATCACTGCATATATTGAGGATGAATCTAACACAGGCATTCTGTGGTCGCTGAATTTGGATGTTAAATGTTTCTGAAATATCATTACAAACCACTAAACATTACTCCAGCATAGGATATACCAGGGACTGAATAAATAATTTGCGTAGGATATATTAATCGGCAGGCTCCAATTATTACGTCCAAGCTGGTGAATAATTGATCCAGCATTATTGACAGTTCGATTTATATGTTCAGTCCAAGGTAAAGTAATGTCCGTGGGAACCGAACCTATATCTTCGGAGTATACTTCGTTTCAGCCCATGGAGCACCTTAAGTTCGGTTCCATCCAGGCTTTTGTCAGGAGTGATATACAGGAGTGTTGTTCAGACATTGATAAATAATGGTTACGGATGTTCGGTACTCACCAATAACGCATATTTCGCTTCATTATAATATAATTATAATTTCAGATACAGAAGTGGTGTTCATGGGAGATATGAATGCACAAGTCGGAAACGAGAGACAAGGAAAGGAAGAAGTCATTGGACCATATGGATATGGGAAAAAGAACCGGGAAGGAGAGGAACTTGTAAACTTTTGTGAAAGGAATGGACTGATAGTGGGTAATTCATGGTCTCGGAAGAAAAACAGCAGGAAAATTACGAGATATGGTTGGGGCGATAGAAGAACAAAATCAGTAATTGACTACTTTCTGGTGGAAAGGACTAATCGCAGAAAGCTGATAGATGTGACAGCTGTACCAGGAGAAGCATTTGATGGGGACCATAGAGCTGTGGTGGCATAATTTAGATGGGAAACATTGGAAAACCTAAATGAGATCAGAGAAAGTAAAATAAAAGTATGGAAATTGAGGGACAAAACTGTACAGGAAGATTTTCAAGAGAGATTGAAGAAACAAATCCCAGTTACTGAAGTGGAAAACATAGACGAGAAATGGTTCCACTTTAAAAAGGTATTTGTTGGTGCAGCTGAGAGTGCTTGTGGTAGGACGTCAACATGAGTGAAAGAGAAGGAGACACCGTGGTGGAATGAGGAAGTGAGGAAAGCAGTGAAAGTAAAGAAGTCTGCATGGAAAGAATGGAACCGAGATCAAACAGAAGAAAGCAAAAGGAAGTATCACGACAGCAAACGGAGGTGTAAGAAAGTGGTAGGAGAAGAAAAGAAGAAAAGTTGGGAAGAATTTACACGAAGAATGGAAACATATGTAAGTGGCAGTAAATGGATGCTGTATGGGCTTCTAAGAAGTAAGAGGAAAGAAAAAGTTACCACAAAGCTGGTGAAGAAGGAAGATGGAGAGTTGTTAACACACCCAGAAGAGATAAAGGGACGATGGAAGGAGTATTTCGATAAGCTATTGAATGTGAGCAATTGTACTGGTGAGATGGAAGTGACACAACCTGACGACTCTATAACAGAAGATGATATAACAATGCTGGAGGTGGAATTAGCAGTACAGAAAATGAAGATGGGAAAAGCAACAGGGGTGGATGAAATCAGTGTAGAAATGATAAAGGCTGCTGGACCTGTTGGTATGCAATGGTTGTATCGACTGCTAAAGTGTGTGTGGAAATGGAAATGTGTACCAGAAGACTGGGAGAAAGGGCTAATAATACCAGTGTTTAAGAAGGGGGACAAGAAGGTGTGTGATAATTATAGAGGGATCACTCTCTTATCACAGATAGTAAAAATACTGGAAAGGATATTAGAAAGAAGAAAGAGATGAAAGGTGGAAGGAGAGTTGCAAGAGGAAAAGTATGGATTCAGGAGTGGAAGATCCACAGTGGACTCAATCTTAAGCTTGAGGCAGGTGATGGAAAAGAACTGGGAATATGGAGAGGATTTGATCATGACTTTCATAGATCTAGAAAAGGTATATGATAATGTCCCCAGAGAGAAGGTATGGGAAACCATGTTTAAGACGAGACTGGGAAGAGAAATGTTGGAAATGGTGCAAGCAATGTACAACAACTGTGTTAGCAGGGTACTGACCCCAGTTGGAAAGACAGATTGGTTTAGGAACAAGACTGGACTAAGACAGGGGAGTGTGCTGTCACCTCTCTTGTTCATAATGGTGATGGATGAAATTGTAAAGGAAACAAAGGAAGCATATGGACATAAAGAAATGAAGTTACTGTTATTTGCAGATGATATTGTGGTCTGGGGAAGGAACACCGAAGAAGTGCAAAAACAACTAGATGCACTGAACGAAAATATTCAGAAGTACGGCCTGAAAATCAGTATAGAGAAAAGCAAGACCATGGTGATGACAAGAGGGGAAAGACAAGGAAAGGGCACTGTGAAAATTGGAAGTCAGAGTTTGGAAATTGTGGACACGTTCAAATACCTAGGAAGTGAATTGATGCAAACTGGTAGGTTGGACATGGAGATTGGCAGGAGGGTACAGCAGAGCAATGCAATCAAAGTGTAAGAAAACATGTTTGGGATAAGGAAGTACCAATAAAAAGCAAGGAGGTAATGTATAAAGTGTACTATGTTCCCATATTAACTTATGCAGCTGAGACTTGGACCCTGACAAGCAGGCAAGAGAGTAGAATCCAAGCCAGTGAAATGAAATTCCTAAGAAGTATGATAGGAAAGACAAGGAAAGACAGAGTGAGGAATGAAGATGTTAGGAAGGAAGTTGGGATGGGAAAACTAAATGAGAGAATTGAGAAGAATAAACTAAGGTGGTTTGGACATGTAAAGAGGATGGAGGAAAATAGAATACCAAGACAGATGCTGGAGGCGAAGTGCAAGGGTAAGAGAGCAAGAGGAAGACCTAGAACAAGGTGGATTGATTCAGTGAAGAACAGCGTAAGAAAACGAAATCTGGACTGGGACAAGATCGTGGAAGAAGAATGGTGGATGGAAAGAGGAAAGTGGAGAAGTGCCATAAATACCCCCGACCCGGCAGGAGCTGGATAAGGGGAAATGATGATGATGATGATGATGATGATGATGATGATGATGATGATGATGACGATGATATAATATAATGTAACCTCACAAACGTTTTCTTATTGAAGTTCAGTCTCGTGTATTTGTTGAAGAGAACGTGCCTTCATACAGAAATGTTGTGAATCTTTTAAGTGTCGAGGCAGTTTTATTGTATCGCATTCCATACGCTAGACTCTAGAGAGCAAACAGGCGGCTCTCATTAGTGGTGTGGAATTCTCCCATCACGATGTTCGATAAGCCTTGACTTGGGTTCATTCCATGCTGCCATCCAGACTCCCGTTGCTCAAATATCTTATAGCTCAGCATCTAGGAATGCCTAGTGCCCTTCCTTGATGTCTCAAATTTCCAAACGGCATCAGGTCGACTCCGTTGGCTGTACAGATGGTTAAAGGAAGGAGATTCATAAAGAAGGACTCAAGGGTATTGCCCAGTCGAGCAGGGATGCTTACTACATAAGTCTTATCTTAAATCTCGGGAGTCCATTGATTAAGAAGCATAGTACACTCGTTCCCCAGGCTACTGGGCCTCAATGCTCGTTGTTTAACTTACTGTCGGAATATATTCTTTTGATGAAGTTATTTTTTTCTTCAAAATGACCAAAGTCTTTTAGTAATGAATAAATTGTGTCCACATATATTCCTAAAGAAGTATTACCCGTTAGTAACAACGTATTGTAGAATCTCTACTTTACGTTCGAGCAATTTCCACATCCACTTAACAATCGGTCCCTGACTGCTTATTGTTGTTGTTGTTGTTGTTGTCGTTCAGAGTGTACAATATTGGCATAAACTGTTACGTATGTTCTCCACTCACGAATGACGAATATTTTGTTTCACCGTAAGATTAATTCACTGCTATATATGAAGATTAATATTAAAGTTCTCTGTTATAACGAATTTAAGATGTAAATCCAGGGAATGAAATCGTCTTTCCGGTGAATATAAAGGCCTACCATAATACAATATTGATTAGAGTAAGACCTTCACGTGTTGTTGTGGCTAACATTCCTGGCTGTCTGCCCTGAGGTACTGGTTCGATTCCCGTCCTTTCCTAGGACTCGATTTCCGATGCTGACAGTGGCCTTCCTGAGTGCGGTGTTTTTCAAGATGTTTTCATTTACATATCTTACACGAAAATGCCCGGATGGTCCATTGTTTCATGTCTTAGTACACCTACCCCAATCATAGAGCCAAGCATACAGCTACACACATTACTATAGTCACCACAGAAACACAGGTTCAAACTTAAATCAACATACATCCAAGTAAAGTGGACAGTTGACCAAGATGTCCCAAGTCGAAAAATAAATCAACATCAGTTAGTCTTGACAGTCACCCGTTGCGAATTTGAACGTTTCATTCGTGCTGAAACTTTGGCAACAGATCACAAACTAAACATCAGTGTTGCTATTTCATCCATTAAATCATTTTGACCCTTTCTAGGAAAGATAAAATTGTAGATGTTTGACTATTTGCAAGACTTGGAAAGGCACAGGTTGCTGTTCACACTGAGTTATCATTTCCTCTCCGATCAATCCCACAATTTGAACCACTTCTCCCGGTCGGTACCATAGACAAGCTGGTGTCGAAGTGCTTGAAGTGATGTGAAAGGGGTGATAAGCGTGTGTGGTCATTAATTTACTTCTATAGAGAAATCCTGGGCTGCTGTCAAATCTAACGTTAACATTTAGGATTTCCTTCCTACCTGTGGATCGCGCTATTGAATGACTACCAGAGAATAATGACATTGGGAATATCATGGTCGTGATATTTCCTTGTCAGTGCTATGATTTACAGCCCAAGCCAATAAGTTTTGAGGAGAAATTACACTGGTTGACTTTAAGAACACATGTACACCCAAAGCTCTTTCCTGCCACCTTGGACTCTACCAATTCAGAACATGACAGCGATGTATAGTAAAGGAATACGCCGGTTCGGTATGCCACGTTGCTATGCTGGTATCTGTTAGACTTCACACAATGGCTTTCAGACTTGAGATCCCGCTTTCATTTCACGTACTCTTTATGTACACAATAAAATATTTCTGAATTGTAAACTGTCGATATGAATGAACCTTAAAGTCATTGACTGATGCCTTGGTTTGCTACATGGTGCAGCAGTACAATTCTCGGCTGTTTTCTTCAAGGCAGCAAGATCGAATCCCAGAGGGTCCTTAAATGAGAGAAGCCCGTGTTAGTAGTATCACTGAAAACTTAAGAATCCCTTTCAGGACAGAATGCTGGCACACCGATATCTCTAAAACAACAGTAGTAGGCACGACTAAATATAATCTCCGTTTAATTTTTGTATGTTTATGTGTTTGTCGTTTGCTATGGGTTGTCGTCGATACTCCTCTCGTGTATGGCACGACTATTCGTATTAAGTAAAAGGCATCTCTGCACTATAACTAACTTAGGCCACACATCATTAGTATGATCCTAAAGTATGATTTGGTTTCAGGGGAAGTCCTTAGACAGTTCTCGTATTTTCTTCAAAGCGATTGGTTCAATTTTGAAACATTAAAAAGAAATCATTGTAATTAAATTGAGGGGAATTTTAAGCCAAGTATCATTCTTAACGAATGGACACTCATTGATATCAAGCGAAAAACAAGGGAGGAAGACAATTGTAGGAGACGACTGCAAATCTCTCAGCTATATTCACGATGACCACTTTATCCCGTCAGGGGATTCTTTTGGACCAGCACAGACGTTGACGACTAGGCGCTACACGATAACGCATTCCCATCTCCACGGCCGAGAACCAGACAACAGGCATCTGCTAAGCTTCATTTCATCATTCGTGACATTGCTTCATCCTGACGTAGTTATTTGAAAGGGAGGCAAATCAACTCTTCTTTTGGTATAATACACTTCCCACGGGACCGTGCAGTTATTCCATATGCGTACAGATTGAATTCTGTCTCCGGTCAGCAGTAGGGATGATCTATTCTCTATTTTGTGGTACATTTAATGACGTATCACCCTGATTTGATTAGTTTGTTCTCACCAAATGATGTGCTAACATTGATTTCTCACTATAAATTCCACTGTTAGCAAGTACATTATTCTTCACGAAACATAAAGTTACTATAATTTACTCCACTATTTGTCATTTAAAGGGCAAGGCTGTCCTCCAAGGGGCAGTCCTTGATCAGAAGATGCCCAGTACTTATAGGAACTTTCGTTCTCTTCCTATGTGACAGGGATAAGAACTACAATATTTCGTCGTAAACTGCCTACCTTTCCTCTATGAACACGTCAACGGCGGGCATATTATGCTTTTCACTATAATAACGTTGCTATTTGCACAATTCAAGTCACTCATATACTGTATACTTGACTCTACTTCAGCCAAATTTCATGGTTAGTACTCGATACAGTTTTTTGTTTTTTATGATCACATACGCATAGCTATCATCTCAAACATATTATATATATGTACTTGTGCCTTAGCAGATTAAATATTCTATAAAGTACTAACTTCATGCTAAGTATCCAATATTTCTAAAATTATTGACTGTTGACTAATCGATTTCAATAAGTGATATTATATAATACAGTAGGCTATAATATTATAGGCATATATTCAAGATAGCCGATGGTATAATATACGGTGCGATAGCCTTGCAATTAGTTTCAAACAACACAGTTAGTAGGTAATGTTGGCCGGTTCTGGCGCAGGGGCTAATGCGCAAGATGGCCGCCACGCGCAATCTACCCTATGTTATACTTATGGAGGGGAGTCATAGCTGGCGCAGCTGCGCAAGATGGCCGCCACGCGAAACAGCACTCTTAACTGGTTGCCATTTCAAATAATGTTTTATTCGTTATAAACTATACTGTACATTACTTATTATTTATTCTTATTTATTTATTATTTTTTAAATTTATTATTCATATAATTTGTAGTGATTTATTTATATCTTTTTTAATATTTTTTATGTTAATATTTAAATTATTATTTATATTTTTTATTGTGCCAAAGCACTAAACTGCAAGGTCATTAACCCAACAATTATATAACCCACAGAAACCAGATTTATGTTTAAATTAATGCACGTAATATTGTTTTATTTCTATATTTAAAATTTTATATTTAGGTTTTACATTTTTAAATTTTAAAATTTTTAATTTTTAATAATTTTTTTTTTTATTTTAAATTTTAAATTTTTGATTCTTAGATTTTTCATTTTAGATTTTTAGATTTTACATTTTAGATTTTAGATTTTTATTTTATTTTATATCTTACATATTAGATTTTGCGAAAAAGACCAAAGTACAAGGTCACAGAACTACATAATATTTTTTAATTTTTTTGAACTAATACATTTTTATTTATTAAATATTTAATTTATTGTTTTAGCACAGGGCTAATGTAGAAAATGGTCACTGCACGCAGCCACTTACACATATGGCATGCTAACCTAAACTAACCTCACCTAACCTAACCTCTCCTAACCTAGCTTTACCTAACTTCACCTAACCTAACTTCACCTAACCTAACTTTACCTAACCTAACTTCACCTAACCTCAGTTCACCTAACCAAACTTGTCCTCACCTAACTTTACCTAACCTAACCTTACCTAACCTAACCTCAGCTAACTTAACAAACATAACCTAACCTAACCTAATTTCACCTAACCTAACCTAACACCCCCTAGCCTAACCTAACCTAACCTACCATAACTTCACCTAACCTAACCTAACCTAACTTCACCTAACCTAACCTAACTTCACCTAACCTTACCTTTAAAGCTAAGCCAAAGTCTAATGCACACACCCAAAGTATATAAGGGCACACGCAACTATCTCTATGCTAGTCTTATAGAGAGTAAGGTAAAGCTAACACCTGCACTGTGGGTACTGTGCAAGATGATCGCTATGCACAAGCAGCTTACAATTACAAAGTCGGTTAAGTTTTAAAAGATAAAAGCTTTTTTTCATATTTCACACATTGCAATTTGCCAATTTTCAATTTACCTCATTTTAAATGTTATTTTAAAGTTTTTGAATTTTGTCAATATTGAAACATGGATTTTCCAATTTTGTTGTTTACATGTTTTTGATTTAGTCCCTGACGAAAGTTGACATTTGCGAAACACGATTTTTCATTACATATAACAAGGCTGTATACCTTATCCCAAAGCATATAGGTAATAAATGGGTTATACTATACTTTTGACCATGCTTAAAGGGGTTATGTTATGAATATCAAATTCCTCTACCTGTATCTGGCAAATACATAAACCAAAAGCTTTTATTTTTAAAACATAACTGACTTTGTAATAATTACAATTATTGTAAGCTGGGTGTGCGTAGCGAACATCTTGCACAGTAGCCACCGTGCAGGTGTTAGGTTTACCTTACTCTCTTTAAGCCTAGCATACAGATAGTTGCGTGTGCCCTTATATATATTGGGTGTATGCATTAGCTTTTGGCTTAGCTTTAAAGGTTAAGTAAGGTTAGGTTAGGATAGGTTTGGTGAAGTTAGGTTAGATTAGGTTAGGTTAGATTAGGTTAGGTGAAGTTAGGTTAGGATAGGTTTGTTCAGTTAGGAGAGGACAAGTTTGGTTAGGGGAACTGAGGTTAGGTGAAGTTAGGATAGGTAATGTTAGGTTAGGTGACGTTAGGTGAAGTTAGGTTAGGTGAGGTGAAGTTAGGTTAGGTGAGGTTAGGTTAGGTTAGCATGCCATATGTGACCAGTTTAGTGCTTTGACACAATAAAAAATTATAAACAATAAATTAAATATAAACATAAATAATATTAATAAAGATAAAAGTAAATCTTTACAAATTATGTAAATAATAAATTAAAAAATAATGAATAAATAATAATGAATAATAAATGATTTATAGTTAATAACCAATTAAACATTATTCGAAATGCCCACCATTTAAGAGTGGCGTCGCGCGTGGCGGCTATCTTGTGCATTAGCCCCTGCGCCAGCTATGACTCTCCCTCTATAAGTATAACATAGGGTAGATTGCGCGGCGGCCATCTTGCGCATTAGCCCCCGAGCCAGAAACGGCCAACATTACCTACTACTGTTATTTCCAGATAATTCATGGCAATTGCTCAATCTAATTTACAAGTGTTAATATACGGTATTCAAAGTACACATGGTCACAATCTTGAATATATGAAGTCTGTCTTCTGTTGACTTAAGCAGCGTGAATGAAGTGTACAATTCCAGTTTCATGGAAAGTTTCAAAATTTTATGTTCGTTATATGGCGGATAAGTAGTATTTGCCTACTTTCAATTTTTGTAAAAATTGGAGGTAGAAGTATGAGATCTACAGGGACCTACATGTCCGTGTGCCTGTGCAAGTATGTACAACCTGTGACAATAAAGTTCGGTGAATAGTCCTGTACTATCAACATAGATGAACAATGCACGACAGTGACCCTACTGTCCTTCGAAGTAGTCCCCTCCCGTAACTATGCAATGCTGAGATCGGTGTTACATGTCCTGGAAACTTTTCAAGAAGGCGTCCTTTGGGACGGTGTTCAAAAGCCTCTTCACGTTGCGTTCGGTGAATAAAGTCAGAACGGTCGACCTGGCGACGCACAACGCAACTTGTAAGACGAGTTTGACACAGTGCGAGTTTAGAAGGATGAATTTATGCAACCTACCATGCACACCTGTTCTGGGGGTGGCAGTGAGAAGGATGAATTTATGCAACCTAACATTCACTCCTGTTCGGCGGGTTGCAGTGAGAAGGGTTAATGTTCTGTGGTATGGAATGACTCTTAAAATCATCGTCACGGGCGACCAGACCTAGTGTCTGAGGTACGACCCCGAAGTCAAGCGTCAAAGTATGGAGTGGCGGGATCAAGATCCGGGGTCACCGAAAAGCCCTGAAGGGCCAGAGGTTTTCGGACATTTCGGACATCCAACGTAATGTGACGACCTGACTGAAGGCTATTCCTAAAGAGTTTCCAGGACTTGTACAGACATTCTCAGAAGTGCATAACCATCCACGCGGATTACTTCGAAGGACAGTAACTGCCGTTTCAGGTAAGCGAACAATCCGAACTTTTCGGTCAGACCGAACGCAACGTGACAAGTCTTTTGAACACCATCCCAATGGACGCCTTCTTGCAAAGTTTCCAGGACATGTATCGCCGATCTCAGCATTGCATAGTTACGGGTGGGGACTATTTCGAAGGACAGTAGGGTCACAGTCGTGCATTGTTCATCTATGTTGATAGTACAGGACTATTCACCGAACTTTATTGACACAGGTTGTATATTTGTTCGCAGGTCCCCTCTTCCCCTATCATTTCAAATATGACGAACCTGAATTGAACCGAATTTGGTACAGGGGTAGCATTAGCTAAGGACATCTCAGTGTCATGTTTTGTATCGTCGTCATATTAAGCACAAAAAATGGCGACCACCCTAATGTTCGAAACTTAAATCAAATTACGACTAAACTATTCATCGCGTCTCTACAATACTTTGGAGAGAATAGCTTCATGTAGGAAGCATCTGGCGCCAAACAATACAGTTATCAACCAAGTAATTTCAAGATGGCAGCCGTGTTAATCATGCAAGCATTTTAATCCATAACTTATGCTCCAATAAAACACAATTCACGGTTTTCAGCATCCAGATAGCTTTATAAAAGGACCCTCTGTTGTCAACGTGTGAACAATAGGAGACTGGCTATTACGCGCAATGGTCATCTTGAAATTATAAAATATAAAAATGAAATAACTCTCAACATTTAAGAGCTACTGTGAAAAAAGCTAATGACAAGGTAGGACCACATAGGAACAAAAGATCAAGGTAAAATAACAGATTGTCTTAGAATTCAAGACAGCGGCTGTGCGAACTAGGCCCTATTGGAACTTCGAATAAAATTTGGTAATTAGGACGAATCTTGCCAAGAGGTGAGCATCACATTAGAGCTCTCACATTCGATAGTCATGAGATTTTGATCTGAATATAGCGCACAGCAGCCAACTTGAAATCTCAACATTAATTGATAAGGTTCGGAATCCTAGAGCTATAATAACGAAATTAGTAATGAAATAGAATCCTACAATTAGCTTAGTTTGCCCAATCTAAGAACAGTGCCTCCATTGATTCAAGATGGCGGTGAGGCGTACTATGAAAGTACCGTATATTAATTAGTAACTCAGGTTGTTTTTTTACAATTAAGGCGAAACTTGTTAGAAGAGGAGTATTATACAGGGTGTAATTGATATGATGGAAGTCCGTTACACTGGTGATTTTTTTTAGCGTATGGCTTTTAGTGCCGGGAGTGTCCGAGGACATGTTCGGCTCGCCAGTTTTGTAGCTGCTTCGAGACGGACACCCAATGGGTGAGCTACAAGTACCGTTGGGGAGGGAAGTTGGAATGTAAGGACGAGGAGTTGGAAGGTAGCGGCTGTGGCCTATAATTAGGGACCAACCCCGGCATTTGCCTGGAAGGAAGATGGGAAACCACAGAAGACCATCTTCAAGGTTGCCGGCGGGGGGAATCGAAGCTCCTCGCCTCCCGGATGTGATCGACTGCCATCAGTCATGCCGTAACCACCACGGCTAACTCACCCGGTACACTGGTGATAGAAGAGACTATCCTAAGCTTCCTAGGAAAAAATTTGTAGCCTATCTTGAAATTGATAATTAATCATGAAAAAGTCAATGTTTTTAGTTTTTTCAGAAACTAATCAGGCAGAAAGTGGTGCGGCAGGCTGGGGGAAACGAGGCGGAGCCAGGTTTGACGACGTGCGAAGGGGAAGTTGTTACGTAATCGGAGCATTGACCTTACCGGTTGACTTGAGGGGTGGTAGGCTATCAGCTGTTATGAGGATAAGCGCTACCGTCTCGTAAGAAAATGTGAATTGCCGTTGTTCTTGTTGTTGTTGTTGTTGTTGACAACGCACGAAATGGCTTGGGACGTTAGGACCAGTAGTATTGTGTAGCCTACTTTGTAAGTGTGGAATTCATTGATTGATGTTCATGTATAAAATAATTTCGATACTCAGCTCTGGTGTATCATTGGCGTCCGTGTCGGACCTTCTGTTGACTAGTTTCTGAAAATACTAAAAACATTCACTTGAAATACAGTGTGACAAAATTCCGACATCCCGTAGTCTGTTCAGAACTAGGCATTTAAGACGGAAGTAAAATACTTGATGTTTTGTTTGAGAGGCTTGGCGATTTTGGTCATTTAGCCCCATGTAGCTGGGTGTGAGTAGAATTTGTGTGATAACCTGTGTTTTTGTGGTTTCTGTAGTAATGTGGGTATTTGTAATTCAGGTGAGGATTCGGAAGGAGGCGCTGACCCTGTAGTGTTGGGGCAGTGCAACTGCCTCTCACCCGGAGACCCTGGATTCGATTCCCGGCTCCATCAGGGATATTAGAAACTGACGTGAGGGCTGGAACGCGGTGCACTAAGCCTCGTGAGGGCAATTGAGTAGCTGTCTGAAAGTGAGGCAGTGCCCCAGTCAGGAAAATCAAGATTAATGGCCGTGGGGACCCGATGCACTGACCACGCGTCACCCTAATATCTGCAGGCCAAATGGCTGGACTGCGATCGCTTGGTAGGCCTAGGCCCTTCATGGGCTGGACTGCCAGCGGTTATGGTTATTGAGAAGAAGGCGGCCGTGGCCTTAAGTTAGGAACAATCCCGGCATTTGCCTGGGGTAGAAGTGGGAACCCATGGAAAACTACTTCCAAGATTCAATACTAGTGCGGTACCACATGTACATATTGTGAATTGTCCCATCCCATCTCCAGCCCTGAGGTGGCCATAAACTGGAGAGGGGGGGGGGGTGTTGATTTATTGGTCAATCAACAATGTACATACATATGAAAATACACAAAAATGAAAATAAAATACAAATACATTGTTATAATACAGTGTTATAATAATAATAATAATAATAATAATAATAATAATAATAATAGGACAGCTTTGTTAAAAATAACTCTCGAAACTTCTATCAGACTTTAAGAGTCAATTAAAGGGGTATCAAGCGCCTAGCATATGCTTTAAAGATGAAAATGGTAGACTTGGCCTAAGCAATGTTGAGAACTGTGAAATACTTGCGAAGCACTTTGATCAACTTTTAAACTGCCCTGAACCAGATCATAAGCTGGAATTCTCACAAGCAACAGAAAATCTGGAAGAAGATATACCACCCAATGCTGAAGAAATTAAAGAAGCAATTAACAATCTAAAAAATAATAAAGCTAGCGGAGAGGACTCTATAACAGCTGAACTTTTGAAATGGTCTCAATCAAAAATCATTGAAGAACTGCAGTTAATCTTTGAAGATATTTGGACAACAGAGAGGATTCCAGAGGAATGGAAAGTGGCTCCAATACACCCATTGCATAAAAAAGGGGACAAACAAAACGTTGATAACTATAGAGGCATCTCTCTTCTTCAAATTGCATATGAGGTATTTTCAAAAATATTGCTGAATAGAGTAGAAACATCACTTGACAAGCAACTGGGCGAGTATCAAGCTGGATTTCGAAAAGGTAGATCTTGTTCAGAACAAATATTTAACTTAAAATCCATAATTCGCCATAGGATACTGAATTCAAAGGACATAGTTGTGACTTTTGTAGATTTTAAAAAGGCCTTTGACTCGGTTGATAGAGAAACCATAGATAAAACAATTCGTGAATTTGGAGTGAAAACTAAATTGGCAAACCTAATACGTGAAACCCTTACTGACACGATTTCAAAAGTAAAATTTATGGGTGAGATATCAAAATCTATTAAGATAAATACAGGTGTACGGCAGGGTGATGGTTTATCACCACTTCTGTTCAACTGTGTTTTAGAGAAAATTGTAAGAATTTGGAATTTAAAGCTAAAAGAACATACCATTTCGCCAGTAACTTTGGGGAGAAGAAATAAAGGCATTGAAATAAGTTGCCTAGCATTTGCAGACGATTTTGCTATATTGTCAAAAAACCTAACAAGTGCAACAACACAAATCAATCTCTTGGAAGAAATAGCCAACAAAACAGGTTTGAGAATCTCCGTAGAAAAAACTAAATTTATTACAAACATCAAGAACGCTTCAAAATATTTGGCAACAGATATTGGCCCAGTGGAAAAAGTAAAGAAATTCAAATATCTGGGAGAAATAGTTAAAGAAAATGGTTTAGAAAAATCTTCGGTAGAAGAAAGGGTACACAAGATGGAAAGAGCATATGGTATCACCAAGAATTTTTATAACAGAAAGTGCTTATCTAAAAATCTTTAAATAAGGCACTACACTACAGTGGTGAAACCGGAATGCCTATACGCAAGTGAATGTCTGGTACTAAACTATAGATTAGATAAACTTGAAGTACTAGAAAAGAGAATCATGAGGAAAATTTTAGGCCCAGTGAAAACAGCAGAAGTATGGAAATTAAGATCTAATGATGAAATATACAGGAACATAGAAAATATAACAGAAACGATAAGAAAAAGGAGATTGCAATTTTCTGGACATATTTACAGAATGGATGATTCCAGATTAACAAAAAGGATATTCAAGTACCTTTGGGAGAAAAGGGCAACAACTAACTTAGCTGGATTCAAGAAGTAAAGAAAGATTTAGAAAGAAATAATATAAGTGAAGAAAAAACGGTGAACAGAGAGATCTTTAGAAAAAGGGTGTTAAGTATGAAAGGATTCCAAGGAAGATTGCCAAAGAAACCTGGTGCGAAGTGGTCCGAGGACAGAACGAAGCAGCATAGTGAACGGATGAAGGAGTACTGGAGGGAACGGAAGAGAAAACAACAAAGTGTGAAGAATTGAAATTGGCACGTGGTCCCTAGCAGGCCTCATCGGAAAGAATAATAATAATAATAATAGGATAATAATAATAGTCTAATAATAATAATAATAATAATAATAAGAGTCAGCATGTGTAGTTCTGGTGGTAGAGTGCTAACCTTCCCCAGGGTGCGATCTACGTTCAGTCATGTAGCAAAACAATGGGATCTAATACGATCATGTCCATGGATTTCATGGCACATACAAGAAATCCTACGTACATTAAAGTCTGGCCACTCGACATACCAAAAAGAAACATAAAAGAAGTTAGTGTGTCTAAAAGCCTATTATTACCATTATTAGTATTATTAATATTTTATTACAGTTGTTGCACTATCTTCACACAAAGATAGACCAACAGTTCCTTAAATTAATTTACCAAATATTTATGATTTCTATTTTCTATGCATAGTCCATGAGGCTGGAAAAATCCTAGACAGATCCACCATCACTAGTCATGTAGTCACTCCCCATGAAGGTGTGAAACAGCTGTTCATAGGCTCGGTTTGTGTATTTCAATGTCATTGGCAGACAAGACGAGGAGGTCACTCAACTTCAGACTCTTGTCAACATGCCTTAGCGTTGTAGGGGAGGGTGACGGGGAGAAGTCAGGTGTGCTGCTGAGGGGAACGAAGTGAAAGCCCGTTTCCAAGACATTGACCGACGATTTTTGTGATTTAATTCCACCTACACTAATTAAGATCCGACTTAATTTCATGAAGATATTTGCTTAGAATACCATCTTCTATCACCAGTGTAACGGACTTCCATCATATCAAATACACCCTGTATAAGAAACGTCAGTAGTCTCAGTGAATTTTTTTACACTGAACATATCGCGTAGCGGCCATCCTGACATTTCCTAATTAAAAATTAAATACATTTCTATCATTTAAAACTACAGTAGCGGAAATTGCCATTGAGGTAGAGACCTATTATAGTGTATCATCTGCTCTAAGAAAAATAACAGTGACATTACATTTTAAAATGGTGGTGGGAGTAAAATTAAAACGTAATAATGAATCATTCAAACTGTAATTCTGCAATTAAAGTGAATTTCAATAGGGAACAAGTACCATATAATAGGCCATTAGAATAAAACACTGGATACAACATGCTGTGGCCATCTCGAATATATAGCATGTGAAAATGAATAACTAAGTGTACATTTCCGACATAACAACAAAATTTAGCAGTAATGTACAAACTTGAATGTGGCTTCTTCAGGCCAAGGCAAAACCACGATGGTGGCTGGGTTCAATCTTAAGACCTGAATATATTTAATTCACGCTTTAATAGCACAATAACGCTAAATTTAGTGAGAGAGAAGTACATTTCTACAATAATTCATGTATAGCATATTTTCAGTATCATTACGATGTGGAACAGTTAACCTATGCCTATCAAACGGAGGTTCGTTATACTAGTTGTGGAGAGCATTTGTCTAATGAAAGAGACGTTATCGATTATGGTACTCGAACATTACGCAAGGTCGCCACATTTAAATTTATTAGCCTAGAAATATGCAAGGAACTAGAATTGTATAACAGATCTACACCGGCGAAAAAGAAGACTTCTTTCATTGAAGATGGTGGCCATGCGTATTAGGCTTATTAAATCAAAAAATCTCTAAATCAGAATGCAATTGTGCAATTACCACGTACTGTGTTGAAATATGCTCCACCTAGAACATAGAATATCTATGTACTTGTGTTATAGTAGAGTAGATGTGTTGTATAAGTGCACATAAAGTGGGTGAATGGCAAGTAATATTATTTTCGGTTCAGGTCCATTTAATTTGATAGGGGAACATGCAGACAAAGAGACATTGGACACTCAGATTCACACACACTCATATTGACTCATAAGTGTAATTTATTTTATGAATGGAAGCTATAAATTATATCAGAATATCACGATTTCACGCGTCTCATATCCCTGAACATCAAACATGTTTATGATTTGCACTGCAGACCAAACGTTAGTATTTCGGTATTTGTCTGCTGTGAGATATTTTACGTGCCTATGAATTTGCCAACAAAGATTGTGTGTTGGAAAGTGCAGAATCTCCTCATATACGAATTCGTGGCTTAGATGCTAGCTTTCTTGGCTATCAACTTAGAAATCCGGGTTCAATTCCCGTCTCTGACAAGAAATATAAATCTGGTCTGAGTGTTGGAACGGAATGCACTCAGCCTTGCGAGGCAGGACTGAGTACTCAGTTATCCAAGTAGGGTTTTTCTCTTCTACTCCTGTCAAATGTAGGTATAGTACCTAAATTAAAGCCACGGCCGTCTGCTACCTTGCTAGCCTCAATCACAAGTACAACAACTGGTACAGCCATCACAATGCCACAGTTAATCAATCAAATTTCACATTAACGGCACGGGGTTGCATGACCACGATGTCGCAAACTCCATAAATGAATCAACAACAGCTAAAGAACTCTAACGTTGCAGGTGTATCCATATATGCTGTGAACCCAATAGCAAATTGCTACAAGAAGGCTTGTTGCAAATGAATGACACCACCAATGGTTGCTGAGACCGTGTGAGAATCATCGAGCAAGACAGAAATAGATGATAGTTAAGAATAGAGGGGGCGGAAAATTAGATGAATGAGCATGGATAAACAGCATCATATGCCTTCATCATCGTTTTAGTGAGACTACTCCCTCCTAGAGCTAGGATCTTTGGAGGATCAGCAGGGTATATGAATGGTCAAACAGAACGAATCTAACTCCAGAATAAAGAATTGCGTACAACGAGGCCTCTATCAAATGCTCGTATTAAATCAAATTATGAGGAAGCGCCTATGCACAACAGTGCATCACTCATCACATTGGGAATAATTGAGAATTGGCCTAACGTTTATGCCCGTACAACAAAATAATGCATTGGGGGTTGGAGACGATCAGATGCGAGATCGAACACTTCTTCATTCCTTCAGTGCCACCAGCAGCAGAAAGCATCCACAATGTTTCGGCGTAATATGATGACTTGTCGACATTCGCCTCAGAATCCAATGCAGCGTAAATTCACGGGTACGGTCTTTAGAGATCACTTCATCGAACTTAGGGTCTTATGGTTTACTTTCTGACGTGGGTGCGCGAATAACGATAATGAATCATTGATCAAGTGCGGTCAATGAATTCAATGAAATTCATGACATCTAAGTGTACCGTGGGAGGCACATCCACTGGAAGTGAACTGAGTTCAACTTGCATGCAACCTCATGAAAGGAATAATATTGCAAGGCAACATAAGCTAAATGTATCTCTTCGGGACATGTCTTCTGCTGCTGCTATCCAAACTTGCGACAATTATTCTCGAGAAAAATTAGAATCGCATATGTTTTCCAAGGCTCGGAGCTGGATTGGGTCAAACTCGATTTTTAACTGTCACCAAATGATAGGCATTTTTCAGTTCACACATATTTCCAGTGGTATATTATGTTACGCTTCTCTTTAGCTTGAATCACTCAATATAATGTATTTTTTTTTTATTATTTTACATGCACCCTATCCACATGGTAATGAAACTAGATTAGATACATATTGCAAAGTAAAGATTTAGTACATCCAGAATATTAAATACATTTCAGTATACTTCTGTAACTTTGAAAAACAATGTAACCTAACTTTGGAGTCCCCCGTGGTAGTTAAATTTTGGTTATTATCTTTCTTCACATATATTTCATTTTTTTAAGTTATCGGTTGGCAACGTGATCATTTGCATTGGCCCGCCTGCAGTAGATGCAGTGTCACTATATTATTATTATTATTATTATTATTATTATTATTATTATTATTATTATTATTATTATTATTATTATTATTATTATTATTATTATTATTATTATAAGACTTCAATAACATCACAAGATGGTGTCATGACAATAATTTGTATATAAATACAACCAAATCTAAAATAATGCACATCAGAGTTGATCACTTCACACAAGAAAAATACAAACTAACGCACCACAGCTTATCATGCATACACCAAAACATCCTGGCAGGTTGCAAATGTAACACCTTCATAAATAGTACTTCGATACAAAAATACCTAGGAATTACCCTTGATTAACACTTTAAAATGAACACACACACAGTAAACATAATAAAAAACCTAAGAGCAAACCTCTACACCTTCTACAATCTCCGATTTTATGTAGATAGGAAAACTTACAAAACAATTTACAGTGCTCTGATTGAAAGCAAATTAAGATATGCTATAGCAGCTTGGGGAAATCAAAACACAACTTTAATTAATAATCTTCAAGATAGCCAAAACAGGTTCTTTAAATATTTCACTGATATCCCTTATTTTAATATTAAAGAGTTGTTTCAAATTACTATACTGAATCTCTACTACCATGATCCAAGATTCAGGCATAAGGTCTCTCACAACATACAAACAAGAGCCATAACAAGTACTAAACATGTTAAACCTTAATGTATAAATAGCTATGGTTTCAAGAGACTAAATTATATTATACCATCACTACTTAATGAACTACCACCTGGACTGACAAACATTAACAGCAAACAACTAGCTATAAGTCGCATTAAAAATATTACTTAACCAAACATTAACTCATAAGATAAATTTATTAATATAACTACCATAGTGTAATTTTTTGTATCTTTAATTATTTACATTAATATTTTATCATTAACATTACAAAAAAAATGCATGCACTCTTGTACTGAAATATAATCTATATATATGTTGTAAATAATAATTAATATGTCTCACAGATAATCTGTACTGTCATCAGATTTGTGAGACATATCACAATAATGTAACATAAATAGTATTTAATAAATAAATTAAATTAAATTAAATTAAATTAAATTATTATTATTATTATTATTATTATTATTGTATGACTATCCCTTATTATTCCCGTTTTCCAACGGGGTCGGGGATGAAATGCGATGGCAGTCTTTGTGGCGATGATTTGTACGGCCGGATGCCCTTCCTGACGCCAACCTCAGGAGAGGATTTAATGAGAGATGAAATGAATGATGGTGAATGAAACTGGGCAAGGATGTGGAAGGAAGCTGCCGTGGCCTGTCAGAAGGTACCGTCCCAGCATTTGCCTGGTGTTGAAAATGGGAAACCACGGAAAACCATTTCAAGGACGGCCGACGGTGGGGCTCGAACCCACGCGTCTACCGAGTCAGCAGAGAGCTTGGCCCCATGACCTAATGCTGCGCGTTAGCCAGCGTAGCCACTACTGTCGGTATTATTATTATTATTATTATTATTATTATTATTATTATTATTATTATTGTATTCTTAAACTTTTCTTTTACTTCTTCATTTCATCGTGGTGAGTAAAGTGGGAACACGAGGTTAAAATATGGCCGCCTCATTATCATAGACAAAACATTTCACATAGTGGCCTAATTTGACTTACATTAAATTTGACACTATCCAACTATGAATATAGAAGAGGATTTTCCGTAAATGATTCGAGATATTGAGATTATGTCGTCTTTACTACGCCGCATTGGATTTGTATTCCTGAATTATGTTTCTTCACGATAAAAGTCAAACGTTATTGAATATTATTACTTATCGTATGGCGTTTAGTGCCGGGAATATCTGAGGACATGTTCGGCTCGGCAGAGGCTGTAGCTGCTTCTAGTGGACACCCATAGGATGAGCTACAAGTTCCGTTCAATTTCAAGTAGCTCCAACCTTCGCTCAGATGTCATTGTTACCTAGAGGTGAACGTTGGAACTTTGATAGAGCGTTCCAATGAAATCTAACCTAGAAATTTAGCTGAACACAAGTTATGTCTGAGGAAGGATATCTTACATGCCATAAATCTATGACATGGGACCGCCGGCTTAACTTCCCTTCCAAAGGAAGGCATACTGAAGGATTTCAACGCTCTTAAAAGATCGAATGACTTAGGCCGGGTTTGAACCCGCTATCTTGGGAACAGCAGTTCAGCATGCTACCAACTACACCACCGAATGTTATTCAACGACAGTCTACTGTATGCACTGTGTTCTTTGGTAGTGGTGAAACGCAGAACTACCCATATTTTATATAGTTAATGTGCAAGATGGCTGATACGGCTTTGGGACTTTGTAGCGGTGACGTGCAAGATGGCTGCTGCGGCTTTGAACTTTTATTGATGGTGATATTATGAACTACAGAACAAGATCGTCATAAGGAGCAAAGATACCTACTCTAATTGTTTACTCAGAGTAGAGATAGTAGCTCTAGAAATATGAAATGAGATAAGATGTCGTCATGATGTATTTCAGATTTGGGGGACTGTAAAGACAGTCAAAGAAAACTAATGTGAATGGCGAGATAGGAATTGAGTTGCCAGAAATTATATAAGATGTGAAAAGAATCAAGAAAGTTATGTTCATTTTTAAGTTACACCTATAATAGGAGTATTCTCATACATGAGCAGGTGTCCCAAGGAGTGGTCATATGCTGCTTCAGTGAGAATGATTTCTCATTTATGTCAGCTCCACAATCATCTCTTTTAATTCCGAATCCCACTACCACCACGTGTGTAAGTTGTCAATAAATTGAACATATTTTAGTCAAGTTACTTTCCTTTTATGTAGCGAATACATCGCCCCACGACCTTAGAGTAGATAGATAAATAGGTATTAACAATAAGCCACAATTTTACATTCCTTAAAGTTCCTTGACGTATATTAATGATACGTTACTTGTATAAGGATATGACGCATTATGTTAACACATAACTATGGTGGGATAAGTTTAGAATGTCTGGCCGGAAGTCATCTGGAGTATTGCCAGTGACTTTATTACTTCCATCCCAATAGGTTGATGTTGTAAATTTCACCATTCGGCTAGTTAGCCATCATGTCATTTAAATGATCGAGGCTATCTTGTACACGTGAATTCTGCCAAATGGAATTAACTAAATTGTTTTGACGTCATTTCAATCAACCTATGAATTTTAGGAGACAGGTACTCAATATTCACCTGGCTCGCTAGCAAACAGTGTCACTGACTGTCACCCAATTTAAAAATACATCATTTATCCCATTATTAGGAGACGCTATTTTAGCTGAAATGATGTGAGTTCAAGTAACGCAATATGATTTTTCCCAGAATTTGTACTGAACGTCATAGTACAGTACAGTTTGTTTTAGACGAGTGAAAAATCTTAATGGAAGCCTGGAGGCAAGTTACTACAGTACCTGTGTTGTTGTATTAAGCTGGCCATGCAGTCACGCTGCTGCTGAAGTACAGTCACTGGCAAATACAATGGCGTTCTCTTCGTATTTTACATTTCACACAAAGCACAATCAATATACAAAGTAGTTTATAACTTTTTTCCAGATTGCTATTTATAACACAATCACACACTAACTTTTATGGAATGGACAGTCAATCATCCCCTATTTTTTCTACACCGGACAATGCCTTCATCTTCAGCGTCTTCTATTGCCATGGGATCGTCCTCGTTTTCGGTCTCGTCGTCACTACCTTCCAGTCCATTATCTTGAATTCTCTCAATTCGATCTTCCACAATCACATCGTTTGCAAAATATTTCCGTTCAGTGTATTCCGCTTTATGACATACCTTTTCCGATTCTGTTTGACCAATTTTTTCAAACCTATGCCGGCACAACATTTCGACATCTCTTATTTTGAATGACACATTTCTGCTAGCAACCCATTGTTTAACGTCTGCCCAAATGAGTTCAATGGGATTTAGGTCTGGGTGATACGATGGAAGTTTCAAGGCCTTGTGGTTATTTTCAACTAAAATTTGGTCAATTAAGTACGTTTTCTGTGCAGGCTTATGGGCATATTAAATCATATAATTTATATATAGTACAGTTTTCAGGAAATGGAATGTTGTATTTCGTTAACCAGGACTGCATATCTGTTTTCAAGGAATTGGAAGTTGGAGGTTTATCTAGTTGTGTATTGTGATAGGACGCATTGTCGACAATGAGGACAGAGTTAGGGGGTAAATTAGGAATTAACTTTGTACAGAGCCACTTAAAATAATTATCAGAGTTCAATTCTGTATGAAAATCTCCAGTTTTTTAATGTGGTCAGTAAATAAGAATTGCATTAGGTACAAATCCAAACTTTCCACCAGCATGGGCAATAATAAGACGCTCACCTTTTGACACCGGAGCCATCAATCCTGAGCTACTGTCATCGGATCAACTTTTCGGGACGGTGTGGCTACTATGAATATATGTATCGTCCTCATAAACAATGGGTCGTTCTTCAGATCAGTATTGACGAAGACAAGTCAGGTATGTTTCACGAAGGGAACGAATGTTGTGTCTTTCGATAAGCACACGTCTGTTAGATCTTTTTTCCTTCACCGGAAACCTAATTTTGTTATTATTTTCTTAAGACTAGTGGTTTTATCTTTGAAATTGATAGAATCTCTTAATTTCTGCAGCAGTCGTCTTATTGTTGGTGCAGCCCTTTCTTCCATGTAATAATTATAAATAGTACGTCGAATGACGCACTTGTCGAAATCATCGATGCCTGCTATTCTTTTTGGGACATTATGTTCTCTTCCAGGGTTGCCGAAAGACGTTCCTTCATCTTCACGGATTTTCTTTTCCCGTAATACTCTGAAAACAGAAGTTTGAGATACTCCAGTAGCAGCAGCAATTCTTTCTTGCACTTTTTAACCTCTTTGTAGTACTGTGGTGAAAATCGGTCCTTTACGTTTGCTTCCTCCTTCATATAATCATGAACATTTGCGATGATCTCCCGACTTCGACTGTGAAGAGTCTCTCCTTTCAATTTTGAAAGTATAGGCGGCATATCAAAAAGACTTATTGCCCCATCAAAATCAGTGCCTGACACGTACACTTCTCCGTCAAACAACAATTATAATTACCGTAGAATAATAATAATAATAATAATAATAATAATAATAATCGTACCACAATCTGTAATTAAGTTATATCGGTTGGTCTTCCTGAGTTCATGGATGTGGAATACTGCAAGACACAGCGATTCCTCTTGGTACTCCGTTCTTGACTGGGTCCTCTCGCAGCATTCCCTTGGCTCAGTTGTCACAGGAATGGCGGCAAGCCTGGGGTAGCGTCGTTCCCACGATTCAATCGACATCAGGTATGTTTGTCCTTCTCACCTCCTTCTTAGCCCATCATCTTCTTAATGTTGATCATTGTAAACGTCATATGGTCCAATTTTACTGTTCCCATTATTGTCAGATTTTTAGTGTCGGTTTCGTAACGATATTTTTTCCGTAGGCAAATTGTTCATAAGAAATAGCCTTCCTTGTCCAAAAGTGCTTATGCTTGACAGATGTTAAATCCAAGTATTTCCTAATAACCGTAATTGTTTCAAAAGGGCACTGGCTATTAGTCCAGTCCAGATTCAATCAGATCTAATGTAACATTTAACCTATCTGTTTACACCTGTTATGGGGTTTGAAGACATTTTTCAGTGTTGCCTTAGTTAACAAAAGTTTGGTGCTTTTCAGTCGTTCAACACGAATGTATCCAAAAGAGTTGGGTTACACCCTAATCCTAAAAAACTTACATTATATCATGTAATTGTTTTGAGGATTTGGGTATAATCCAACTATTGTGGGTACATTCGTGTTAACCGAATGAAATGCACCAAACCGTTGTTTCCTGTTAACCTAAATATAACTACATTGATTATTTACAGGTATACAATTTTCAAAAGAGGAAATTGTACATTCTTATATTTGTACATTGTTAGAATATGGCAAGGCGAAACATCGTAAGCTATACGATCTTCCTAAACGGGTGAGAACTCGTACTCATCCAACAACTGTACTGATTAAAGTAGTCTACAGATAATTTTAGGTCAGTTGTGCCTGGGTGAAAAACAAAATTGAACTTAGATCGTAACCGCAAATTTGAATTTTCACGTTCAATATGCAGCCCGTGCATGCGTGTATGCATGTATAATTACTCTATTGTACAATAATCCAAAGACTGGTTCATGAACATAGCAAAATGGTTTGGCATTACCTCCGTATGCTAATTTCGAATCAGCATCAAAGAGGGAAAAATCCAGTCTGTGTAGGAATAGAAAGTGTAAGCCTCAATGTAGGATAAAGGATAATCCAAAGAAACTGCGACATAGTGGCGAAGAGTAGGCGAGTAGTCTGGGTAAAATTGTAGCATCGAAGGAAATGGAACACAAATATTGTAGGTATAAAGTAATGTGTTATCATAACATATCTAAAGGCGAATGGAATAGCATTATTGTTTGATTTCTTTTATTGCAAGAAAGTGAAAAAAATATTATATTGTGCCCGCTGGCCGAAGGTTTCGGAGAGTCGCTGTTTTAAAATGAACTTTCCGAGACCCTCTTCCAGTTAACACACAAGTATAGGGGACAACACATTCATAGGCTGGTGTTGCACAAAAGTCTGCACTGGGGGTATCGGGAACTGGTGAGGTTCGATTCTTAACCAGCTCAGAGGAATGGATCGATAACAAGACTAAACAGGAAAAGAGAGGTCAGTCTTATGTTAAAATCACGAATAAATTTTATTAAGAATAGATCCCTAGCCTAGCATGAGAGTTGCAAACGGCTAGTCCGATAATATTCTGCCCTGAAAGAAAATATAAAAAGTCCTAATCAATATCTAAATTACTCTCATGGTCCAAATACAAAATTCGACTAAGAACGAACACGCTAAGAGAATGGCACGTAAGATCAGCCCTAAGCAATTACATCGAAAATGACTACGGGTGGATCAAACATCAAAAGAATCTACAGCAAAGCAAGACATTAACTTGTTTACAAATACTAGAAACATTTACATTTAATAGCAAGGGGAAAATTTGTCCTATGCAATGATGGTGCCATCTCTAACATTTATCTTTAAATTTAAGGGTTCAGCTAGTACTAAATATCATTAATTAATGAACGAGACGCGTTTATTACAAAGAAAATCAAGCTATGTGCACAACGTTGCTGAATAAAAAAAGAGCTATGCTAATAAAACACAAATGCATACAATAATTCAGCACTCCTATGGTTGTGCAATTGGCACTGCCTGCGTACTCGATTTGTTACTGTTTATAACAAATGGTCATAGTTTCAAAGTGTTAAGAAAATTAGAAAAAATAGGAAAGCCTGCAAATGCGATGAGTATTAAACAATTACATCGACTCATATTGCTACCAATCTGATGTGTGTGCTACAGTTATCACATCACCAATTGGTTGTCGACTATTCATGTAAAAATGTATCAAAATGGGTCTAAGATAACTTAACAATAACTAAATGTCGAACATTCGGTCCAGAAAATATTTTATTTTTAATATTTATTATCTCTATTTAAGTTCAGGGGGAATTATGAGATTCGTTTAGTTTCACAAAATCCTATCTTTGATTATTAAAGCTTCACATAATTATTTATTCCTCACAGTATAGTTGTTCAATTTATGTACCTTTAAATAGCGTTCAGTGTACTCAGGTAACGTGTGTATCCAACTAATGCATAATAACTTAATAATTTAATAGACACCCTGTGTCTCCACCAATACTTCATTATTATTAGACATCCTGTGTCTCACCGATACTTCATTATTATTATTATTAGACACCCTGTGTCTCCACCAATACTTCATTATTATTAGACACCCTGTGTCTCACTCGTACAATTACGGATTCGTAAATCCTGGCAACATCGGTTTGGTACGACTGCAGTAGTTCGTTACCACCGGAATAACCACAATAACATGTCAGAGGTATTAATCCACCATCACGACTCACTTCACTAATACAATAATAATGTTAATTACAATAAGTGTGGATCCCTGAATTATACACGTTTCAAATACCGGTCATAACGGTTATGTGTGTAGAAAACACATTGTAACAGCGCTTTGAATCAACATGAAGGCTCCTGATACAAACTAAAGTGTGAGATTGCACATACATTAAATTGCCTGTTCCCTGAATGAGGTCGAACCTAGTTCTCTGGTTACAAGATACTGTTTCTTTCATTGCCTGTCTGGCTTCTCGTAAATAAATAAACCAGTTTTCAAGTATTGATCTGTCAATACAAATGTGAATAACGGAACTCTGCATTCCAATTATATAATACTAGGAATTTTACAGCCTTCTAAATAAATAATGCACTGCCTAAGATCTAGGGTGCTGTGTAGTGGTTTGTCTTGTACACATTGTAACATTGGCCTTGTTTTAACATCTGCCAAAACTAGTTTCTTTGGCAACAGCTTGACATAATAAAAGTAAATAATAACTGTTCAGAAATGATACGAAATGGACATTGAAAAATACTGCCTTCCTGGCGTTTATAAATTTATAACGAAATTGTAAATTTCCACACGTGGTCTTATAATAGCTACCTGCGTTGTGCACTTAATATGAAACCATACTAAAATTAATCTACTGTTTCCAACTCATTACAATTACGCTACTGATACATGATCTGACTTACAGATTGCAGCGACCCTCGTTCGAGACCCGCCATGAGGTGTTATAATTGGTCTCCTCTATGGTCTTAAATCATCTCATCATCGTATCTGGCATCTTCCGTCATCAATTCCCCACGCATGACTTAGTAATCCATTTTCATTGCGTGGTTGGTGTTATATTCTAAAGATAGATGTTTTAGTAACTCCATAATGTTACCGTTGGTTATACAATTACACATTTTCAAAATAAACTTGCACTCACAGATTCTAAGGTGCGGTAATAAATTGCCCATTTTTTCACTCCGCTTGTGCGATGCTCACTCGCAACTTCTACCAATTATTTACACAAAATTTATAAATCAAAATAACTGCCCATCCCGCAAAACATAAAATATACTTCTAGATTTCACAGTTTATCAGTTTCACAGCTTATGATGCATTAGGTTAGACCATGCGTTCGTAAAGTTTGCGTAACACGCTTCCATCGTTTCACCTCATAGATTACAAATATTTCACTGTTGATATATTAATACATGTCTTCAATCACTTAATTACAAGATTATGCCCTGATGGCTGTCCTTTCGACAAATACACTTGGATTTTTCCATAGCACATGGGTTCCGTTCCACGGAACGTGTCCTTACTCGTGCTTCAGTATGCACATAGGTGTTGCTTCAACAAGCGACAAGTATGTACTGGCTTCACCAAACATGGCGTTCACTCAGGACATGAGTTAGCCGCGTAAATTGACGGTTTCGATGATCTGGATGTATACCGTATTTTAAATAAGCAGAATTACGTTGATTAAATTATTGTTGATTTATGGAACATCTAAAGTACATAAAATTGTTATTATAAGCGATATTGCTTCGGCTTCTTCCCGCCGCTCGCAGGGTATGTTCAGTTACTCTTCAGCATGGATCTTGGTCTTTATTAGCTGTGCAAACATGCGACAACGGGCGCATACATCTCCACGTCGAGTAAATAAAAATTGTGGAAGTGAATTTTTAGTTCATACAATTACCAATCCTTGGTTTATCTTCACACACGATCCATTCTATCAGTGATTCTATTATATTCTTCGTCACTCAGACGGTTGTCTTCTCCTGCTGGTTCAATTTCAATGTTGTGAACATCAGCTGTCGTAACTTTCCTGTCATTCATATGACGTTGGTTACTTCCATCTCTACTTCTGTCAGATTCTTCATCTTCTCCATTTCTTCTCCTCCGTTCCTGAAGATACTGTCTACTTCCTTCTGCCTCACCTCGCCAATCATTGTCATATTGGAAATGAGGATCATTTTCTTTCTGGTAACCACAACTATGTAGTCTTTCTTGGGATTATCACGGTACCGGTTATTACGATCATCACGATCTCGTTGCTGTCCTCTATAACCACGGTTGTGTTATTATTGTTGTTGTTGTTACCATTGCCACGACGATTGTTGTTGTACTCGTTTCCTCTATTCTGATACCTCTTCTGATAAATTTATTGATCGTGTCATACCGACGATTCCTTCCATAAGGTGTATTATCTTTGCGGTAATCACGGAAATCTCTCCTCCCATTCGGTCCCTCTTGGTTTCGACGGTTGTTCATTCGACGATTTTCCGTAGGTTGAAAAGTTTAGCTAGTCCTGTCGACTGAAGTTATATTTACTTCATGTGTGCTTGCACGATGCCTAGGTGTAGTTGCAAATTATTCGTGGCTGCTATCCAGCTTCCCTAGGACTTCGTCGCATTTCATGAATGTATTAACATCTGACGCTATGAGTAGCCTTGGTACTTCCATAGGGTATTGCCTTCTAATTGTTTGTACAAGTTCTATCTCTGGCAAAGGAGGTTGCAAACATTGCAGTTTGGAGAGTTGACTTGCGAAGTAGGTAGCGTACTTGGTTGTTTGAGTACTAGCGTACCTCTTATTGTACATCTCCTCCCTTATATTTTGTTGTCGTTCTATTGACCAATAGGTCTTAATGAATACTTCTTTAAATTCCTGGTAGTTATGGAATGAATATCTAAAAGCTTTAAACCAGGTTAACGGGCTGTTCTCTAGATATTGTTCGACAGTCCGTAACTCCCTATCAGGAGTTACCATGGTTTCTCTCATATACGATTCCAGGTTTCTCAGAAAATAAATCGGTGTAACAGAATTCGAATTATTGAACTTGGCCGGTCTATCTTCTTGGCTTCTGAAGTACACTATGTTTGAGTACTGTGTTTGACCATAATTCGGCGTGACATTAAAATTAGGTGTCAGCCCATAATTCGGCGTTATATTAGTATTCGGTGTTGCAAATTGAGATGTTTGAAATGGATTTTAACTTTGATTCTCCTTTGGAACATTCGGTTTCTCCATACCAGTTGTAGTGTTTGTGGATTGTACACCCTCTCTATTAGTTTTTAATAGACGATTGATGCGTTCATCAAGTTCGACGTATTCTGGGACTTTCTCAGGTTGCTTACTAGTTATAGCATTGATCTGCAATTCCATCTGCTCGATTTTCCCTCGGATACAACTATCGAATTGTTGTTGTTTTTCGTCCTGTTCCTGAAGGTATTCGTCAATTGTCTTTCCTACATATTGGTTTGATTTATGGTTGTTTTCACGAGTTTCCTCTCGAATCGCTTTGATATATTCAGCTAAGTCCTCTTTTTTGTGTACTTCATCCTTTATTTCATGCACCGCATTTGTGTTCGCAGTGATTTCCTCCTTCACCTTCTCTACCTTGCTCGCTACACGTTTAGTGTTCAAGCGTACGGCAACTGCTATGCCTCGCGTTAATCTTAATCCAGTGTTAACTATCGCGACATCAGCCTTCAAAACTCCAACATACGTTTTGACTTCTTCCATCCTCTGTTCCACGTTATTAATTCTCGTATTAACAACTTCTCTAGCATTAGCGACTTCATTTCTAACCGACTCAATGCTATCGTTCATCTCCGTCTGAACGTCTTCGAGTTTTTGATTGATTTCTGACCTGTTTGTACGTATTTCTTTCTTCACCCCTTCTAAATGCGCTTAATATTCCGTGCGGTAAGTTTCCATCTCTGCACGCAAGTCATCACTAAACTTATTCATAGTAACAGTAATTTCAGCTTTGACATTGGCAATGTCTTCTCGCACTTCTACTACATTCTGTGCCATATCTGCCCTAATATTGGTGTTCAATTGTGCCATGTCAGCCCTATTAGTAGTAATGTTGTTACTAGTTTGTAACTGAGTAGCTGTAGCAGTGTTAGGGTTCTCATTTAAGTCTGCCCTCAATGTTTCACGGGCCGATAACCTGGATGTTAGGCCCCTTACTACAATAATTACCATCATCATCATCAATGTTTCATTATCTTGAGCCATACCTGCCCTGACAGTGTTTTCATCGGCCCTGACATTATTTATATCATCCCTAACAGTGTTTACATTTTCCGTCACATTGTTTATATCGGCCCTTAAGTCAGCCCTTAAATTTTCACTATTCTGTTTCATGTCGGCCCTGGCATTTCTATATCAGCCCTTAAATTTTCACTGTCGTGTGACATGTCCGTTCTCATACTGTTTATAGACACTTGCAGATTGTGCAAGTGTCTCCTGCGCAGACATAATAATTTCACTAGGAGAAATACGGGGAACTAACAACTTCACATGCCTTAACAATAATTTGAGTTGGAACACGGTAGAAAATCCATTCCTTCATAAATTTACTCAATGATAACAGCTGAACCTCTGGTAAAAATTACATGACATCAAGACTACAAACAAACTTACATTTACTCAAGACTAAGGTAACAGCAAATCAAATCCTCAACTTATTATCATTAATAAATGTTACCTAGCCTCATGGTCTTAATTCTGGGATAAGAATGTCATGTAGCCTTCCAAAACACTAGTACGAAATCTCAATTCGTCACTAATCTGATGGATTTGCTATCAGAACAAAACCCTCACAAACAAACGAATCATGTAGATCGAACACAAAATTCGACGCAACCACGTTCGGCGCCAACGTACAATATTGTGCCCGCTGGCCGAAGGTTTCGGAGAGTCACCGGTTTCAAATGACCCTTCCGAGACCCTCTTCCAGTTAACACACAAGTACAGGGGACGACACATTCATAGACTGGTATTGCACAAAAGTCTGCACTCGGGTATCGGGAATTGGTGAGTTTCGATTCTTAACCAGCTCAGAGGAATGCATCGATAACAAAACTAAGCAAGAAAAGAGAGGTCAGTCTTATGTTAAAATCACGAATCAATTTTATTCAGAATAGATCCCTAGCCTAGCATGATAGTAGCAAACGGCTTGTCCGATACTATTCTGCCTTGAAGAAAATATAAGAAAAGTCCTAATCAAGATCTAAATTACTCGCATGGTCCTAATACAAAATTCGACTAAGAACGAACAAGATAAGAGAATGGCACGTAAGATCAGCCCTAAGCAATTACATCGAAAATGACTACGGGAGGATCAAACATCAAAAGAATCTACTGCAAAGCAAGACATTTACTTGTTCACAAATACTAGAAATATTTACATTGAATAGCAAAGGGAAAATTTGTCCTATGCTATGATGGTGCCATCTTCAACATTTATCTTTAAATATACGAGTTTAGCTGGTCCTAAATATCATTAATTATTGATCGAGACGCGTTTATTACAAAGAAACTCAAGCTATGTGCACAACGTTGCTGAATAAAAAAAGAGCTATGCTAATACAACACAAATGCATACAATAATTCAGCACTCTTATGGTTGTGCAATTGGCACTGCCTGCGTACTCGATTTGTTACTGTTTATTACAAATGGTCATTGTTCCAAAGTGTTAAGAAAATTAGAAAAATAGGAAAGCCTGCATATGCGATGATAATTAAACAATTACATCGACTCATACTGCTACCAATCTGATGTGTGTGCTACAGTTATCACAACACCAATTGGTTGTCGACTATTCGTGTAAATGAAAAATGAAAATCCCCTGCCTGCTTCCAGTCTCCGACCGGGTCAGGAATGGAATGAATGAAGCCCCCATCTAGCGTCGAGGATATGAACTGTGCTGGCTGCCGAGGCCTGACGCACTCCTCTGGGGCAATGATTAAATGAATGACAGATGAAATGAAATGATAGTGGAAAGTGTTGCTGGAATGAAATTTCGACAGGGAAAACCGGAGTACCCGGAGAAAAACCTGTCTGCCTCCGTTTTGTCCAGCAAAGATCCATCTCACATGGAGTGACCGGGATTTGAACCACGGACCCAGCGTTGAGAGGCTGGCGTGCTGCCTCCTAAGCCACGGAGGCTTCACTATTCGTCTAAAAATGTATCAATATGTATCTATGATACCGGTAACTTAACAATAACTAAATGTCGAACATTTGGTCCAGAAAATATTTTATTTTTAGTATTTATTATCTCTATTTAAGTTCAGGGGGAATTATGAGATTCGTTTACTTTCACAAAATCCTATCTCTGATTATTAAAGCTTCAAACAATTATTTATTCCTCACAGTATAGTTGTTCAATTTATGGACCTTTAAATAGCGTTCAGTGTACTCAGGTAACGTGTATATCCAACTAATGCATAATAACTTAATAATTTAATAGACACCCTGTGTCTCCAGCAATACTTCGTTATTATTAGACATCCTGAGTCTCACCAATACTTCATTATTATTATTAGACACCCTGTGTCTCCACCAATACTTCATTATTATTAGACACCCTGTGTCTCACTCGTTCAATTACGGATTCGTCAATCCTGGCAACATCGGTTTGGTACGACTGCAGTAGTTCGTTACCACCGGAATAACCACAATAACATGTCGGAGGTATTAATCCACCATCACAACTCACTTCGCTAATACAATAATAATGTTAATTACAATAAGTGTGGATCCCTGAATTATACACGTTTCAAATACCGGTCATAACGGTTATGTGCGTAGAAAACACATTCTAACAACGCTTCGAATCAACATGAAGGCTTCTGATACAAACTAAAGTGTGAGATTGTGCATTCATTTAATTGCCTCTTCCCTGAATGAGGTCGAACCTATGTTCTCTGGTAACAAAATACTGTTCCTTTCATTGCCTGTCTGGCTTCTCGTAAATAAATAAACCTGTTTTCAAGTACTGATCTGTCAATACAAATGTGAATAACGGAACTCTGCATTCCAATTATATAATACTAGGAATTTCACAGCCTTCTAAATAAATAATGCACTGCCTATGATCTAGTGTGCTGTGTAGTGGTTTGGCTTGTACACATTGTAAACTTGGCCTTGTTTTAACATCTGCCAAAACTAGTTTCTTTGTCATCAGCTTGACAAAATAAAAGTAAATAATAAATGTTCAGAAATGATACGAAATGGACATTGAAAAATACTGCCTTCCTGGCGTTTGTAAATTTATAACGAAACTGCAACTTTCCACACGTGGTCTTATAGTAGCTCCCTGCGTTGTGCACTTAAAATGAAACCATAGTAAAATTAATCTACTGTTACCAACTCATTACAATTACGCTACTGATACATGATCTTACTTACAGATTGCAGCGTTCCTCGTTCGGGACCCACCATGAGGTGTTTTAAGTGGTCTCCTGTATGGTCTTAAATCATCTCATCATCGTATCTGGCATCTTCCGTCATCAATTCCCCACGCATGACTTAGTAATCCATTTTAATTGCGCAGTTGTGGTTATATTCCAAAGATAGATGTTTTAGTAGCTCCATAATGTTACCGTTGGTTATACAATTACACATTTTCAAAATAAACTTGCAGTCACAGACACTAAGGTGCGGTAATAAGTTGCCCATTTTTTCACTCCACCACTGGCGTTAAAATATCGCTTATGCGATGCTCACTCGCAACTTCTACTAATTATTTATACAAAATTATAAATCAAAATAACTGCCCATCCGGCAAAACATAAAATATATTTCTAGCTTTCACAGTTTATCAGTTTCACATTTTATGATGCACTTAGGTTTGACCATGCGGTCGTAAAGTTTGCGTAACAGGCTTCCATCATTTCACCTCGTGGTTAAAAAATATTTCACTGTTGAAATGTTAATAAATGTCTTCATTCACTTAATTACAAGATTATGCCCTGATGGCTATCCATTCGACAAATACACTTGGATTTTTCCATAGCACATGCGTTCCGTCCACGGAACGTGTCCTTACTCGTGCTTCAACATTCACATAGGTATTGCTTCAACAAACGACAAGTATGTACTGGCTTCACCAAACATGGCGTTCACTCAGGACATGAGTTAGCCGCGTAAATTGACGGTTTCGCTGATCTGGATATATACCGTATTTTAAATAAGCAGAATTACGTTGATTAAATTATTGTTGATTTATTGAATGTCTAAAGTGCATTAAAAGATTATTATAAGCGATATTGCTTCGGCTTCTTCCCGCCGCTCGCAGGGTATGTTCAGTTACTCTTCAGCATGGATCTTGGTCTTTATTAGCTGTGCAGACATGTACAACGGGTGCAATATTTTACATTCCTTAGAGTGTAAATTTCTCAGAAGAACGAGAAGGTTGACTATTTTTTTGCGGGTGAATAGCACTAAAATAAATGTTTGCAAGAAATTTGTTTTAGGAACTTTGTCAGTTAGGCAAAAAGTAGTAAGAAATGTGCACACATGCCAGGCACACGAAAACCTTTAGAGAGACACATCAAAAATCATGGTGTCTAAATATGGTAATGATTAAGTTAGGGAGCACTTTGATCATTTCCAAAACCATTGTCTCATTATTGTACGCAACCGAGACATGAGAAATATGTAAGTCCCGATTTGAATATAACCAGAATGTAAGAGGTATATAAGGAAGTAAGCATACAGAACAATGATAAAGGAGTAACCCTCACGATGTTTAACACTGAATATATTTTAGACTTCCTAGCACCAAAATCAGATAAGTGTGATCATTATGAAGAGTACATCTTGTCCAGAAAGACAAAGAGAGTCAATGAACTTTTATCAAACTAGTATGAGAAATTCATGTGACTGGAAAGAGTCAAAATGACGCCACGGTTATAGGTTTAATATCGAAAATGTGATGGCGATAACGAATGCTAATGTTAGGTGCCTCGGTGGATCTATGGGCCAGTGTCCGCCTGCAAGTTCAATTCCAGTCCTAGGAAGTTGATTTATGAAGGGCCGGAACAATCTATGATTCTCCATATGTCGGCTCGCAAGAGATTCCTCGTATCACATTTGATGTTACCACACAAATTTATTTTAATGTCAACCAGGGTCATCCAATGGATTTCAGGTTTCTCTGTCAGATGGCAAGGTAAAACGTACCGTCAAAATTGGAGAGTAAATTTCCTAAATGTCTTCTAGTCAAATGACCCAGACCACAGTAGTTGATACCATACGATATTTATTATTAAAATTATGAAAGAAAACTGAACGTTTTAAGCCATACTGCTCATGTATCGAAGATAAGGAGGAGTTCTGTGCTATTTGCCATGAGGCACTGTGCGGAAAATTTGGAACTGGCATTTCCAGTGCTGCAACTAAGGTGTTAAGGTGTGTTTTAGTCACGTACGAGGTAGGTAGGGAATATATTCTTTGGAGTGATTGCTGTGTTCCTCAAAATAGAAATTCACTGATTTATTTTTTTTGGCTAGCTTTCGTTATTCATTTCATGACGCATACCATGTACGTTTAAACACTGGAACAATATCACATTCAAGTAGTTGTCTTTGCTCATTCTTGCATAGAGGTCATTTCGATTATCATAGGTGCAGTCTCCAGTTCAGCAACAACAATTCCTGTGTCTTGCATCAGGAGGGAGGTCACCATACCATATACTTCAGATAACAGCATCTGATTTCCATGACGAAAATCTTTCAGTTGGTAAATATGTCGTATCTGCGGGAATTGCAGTGGAAATTTCGTGTGGATGACCTGTTAAGTGTGTACTTTAAGATAAGCTACGGTATTCGGGAGCTGAACAGAGTCACAATACCGAAGAGTAGAATCAACCGGACTAGCATCGATCAACGTCAGGACTTTGCAGCAACCAAACTACCAGAAAAAAAAATTCAACAGCAAGCAAATAAGTTTTCATGGAGAGGGCGACGGATATTCATTCTATGGTGAAATGGATGCTTACTGTCAATGTAGAGTTCAACAGGACTATTTTAAAGCAAAGTTGTAAATGTAGCAACTGATAAAAATTCAGAACAAAAATTTTCTATCTGTATACAAACCCTGTAAAAATCGTTATTTAACCTGAATTCTCCATGAAATTGTTCAATTCGTTGTTTGGTAGAAACTGATATAATTTGCATATACTTTCTAAAGAGTTGGGATCAGTATTTATTCCTATAAACAATTCAAAACTTCCAACAACTTTCGTGAAACATTTTAGTCTTTTCAAGCCGTACGATCCTATAATTTTCCAGTATTAACACTCTTAGTCACACTTAAAATAATTATTAATTATTCAAAACCCCTTTCAAGCTCCCTTGCTACCAAATTAATTATTACAATATTGCATTTCCATCAAATACTTAGGTGCAAGTTACAAAATACAGGTTGGTATCAGCCTACTGTTTCATATTATTACACAAGAATGACTCACTGTCTCTACTTCCTACCTTCCTAAGTAATCAACTCCCAGGACCTTCACTAGACCTCATAATACTAGCAGTCATTATGACTTGCTTGTGAAGTTCGAACACTACAGTATGAAGGTAATTAATAATGCAGTCTAGGTGGTGGTTATTGCCGTTGTAAATAGGTTCACCTGCAGTTGACACTTTGGAATTGACGAGTTAAATGAAACGCTTAAGTGGCACAGTAACTACACACCAATCAATTATGTGCCACATTCACCGCTAAGTTACGTATAGCATGTCAAACTACACACCTCTTCATCGCTTCATTGAGCAGTATGCTGTGAAAAATGTTACCTGAATTTTGGAGAGTAGACATATATTGTCACCTTTATTTGAAAGCAATACACATAGATTATTGATATTTCTCATTATTTTCTTATTGTATTGGAATTATTAGCATAATTACTATTTCATAAAATAAGGAAATCTATATGATGAAGTTTCAATGTATCAACCTATCACGGCGGATATATTTTCAAACTTTGTAGCGTCATTTATAGTTAATTTCATGAGATACACACCATGTGTAATTGCACGACAACATTATGAGCCAATCTCAGTTTCAGTGTACAAATAGGTTACTTCAATCCGTACTCCAGATTAACCTGCATGGCAAATTGTGTTTACATCTTTTCCTTCTTATGTGAACTTTCCTCACACATAATCTGCGTCAACTCAAATAACACTGTGTCAAGGTTAAAAGATTTAGTTAACATATTAGAGGAAATGAATTGAGACTCCTGAGGTTGCTAAGTAATCCACGTGGTAAGGGAAAGAGACAATCATCATCACACATGGACAACCATATTTTAGAATATTTTAGTGCTTGCACTCATGCCGTGATGACTTGTAAAATAAATTGTGATTTTGGTTTCAACAACCAGTTATTATCTTCTTTTTGAGACACAACAATGAAAACAAAAATTCTAATTCACAAATTAGTATGCACCGATAGTGCAGATATTCTATGAACTTGTACTGCTCCAGATGTAAGTGAGACCGGAAAAGAGAGGAGCATTCTTTCCTTGATAGGTTCTCGGTTGTTCCTCACTGCCATGTGATTGCCTGACTACTGTAAGTCCTTGGACAAAGGAATTTAAGTCACACTACTGTACTTATAATGTCAAGACGTACTGCCAGCCTCTTGGTCCTCATTAATTTCATCAAAACAGTCGAGTTGGCGTGACTCATAGAGGAGTGAGAAACGTTTAGTCAAATTAGAGTGCGGAACCTGGAGAGCCGATTCCTTCATGTTTCGATCATCACAGTAGTAAAATATGCGTCGCTATTCATTGGTGTTTCTATATGCGTGATTCAAGGAATAATGGTTCAATTGTGTAATGCATTGGACATCACCTTATACTTCACTTGATCTGATATTTTCAACATTCCTTGATGTGATGTTGAGTGAGTGCTGTCGTCTGCTCCTGGTGTAAGTGCCAGTTGTATCTGCTGTAATGCCTTCTCTTAACACCCCGTGATGAAGTAAAGTGTGGTATGTATGAACATAGTTTACGCCACAGTTTTTGGCTGGCCAGCCCCAGTTGCACAATCATACAGAGGTCAGTCGGCGAGCCTCAGGCATGTGCAATTGATACGTGAGTTGTATTCGGTGCAACTGACTACTAACGTAGTTGCCGTACATGTCGTTGACAGGTCAGTTGTGCTGTATTTGCAGAGAATATGTTAACCACTCTTGCAGATTATAGAAATACACAAGTTCCTTTCTTAGATATTGTAACGTATTTTCTGATGGGTGTGAGGTAAAACCACAAGTCCACCTGTAATATGACAAATGAAATACGAGTTTTACAAATATAGATAAAAACTGCTTAGATTGATAAAAAGGTCATTATATTGATTCTATGTTAGGCGCCATGGCAATTGTCTACCTCAAATGACCAAAATTAATCACTTACACATCTGGTAGAGCACCTGAGACCTCTGCTTCTCAGGCCGTGGTAGGAATCCGTCTTTAACCAGGATGCTACTTGCTTTAAAAATTAGGGATGACGACTACAAAGAATGGAAAGGCCTGCATCTGATTTCATATAGAAATGTACTTATAATTAAAAAACAAGAGAATTACGACGAATGATAATAACAATTATAGAAAGTAAATTTACTGAATTTAATAGACTCGGCGAGGATACTATGGTGGAGGTGATTCTAAATATGAAAATTACTTGCATTACTGGAATTTACGTGCCGATTAATTAATTAATATAGAGATCTTGGGAAATTCGAGATCAGTTGGCTCACCAGGGTCGACATCAGGATCTTGTGGTTCGGCGTGGCGATGCGGCGTTGTTTCCTTCTGAAGGCGTACATCTTCCTTTCTTGTAACGATGATGTGAAATTTAATGTAGATAAGCAAAGAGAGACAAGATGTGTCTGCTGTTTTATTGACTGTGATGGAATCTAATTCCATGAATCACACTTTATTGTGCATAGTCAGATCAAACTATTACCATATAGGAGTCAGACGAGAATTCGCCTATCATCCTTGACCAATATAAAATTTCTGTCGGTCACATGGATGAGCACCGACTGAAGACTTCGAAATCAAAATTTCTATTGAAGATTGGGGGCTGCGTTACGTCAGTATGACCTTTTATAGACATCTTCAAGTCTCCCTCCATTGGATACACGGTTTGGTGACCTAGAGCCAATCAGGGACCAGCTGCCCCCAAATTGAAATGGTTTCATGATGATACATACGTCACGGTCTTTGTATTCTCATTGCGGACGCGTGGCAGTTGACCTACGTCTGTGCCGTTCACATAGACGCGATTCTCAGAAGTCGAGCAACCGTCGGTGTCTTGGAGCTATTTCCAGCGCCACTCTGCTGAAACACGTTAAAACAGCCTCATAGTCGCCATGTCATCTTCCATTAAGTTACGAAATATCACCCCGCTAATCTTACGTATATTCCTCGAGCCATATGAATTGTTAATATATAATCGAAAATAATATACAATATGCTATAGAAAACCGATAATAATAATAACTTCCGCCATTCAAAATGTATCGTTTGATACGAGCCCCAATATGTTAAAATGGTGATAGTAATAATAATAATAATAATAATAATAATAATAATAATAATAACAATAATAATAATAATGAAATGTGAGATTATGATAAAATAAACAGATATAGAATTATTGGATTAACCATGGCTGATTACTTGCCGTTATAATGATGTAACACCTATTAAATTAAATTCTGCACAATACGTGCATCAGGACTTAGGTGTATGTACACATGGTTACAATATTACCGCTTTAAAAGCAAATCATGACTAAAATCCGATCAAAGTTTCCAATGCAAAACTCTTATTTGTCGAAGATAAGAACATTAAAAATAAAGGGACATATAAACGAGAAACATAAGCTTTATACCTCTGAATATGGCATATAAATTCTAACTCTCACATGCAAAATCTCGCACAGAGAGTATAAAATCTGACTCAAGAAATCATGAGTTTAGTCCACAAACGTAAATATAAAATTAAATCGAATAATTTATCACAAAGACGAAACCTAAAATAGGTGTATCTCGCTTTGTATGAAGAAAATAATAGAACTTTTAAAATGACAAAAAAATTAATTCATAAATATCTCACTTATTATATGTCGTATGATCAACTAACAATAGTCATAAATGATCTAATATACTGTTGCCTACAACTTTTGTTATGTTTAATATTACAACGAGACTATCATAAACGAAGATATTTAAGATTTCAGTTATCAAAAATGCACCCGCTACTCAAGAAGCACATATGCTTAAACATTTGTGGCCTAGTTTTATTTTGGGGGCACCTTCTACTTAAATACAAATATTCATGTGTTTTGCTCCAGTAGTTTTGGCGCCAATCCATAACAAACAGACAATAAGGCAAAATTCAAACTGAGGATATATTTGGTCATTACGCTTACCGAGTTTCACGTAGGCGTATGCCGTTTCCTGTATACACTCGGGTATGCCCTGGGGGTACACCTTACTGCTGTTCCAATCGGTCAATATTTAGTGCTGTTAAATCTTGTCGGTATTCGGTCTTAGTCACTAAGCACCACACTTGCAAACACTGAAGTTGAGCCCCAGTGGTATTGTTTATGTTCATATGTTTTTTTTTTCTGATTTCTTATTTCGCACTGCTCAACTGATTATTTGGTCCAAGTATCATCCATTGCTGAGAGACTCATCACTAGTTTCATTTGGAACTTCGCAGGCTTCCATTGTTAGTTCATACTTGCCTTGTAGAGCATCGCTGTACTTTTGCCATCATCAGGTAATATTTCAAAGACATCATCCCTGATGTAATTAACTGTTGCTTTGAAGCCCAGTAACTACTGAGAAGACGCCTTATGCTCAGAGCTCTGAACTCCTTTGTCAATGCATGAGTCTCTTGTTCTATCATCGATCGTGAAGTATGTGCCCCCAGGAACAACTGCCATACTTCTTCCTTCATTACATCAACGATCTTCACGTGCCAGGATAATTTGTTATGTACTTATGAACTTATAAATAAGTTTCTATCGTAGCCTAATTAAATATCTCTTCTGAGTAGGTGAGGTCCCACTAGACTCTAACATCGCTTCTTGAACCTAAATATACCCAATTTCTACGGACGGTGTTAATATTAACTTATGTCACAAATATCCAGCTCGATAACAAAGAAAAATCGCATCACGCCATATTTTCACACAAGGCTCACAAGTATAGGCGGATAACATTTTAACGTATTGAATAATGAAGAATGCATTGAAGAATAATAGACAACCAACATTGGCACCGGAAGTACCTGTATTCTGTACGCAGGACAATATTTTGGATTTTATTTAATATTTATGATAGAATCTGAAAAGTTCGAAAATAATGGAAATTACATTGGGAGAAGTCCCTCATGAAGTCATCCAGTAGAGTTTTCAACAGAATTGGGATGGGAGAGATTTCCTCCGTGAGCATTTATCGAATCCTGACACAATCGTCGTATGTTCCATGAGGTCTGCGGAGGTATGTCTGTGTTAACCTTCCTCATTCTTCCATGACAGCCTATTCCTGAAGAGGCTGTGGTCCAACAGGAAGACTGCAAACAAGTCTGCCTAACATGTCCCACATGTGCTTCATGGGACCCAGTTTGGTACTCATCGCTGAAAATTACATGATTTCAATCTACATTCCATCCCAGATGCCACCCATTATCGCGCATTAGAAAGAATGCGGACTCTCAGGATTTGATCGAAGTACTCCCGGTCGATAAGGTGACCACAACGGTAAGATCGATACGACCGTCGAAACTAATGCCATCCCACACCGTCGGAGAACCCTGTCCGAATGCATTTGTAGAAGCTGTTGCTGGTTTTAAATAGGAGCGAGATCGTACCAACAAATACCAGAACAAGTTTCTGGACGGTTGTATGACACAGTAGTAACGTCCTTGCCTGCTGTCACCAAGGTTGCAGCATCAAATCCTGGTGTAGTCAGTTCGCATTTGAATGTGTGTAAACGCGAGGAAGTCATGTCAGTATACAGGATGTAACTGAATAATATCAAATCCGTTAAACCGGTGATAGCAGATGCTATTCTAAGCAAACACCTTTTGGAATTTTAGTCATATCTAATGCCACCCCACACCGTCCGAGAACCCTTTCCGAATGTATTTGTGGAAGCTGTAGTTGGTTTTAAATAAGAGCGAGATCGCACCAAAAAAAATCTTTGGTTAAAGTTTTGGAAACGCCAATAGGCTGGATTCCCCTTCACAAAACAGGTGAATTCGCTACGTCGGACTCTCCTCCAAGGCCGTGGAATGTATAGCAAGTCTGAAGGTGAGTGCCCTACTCACTGTGTCTGCCAATAGCAATGAAATACACAAACCGAGCCTATGAACAACACACTCTGACCAACACGGGCAGTGGATGCATGACTGCTGGTGGTAGATCCGTTTACGATTCAGCCAGACTAGCGACCTATGGCACAACATAAATTGGTCTGCGGTAGAGTACATACATTAGGAAATTGAAATCCTAAATTTATGGTAAATTAAATATAGGAACCGTTGTAATCTAACTTTGTGCGAAGACTGGGCAACAACTGTAACTATAACAATAATAATAATATTAATAAAAATAAAGGTAATACAGTAATTATAATATTCATAACAATAACAGCAATAACAATAATATTAATAGGTTTTTGGACGCACTTACTATTTTTATGCTTTTAGGGGATGTCATCTTGCCGGAATTCCTGTTAACAAGATTTCTTGTACTGTACATGCCATTAAATATATCGCCATAAGGCTGCCGTATTTAATCACCTTCATTTACTACATGACTGAGCCTAGATCGAATCTTGGAGAAGGATAGCACTCTACCATTAGACCTACACACCCTTGCTCTTATTGTTATTATTATTGCTATGATTATTGTTGTTTAAGTATTGCAATTATTATTATTATTATTAGTAGTAGTAGTAGTAGTAGTAGTAGTAGTAGTAGTAGTAGTAATAGTAGTATTACCTACATGTGGTGCTAGTGCTGACACAGCTTGCTATTGCCGGCTGATATGCAGGTAATGACGACTGACCGAAATAGACTGTAAAATTAAAAAACAAAAATGCAGATTTTTGAAATCTTACTGGTGCTAGAGAGCCTGTCAGGAAGTTGACATTATATTACACGCATGCTTATAAATGTGGCTATATGCTTTTCATTCTAGAGAGTGTACGATTGAGTCCCACCATCAGCACCCTCAATATGATTTCCCGTGGCATCCTACAAGGCAAATGCTGGGGCAGTGCTTTCATAAGACCCCGGCTGCTTTCCTTCCTACCCCAAAGCGCAACTACGCGCGTTTAATCATGCACTACGATCGCAACAAGTCCGGAAATTGGCGGTCCGAATACCAGCACTGACAGCGGCTATATTGAGTGTGGATATTCCCCATTCCCTCCAAATGAATGCTGGGATAGTACCTTACTTGGAGTCCCGGGGCACCTACCTTATTCCCGACTCTAATAATTACGGATATACATACTACTACAGTCACTTCAGATATACAATCAGACAAATCCAACACTCACCCAACTATACGGGGATGATCACCAAATATACCAAGCCTCTGAAATGAACAACCGCGACAAGCTTTCGTTCCATTGCTAGTCTCTTCTGTCATCATTGTCCCCAAAATATTTATTAACTGAATGTCGTAAAGAGTTGGAGCTGTTGGTAGCCATGATTACTCCAAACATATGCCGAGTTATATCTCTTGAGACATACATTACAAATAAGAAATTCATTTAAATTTCAGTTGTTAGAATTACATGCAGTTCAACGTTGATTCTATAGGCAAGCATAAATTGATGTTAGTAGCATTATGACAATTTATATTAAATACGTCTAAAACATCTAGAACATAAAGTTAGCTAAATTTGAAGTGAGTTCTGTACACATATTCCGAGACTTGGTATCTAGAGGTCAAAAAACATGAGATTATTGTGCACAATTGGTAGCCCGGCTGAACCTTATCTTAAGCATATATGTCATAAAGCATACATTGCAGGTTCCAAATTTAGATGACATCCATTGGTTAATATGAAAATTTCGGACAGTTAAACATTGAACCTATCAGTATGTGTAGAATCATGCTGGAAACATTTTCATGTTTGGGTTCCTCAAAGTTAATATGGAATATTATGTTCTATAAGTTCGCAAAATTTAGATCTGTTGGTTTGCATACTTTCTATTCTACAAAAACTAAGGTTCAAAACGATAGAGAGTTTTTATCAACAGCTGGAAGCCCTGGCAACTCTGAATATATTATTAGGTCCATCTATTAAGGTACACAGTGCCCATACCTACTTTGGTTGGAGACCAATAGATAGTATGGACGTTACATGCAGTTAAGCATTGAATCTATCAGAACGCGTAAAATCATGTTGGCGCCATTGCTATATTATCGGTTGCTGAAAAGTCATCTTAAATAGTAGGATCTACCTATACTGTATGTTTCAATTTTGGAAGAAATCAGCTAGTATGATTGTACCTAGGTTATATGCGGTTAAACATTGAACTTATCAGCATGCATTGCATTCTGTTGGTGGCACTGTTGTGTATCGGTTACTCAAAAGTAATCTGCAATTTTACGTAGACTGCTATATGCTACGTAAATGATTCTTTTTAGCAGAGTTTATAGTCGTTCGCCTGTATACTTTATTATTTATTGAGATTGGGATAAAATAATATAGAGAGAATTTATCAACAATTGGCAGCCCTGGTAGCTCTACAGAATTCGCGCAGCCATATGTGTTAATGCACACAAAGAACGTACCAAGTTTGGTTGAAATCCAACTGAAGGTATATCAGTTACTTGCATTTATATTTTGGGTCCAAGAGAAGGCATTGAAATATGTTGGCAACACTGTCATGGATGGGCTCTTTAAAAGTTAATCTAAAATACAATTATGTATATGTGTGCCAATGTTGGAACCGTTTCCATGCATACCCTTTGAGATATCGTACATAGAGCTCAAATTCAAATTGTGAACTTTCATTAGTTGGTATGAGCAAAGATCTATACCAGGATATCTCACTGGCATATCTGCAAAATAACAATTGAAATGTGAGCTCTATTCTGATATTTCAGATTGTATGGATGTGAACTGAACCAAAATTGCCACAAACATAGATAATAATATTTCATTTTGATTTTCAGGAGTCCATTCAGTGAAATATTTCCAACATGATTCTACGCCTGCTGATAAGTACAATATTTAAAACATGCAAATTCCACTCTATGAATTAGATTTCATCCAAATTTCGTATGTTCTTTGTGTGCCGTAACAGGTGTGACTACGCACAATATTTTGAGTCAGCGGGGCTGACAACTGCTCTTTTATTTTTATCCTAATCTTAATATATCTGAAAGTTAGCAGGCCAGCAGTTGTAAACTCTGTACACGTATACTACTTGAAAGTGTAGATTAATTGTGAGTGAAAAATGTACGACTGTTCTGCCAACATGATTCTATTTGTGCTGAAAGGTTCAATGTTTGATCCATAATAACAAATGGATTTCTTCCAAAATTGGCACGTATCTAGATCATAAGATTTTAGGTAAATTTTGAGCAACCCATGATTGGCAGTGTTGCCAACATAATTTTACGCGTGCTGATAAAATCAATATTTAACTGCACGTAACGTCCATACTATGTATTGGACTTCAACCAAATTAAGTATGTGCATTCCGTACCTTACGAGATAGAACTATGAATAAAATCAGAGTCGCCAGTACAGACAATTGTCGATAAATACTCTCGAAATGTTTAAATCCTAGACTCAGTAGATTAGAAAGTATGCAGGCCAACAAATCTAAATGTCTAAACTTATGGAACATAATATTCGAGAATAAATACTGGTACCTCGTCCAACCTCAACCATACTTTTCAAATTTTAATGCGTTTCACCAATCCAACGTGGCAGCCACGCGAATTATTACACTTCCATATCTATGAAACTGTTACTTATTTCACTCTGAAGTTTTGTAAGGTAATAGAGAATACTAAGGTAAGCTCATCGATGTGGCTTTAAAAAGTCTGTTCAGTACGAAGCCAACAAGGCAGCCAAGTGAATTTAAAATATTTAAATATAATTTTCTTGTGATTTTATCACCCGTGCGCAGTGAAACCTGATAGCCTACGGTAATTTTCTACACAAGATTCAATCTACTGGCATCCAACCTAATTAAATTTTTTCCAAGAACTCAGTTCCGTTGTGCTGAGTGAATGCAGAGCATTGTTTTGTGGAAGAAGTTGCCTTAATTGAAGATAGGAGATTTGGAAATTTTGGTATATACTCGAAATATAATGTTTATGATGTTTCTGGTCACTGATTAAATATATTTCAGACAGAAAGGAGATACATGTGCTGTTTAGGATGTTTACTATAGAATGGAATATTATTTAATTAATTTCCAGACTTGAACCCTATTGAGCAAGTGTGGGCGAATTGGAAGCGCCTTCCAATGAAGCTTTGGCGTCACCTTCACCCGCATTCGTACTATGCTTGGTTGGGCGTTATGGTGGACGCATGGGAGAAGGTCACCCTCGACCATGAATATTCAGGTAACTTGTTGAGTCAATGCCAAGTTGGCTCCGACAAAGATTTAAAGCCGATTGACACTGGACGAGGTATTAACTTGAGTCCAGAACAGTCCTCAGGACTATCAGTTATTTCAAGCAAAATTTCAAATTCCGCAATGAATGGAAATACACACGTATTTGAATATTACATCATTTTAAACTTTTTTTAAATCATGCACAGAGGAAGTGGAACCTGCTTCCCATACTGTCAAGCGAACATGCTTCCTCAGTTTAACTGGCATCGGCACGAACACACGCTTCATACTCTATGGCTATTCCTAGCTGTGCATGGCACGTAGCATATTTCCACCTCACCAACAGACTTTTTGGGGTCAATGATTATCACGTTCGCGCTCATTGTAGGCATTCGGGGAGTAAAAACGGTGTCCGGACAAAACGTTCCACGGACAAAACGTACCACTTGATTTTCGAAGACATTACGTACCACCAAGGTCGTTATCTACCTAAGAAAGGGTTTTCCCGTAATCCCCAAATATTTACGATGGGACATAACGTACCACTTGATGTCAGCCGGGCATTCCAGTTACAGGTTCATTACCACATAAACATCAGTGGCGATCACACTGTGCGGCTATAAACATTTTGGCATTGCAACATGGAGTTGTGTACAACGAATAAGGGCGGTTTATGTGCGCACCTCGACGGATGAAGTACGAATTGTATATTGAAAGTTCAAAGAGAAAGAAGAAATGTGTCAAGTATGATGAACGGCTTGACAGAATCATTTATTTATTTATTTATTTATTTATTTATTTATTTATTTATTTATTTATGTATTTATTTAATTTATTTATTTATCGTATGGCTCTTAGTGCCGGGAGTGTCCAAGGACATGTTCGGCTCGCCTGAGTCTGTAGCTGCTTCCAGCGGACACCCTTAGCGTGAGTTACAAGTTCCGTCCAATTTCAAGTAGTTCCAACTTTCGCCTCCAGATATCAATGATACCTAGTGGTGAACGTTGGAAATTTGATAGAGCGTTTCGACGAAATCTAACCTAACAATTTAGCTTCACACAAGCTTAGTAGTGGAAGAATCTTTTACATGTCATAAATCTATTACATGGGACCGCCGGCTTTACTTCCCCTCCGACGGAAGGCATACGGTACCCATATGACATCTCGTGGAGAACATGTGTTCACATCCCGACTGGCTCTGTCCTTTCAGGGTGTGGTGCGTCTCCCCACAGTGCAAACACATATTCAGGATCCGAATACTACCAGGTACTACTCTACAAGGAAAGGGTAAACAGCATCCTAAAAATAATATTTAATTTTAAATCATGGCTTATCATACAAAAATTACAACATCCAATTACATTTAAATTACCCCACAAACAACAAATACACTTTGGATCACACAGATGGTAATGGCAAAGGGACAATGAATGCTATTCTACATCATCTGTGGTCCGCAGCTGAGTTCGTAATCCGACCTCACCAGGCATACTGCCATATCTCTTCTTGTGAGTCTATGAGTCTATCACTGGTGTCTCAATCCACCCTACCCCTACACTTCACTAAATCTGTTCCTTTATGGCATTGCATTTTCTGTCAACTGACAAATATTCATATTTTATGCACACTCTTAAACAATAAAGTAATAATCAAAATGAATCAAATAAACCTAACATCAATCATTTGCACAAATGGCACTTCTATATTATTTACGTTACAGTAATTATTTGCTTGACTATCCATTGTGCTTATGGAATATTTATTTTATTTCATGTGTAATCAATGCGTTAGCCATTGTTGCGATAGGTTACTTGTACAACAATGTACTTTAATTTCTGTGTATTGTATCCTTCGTCCGCCCTCTCGACAAACGCTAACAATAGTACATTCCTACTCTACATAACCAATGCTAGTCAGCTATAACGATACTATACGTCTCTAAGCCGTTCAAAATATAAGTCGATTTATAGTTATGTTTGCATCAAATCCAAATTCGCAGTACCCGTATGCAAATATGCATCTCAACTGGGTTTTAAACTTCAAATAATGTGTCAGTCGCTTTTAGCGCAGTTAGTGTCCAAAACACCTAACTTTGCTAAATATCACTCGATTTCAGCAATTAAAAAATGGATAGGACATCCTTATAATGCTAAGAATTGATTTCTGCAGTCAAAATAAACAATTTCTTATTAATTAATATGCCAGACCATGATATCGTAGTCTCCAGTACACTTTACAGTAGGGTCAGTCATAAAACTACCACCCTCAGTGAATACAATAGCTTAATGGTTTGGGTCGCTAGGAAGCCCCTGCTGTCTGGCACGATCCTCGTCGTCCAGCCTCTTCCCCAGCTGTTTAATTACTTATTCACACACACCAGCCAGATTTTACCACATCTCACTCTGATTCTGTGGTTAGTTTAAGGCGAAACTATTCATCATATGAACTGGATATACAAATATTTAACATCCTATCGATAGGGTAACATTGCTTGGCTCCAATGTAGCTCAATAACATAATATAGCAAAGGAATGGGGTTTACTGGGGAACTACTTACGTCTTTTAATGGCGTGGTTTAGTGGTCTTATTGCTTGCCCCTTTCACGCACGAAGTCTCGGTAAGGCGTCCACGACCCTTCCGTACAAATAGATTCTCGCGTCACGGTGCGAATCATTACAATGGAGTAGCTAATTGAGTTGGCAAACGTTAATCCTGAATTGCCCTCACGATGCTGGTATGGTAGCCCAGACACCTGTCTGTCTCCACCCACTATCGTCAATACAATGGTATGCCCCATGGCTATACATCAATACAAACCTTCGTAGAATTTAGCTCGCATGGTCCTGACAGTGTCCTAGAAACGTTCCTTGCATTAATTAACTTAATCATCTTGATTTTACTCTTAATCTGCTCGCATATCCGCGGCACAAATACTAGCTCTGTTGGTATACCGCAGATCATATGACATTTCTAGTTTCCCTCCTATCTGCCGTGTTTACTGATTTTCTCCATCATTACTCATCAATTGCTGGTCTTTGTTTTACTGGTATTACTACTGGCTTTACATTATCACAGTTACATTTATTACATTTATAATGTATAACATTAATTGCTGACACATTATGATATAATTCTTACATATAATCTTTACTTTGTAATTACCTGGGATCTGATGCAACTTTTATCACTTCATGCAAACATGCTGAATATTTCATTACTTCGACTTTCTTGCTTGTAAAGTTACTGTTTAACTTTAATATTAGACTTATTTTGGTCTTACGCGAAACAGCTGTAAGCCAAATCATTCTCAAATTGCAAATGCTTCTACATCAAATAACGAGGAATGCAATCTCGTATAAATATTACTTCAAAATACCTATTTTGACATGACTTTCGACTTAGACGTATCGTATCGCTAGCTTTCTACATTATATCACTGGAATTTGTACTCACATTGTTCTGGCGGTCGACTCCTATGATTCAACATTTTACCCACCATCGTGGTGCTTACTGATGCATCATGATGGATATGTTACATTCCTTTTGTGGACACAATACACTTTTCACTTTGGTAAAACACATTTTCAGTTTACCGTATATACACATCTTCCTGCCACATTTCACCATACACTAAATTATTTTTAACATTGACATACATTAAAATTTATATTACAGACACTTTTTCACACGATTTGTTTCATACACTTCACAATTTCGTAATATCAGAGCTGCAGGTGACACGATTTCCGACATAAAACTCCAATGGAAGTCCCTATCAACCGCGACCCTGGCTAACCCTCGTTCAAACTGCTGCTAGTGTGAATGTTCCTCCCACTTCTACTCAGTGTCTTTGTCTGTAGTGGCATAATATCACAATAGCTGTGTCCTGATTCCCATCCCATGATCTATAATAATGGATATAGTGTGACCATTGTTGATTACCAGATCATGACTTGCGCGCTTTATCAGATTACCCATGTGACGGTGTAATTTACTGTTCAATACCACTTTACTATTTACTGCGCGGCTTGATAACTATCAGCTTTACTTGGCTTTCATTTTTACGGTGTCTACGCACTCGTAATCTCGTGCAATCAGTCCAGTACTGACGAACATATTCCTGACTAATATACTTCTATAAACCTTACACATCAAAATGTTCCTGTACGCACTTGTACATTACTTATAATTGCGTGGTCTAAGTTCTTCATGTTGACTTTCTATAATACTTTACACTTGTAGTTGTGCGGTCTTTGTTTATTTTCTTGAGCGGACGGACAGCACCTTCCCCGTCGGAGTGCTCCAAGTCGACTGACTTCTTCATGGCTCCACGCTCTATTTAAGGCTTTCTTCTCGAAACATAGTTATCTCACATTCACGGACCGACCTTTCCTTTAATAATGCAGTTCGCAGGGCTGTAACTGCCTTCATCTGGTCCAATTTCTCACGGAGGTTCCATTTCCAGTCTCGTGCCTGTGATTTCATCGTTCAATTAATTAATATTACTTGATCTTGGTGATGGCGTGCGCACGCTACCTCCGGGATTCCCCTTCTGTGTCTTACGCCAATGGTCAAACATCCGCATTTATACGTTCTCCGTCCATGAAATGCTTAATCTGCTCCAAAAAGCATACTCCTTGGGCTCATAATTATTCTCTCCGGATTTTATTCATCTTGGTGTTGATTTCAACTCTCTGGGATGCTTAGTTTTGATGTAATCAATTAATTTCATGCGGCGTCCTTCCCTTTCCATTCTTTCTTCCTTATGTCTCGGTGGATCCCACAGCAATTAGACTCTGTCTTGGTTCCCCCTTGCAGACGTAAAGAGTCCCTAGGCGCCAGCTGACACGCCTCCATTTACTTTGCTAATTTGTCATATGTCTGTCTTGCCTCGAATCTGTACTTTCTTAGCTCCAGTACTGATTCTTACAGTGGTATGGAGACCTTTTATTTTACAATATTGCTTATAATTCCTGTACAATATCTGGTATTAAGCTGATATTTCATGAATAGTCTAATATTATGTGGATTTTGGTTACCACGAGGTTTTCCCCCTCAAAGACGTTTGGTTCGATACCCCGAAAAATCCTATGCGTGATTTTTCCTCTCTGGAGCATCAGGTTCGACGCCAGTCAGCACAAGTACCATGGGTACATTATTTCCCCCAGCAAAATTTAAAAATTCTATAGACAAGTGAATTTCTTTTAATCAATTGCCGACTGCGCTCGATCTCCCTCTTAATGTTTACAATAGGCGGTCGGCGACCCCGTCTGGCAGTCTGCCGTTCTTCCCCCTCTGCTGTGTCTCAAGTCTGTCTCTCATGAACGCGTTCTCTTGTTTGAGGGTCCTATTCATACTGTGGAGTTCTTCTACTGCTTCCACGAGCTGGTCATACAATTCAAGCAGGCCACAGTCACACTGCTTCTCACTTTCTCCTTGGTGGGCACGCTCCTCTTCACAGTTGCTTTTATAACAGTGGGGCGGACTCTCTTGCTTCTCTGCCTGTGCGTACATGACTGCCCCGTTCACTTGAGTGTGTGCGGCTTCTTCTCGTTCTTCAAATTCTTACGGAGGGTGATATAACTTTAAGTTTGCAGCATTCATAATCACTTCGCTTCCATTTTCCTTGTGTTTCACTCTATAGGCATTGTTCTCCAGATCTCTAATGATGATATAGGGTCCCATATAGTTCGGAATGAACTTTTCATATTTCCTGCTTTCTGGATCGGAGCTGGCTGGTTTCTTCAAAAGTACCCTCTTTCCAACGAACAGTGGTCTATGATATCTCTTGTCGCGATTCCTTCGCTCTCGCCTCTCCGCTTGCGCCTTGAGGTACTCGAAGGTTCGCTGGATCTTCAATTCGCGCGAAAGTTGCGCGTCAACAGGTGTTTGTATCACTCCGTTCCAAGGTCTCTCTCGTTCTTGGTCTAGATGTAGTTTTACGGGTAACTGCCCTGTAGCTTCATGGACTGTATTGTTAATACAATACTCAATAATGTCTAACACATCAATCCATCTCCAGTTTTCTTCCGAGCAGTAGATCTTCATGTAGTTCTGTAGTTCCCTCATGACCCTCTCAACTAAGTTCAACTCTGGGTGTCTTATTGTGGACAAAATATGCTTGATTCCTAAATTTTGCATCTCCCTGCGAAAATCAACACTGGTAAAACCACCTCCATGGTCTGATAGTAGATTTTGCGGTTTCCCCAAGATTGGAATAACTCGTTCCTTCAATCTCTTGAGTACTTGTTTGTACTGGTTTTCTGGATAGGACACAGTACTACCATCTTCTAAAAAGCATCCATTGCTACAAATATATGCTTGTTACCCCTTCTAGCACTAGGGAGATGTCCGAAGTTGTCTATATTCATTAAATGGCAAGGTTTTTCTGGCAATAGCGGTTTAGGTCTTTGCTTTATTAAATACGAGTTGGGTTTTACTCGTTGGCATATATCACAAGTCCTTATGGTGTTCCTCACAGTCTCCCTCATTTTAGGCCATATAAACGCTTCTTTTAGTAGAGCAAGGTTTTTATCTACTCCAGGGTGACCAAACGCTCTGTGCGTTAAACATACAAGTTTCCTCTGCAGCGCAGGTGGAATGACAATTCTTGGACATGTGTGTTCTGCATCACTCCATTTATGCAACATCTGATTATACCACAGGTAGTCCGTTGACAAAGACTCGGCCTCCAAATACTTCGGTGTGTCCCTTACGAGCTTTCCCTCGAAGTAGTGGATCATTACCCGTATCCAGGAGTCTTGACGTTGAATCTCGGTGATGTTCCTCAGCTGGTCCAGGGTTCTTTTATCACGGTCATCATTTTTCACCGCTAGAATTTCCTCTTCTCCCATGGCTGCTGGATATCTGCTTAGTGAGTCCTCTTAAATAAGCTCTTCAGGCTTGGCGATCCAGTTGACAATATCGACTGCATTCCATCCTGTGGTTCGGCTTACATGTTGGCCTTTTAATTTCGAAGTTTTTTTTCTTTGGCACCGCCTTTTCAGCGCGCCTTCTTTCTTCTTCATGCTGCTGCAATTCCAGGCTTTTCGCTCCGTCGTTATTGTTATAAACATCCGGCGATTTCCTGTTCCTTATTGCCTCATCCCGTTTTACTTGAGATGGTCTGTTTTCGTCATCCCTTTCCTCCATGTACCTTAATGAAGCGTGGTATCTTTCATCTATCTCGTCGTCAAAGCTTCGGCTTTGTTCTTGGCCTCTCCATTGTTTATCGTTTCTCTGACGGCCATACCCTCTTCTATTGTTATACGGTCGTCCTCTTGAATCGTACTGCCCCCAGGGCCTTCGTACCTGCGTATCCCGGTTTGAATACCCTCGGTATACTTGCTGTCTCCTTCTTTCTTCATTCTCCACTGGGTGCCAGTTCGAATTCATTGTTTCCGTGCTTGTGGACTTGTTACTTTTACTAGGGGCTTTAACTGGTTCAATTTGTGTGTCTGCCACGTGAACTTGTTCTGTGCTTCTGCCCTGCCTCATATTATGTGATGTTGTTAAGTCCAACTGCCTCAAAACTGCTTCCATTTCAATAGCTGTTTTCGCATTCGCTGATATTAGCAATCTTTGCACTTCGCATGGCAACTGCTTTGCGATGGCTATACAGAGATCTTGACCTGAAGGGGCCTGGTCAAGTTCCCGGATACGACAAAGCTGTTGTACGAAAAACTCTGCATATTTAGTTGGATTATTTGTACTGTATCGTCTTGAGTATAAGTCCAACCTCAAGTTCTGTTGCACACATGGATCCCAGTGGCGCCTATGAAACGCCTGGCGAAACTCCTCCACCGTATCAAATGTATAGCGGAAACTTCTAAACCAAAGTGCGCATTCTCCTTCAGTGAGTTTTTCTATTGCTCTTAGCCTACGTTCTGGCGGAACTTTCGTATCATTCAGGTTTTCAGTAACCTCCTTTAACCAGTACTTCGGTGTCATCGTGGATTGATTTCCTGAAAATTTTCGTGGTTTTTCCTCATTAGCTCTTATAACCGTGATTATTTGATTTTGAGCATTTTTTCGTTAGGAGTTGACATGGCCATAGGTACACTTGGCGTCATGTACGGACTCTCATTTGGCTGTATAGGATTTCTTAGCGTGGGCTGGGTTTCGAACTCCGCCCATCTGTTCCTCTGTGTCTCGCCTATGCTTCCTTCATTGGATCTAGGATTTCTTAATGCATTTTCTTCTTGCGCGATCATCCTCGTTTCCATTTGGTTATTCCTATTTTCGGCTCTTTCCAACCGTGCTAACACTTCCTGTTCTATTTTCATCAAACGGCCTTTATTTTCATTCACTATTTTGAAGATTTTCTCTTTATCATCCCTGAGGCTTTCCTTTATATGTGAAATTTCCCCAGTTAATCTTCTTTCAATACGGTTAGCGTATTTTCATTAGCTTCATTCTTTAATCCTTCTCTGATCTCTAATTCTCCTTTTAATCCTGTTATTTCTTTCTGCACATTCCCCTGTACCTTCTAGATTTCTGTCTGCATTTTCTTAATGTCGTCCCGATTTTCTTCCTGTTTCTTGTGAATAACTGCCAAGTCGTTTCTAGCTTGGTCCACTTCTTTATTTACCTTGCCGACCTCTATCTTAATATTTACTACTATTTCTTTGTTCTTTACCACTGTATTCTTTATCTCTGCGATCTCGTGGCATTGGTCTAGGATATTCTTATCCTGTTTTCGCAATTCCCCATCCGCGGTTCTTGTATAGCCTGCTAATCTTTCGCTCCATTTAGCTTCGCTTTCCTCAATTTTCTGCTCTGCAGTATTAGTGAATGTGTTGAACTGTTCCTGTTGACGTTCAGTGTTCGCAGTGTTTTGGTTCTGTTTGTCTTTAAGCTCAGCTGACATTAAATCGAATCTTTCGTTAATTTTGTGTTGGGACTGATTGCACGCTTGCAAATTACTCTCGAGTTTTAATTCGATAGAATCGAAAAGCTTTTCGTTCGCTACCTGCATCTCTGCGATTACGTTAGTTACATTTTCAATACCCTCTTCCTTAATGGAAGTCTTAACATGTTCTAGCTTTAAGTTAACCACAGCTTGATTAGCTTTCATCTCAACTTGATTAGCTTCTAACTGCATGTTTACATCAGTCAACTTTTGATTTACCTCAGCTTGATTAGCTTCTAATTTTTGATTAACCTCAGCTCGATTGTCAGCCAATTTTGGCGTATTTCGGCCTGGTATGCCTTGACATTCCCTTTGTTTTCTGCATTGGAAGCGTCAAAGTGCTCCCTTAGTCCATTGATACACTTAAGTATCTCCTCCGTACTCGACATTTTGTCAACCTGTATCTTGAGAATACTGGTGGGTTTATGTTGCACCATAAGGCTGCGTTATTTTAGAAAGCGGATTCCGGTTTTTACACAGAATGTATTATTATTAATATAGTGCACATATGAACATGAATAAGCAATGGGTATAGAGGCTGGTACCCGTATTCCCACTTATCGTCTGACAATGCATTAAAATAGACTCACAATTTCGTTCCTCGAAATTCGACAAAATTAATTTCTATGGTTTTCCCCATAAAAACATGCTATCTTATGGGGTTTAATGAATCCCATAATTCCGACGCCCCACGTTGGGCGCCATGATAATTTAAAGTAGATGGGTGGTCTCATATATCATGCTTTGCCCACATACGGGCGACATGGTAATTGAGGGTGGAATGGGTCATATCAAAATTTATTTATGAGCATGAGAATTATGTCGACTATGGGATGCGGCCTGCCCCTATATCTCCTATAAGCTTCTATGATGATTACTTCAATCCATGATTATATCGGCCGTCTTAGTAGTCCTAGTAGTTCAGATCTCAGTACATAACGTCGACCCATGTACCCATATGACATCATGTGGAGAACATGTGTTCACATCCCGACTGGCTCTGTCTTTTCAGGGCGTGGTGCGTCTCCCCACGGTGCAAACACATATTCAGGATCCGAATACTACTAGGTACTACTCTACAAGAAAAGGGTAAACAACTTCCTAAAATAATATTTAATTTTAAATCATGGCTTATCATACAAAAATTACAACATCCAATTACATTTAAATTACCCCACAAACAACAAATACACCTTGGATCACATAGATAGTAATGGCAAAGGGACAATGAATGCTATTCTACATCATCTGTGGTCCGCAGATGAGATCGTAATCCGACCTCACCAGGCATAATGCCATATCTCTTCTTGTGAGTCTATGAGTCTATCATTGGTGTCTCAATACACCCTACCCCTACACTTCACTAAATCTGTTCCTTTTTGGCAACTCATTTTCTGTCATCTGACAAATGTTCATGTTTTATGCACACTCTTAAACAATAAAATAATAATCAAAATGAATCAAATAAACCTGACATCAATCTTTTGCACAAATGGCACTTCTATATTATTTACGTTGCAGTAATTATTTGCTTCACTATCCATAGTGCTTATGGAATATTTGCTTTATTTCAAGTGTCATCAATGCGTTAGCCATTGTTGCGATAGGTTACTTGTACAACAATGTACTTTAATTTCTGTGTATTGTATCCTTCGTCCGCCCTCTCGACAAACGCTAGCAATAGTACATTACTATTCTACATAACCAATGCTAGTAAGCTATAACGATACTATACGTCTCTAAGCTGTTCAAAATATAAGTCGATTTATAGTTATGTTTGCATCAAATCCAAATTCGCAGTACCCGTATGCAAATATGCATCTAAACTGGGTTTTAAACTTCAAATAATGTGTCAGTCGCTCTTAGCGCAGTTAGTGTCCAAAACATCTAACTTTGCTAAATATCACTCGATTACAGCAATAAAAAAATGGATATGACATCCTTATAATGCTAAGAATTGATTTCTGCAGTCAAAATAAACAATTTCTTATTAATTAATATGCCAGACCATGATATCGTAGTCTCCAGTACACTTTACAGTAGGGTCAGTCATAAAACTACCACCCTCAGTGAATACAATAGCTTAATGGTTTGGGTCGCTAGGAACCCCCTGCTGTCTGGCACGACCCTCGTCGTCCAGCCTCTTCCCCAGCTGTGTCATTACTTATTCAAACACACCTGCCAGATTTTTCAATATTTCACTCTGATTCTGTGTTTAGTTTAAGGTGAAACTATTCATCATATCAACTGGATATCCAAATATTTAACATCCTATCGATAGGGTAACATTGCTTGACTCCAATGTAGCTCAATAACATAATATAGCAAAGGAATAGGTTTTACTAGGCACAAAGTCTTGGGGAACTGCATACGGCTTTTAATGGCGTGGTTAAGTGGTCTTATTGCTTGCCACTTTCACGCACGAAGTCTCGGTAAGGCGTCCACGACCCTTCCGTACTAATAAATTCTCGCATCACGGTGTGGATCATTACAATGGAGTAGCTAATTGAGTTGGCAAACGTTAATCCTCAATTTCCCTCACGAAGCTGGTATGGTAGCCCAGACACCTGTCTGTCTACACCCACTATCGTCAATACAATGGCATGCCCCATGGCTATACATCAATACAAACCTTCGTAGAATTTAGCTCGCATGGTCCTCACAGTGTCCTAGAAACTTTCCTTGCATTAATTAACTTAATCATCCTGATTTTACTCTTAATCTGCTCGCATATCAGCGGCACAAATACTAGCTCCGTTGGTATACCGCAGATCATATGACGTTTCTAGTTTCCCTCCTATCTGGTGTGTTTACTGATTTTCTCCATCGTTACTCATCCATTACTGGTCTTTGTTTTACTGGTAATACTACTGGCTTTACATTACCACAGTTACATTTATTACATTTTATCATGTATAACTTTTATTGCTGACACATTATGATATCATTCTTACATATAATCTTTTCTTTGTAATTACCTGGGATCTGATGCAACTTTTATCACTTCATGCAAACAAGCTGAATATTTCATTACTTCGACTTTCTTGCTTATAAAGTTACTGTTTAACTTTAATATTAGACTTATTTTGGTCTTACGCGAAACAGCTATAAGCCAATTCAATCTCAAATTGCAAATGCTTCTACATCAAATAATGAGGAATGCAATCTCGTATAAATATTACTTCAAAATACCTATTTTGACATGGCTTTCGACTTATACGTATCGTATCGCTAGCTTTCTACATTATATCACTGGAATTTGTACTCACATTGTTCTGGCGGTCGACTTCTATGATGCCACATTTTACCCACCGTCGTGGTGCTTACTGATGCATCATGATGGATATGTTATATTCCTTTTGTGGACACAATACACTTTTCACTTCGGTAAAACACATTTACAGTTTACCGTATTTACACACCTTCCTGCTACATTTCACCATACAATAAATTATTTTTATCACTGACATATATTAAAATTTATATTACAGACACTTTTTCACACGATTTGTTTCATACACTTCACATTTTCGTAATAACAGAGCTGCAGGTGACACGATTTCCGACATAAAACTCCAATGGAAGTCTCTATCAACCGCGATCCTGGCTAACCCTCGTTCAAACTGCTGCTAGTGTGAATGTTCCTCCCATTTCTACTCAGCGTCTTTGTCTGTAGTGGCATAATATCACAATAGCTGTGCCCTGGTTCCCATCCCATGATCTATAATAATGGATATAGTGTGACCATTGTTGGATACCGGATCATGACTTGCGCGCTTTATCAGATTACCCATGTGACGGTGTAATTTACTGTTCAATACCACTTTACTACTGCGCGGCTTGATAACTATCAGCTTTACTTGGCTTTCATTTTTACGGTGTCTACGCACTCGTAATCTCGTGCAATTAGTCCAGTACTGACGAACATATTCCTGACTAAAATACTTCTATAAACCTTACACATCAAAATGATCCTGTACGCACTTTTACACTACTTATAATTGCGCGGTCTAAGCTCTTCATGTTGACTTTCTATAATACTTTACACTTGTAGTTGCGCTGTCTTTTTTAATTTTCTTGAGCGGACGGACAGCACCTTCCCCGTCGGAGTGCTCCAAGTCGACTGACTTCTTCATGGCTCCATGCTCTATTTAAGGCTTTCTTCTCGAAACATAGTTCTCTCACATTCACGGACCGACCTTTCCTTTAAAACTGCAGTTCGCAGGGCTGTAACTGCCTTCATCTGGTCCAATTTCTCACGGAGGTTCCATTTCCAGTCTCGTGCCTGTGATTTCATCGTTCAATTAATTAATATTAATTGATCTTGGTGATGGCGTGGGCACGCCACCTCCGGGATTCCCCTTCTGTGTCTTACGCTAATGGTCAAACATCCGCATTTATACGTCCTCCGTCCATGAAATGCTTAATCTGCTCCAATAAGCATACTTCTTGGGCTCCTAATTATTCTCTCCGGATTTTATTCATCTTGGTGTTGATTTCAACTCTCTGGGATGCCTAGTTTTGATGTAATCAATTAATTTCATGCGGCATCCTTCCCTTTCTATTCTTTCTTTCTTATGTCTCGGTGGATCCCACAGCAATTAGTCTCTGTCTTGGTTCCCCCTTGCTTACGTAAAGAGTCCCTAGGCGCCAGCTGACACGCCTCCATTGACTTTGCTAATTTGTCAAATGTCAGTCTTGCCTCGAATCTGTACTTTCATAGCTACAATACTGTATCTTACAGTGGTATGGAGACCTTTTATTTTACAATATTGCTTATAATTCCTGTACACTATCTGGAATTAAGCTATATTTCATGAATAGTCTAATATTATGTGGTTCTTGGTTACCACGAGGTTTTCCCCCCTCAAAGACGTTTGGTTCGATACCCCGAAAAATCCTATCCGTGATTTTTCCTCTCTGGAGCATCAGGTTCGACGCCAGTCAGCACAAGTACCATGGGTACAATACTGAAGGATTTTTATCGCTATTAAAAATCAGACGATTTCGGCCGGGTTTGAACCCGCTATCTTGGGCATATCAGTTCAGCGTGCTACCAACTACGACACCGAATAACGAAGCGGTATGAAGAGAATGGAAACTTGAAATCATGCTTGAGAGCTCTCTCATATTCGCAGAACTTGTAATGAAACTTCAAATGGTGAACTTGCTGTTCACTTAGAATGAAACATCCCATGACAAACTTGCTATTCGCTAGGATACAAAACCCACAAAAACAATTTAAACATTTAAAAAAATGAAAAAACGAAGTAAAGAAAACGAAAAATGTTTATAAACATTTTGCCAGTCCAACACCTGGATAAAGTGTGATGGGAATCAAAAAAACGTATCATATTTTATATTAGTTTAATGTTATGTTATTGCCCACGTATTTATTACCAGGATTAATTGAGCAATACCGAGCAAGTGGCTGTGCGGTTAAGGTTTTATGCACCCTAAATATTTCCCACTCTTTCATGTGGTACGTTATGTCCTCTCCTAAATATTTTAAGGTCATTTGCTGACTCTTCGCAGGTAACCAGCCGGCCAAGTGGTACGTTATGTCCGTGGTACGTTATGTCCTATAACCGTAAAAACAAACACTGTTGTTTTGGTATGGTTACGCAATAGTGTAACGACGTCCAGTAAAGATGATAACGACCAAGACTAGAATATTAAAGACCCGGATCTCCTCATTTATAACCAAGGACTTTCCCCTACGATAACACTAAGAGACCTTGAAGTACTTCACATCGAGTTTCGCATGTCAGGCGTATATTTAACACTACATGAAAAATACATCATTTTGTATGTCCCTTCTCTGTTGTGTCTGATGATCCAAGCAATTAATAAGTTGCTGGGTTAATAGGGTGGGCAATAAAAGTGTTAATTACACAACTAGCCTTGGATGTATGATGTCAGCCGGTCTTCACTCGTCTGATGCCGCCTTTATACAAGTCGGACACTTCTGTAGCAGTACGGTCAGCAAATATCCCGTTATAAAGGTACGTTGTATTCATAACGCTAGGCCTGCAAACATTTTTATCGACTGTTCTTGGTTTTCTAGCCAGCCGGTTTTAATTATTCTTGCAACAATTGGATCTTTCTATTGTCTACCTTTTGAATTAACTCCTTATGTGCTGTTTTATAAGTTGTTATTCTTTATTTACACAGGGAAGTTCACCATTATTAGCTCAAGGACAGAGTACTCCGTCTCTCGACTGCCTGCATAGGCTTCTGATGCACACGTTGTACTGCGCATGATCCCAACATGGATGCTTTGAAGGATCAGCAGAATCCTCTGTCACAAGCCGCAGTGAGCCCCGCAAGCATTCAGGTCGATTAGTTAACTACTTTGTTCCACCTGAGAAATATTTCTTATATATCGCTTCACATGTCTGTCAACCAATATGTTGGTGTTTTAAAACGATGGTGTCAAACAGGATGATACATGATGCACATAATTTTCCTTGGTGTATTCAGGTATCGTGGCTGTTCATAAGTTGTAAAAGAAACCTGTAAACAAACGCACTGACAATGATGTCATGCAAAGGGAAGGATTGGGGGATATTAGATGTCACTCCATGAACACACATCAAAAATAGTGTTGCAAAACATCGACTGACCACTGACGCTGAATGCCGGTATAGCGTCACGAACACAGTGCCCTTGACTGTTCGTGGATGTCACTAAACCTGCCCAAAGATGTACACAACCATGCATGAGCAGGGCCTATTAGATGGAGGGCGTATGGCAACCGATCAGGCCCAGTCATTCCACTAGGAAGGAGGTACATTGCGCGGAGTTCTGTAGTTCTGCCATGCCTAGAATGTCAATACCGCCGTTTGATCATATCCACATTGTTACGTTGTGTCAGGAAGGGCTCTCATCAAGGAAAGTTTCCAGACGTCCCCGAGTGAAGCAAAGCGGTGTTATTCGCACATAGAGGAGATACAAAGATACAGGAACTGTCGATGACATGCCTCGCTCAGACCACCCATGGGCCACGAAGGCAATGGATGACCGCTACTTACGAATTTCAACTCGGAGGAACCCTGAAAGCAACGACACCATGCTGAATAATGCGTTTCGTGCCAACACAGGACGTCGTGATTCGATTCAAACTGTACGCAATAGGCTGCACGCTGCGAACATTCACTCCTGACGTCCATGGCGAGGTCCACCTTTGCAACTCCGAAACCATGCAGCGTGGTACAGATGGGCCCAACAACATGCTGAATGGACCCGTCAGAATTGGCATCACGTTCTCTTCACAGATGAGTGTCGCATATGCCTTCAACCAGACAATCGTCGGAGACGTGTTTGGAGGCAGTCTGGTCAGGCTGAACGTCTTAGACACACTGTCCAGCGAGTGCAGCAAGGTGGTGGTTTCTGGTGTTTTGAGGTGGCAACATCTGGGGCCGCCGTACGCCACTGGTGGTCATGGAGTGCGCCGAAACGGCTCTACGATACATGAATGACATCCTCCGACCCATAGTGCAACCAGAATTTCGGGGGGGCATTCATCTTCATGGACGACAATTCTCGCCTGCATCGTGAACGCCTTGTGAATGCGTTCCTAGAGTGACCAGAATTTTCTCCAGACATGAACCCCATCGAACATGCCACATGCCTGGGATACATTGAAAAAGCTTATTTTGGATGAGATGACCAATTAATCTGAGAGATCCACGCCGAATCGCCGTTGAGGAGTAGGACAATCTGGACGAACAATGCCTTGAAGAACTCGTGGGTAGTATTCCACGACGGATACAGGACGAGCTACTCGGTATAAGCGGTTCTGGTGTATGCTGCAATTTGGACCACTACTTTTGAAAGGCTCACTGTATAATTGTACAACTGGCAATGTGTGGTTTTCATGAGCAATAATGAGAGCTAAAACGTTGTTTGTGTATATCTCTAAGCCCTTTGTATGTCAAGGTGATGAAATACTTTTTTGATGTGTGTACATCACCCTCTCGGGCTATATACAGTACATGCTACGATTCGGTGTGGTAAGGTGTCATATAGCCATTCGACCCTTAAAAAGCAATACCGCCTCTCTGACAATGCTCTTCTATTCCAATAGTTCCCATATGATTAGTCACGCCTCCCAGCTGTGTTTAGATGTGACGTCTAGCAGATCAATTCACGTTAGGTTCATTTTCCTGTGCATAAACACAAATAAATGGACCTTAAATATACTGTGCTCTAGGAGTGCATAACTACAAGGAAATATACGTTTCTGCAGTACAATAAATTTAACGTTCATTTTCCTTTGTGCTTATACACAGGAAAGTGAACCTAACGTGAATTGCTCTGTTGGACGACACATCCACATACTTGGAGGCCTGAATACTCATGAGGAAACTATTGGAAAGGAAGAGCATTGTCAGAAAGGCGGTATAGCTTCGTAAGAGACGCATTGTATTTTTTTCTATGGCAAGTTATAACTGTTGTAACAGGCTTTCGAGATCCGGCACATTGGTAAAGTGTTGAATTTGACATCGGAGCAAATTCCACACATGGTCGATAAAGGAAATATTGAAGGGTTGGACAAGCCACAATTAAGACCCCTGCCGGACCCAAGTACTGTGCATAGGGCTAATGACCAATATGCGCCAACCCGCTAAATGATACAACAACAAAATTAACAACTGGAAATGGCTACTGCAAGGAACAATGCGGAGGAGGAAGGGTATGGGGAACGCAGATTATAAAATAGGCCTACTATTTTAAGTATACAGTTAAAGTCACCTCAACACTTCCCTTTAGCAGTCAGCTTTTTATGAATTTTATGTGCAACATAAAGACAGAGACCAATTTGTTATGTTTGAAGATGCTTGGCTATAGATAGAATCACACACAACTGTCAGTTCCGTGGGTCACTTGGGTCACGTGTCAGTACTTTGAACTCTGAAGCTCTGCGTTTCACTGAGAAGTGTTTCACATTTGCTCACACACTCAACAGTACCACGTATTAGCTGGCCTCAGTATCGTATTCACTCAGGTGTTTGTATTGTTGTCAATATACCATGAATTCCTCCGATCACACAGAGTATAGTGATCGATACTGTCCTTCGCTTCACAAGCTGGTTAATATCAGCCACACGGTAAATTTTTCGATATTAAATATTTCAGTTTAAAGTGTAATATCATTATTGGTCACCAACTTCTTAAGGGAACAGGTAGCTCCGTGAATACCAACACAGTCATTTATAATATTCTACTCGTCCTTTCTATCTCTACATTCTCCATCAACTAAATAGCTCTTGGTACATTACCTACATTGTAATAAAGTACAGGTCTACAATTTAACACTCAAAACTCAATATCCAAACAATTTAGCCATTTTACACAATATACATAAAATAAATATTTTAAGAAAGGAAAAGGGTCTCATCACGTTACCAGTGCTTGCCCTGTCTTAAACCAAAGCTTTTATCATTGCTCAAGATAATTCTCATCAACACACTTCCAGCACTGGAAAACATATGTCCAAAGTCTCATGATGAGGCTCTGTCTGTAATATATTAATCCAACACCTATATGTTATGTACCGGAATATTTAGTTTATGGTTCTGATTATCAAGTTCCCCAAAGACCGGTTCAATTGAAAATGAGTGACAGATGTTTCTGTTCACAAATTTATATACATATGATCTATAATTGACGATAAGTGGCCTACACTAGAAACTCGGGGCATATAACGTCAATTTCCACCCCTTAAATCAACCAGCACAACCTGGACTAGACTAGGGGCTCTGACGCATCCCGAATGCAACGTGGGGCTTTTCTCTTTTAAGAGACTCCCTTCAGTGTACTGTAAATATAGAGTAAGGAACTGATAAATAAATATGAAATGAAATGAAATGAAATATAACTATCAGTATTGGTTTATTATGACGCCTTTCTTAGAGATGGCAGCTTTCTGTAAGGAGTCTCAAGAGTTCATTTTTAAGAAAGTCATTTGTACGTCTTTGTGGTATTTTTTGCGTATGGCTTTTAGTGCCGGGTGTGTCCGAGGACATGTTCGGCTCGCCAGTTTTGTAGCTGCTTCGAGACGGACACCCAATGGGTGAGCTACAAGTACCGCTGGGGAGGAAAGTTGGATTGGAAGGTCGAGGAGTTGGAAGGTAGCGGCTGTGGCCTATACTGTAGTTAGGGACCAACCCCGGCATTTGCCTGGAAGAAAGATGGGAAACCACAGAAGACCATCTTCAAGGTTGCTGGCGGGGGGATTTGAACCTCCTCGCCTCCCGGATGTGAGCGACTGCCAGCAGTCATGCCGTAACGACCACAGCTAACTCACCCGGTGTCTTTGTGGTTGTCATAGAACACTCAAGGTACTTTCAAAGTGCTTTGAAACACTTTTTTTTAGTAATTTTATTAATGCAGCCAATGGCCATGTACTTTTTTTTTCAGGACGGGTCAGGGAAGGGATATTGGAAGGAAATCGGCAGTGGACCTATTGAAAGGAACCGCCCCGGCATTTGCCTGGTGGTGAAAATGGGAAACCACGAAAACCATTTTCAGGACGGCCGAGGAGGGATTTGAACCCCCGCTCTACCGATGCCAGCGAGGCACGAGGTAGCGCGTTTGCGCCCTCGGCCACCGCGGCCTGTTTTGAAACAATTTGGAATATACATGGCTCTCATACAGGCAACTCCTTATATTCACTCAGTTCACTACCCTTGATTGAATTACATTTTAAGTGAATAGGAGCTCCCGTATATACTGTAGATTTCTGTCGCCATTAACACTCACGGGTTTTGTTGTTTCATGTAGGGACTAGGGCACAAGACCCTTATTCTTAGGTGCCTGTGTAATTTGCCTGATAACTTGTTTCATTGTGTTAGTTAGCTATTTCTGTGACTGGACTTGGTAGTTTCTAGCATCTTCGTAGATAACGTAAGAATTGAAATAATGTACAGTACTAGAGTTTGTTTTCAGATAGTGTGAGATATCACTCAGTTATGCTGCAGTGGGGTTCCTCAGCATCGTGACCAAGTATATACAAACATATACTGAAGCAAAGAAAGGGGACAGTCGATTAAAATCAAGCAGCGTACCTCGGTATGTTAAGTCTCAGACCACGAATGCAATACGATCCTGTAGTTTGGAAATTGGCGGTTGAATCATGGCTCTGACAGTCACTATCCTGCGTTTTCCCATGACTACTCCAGGCAAATGTCAGGCTAGTATACACTATCATAGTTAGCACAATAACATGTTATAAGTGAAATACCATGTGCACTGCGCTGATGGCCAAAGGAAACTTAAGGATCGTCAACAACTAACGACCAATTATATGCCATGTGAGCCTTCAAACACCCAGCTTGAAACACGAAGCATTGATTTCAACATCCCGGTATAAACAAGCGGTTTTGATTCAGGCGTGGCAACATAAAGAGAGAACAGAACGGAACGCAACGGCAAGCGCGCAGTGGGCGCCCGGTAGCCACGAAGCTCTCACGTATTGTCCTCGCATAATAGCCATTAATTCCGCTGAAGCCCTGTGTACGCGTGCACACAATGCATTGTTCCAGCCATGGCTTAGTTTGGTTAATATACCGGGTTAAACGTAGTTTTGCCCACCCAATCAGGGACCACACGTCCTGTTACCATGCGGATCGCAGGTCATCAGGTGCAACGCGTTCACTTGACTTAAACACTTGCAGGGCAATATGGTGACCTAGTGAAATCACATCAACAATTCACAGGACATACCTACAAGCTGTTCATCGTCTAGGTGCTCATATCGGCATACTACAGTACAGACTACTATATGTAATTCCCGTGCTTTGCTATGGATGAAATATTGCTAAACTATAATTTTGTAATTTTGAGCGGCATTTGAAGTTCGATGTACCGCACAAACCCACACGTTGTTATATATCTATCACATGTAACACTTCTGCACAATAATTACTTAGCGTACACCACTAAATAACTGATCATCAATGTAGCTTTAAAGGATAATGCACGTACATTTCTTATATGAATGCTATTTCGAATTCAGGATCATATGATAACTCCCAAATAGTAGAGTGGATATAATTAGGCCTATTCGTACTATATTACAATAAGGAGAATATTAGGGTGGTTTATTGCGTATTAAGGAAAGTTTGGTGCTCATGCCATTCGTAGTGAATCTCAGTATTGTGTATATATTCCATTACTATGCCATGGTACAGTTTGAGACAGTTGATAGTCAGTTTTCAGCATCGTCATTCCATATTTTATTCATGTTTGCCTCCTATACTCGAGGTTAGCCTATGTGGTTGGAATACAGTACATTGACAGTGTAAGTGGTAGCAGCTGCACGAGAATGGATCACACATCGCACATACAGCAAGCTAAGTCCATACTGTATTTGTAGCTTTCCAGTCGTTCAACACAATTGTGCCCAATGTATGGGTGGGGTACAAGTTATAAATATGTAAATACACTCCTAGAAATAATTACATGTAGGCCTATTAGTTAATTATCACAATCAATGAAATGTACTCCATTCTAAAGCGAACATTCAATAACAATCACAGATATCACACAAAATAAGCAAACTTGAAAGTCAACAAGCAATATGTTAACAAACAATCACAAGCTGCGCAATTTATAGTAACTGCTGTAATGATACAAATGTATATATTGTTAAGTACTATCAACCACCAGGGGCGAGGCGCCCCTTAGGGCACTGAGGCTCAGCTTTTCCGTAAAAAACTTAAATTAGTTTTCTTCCGCTATTATTGGTGTTTTTCGATTGATATTTCAAATATTATATATTTGAACTCGCGCTGCCTAGCGTTGTATCTGCTCACAACCAATTCAACCAATAGCTATTCACCTCAACTCAGCCTGACGCACGAAGACGCAGTAGCAACTACTTGGTGGGCGGGGTGAAGAGGGGGGTGTATCTTGTAAACTTGTGCGTTAAGGCTTGCCCAAGGACCTGGAGGGAGAAACCCCACAACGCTGGTTGTATGTAACTGCTGCAATCTAGGGGTGTTTGGCAGAACTATGACAGCACAGTATAATGAATGATACGGGTTACAGGGTTGTCAACGATATTAAATGCAAGATAGCATAATTTTCTGATATGTAAAATTATTGAACATGGACATAAATCTGAACAGGATCCAGACATACGCAAAAAATGAATTTAAGATAAATCTCATTATGTGTTACTTTAAAATATATAACTCAACTTGCAGAATGATAATTTTTTTAAATGTGCTCTTTAGACATGTTGGCAGTCCTGGCTACACGGTGAATGATATGAAACTGTGTAATGTAAGTGCAGTGAAGTGTGTTTCTATTAATCTATTTGTATCTTACTGTGTGGTGAGTTTGTGTTACAGTGTAGTTGAAAACAAATAGTAGGCATCAGCACGCTAATCTGACGACACATGCGTTTCAATGGATGCGTTCAATACATCTCAAGATCCATTGAATTATCTTATTGAAAATCCAACATTCTTTTCTCAACTCTCTTTGGAAGAAAAAATCCAGGTGAAAGAACGGGAGCCCACGCCAAGCTTGTCACTTCAGAAAATCGATGGAAAGTTTGTAAGACGGTTTCAGAGACAATGGTACGAGTCGAAACCATGGTTGAGTGGTAGTGTTACCCGAAATAGATTATTTTGTTTTTATTGTGTGCTTTTGGCTAAAGACAAATTATAATGGGGCAAAAGAGGGGTTGGTGAGGAAAGTCTTAAAAATTTTCTTTCTAAGGCAAAAAAACACGAGTGTTCAATTTCACACATCACAGCAGGTGTTAAATATAATCATTTAGGTACAGCTAGAATTGGCCATGCCCTTTCTGAGGCGATGCGTCTTGCAGCTTTGAAACACAATGAAAAAGTCGAGCGAAATAGGAATATAATGAAACGACTGATTTCAACTCTCTGTTTCCTGGCGCTGCAAGAGTTAGCTCTCAGAGGTCACGATGAATATGAGACGTCTTTAAACAAAGGCAATTATTTAGAATTATTGGATTTCTTGGCAGAGGAAGAACCGTATATGAAAGATCATTTATTATCCGATGGGGTATATAATGGCACTTCCTCTGACACACAAAACGAACTACTCGAATGCCTTACGGAAGTAGTTAAAGAACAGATTTTTAGTGAACTTGAAAATAGTCTGTTTATTTCCATACAGGCTGATGAAACCACGGATGTCTCAACTACAAGTCAAATGAGCGTTATTTTCCGTTATGCCAATAACGAATCGGGAGAAATTGAAGAGTGATACGTCGGATTTTATGACGTTTCAAAAGACCGAAGTGCTCAAGGTATAGCCGCTGTTTTGCTTGACGTCCTCAAAACCTGGAAGATCTCGAAAGGGAAATTAATATCCCAAACGTACCATGGATGCAGTGCAATGGCAGGTAAAAATGCTGGTGTTCACTGTATTGTAAAACAAGAATATCCCCATGCCCTCTTCATCCATTGCTACGCGCATCAATTAAATTTGTTTCTGCTAAATGCTTGTAAAACAATTACCCAAGTTAAGATTTTTGTAGCAACCCTCGCAGGATTCCATACTTTCATTACCCGTTCTAGTAAAATAAGCGATTTCTTAGAGCAAGGGGTTTCAAATTGCCAAGCTCATGTGAAAAAGATGGAACTTTCATTCGCGCACTGTTGCAACAATTATCCTTCACTATGCGGAACTAAAAGCGGAATTTTATGATATTATGGACAATGATGGATGGGATGATAATTCCTTACATCAGGCAATTGGACTCGGCAATATATTGAATGATCTGACGTTTCTTTTTTTGCTGCAGCTTTATAATTTGATTTTCCAGCATACGGGTGTATTGTTTGACATCCTGCAAAGCAAAACTGTAGATATATAAGACGTTGCAAGTACGAAATTGAAAATTGCACCAAGGTGATTGATAAACTAAGACGTGAAGAAGTATTTCTTGCCTGCATAGAGAAAGCTAACTCTCTCCTAAATTCAGCAGGTGAACTTAAATCTACTCTAAATGAAGCAGGATCACAGATATTGAAGAGACTTGCGTTTGAAATAGTTGACACTATAGTAGTGAATATGGAAACCAGATTCCAGGACTTTCAGAAGCTAGATTTTACGTAATTGGTAGATCAGGAAAAATTTTCGTATTACGGTAGGCCAAATAATTTCCCGACATTTATTCTCGAAAAATTGTTTAAAGTGTATCCATTCTTCGATCATGAAAAACTGACAGGAGAACTTATGTTCGTTTATAGTAGTGAGGGTAAACACCTATCGCCTAGGGATTTATTGAAATACATTATACATAATGGATTAAAATTTTGCTCCCCGAGTGCGAGAAGCTACTTTCCTTTGTACTTTCAGTTCCGGCGACCACTGCTTCATGTGAAAGAAGCATGAGTATATTGAAACGTATTAAAACGCACCTACGCAACGCAATGACGAACGATAGACTATCCAATTTGGCAATTTTGGCTATAGAGAAGAGAACTGTTAAATCTTCTTCCAAACGTCAAGAATTCATTTCTCGAGTTATCGACGTCTCCGCCCAGAAAAAGGACAGAAGGATCGAACTTATCTACAAAAAAATTAATGGTGAGTGATAATGTATTAATTTGCTTATACTCCTTATCGAATTAGATTTAACTATTTGAAATAACACATCTGCTCTATTATGACTGTGTAAGTTAAGAATACAATTTAGTTAAGATAATTGTTCTATTTTAATTTTTTGCATACATGGTATGAGTAACTGTGTCTGCCCCATTAAAGTAAAAAAAAGGCCCGACCTCTGATGAGTTAAGGGACATTGGGGACACAGTATTTCCAGTAGACTAAAGCTGTGAATTTTGAGGAGTTGAGCACGTTTGTTACGTTCGGAATTCATTCAACTTCAGCCTACCCTACAAAATATATCACGTTTCGCCACTGTCAACCACATACCTGTAGACATTTTGGCCTAAGTGTAAAGGATCTGATGATGATTGCTTGACAATCGAAACTGGTCATGCAAGTGAATTAATTAATTTCATGTAAAGTTTTATCAGGTTTAGGGAAACACCCAATACAATTGGGTACAATCGTGTTGACCGACTGAAAAGTATTCAATTTTATAACAAGGATACACTGAAAAAAGGCTTCCATCTCAAATACTTACTAAATTTTCTAAAAGTTTCAAACGACTGATGTCTGCACTCAGGATGAAGAATAACTTACCCTTACAAGAGGTAAACACAAAATACCCAGTGGCAAGATAAAACTACTCTAAATATGCAATATGCAAGCTGCATAATTATCGTATTATCGAAAAAGTTCACATGGTGGGCTCCAGTTCGTGATAGCATTTAGTCGGCGAATACCAGATGTATTGTTACAGCACAGTATCCTCTTTCTGGTTTGAATTTGATGTCAACGGGGAATGTGTGTTACCGGTTGTACAAACCATGTGGTCAACTTGCTGGGTATTAATGCAACCCCTTATCGCCTATGTCATTACGTTTCCTTTTAACAGATGGGAGAACCATAATTATTGCTACATTTCATGGTAGGACTAACCTATTGCCCATTATTTGGTATTTTGTAGATAAAACAATAGCAAATATAGCAAAAAGCTGCATATAAATGGTCTTCATACCGAAATGATTGCGTATATCAAAATTTAAACAGGCCTTATTGTTAACGTACCAATGTCAAATTTCATCTGAATCGGTTAAGTATTGTTTCCGTGAAAGAATCGCAGATAAACAAGTAGACAAGGATATCAACTTTCAGATTGATATATTAACAATCATGCACTACAGCCACGAGGGCAGCTGCAGAAAGTCCAGACGTTGCGGGTTCAAATCACGACATTGACAGAGGTGTTCTTGAGAGTGGTTTTTCCACACTTCTTCCAGACGAATGCATAGTGGCAAAGTACCTTACTTGAAGTCCTGGAGCACCTACCTCATCCCTTTCCCCTGCACAGTTACAAAACTACTACAGTCATCACATAAATACAGGTTATCAGACAAGTTCAACACACAACCAACAACTCGAAGCTGTCCAAAGCCCATAAACTGAATTATTAACAATAACAAAATATATTAACACTAGTTCTAACACCCGTGTCTTACTGCTGATGAACAATCCCCAAACCTCAATTTTCGTAATTGTTAGTGGCAAATGACTTTCGGCGTACGACATACGCCACACAGAATTTCATGTTTTATTCAAATGTAATAAAGCCCACACAATTTGGCGTAAATTGTTGATTTTGTTTTGAATGACCGAGCCCGAAGTTAGCATTTAAAGATATGGACCATTCATTTAATGCGTGAATGCCATTTCAAGGTGCTGGAACATACGATAATTCCCAAACAATACAGTCATACTACTTTATTTCATGGATGTAGAACCCGAAAGTGGTTTACAACATACTGTATTTACAAACGTAACGTGGCTGTGGACATACCCATCGTAGCAAATCCCTTCATGGTGTGGATATTGATTCTTATTCCATATACGGTAGTTTGAAACAGGATGTTAATTCATCACCAGTTGACAGCACAGTTATTCCGACATTTAATCATGCCTCCTACAGGTGCGGATATTTGGCTGAAAACCTGAGAATGAACATTTATTTTCTCAGTTGAGAGTCACACTCTTATTTCCCCTAGACCACTTCAGCTTTCTTCTTGAGTACGGCACCGTAACCTCGACCACAGGTATCAGAGAAAAGCCGTAACGTATTACGAAGGCATGGTGCAGTAACTAAAAGTAATTAATACTTGTCCAGGAGACAGAATGTTCATGTTTTTCGATATTTCCTTTTTCCTATGCAGATATTACGCGATAGCATACAATGCAATTAGGTTGTTTTGTTAATAATTTTAAAAGTCAAGTGTAATTAAGCTCAAATGAAATGGGTTACTCAGCATGAAAAATCTAAGAGATTTCCAAGTCGTTATTAAAATGGATGATCTCGTAATTTGTGGTCGAGGGCAGTGAAGGAGGCTTGTAGCAACTGGCGGAGGCGAAGTGCAGAGCCAAGGCGAACTATCTTGATTAAACTGGCACCAGTTCATATTATGGTGTATCTTTTTTACACTCCTTCCTCTGTCTAATGTTTTGGTTACTAAAACACTCTGACTCTCAGATGGAATGCTTGAAACCATAACTTTTATCCCGTAAAGTGCCAATGACATAAACAGATGGTATACGCTAAGAGCGGAGCGCTGTAATCCACAGAAACCCCCTGTGGCCTTCTCGGGGTCGCCACCTACTCTCTCCATTCCTTTTCCATCCTCTTTCCTCTTCATGCTTACAAAAATCACAGTTTACTCTTGGAGGCCAACTTCTCGTTTTGGCCACTAGCCCACACTGAGTCCCCTTAATTGGTCGGCTGCAGGGCTTGATTAAGTTGGTATAAGAGGACTTATAAAGGCAGTCTGTAAGCCGGACGGGAGGGGAAAGGAATTGGGGTGAGGGCAGTAGGGGTATCTCTTACTTCATAAAGGCTTCAGTTAATTAGAATGGAAATCCTGTACATGGTCCTGCAAGTTTGGCCCATGAGTGCTTTATGAGTTCTGTAGATTTACCAGTTATATGGACCTAGCCGGCTTTCTGCAATGTAATCCTGCCACTCGCCACATTCCTCCAGTTAGCGTACATTCAGTGACAAATATTCCATTCGCCTGGTGGTCACTTCTACTATACAGGGCCACAATGTGAAATCCAAATTTTGCAGCATCTCGAAGTCCAAATAATTCACAAGTCTATCAGATCATTTCAACACACACCCAAGTACGCGGGAATAATGACCAAGATGTGTCAAGCCCCTAAAATGAATTAAATTCATCAATTCTTACTACTTTTTTAAACCATCACAGACAACTAACTATGTGTGTGTGATCAGGCATGGGCGTACATAAGAATCATTCATTCGGCAAGTAAAGCATACATCACAGCCCATCGGAAGAATAGCCTGGAAGCCTTCAATGTTTTCCTTGTTTCCGGGAATAAGGGGGAAACGTAATAGGACTAGTCAAGTGTGAATGCAAACATGTGGTTTCATTCTTCGATGTTATGATATAAATCACAGGAAATGTTTCCTTAAGGGTATCACACCAGGTTTAAGGAAACTGAAGACCCATGTTTCAATTATAATTGGGTCTACATCTTCAGAATTTATATTATAATCTGGCTGATAGCGCGTTCCAGGTGTTAGTCGTGGACCCATTCCTTGTCCCCATGCATTAAACAAGTAAGCTCTTCATAAAAGAGTTGGAGCTTTGGCCTGATCCAGTGCAGCTTCAGAGCTCTAGTGGCAAGCGTGACAATTCTACAGAATCTGTACACCCGAATTTTAGGCTCTTCAAATATTCCATGCTTAAATTTAAAGTAACCTACTGTTGTAATTACTGGTCCCATGGTACTGGGGTAGCGCGCCTGCCTCGCACCCGCAGGCTCCACCTCAGCCATCCTGGAAGTGGTTTACCGTGGCTTTACCAGTTTTACTCCTGGAAAATGCTGGGATTGTTCGTTACTTGAGGCCACGACCGCCTCGTTCCCCACCCACACCTGGATAACAAACGCACACACTACTACAGACACCACATTAAAACAGGTCACCAGACATAATCTAAACTCACCCATTTACACGAGGCTATGTGAGCACGATGTCGATAAGTTCCTAACTGAAACAACTCTTGTGCGAATGTCGAATTTGGGAAACCAATGATGCTACATTAATTCAAAAACAAAATACCCATATTCGAAGTGAGATTTTTGTTTCACTGTGTGTTTTATTTCATTGTGAAATTAATGTGTTTTCATGCCTCAAAGACTTGCCGCGAGATAAAAGTTCCGCTAGAACTTACAATTTTACAAGTAACCAGAAAACAAGGAAATCACGTTTTTGGCTTTCGAGGTTAGATAGATTAAACCTACACCACACAATGTCAGCAAACTGCAGATCATTTCTGTTTGAACCACATACAAGGTTGTACATAACTACTTATTTACGCTATTGTAGCTTAAATATACTTTGACTTATACTTCATCATAAACTTGATTTTCAAGATGGCTGAAACGCGTTTTAATCACCGTTTTAATTAATGGTACTTCCCTATTACTACGCTTCGTTCTGATTGCCTGATTCAGATCTGAATGATTCATTATTACGTTTTAGCCTATTTTCATAATATGAAAACATAGGCTTATGAGATTACCTTTTGTCCGTGTGTGTGCGTATATCTGTGGGTGTCCTCTTAATAAAATCTAAACGGCTGGAGCGATGTTAATAAAACTCGGTAAGACACTAGTACTATTTTCTTTGACCCCGACCGTGCAATTCAAATTTGAATACGTTTCACCAACATGGCGGCCACGCGAAATATTTAACGGCATTCTATATCTCCGAAACTATTAAAATATCACTCTAAAAAGTTGATTGTTATTAGAAAATGCTCAGGTAACTTCAGCTATGTGATACTTTAAAACATGTTGAGTACAAAACCAACTGGGCGCCCAAACGAAGTTAAAATATTTATTTTCTCATGATTCAATCACCTCTTCGCAGTAAAACTTGGTACGATAAAAGTTTCAAGAAGATGTAATCTCCTGGCATGTAATTTAAACAAGTTTTTCTCACAAAAGCAAGATGTGAGAAATACCGTACTGAGCTGTGTGCTTTCAGTTAATCGCTCCAATCATGCAATCGAAGTGAACATTTGAATAATGAACCTAATGGTACATATCTGTATGGCTTACATAGAGATTAATCCTATAAGGCGATCGTCAGAAATATTTAGACCGTTCTCAATATCTGTGAATCGATTACAGCAATAAAATTGAAATTTTTTATGTTAATAGAGACTATCAACATAAGTTCACGTATGGGCCTTTTCATTCGTGATTTAATTTATACTCTCATTAATCCAGCACACGCGCTGTGGCTTTTCGACCGCAGTTATGTGTATTGTCTACAGTCCATTGAAAAGTTGCTCGATGGGCATCCCATGTCACCCTATCCTACTTCGGGCCTCCAGCATTCGGCTTATTACAACACTCACCTTTCAGTTCGCTATCTGTTGTCTCTGTGGACTGTTGAGTTATATCCACGTGCGTGTAGTGCTGTGCTATACCGTACTGAGCTGTGTGCTTTCAGTTAATCGCTCCAATTTACGTATCGCAGTGCTATGAAATGAATTCAGTTGAAGTAAAAAATGATAAATTACTTGCTTGATATTGCTGAAAAGAAAGAAAGAAAGAAAGAAAGAAAGAAAGAAAGAAAGAAAGAAAGAAAGAAAGAATGAATGAAAGACAGAGAGAAGGAATGGAAGTATGTGTTTTATTGAGAGAGGAATGTTTTGCCACGAAGAGACTTTTTCACGAAGATAACGGATATGGGATTGAATTGTAATCATCAGAAGTGGAAGTTTGAACTTCGCAGAATAGAGTGACCACGACTCGGACACGGAAGTTTCGACTATTAGTGAAGAAGGCGCTGGAACCGAGGAATGTGCCAGACTTGAGATGCCCCCTCTCCCTCCTCTGTATACAGCTTTACTGTGCATATCTACTTTTAGATTTCTGAGTTTTATATAATTTCACCTTTATATGTTTATTGTAGTTTCTTGTATTAAAAAGCGTGTGTATTATTTTAAATGCAGAAGCAGCATTTGTAACATTGGTATTTTATACGTGAACTTGGGTTAAATAAGGTGCTTCTTGCCTTAATTCCACGAAAAATAAATGAAACGACAACAACGAACAACATTAATTCCATTGGAATAAATGCTACCAATATAAGACTGCGTAAAGTAAAGTGCGGTCTTCTGCACCGCGCGCGTGTTCTCCCATAATAGCACTCCAAGCGTGTTCTGGAGTGTTTACCTGATGAACATAAACCGAACATGGCTGTGACGCAAAATTTGACTATTTGTATGGATTTTCCTCGTGACTTAATTATTCTAAAGCAGTGACACTTAGAACGGTAACTCTTCATACACGGTTTAATATATTGACGTATATTTGAATCCAATTTCTATGGGAACTTAAAAATGGCGGCTGTGCTAACCTTTAAAAATCACGTTTATATTTCTCGTGTCGTAAACAAGCGATAGAAATGTAGGTTGGTATAATGAGCCAGGATTATATTATTTACCTGCTGGCATATAATTCTATAGCATTTATACGAGGGCAAGTCAAAGAGTATCTGCAATTTTGCTCTAAGTGTTGTTAGGTTGGCTGTATGGCGTTGTGTGCTCACCAGCCGCTAGATGGTACAGTTGTCCATGTCTGTGGTAGGTTTCAGCGTTATCAGATCAGTACAGCTAGCGCTGTTACGACGTAAAGGTGGACACGCCATTCTCTGTTTGCACCAAGGAAGAACAGCGTTCCATTATCCGTTTTTTGTGGTCGTAGGGCGTACCACAAGCGGAAATTCATAGACGACTTATAAGAGGAATTACTAATGTGCGTTGAGTCATGCTACAAAATTGCAATTTGGACCTGCAGCAAGTCCGGAAATCGGAGGTTTCAATCCCGGCCCGGACAGTGGCCATCTTGAGTGTGGGGATTCCCCGGGTTCCTCTATACTCTCTCCAAGCAACACATTTTCCCCGTATTGTGCACTGTATACTTGTTTCCTTATGAATATGTCTGATAGACCGAGTACTTATGGACATGCCTCCGTAATTTGGAAGGCTATGAGAAAAGAGAGCCCAAACGCAGGCTACACACATATCACTTTTGTGTAGCGGGTTGCTCTATTTGAGGCTGTAATAAATTGATTGCAGATATTTATTGACTTGCCTACGTATAAAACAATCCAACATGGCGTCCATACGTTACGTTTCACCAGTTCTTAATATCTCCGAAACTATTCAACCATTCAAACTGATATTTTGTATGGTGTTAAAGGACTGTTAAGTAAGGACAAATATATGACTTTCGCTAATCATAAAATACACAAAACATTACGACGGCGAAGTGATTTTCATATATTGCAAATTATTCAAGGATTAGTGTAGAGACATCTAATGATATTCAATTGTTTTCAAAAATTCAAAATGCATCAGTTCGAAATATTAAAATCTTGCTTTTTTTCTCGTATCTTTATCTGTCATTTGAAAAGATGATTCGTATGCTGGTTTATTACTGTATAACAATCCTTATCAGGTGGCTCTAATTTCTGTAGCTAACTGTTTGTAAATCATAGAAGCCGTGATTTTGACTTCTCTAACAATTAATTCCTGGTTACAGAAAGATGCCATCCCGCGGGAGGAGTCTTAATCACTGATATTGAAATCTTGATAATCTAGCACATAACTTCTCATTGTAATTGTGTTGATGGAGACATAGGTCGTGAATCAAGAGCTATTTAGTATATCGCATGGATAATCCTTCCCATAGTCAGGAGTATTTTGTTGGAAAGGACCAGTGGGATATATGAAAATAGACTATTTAACTCTTCACGGAATTACTTGTTATTATTACACCTAGGTGCCATTTCGAATGTTTGGAATCGCTGAAAATCTGCTCTGTGCATTGGATTACCGATAATTGTACGTTTCTAGCCCATCACTAAGGTTCGTAACTATAGATCTAAAACAAGGTTTTATTTACTTTTAAATTATGAATTTCAGCATGTCCGCTACGCACTGTATTCACTGTCATTTCTATTATTAAATATTCCTCTGCTACTAAAGTTCATCTTAATTGTGCAAATATATCCTGAGTTACTTATATCTAAATTTGAATAGTACGCCTAGCCGATATTTTGAATATAGGGGGTTGCTGTTCTTTAGTTTTAGGCATACAAAGCAACGTATAAAGATCTCCCTTATTCCCAAATTCCGTTATTATAGCTCTTAGATGTTATGATAAAATTTTATGATGGCCGCTGTGTGCTATACTCATTGTGATGAAGTATTGGCTAACGCAAATGGAAACCCTTATATGATACTTGTCTCTTGCCAAGATTTGTTTAATTACGTGATTGCGTTCTGAATTATCTATTATAATGTTTTCATATAACACACAGCTGCCATTTTCAATGTATAGAATCTCTGCTGTTTTATCTTGGCCATACAAGACCATATCTTGCTGTTATTTTCCGTTACTTTACCTCTCTTCTGTTGAGAATTATTTATTTTAATTTTTAAATTTTATGAAAGTGGCTGTGAGTAATGTTTACTCTGTCACATTAGCAGCATATGTTCCTCATACTGAATGCCAAGTACTGTGAATTGATTCATTGGTCCATATGTTATTGATTCTCATGCTTTCATAATTCGCAAGGCTGTTTCCTGTAAATACTTCGATTTTGATCTTGTATTCTGGCCCCAAGACGCCTCTCACACGACGATTTGTTTACCCGAATTTCAGTAGAAACCGGACAATTAGTTCATAAATAATTCGAATTAAGAATTGAACGCGCAAATGACCACCATTATCTTTTCGTTAACATGTTGGCAATATAAAATATCACTTTGAGATGTCCTTTACCAGTACCAAATTTGGTTCAATTCGGCTGCGTCGTTTGGGAATTGATAGGGCGACAGTCATCACACACACATATGTACACGGTGGAAGGTCTGCCCCAAACTTTCCCATAAGGGAGATCCCATCAAGCAAAAGCTTGGACGAAATAACAAAGTGGTAAGTAGAGATAAGAGTGAAAGGAGGAGCGGGAAATTGGGCGAGCGGAATGTAGCAACAGAGAACTAAAATAGAGTTATTAGATTTATTACTTTCCAAATAAGCAATAATAATGATGTAATAAAGCAATATGACATACGTAGAACAAGAATATGCACATATGTGCCTTGAAAGAGAATGAATTAATAAAAAGGTGACAAATCTGACAGGGTCTGGTTACAGAAGCCCTGATTAAGCGAAGGAATTTCCTTTGACTATGTCATTGAATCTTAATATGGATTGAACCAAATGAAGGATAATTACAATGGTTTTGATATGTATGACAATCATTAAATTTTGATAACATGGAGTTAACTTGATTAAGTAAGATACCAGGCGGTTAAAACTCCATGGTGGTGAGTGTTGTTAGGAAGTCATGCCAATTAAATCAATAGTCCCGTTGCAGAAGGTGGCAGTGGCCTCGTTGGCTGTTGTTGTCTAAGCGGCAATCTGAAGCAAGAGGTGGTCCAGGTTCCACCTTCTTTCATCTTAGTTGAAGAATAGACACAGAGTTGTTGCCCAGGTGGTGACGTTACAGATGAAGAAGGTGAAGCACGCGAACAGTCAGGAAAGACTGCCGGTACAATGAAAGTTCAAAGATTAGCAGGTTTCAGATACTTTTTGGTTTATAGCATGAACAGTTACAGTTGATATGCTGTTGAGCGGTGCGTCAGAGAATGAAGAATGTAGCTTCAGATCGGCCGAAGCAATATGGATGTGACGTGCGTAACTCAAGCAGGTGATGAGTATCAATGCGAAGTATGTAGATTACAGTATGCCATGCCAATGATGGAGAGTGGCTTAAGCCATCTGGAGTGTCGTGTCGTTCTAATGAAGTGCCAGTGCCAATAACAGAATGAGGAATGCTGAATGAGGAATGACAAGATGTAGGCGAGCACGTCGTTATACGGTATATAGGTCCATGGATCCTTCCAGAACATGAAGTCTATGTGCCAGAATCGAGGACAGTTATTGGTTGATTGAAGGAGCCGCAGTGACGTAGCACGGTAGCCATGATGCAGTAAGTTTAAATCGTGCATTATGTAGGCCTACAAAGAGATGGTCTGTAACACTCAAGGTAAGAACATTAGAAATATGCTTATGACAATTTCTATTAGGTTATAAATGAGCATTTAGCGTGATTGAGTATAATTATTATCTTTCGGTGGTAACATATGCGATCGAACAATTTGTACGTAAAATGGGTCGACAAAATTTGAAGAGAAAATACTAAAGAATTCGCGAAACATCACAAATGTGTTCAACACACAGACACGCGGATATTTGACACGTGTGTAGATCTCATATAAGTCTACTTTCGGAAATTGGCAAAAAATACCCCTTGAAACGAATCGTCTACTTATATTTTGAAATTCAATAACCCATTGGTTAATTATGTCATTGGTATGAAGTTATTGGAAAATTAGTAGAATTTTGGGAGGTAAATCCTTTTTGCACCATATACTGGCAAATACCTGTAGAAAAACGTAACTCATCCATACTTGTACAGAAGGGACGAGAACTGTCCAAGAGGGTTAGATGTCTACATCTATTCAGTGATTTTCAACTGCGATCCTAAATTTTACAGTGGTGATATGGCAAGTTGTAGTCTGAAATGTCTTCAACTCATTATTGCACTTTGACAGCTGAAGTCTCTGGTACACTACTCTCAGTCTTAAAAATTTCAGAAAACTAAAACGAATTTAGTTGTGCATTTACTTGTTGATATCAATGGATGGTCTAAATCACTAAATTTGGGAGAAAATGAAAATTTACCTTTTATAATCCAAGTACATTTGACATTGATAGCACAATGTTTTTTGATATCCGTATTGATGGATGAATTCAAAGTTTAAAATGTATTTTGAACCTCATTGATCTGTACAAATTTGACAAGATATAGGTTATAAACATACTATATAACGTTATAAGAAGAACTTACATATGTTTTGTTAAAGATGATTCATACATAACCGTATATTGTTTACTGCGTATGAAGAATTATTAATATGAAAATTTTATTACAAGTTTCCCATTTCATAATACAAAACACTTGGTTAAATTCTAAATTGCCACTCATCTATATATATATTGGCATTCACTCGCGATGTTTTGTGAATTAGTCTTCCTACTGATAGTTCCATCCATATAACACGGTTGACAATTCAAACGACGCACTAACTGGTTGGCACCTGAAAACAAAATTCTCACCCCATATTTCAGAAGAAGATTCAGTTTTACTCATTTCAGGCAACTCTGTTAAACTATTTGTTTATATTCGGCACTTGTTTTTTCTAAATTATTTCATTATCTATATGAGTTTTAGAATTTTGAACGTAGCCTTAAGCCCAATATTATTACAATATTTCTTGTTTTTCTATCAGTATATTGAAAACATTTAATGTGAAGCCCAATATTATATTTCATTTACATTTAATCTTACATTGTAGGATATCAATTTTTAGTATTTTATTCCATTCCTTTAATTACAATTTATCACATTTTTTCATATCAAACAAACATTAGACTTAAGTACATCTCTAGTATGTTATTTTATTCTTAATTGAGCTAAAGAAGACCGCAATGTCAGGTCGAAACATGTACAATATATTATATAATAGATATATTTCTTTATGTATTGATTGGGGTATATTGAAAACATTGAAATGCATTTATAATCCAGTGACGTGAACTTAGTTGCGCCATTGGAGTAGTAAGTCCCATTTCAATACTACAATCTTGTCAATTATCTTCATTTCCACTCAATTGCGTTATGAAATATTGATTTTAATACTTTATAAACTGAAGATTTTGTGTTATATTCCATCAGACAGACTTTTGCAAGTGAGGTCTCTTACATAAATTTATCTTTTACCAACAATTTATTCATTCCAATCGCACAGATAATCCTGATTGATCAGTTTTAAAGTTTTTAAAGTACGCAGTGCTGTCATCATGAATACATAAAGCCGGAGGACATTTGTCTTTAGGAGTGTATAACACTCGCACGATACTTCCTTCTCGCCAAGTTTCAAAAATGCAATTCTATTACTAGATAAGTTAGCAATGTTTAATAGTATTTATTAAAAATGTAGGTTTTGCTGCAATTTATCCGTTTTACCATGCTATATATATATTAAAGTTTAATAGTCCACGTGGCAACCATTTTGAATGCGTGAATCAGGGACTTTTGCCTTCAGCAGTGTGAAGCTCTTTCACACAAAATTTCGACATTTCAAGTTAAGTCGGTTGTCAAGTATCGATTACAAAATCTCATAGATTCATGATTTTGTGGCGGCAATTTTTCAAATCTACATTTCTTGCATGATATAATGTTATATCAATATATTATATTTCGAATCATTTCCGTGTATGGTGTCAGATCTACAGAGACTGCCAACATGCAAATAGGCGTCTTATTTTCAGTTGGCGAGAATGGCACACTTCGAATATGTGGAAAATTATATGTTCTCAAGAATTGCTTGATGCAAAACCAAGTGCGTGGAATTCAGTGCAGGCATTAAATTGTTATAAGGTGGAAAGAGACCGGCACACAAATAGTCACTGACTGATCTCAGAATCCCACTCCTACATAAGTTTCTGAAAATGTTAAAGGTAAGCTAAAGTATATAAAACTACTAGCGATATTCGTATCGATAGGCCTAAAAAGCAAGCATCGCGTAATGATAAATAGTGACGAAATATGACCTTGGAGATTAATTACCTTAACAGTAGAGTTTAAAAACTTTGGATGAAGATCTGTTCATCATCATATTAAAATAATTATATCTTAAGGCTTAAGCACCTTTTTCCCAAACAACATTTGTTAGTGCTACTGATTCGGTAGTATAGATATGTCAGCTTTTAGAAACTCACCGTCAGAATAATTTTGAATTCTAACGTTCTTGTGTCAATTTGCCCATGCCTTAAATACGTATCCGATACGATTTCACTGGAAAAGACTTGTGATTGTTTATCACTCATTGTTAATACGCGACCGTAGATAAAAATGTATTTATAACCAAATGACGAATCTAGCAACTGACAAGCAATAGCAACAGAGTCCCTGCTGCTTCGCACCCCATAAATCTCAGAGGTTATTGCATGTCCTTTCCCAACAGGTAATGATAAATTATTACTTTTGACAAATATTGAAACCGTTTTGAAAAATCGATAACTATCGGCTATACTATGACAAGAAGATTACTACAGCGTAATTCAAGATGATAGATGAGCTAAAGTGACGGACGCTGCCCGCGTTATAACACGGAGAATAACACTGCATGGGGATGAATCCATCATCACCACGTACAACCATCGGTGCGAGTGAAGAGTCCACACTGTTCCTCTTTCACAAGTCCTGTGTCATAGTGTAAGAAGCCGTTGGATTATATTGGAATTTCGTCATACAACTGATGAAGGTTAGGAATATAATGCATTTTGGTATACAGAGGTGATAATGGTCTCCTATTGGACATTTCAATTGGAGATCCCTTATTAGTAAATGAATGCAGGCTTGCAATCAAAAGGGCTAATAAACATGTTCGAACATGTTGAATATCTTGATATTTTCTGTTTACTTTTTCTCAATGAGGGAGTGACATAATAGTATCTCAAGTGCACACTTAGTTCCACTCGTAATCGAGTGCAAACTGCGACCACCATCCATGGAGTTTCATCAGTGTTCAAAGTTTTACTTATCGAATAAATCATGAAGTTCTAAGTGTTGTCAGAGACAGACTGTACTGTTGAAGGCTAATTGACACAGAAGGGACGCCTAATAAGCCACCAGTAGTGGAGTTTGAAACTTGAGCTATAAGTACATTGAGTTAAGGCCACAACCATTATATCTACATGAGTCACATAACGTGATATGGCAATAGTCAAGGATCATAATATATAATTAGGAAAAAGTATGCCCATTTCGTTTATATGGTATAATTAACAAAACTGACAGATCCTCTATGTTATGCGTGGGTGTTATTCTCAAGACATTCTCAAGACAAAATTAGGTTTTAGCATCCTCTATTCCTCCTTATTAACTCCCTATTCAAATTTGCAATTAATTGAAATCATTGAATCATGTAACTCAGAATACTTGCAAAAGTATTAGATTTACAATATTCCAATCATAAACAAATCATGTAACATATTTATTGAAAGACTTTCGGTGGAGTACTCGGTTGCATGCTGAGCTTCTATGCACAAGGTCACGGGCTCAAACCCGGCCCAAGTCATCGGATTTTTAAGGGCATTAAAATCCCTCAGTATGCGTTCCTCCGGAGGGTAAGTAAAGCCGGGGCCCATGTCATAGATTGATTGCATGTAAAAGAACCTTCCACTAACTAAACTTATGTGAAGAAAAATATTTAGGTTATGTTTGATTAATTCTCTTAAGTTCGCACGTTCGTCACCGGGCGTTGGTTTCAATGGCATCTTGTAGTAGCCAAGTTCACAGCTAGGTGTCGTTGACGGTAGCATTTGGTAGCGAATGTAGGGACTACTTGAAATTATCGTCTGCAGTTCTTACTTGAATTAAAGACAGATAACACACACTAACACAGTCATCACAATTAACACCGGTTATCAGACAGATTCTACACACACCCAAAATACATGGGGCTACATGACCCTTAAACTTAGGAACAAACCATTATAATTATATATCGTGATAAGGAAAATTCTGTAGAAGAACTTCATAAATCCATCTTTAAAATTCGATAATTTATTTTATTTCGTGAGTGTTAATGAAAATGAGCTACGTCCTGCAGTACATTTTAAGGATAAACAACACAGCAATATACAAGGAATAAGGAAGAAATGACCTAAACAAATCCGAAAGTACCACTGATTTCTTGTTGCGGAAATATTACCTGAGTCTTCAGACTGGTCGTCGATGCCTCGATCTTCATGTCTAAGGGCTAGTTCTGACCACAAATCTTCCACATAAAATGTATGTACGCTTTCCACCTATAAACTACCAGAAAACAAGTAATGCGTAAATATCGATTTTTAAAACAGTGACACATCAAATATAAATCAAATTAAAAAATCACTTTGTAAAATTAAACCTACCTCACTGAGCAATTACAGTATTCTACATATAATATGTGAAATATTAATGTATAAATATATAAGGAAAATACATTGTCAAACCTGATACGGTACACAAAGCAAGTACGAAATTTCGTCAAATTAAAATCAATGGTATGGAAGTTACATGCATTTAAATATTGGACCTATCAGCACGTGTAAAATCATTTTGGCAACACTGTCATATGGGCACCTGAAAACTATTCCCAAATATTATTATCTATACGTGTGTTAATTTTGGAACAATTTCCGTTTATACCTTAGAGTATAATATAGAGCTCAAATTTCATTAGTGTTTTTATCAGTTGGTAGCACTGATGTAATTTTGAAATATGGCTGTTAGATACCTTTCTATAGTAGTTTACGTAGACCAAATTTTGTTTCGATAACTCCAGGCGTTTAGGAGTTGATAGGGGAAACACACAAGCAGACAGACAGACAGACAGACTGAAGGACAGTGACAAATCTGCCCGGGTAACTCATAGGCCGGCATTTTATCCATTTTCAAAAATGTGAAGTGTAAAATAAAAATACATAATTGAACTTACTTTAAAAGCCTTCATCAACAAAAATATTTTCAGTTGCATTGCTGTAATAGTTTCGTAGATATGGTGAACGAGTGAAATATTTGCATGGCCACCTTGTTGAATTTCTACATGCAGGCCTTAGAGTAATGTAATAGCATATTGAGATTGTTTCGTTCATTCATTATTAAAACTTTCACTTCGATCGCTTCATTTAGATACAAGTAATAAAAACATAAATTTTAAAATTGCGCTCCCCTAACATTTTGAGTCTATGAACACAATTGCATTAAAGTATATGCCAGTAGATTACGTCTTGTATAAAGATTTACCATACCAGGTTTCACGTCGCTCAGATGAGTAAATCAAGAGAAAAGTAATTTTAAATATTTGAATTTCGCTAGGTCGCCATGTTGATTTTTTACTTGACAGGGTTTTTAAAATTAAATAGGAGAACTAACTATAGTATTCTCTATCTGTATACAGAATTGCAGGTTGATATCAGAAATAGTTTCGGTGATATTGAATACCGGTGAAATATTTCGCGCGGCAGGCATGTTAATTTCGGTGAAATGTATTTAAATTTGAAAGGCACGGCTGAGGTCGAACGAGCTAGTATTGAGTCTTTAATGAGTTTCAATTAATTGTTCCAGACGTATAGATTTTTTGCGATACGCACACGTACACACACACACATACGCACACACCCGGATAAAAGGTGATATCATATGCCTACATTTCAAATAATAAAAGGGCTAAAACACTTTACAGGGATTGTTTAACTGAATTGTACATCAGTATATGACAGAGGGTTGGTAACCTGTGTTACGAAAAAGGACTGTTGGAAAAGAGTTATCATATTGCCTGTCTTAAAGTGAAGCCGAAGCAGAGGCAATTACGTAATATTGTCACTAAATCTGAAAGAGATCATAAACAAGATGTTCAGTAAAGAATACATAGCCTACTTTCTCCTAAATGCATGGGTATACTTAGAACTCATTGTCCTTTTCAAGGAGTATAATTGAATGCTGGTTGTAGTAGCTTGTTGAAATACAATGTGCTATACGGATATTAAACGTTGATTGATTGTATCCTCTCCTGAATTATATACACACACACACACACTGATACAGCCATTACAATAACACAGGTTATCGGACAAAATGCAACACTCACCCAAGTATACGGGGCTAAATGACCATGATGTCCATGCATCTCAAATGAAACAACAACAACAACAACAGCTCCCTACCCAAATCTTTCCTCGTATAAACATACACTACTAAGCCTACAGACATCACAGAGACACAGGTTATCAGGCAACTTCTACACACACCCTAGTACAAGGGGCCACAAGACCGTGATGACGCAAAACCCCTAAAGAATCAACAAAGAAACAACAACAACAATAGACTCTACCACGGATCAAGGTCAACGAATATTAATCGCTGTATTCGAGTGTTGAAATATGTGGAGTTGTAAGTATATATCTAATATATTCGATTGCAAATACACACTATATATGCTTAACATGTGAGCAGTTATAAATCAATAAATGCCAAAAAGTGAAGTGCAAAAATTGAACCTGCAGGGATTGGAACCACGAACCCCAAGTTTATGAGCCCAGGTCGCTACCATTACGCCATGGATGCACTACGTTAATACTTGGTAATCGACTGGTTTAGTATAAATATTTCATATTTTGTGTTGAAATGAACGATTTCATTAGCATTTTCTGGCGTTTCTATAAACCATTTGATACTAAATAATTATTATGTTGTTCAGTACATTCATAAAATGATATGAACTTACGCAGTTACGGAAATATATGGATTTATGAGCAAATATAGCGGCTTTTTTGACAACGGGACGGAACGGACCCACAACGATATGGCATGGTCAACCAGACTTGTTAGTCACTTCTACGGTTACATATCTCTACTTAGTATAAAACAAAGTCCCCGATTCTTGGATATTACGGGTGAACTCGAGAACCACTGGCTGGATTTTGATGCGGTTTTCACCATTTTGTAAAGGTTATCTCGAGGATGATTTCTGTAGAAAATAATTTATGTAAGACCAAAGGATGCCGAGAAGCCGAGCAGTAACGATTACAGTGGAAAAGTCGGAAAAAAGCTAGCGTCCGAGCGTTTTGTAAGGTTACGCTGGGCAAACCGTTAAAAATATCTAAATACTATGAGTGTAAGAATTGTTCAGCATGAAATGTTCTACAAAAAAGTCCGCGAGAGCATATGTCTCTCTTCCATACATCGCCCACAATAAGTTTTTACGTTTTAATTTCTTCCAACCATATCCATTCAACTACTGAGGCGACAGTTTACGAGCTAGCTAAGGGCGAGTCTTTCTTCCCTGTTACAGGCTAGCTAGTGGGCGAACCTATTACCCCAGATACAGCCAGCAGCAAACCGTTGAGTCGTGTTTAGTGAAGACTTCTGAGAAGGGTGGTTGTGTTTGGAGTTTCCCTGGATGTGCAACTCGGGTTTTCTTCATTTCGCCTGTGAAACACAGTCAAGTTAAGATTGGACGGAAGGGGGATTTGAGTTTCGTTCACCTCGCCATTTCCTGGAAGTGCAACTCTCATTTCTTCTGTGAACTTTTCGTTCCTCAAAATTCACAGTCAATTTAAGATAGGACGGAAGGGGGATTATATTATATTAAATTATACTGATTGGCGTATAATCTCTACTTAGTACAAAACAACGTCCCCGATTCTTGGATGTCACGGGTAATCTCGAAAAACCACTGCATGGATTTTGATGCGTTTTTCACCATTCTGTAAAGGATACCTCGAGGAAGGGGTCTGTAGAAAATAATTTAATTATGATCAAAGGAAGCCAAGCAGTAATGATTTCAGAGAAAAATTCGAAAAAATCCTGGGTTCCGTGCGCTTTTTAAGCTTACGCTGGGCTAACCGTAAAAAAATCAATATAAAATGAGTGTAAGAATTGTTCAGCATGAAAAGTTCTACAAAAACGTACGCTAGAGCACACCTCTATATTCAATATATCGTCCACTGTAAGTGTTTTTAGATTGGACGGAACGGGGTTTTGTGTTTCATGCACCTCGCCATTCTTAAATTACGTCTGACAAGAATTTGTTGCACATGCATCTCCATGATAATATAGTTAATAGTCCAGTCAGTGATTTTAACCCATCATGCCAAGACGTAAAACGGATATACATAATAGTTCATTGAAAACGTAAAGAAGCGCTTATCACGTAATGCATTCACAGCTGTTCCCGGGCGAAGCCGGTCCGGGTTGCTAGTTCGCATATAATATGCTAATATCCTACCGGTCACCTCCTTGAGGTCAGTTTAAACCTCCTTATGTACGATAAACTGAATTGTTGGGGCCAGGCCTTGTTGAATCTTAAATTACTGTTAGGCTATAATACTTGCATGATTCATACATCCACCATCTTGAAACCATTTTGCTGATTACATTGTAGTTTGGGCTAAGGGCGCTTCCCGCTATAAGGTATATTGTTCCACAATTTGATAGAGATCGGATGATTAGGCTAGTCGTAATTTGATTTAAGCTCAGAATATTTGGGTGAGCACCATTTCTTTTGTTAAGATGGTGGCGATATACAACATGGCACTGAGTTGTCCTTTGTACCAAAGGTGGTTCGATTTGGGTTTCGTTGTGTTTGAATTGATAGGATGAATTGATTTGCACACATACATGGCCGCCATCTGCAAACTATTGGCCCGATGACCTTGTAGTTTGGTCGAACGACGCTTCCCGAATGGAGGTATGTTGTTGCAAAATTTGGTAGAGATCTGATGATTGAGTCAGTTGTTATTTAATTTAAGCTTCGAACAGTAGGGTGGCCACCATTACGTTTCCGTAAAGATAGCGGCAATATAAAACATGACACTGAGGTGCCCTTTGATAGTGCTACCTCTGTACCATATTTCGTTCAATTCGGTTTCACTCTGCTTGACTTGATAGGGGCCCCGCGTTGATCTCATAAGTCTACTTTAATTTTTTGCAAAAATCGAAATTAAATTAGGCTAATAATAAATTATGAGGGCCAAACCCCAGAATGAAGATATAATCCCAGCGTGACACCCTACCTGCAAATGATTACTACTGATGGAGATTAACTCCAGTTAATGTCATGGGCAGAGAAACGAGGATATGTACTGTATAACGCAATGACATCAAAGAGGGAATCACGCGGTTCAAACTGAGGTTGCTTTGGAGTATGGTTACGCGAGCTAATGAGTTTTCATAAAGTTGACAGCAAATGTTAAGTGGTCAGGACAGAGTTTGAGAAACGTCAGAGGAAAAATGATAAAAGGAGATCAAGGGAAGATAAATGATTCTAAGAACATGGATGATATAGACAATGACAACCATTTCCATTGGCAAATAGCAAGGTGGATATACACAAAGGAAGTTGTTGCTGCTAAAGCAGTGAGACTATCATTCAGAAACAGACCCAGCGTGTCGAGATCAGTATATATATTTACATATTTATATGAGAATATGCCCAGTATCCTCAGGATATCATCATCCTGGAATATTCATACCATGCAGACAATTAAACTACAATATTACACAGTTCCTCATGTTCTACTGTACTTGAACGACGGTCCTTGTAAGAATAGGGTACATACGATAGATCAAGATGACCCGCGATTAATTCAGACACGCCATCACTTTGGTGTTAGATTACATCTAAAATACTCCTCCTGCAGTTATTGTTGTTTAATGCAGCTCAGTACATAGATCGTTTCTATGTGACTATTATAATACAAGGGTGATAGGGAAAAAGCGAATAAGTCACAAAATGATCAAAATTTGATAAGTGTGCCCAGGGCTAGATGGCAATATAATCCTTCGTTTGGTAAAAAGGAAATACGTGAATTGCATTTCAAACGGTGACACAAGTCATGGTTAAAACCAGGTTAGTAAAGATCCGTTTTTATCCTGTAGGAAAAGGTGGATAAGTCAACGTATCTGCATGGGACCATATCAATAAGTTTCTGAATAGGTCGCAAGCAAACAAGTCAGTGAACTCTCTCATTCAAACAAAGAGTCAACCCAAGTTTTACTTGTAAAATAAACAGGTAATCTTCATAGAGTTCGCTATTGTTGTTATTCCTAGCATGTGTGTGTTCTAAATCACATATTTCAGTTTACCGTAGTTGGTAATAATTTTGATGACATAAGACAACACTGCTCGACAGCTGTGGCTTGTGGCTTGCATTATTGGTTGATTGTGAAAATAAGTCTTTTTCATCAAGAGGGCAAAAGATGGTAGAAATGGCCATCAAACAAGAAGCCATCGGTACCTTCGTTGCTATTGTATTGTCCACACCGAAAAGAACATAGCCCAACATTGTTAGGAACAGTTAGATCTTCTCAAAGAGCTCATGGCCACTGCTCAGAATTCAGAAAGATATATAAATTAAACTCCCAATTATAAAATAGTAGATGTTCAGCCAATAAGTATTACTTTGATGAGTCAGGGCCCTCGAAGGCCGACAGGCAAATGCCTTGTTAGTCAGAACATCAGGCAGATATACGTAGTGACCTTTATTCAAATACAAGTAGTTCTGAAGGTATTGATGTCACCAAGATCTCTTCGGAAGGAATGAAAATTAAACGAACGAAAAGGGAGGGAAGAAAATAGTCTGGTTATTATGAAAAGAGTTAGAGGAGGGAAATATGCTCGAAAGATAAGACAGGTAAGAAAAAAATAGAAGTATAGGAAGCGAGTACATAACAGCTAAAACGAAAACTGGATATTTGGTTGAAAAAATAATCCTGAAATGACGTATATGGATGAAGGTAAGACTTAAAGAGAACACGTTGTTCATTAATATTGGGGATTAGGTGAACACTACAAAAGAGTAGCATTTGCGTGTAGCCTAGTGGAAACTGCATCTCCAATAGTAAAACGGACAAGAACTGAGGATCCTGACAAGGATAAATTCAGGCTTGTTACACACAAATTTCATTTCCAGGTTCATGATAAAAACATACTAGTTTGCAAAGACTGCTTTGTGAGAACCCTAGGAGAAACGCATTCATTCTTTTAATATCTCGCTATTGTATCGGGTACAACTACTAAGGACAACAAGGGAACCGTAAATAGACACATGTAATACGTGTGGTATTCTTATTAAGAATATAGAAGTGGAAACTATTCCAGCCAAGATGCAAAAATTAGAAAAGCAGTTGGCCTCCCATCACGAGCAGGCATATTTGCAAAAAAATGGCGGGACTGACTCCTGGCAAAGATTAACAATGAATGTTCAGGATGCTATATGCCTGACCAACAGTGTCTGCCAACTATGTGTCTTACTGGAACAGTGGTTTTCTACAAAAGACAGCTGTAGACTTTTAACCTAAAAATGTATCATTCCACTAACAGAGCCACGAGTTACATGTGGCATGAAGGGGAGGAACCATGGGGTGGTAACCAAATTCCGACTTTCATTCATAAGGAATTGGTAAGACATGCAATCCTCGACACCTGTGGAGGACAGACTAATAATTCCCACGTGTCAGCAATTTTCCTCACAGCAATGTCAGTCATTCAGCATCTCAAGACTGTAGACCAAAATTTATGATGAGTGGCCAATCACATGGAATGCAATATAAACCATGCCAGGATTGAGGAATAAAAGAAGTGTCTAGAAATTCCAGTCTACAGCCCCCGGGACTGGTATCAAATGGTAAGATCCACTGGATCCAAAACAACAAATACCGTGTGATTGAAGTGATTGACCAACAGCAACTCTATTCCAAGCGAAAGAAATCGCGAGCGCTTGTATATCACACCCGGGAAACTGGAGCTGGAAAATGATGATGGTGATGATGAAATGAACCATCAGGACTTCATGGCATTTCCAGCCTTCTCAGAGATCCTTTGGCACTAAGGAAGAATTGATGACAACGTTTCAGGCTGGCATAAAGCCAAGTGGTTTCACTACACGATAGAGTATGGTAAAATGTTCTTCAAGAACGCACTAATAGAGGATGGGCCCTTCATGATACTCACTGTCTTGTGAAAAGGTGCTGCTATGACTATACAGTCCATGACGGGCTAAGGCCGACCAAGCGACCGCTGCCCAGCCGTTTGGCCTGCAGATATTGGGGTGACGCGTGATCAGCCCTTACGTCAGTTTCTAAAATTCCTTATGTGGCCAGGAATCGAACCTGGGGCCACCGGGTACGAGGCAGGCACGCTATCCCAACACTACGGGGCCGGCTTAATGAAAGAATACCTAATGTAAAATGTACTGATTATCGCTTCTTCTTCCCTATTACTCATGCCAAGGTCTACACTGTAATAAGTAATTTTAATGTTAATTTCCATTCTAGCTGGCTGCGGGACTCAGTGGTAACGTTTCCGCCTGCTGTGCCCAAGGCTGCAGGGTCGAATCCTGGCGCTGTCCGCTGGCATTTTAGGCTGCGCAAATGCGTGGTATATTTACTGGCACGTTAACGATCCCCTTTTGGGCAAATTTCCGACATTCCTAAGTCTCTAAAAGCAGCAGTAGTTTAAAGGAACGAAAAACCAATAACATTATTATTATTAATAATTCCTATTCACATATAAATAATCTATGGTCTTTCCCATGGCGTCAGTTTGACAGTTCTCATACTTATGCCTTTCAGTGTTCAGTTTGCAAGTCCTTTTATAGAATTTGGTGCTTCTACGATGTCCTATTCGCGGTTGGTATACACATCAAACCCTGTATTATGCAACGAGTGAAGTAGTATAACATGGTCGTTAACACGTTATGTTCTATTTCACATGGCACGTTGTGATTATGAAATACCATATCGAAGAAGTTCACATGCATATATTGAACACAAAAAAATATTGTGGTCAAGTGATTGTCAAATACTAAAATTGTTCTTTCTGGCAACTTAATCATACAAGTACAGTACATCATGGAATTATAAATCTGTATTTACAGATCAATACATTTGCGTCTAAATTTGTTCAAATATTTTGAGAAATACAAGTTGGTGGCTGCATGAATTTTTAAAAACTTATTTGTATTTCTTGTATACTGACCAAGTGATAAAAGTGAAACTTTGCAAACATGTATTGTGCAATACATATTTTGCTGTCAAAGTGACCTTGAGTAAACATTGTTTCGCTGCAATGCTGCGGGAGGTCAATCCTCTCCTGGCTTACCTCTCTGTCGAAATCAAAATCAAGTCTCATATGCACGTGTGCCTTTTTCCCTCTCCACTTTGTCCTGAATCATTGCGGAAATATCTGAAACACCTCAATCAAGAGGATAAAAGAAGTACAGAATTCTTTAGTGCTGGCGGACCTGCGACAATAATTTAATGTACATAATTATTAAAATCAGAAAGGTAACAAAACTCGCCCATTTAGTTCATTGCGAACGTCTCGTCTAATGTTAATTCTTATGAGTCCGGTTAATCATCAATCATTTTGAAAATGTACACATTACAGTATGCATGGAATGAAATAAATGCGGTATGTGTGTTTGTCAACAAGGAGTGGGTCACGCAAGAGAATCATGCAGTCCACATTCCAGCGGCTGGCGCATCGTTGTCTGTCTAATGCCGACACACATACAGTATGGAAACCTTTAATATCTCAAAAAGTGCTCGTCGGATTTGCAAAATAAGCACATCACTAAACTTATCAGTTAATTCTTAGTTGTTCCAGTGGGTAAAATTAGTATAGTCCAATTTCAAAAATGAAAGTTGTTACCGGTTTCTTGGTAAATACGTATGTGCTGGGAGCGAAATGGACCGTATTGTATGAGACCCGTAGTACGATTTGAGAATTTGAAAACAGAATGACAATATCTTAAAAGGTTCCGTAGATATTTTAGGTGGTGGTGTTATCTGAATCACCCTGTATATAATAGTTTCGATTGCAAATACACACTATATATGATTAACATTATAACGTGTGAGTAGTTATAAATCAATGAATACAAAAGACGAAGTAAAAATTTCAACCTGTTAGGATTTGAACTAGAAACCTCCAAGATAATGCTAACATTGCGTTAATAACAGCTTTGGTATAACTGACTAGAATATTTTGTCTTGCAATGAACGATTTCATTAGCGTTTTGTTCCGTTCTTATATAACATTTGATCCTAAAAACATGTATTATTTTATAAAGTAAACTCCTAAAAGGATATAAACTTACGAACTTACGGAAATATATGGATTTAAGAATAAAATGTAGGCGCCATTTTGACACCTGGACGGCACGGTCAAGCACGATACGCCACGATCAGCCAGAATTATTAGTCATTACTGTGGATACATATTCTATTTTAAAATGCTAATATCCTACCGGTTACCTCCTTGAGGGCAGTTTAAACCTTTCTATATACGATGATCGTATATGAATACGTAAGTTATGGTTAGGCTATAATACTTGCATAACTCATACATCTGCCATCTTTAAACTATTTTGCTTATGACCTTGTAGATTGGGCAAAAGACGCTTTCTACATGAAGGTATATTGTTGCAAAATTTGGTATAGATCGAATAATTAGGTTAGTGGTAATTTGATTTAAGCTCAGAAAATTTGGGTGGGCGCCATTTTTTTTGTTATGGTGGCGGCAATATACAACATAACACTGACTTGCCCCTTGCTAGTATTACCTCTGTCCCAAGGGTAGTTCAATTTGGTTTCGTTGTGTTCGAATTGATAGGGGAGATCGATTTGCACACATACATGGCCGCCATCTTCAAACGATTGGGCTGATGACCTTGTAATTTGGTCAAAAGACGGCTCCCATATGAAGGTACTGAACTCGAATTCAGCCCAGCTTAAGACTTGTTGAGACGGACACTTCAAAAGTCGGAATCAGTGCAATTTTGCATCAGAAAGACCAAGATGGAAACAACCATTATATTTCCTTTAACAGCAGAAAATTGAAACCCCATGAAATAAATTATTTCACAACGGAGCTGGAAGCTTTAGCAGTGATAAACGCCTTACATCACTGGAATAAGATATTAATTGGACACCAGATAATTATCAGGACAGATCACAAAGCTCTGGAATTCATGCTCAAGTCAGATTTATCTAGTGACAGGATGACTATATGGACGTTGTTTCTGCAACAATTCAACACCACAATTGTTCATCTTCCTGGTAAGGAAAATTTACTGACAGTCGTTCTATCTAGAAATCCAACTGTAGAGAGGAGTGTGAACGTTAATGTGATAGAACTAGATGATGAAGATCAGACAACGTTGGAACGTCTGAGGAGGATAGCCATCAGTCAGAAGAGAGATACAAGTTTAAGAAATCTGAATAGATTCTTGTCAGGAAAGATGCAGAATGACGATGAAATATATGAGGAAACTAGGAAGAAAGCCACTCAGTATGTATTAGTAGAAGGCATTGTTTGCAAGTACGTCAATACTGACCATACGAAGGTGAGAATAGTAATTCCACCTTGGTTGAGATCGCCCATAGTTTGGTTGGTCCACAAATCTATTGGTCACGGCGGTGTAGATAAGACGTACAGTACTGCGCAAGAGAAGATTTATTGGAGCAACATGAGGGAATTCATAACAGTCATAATCAGAACATGTGAACTATGCCAGAAAAATAAGTATAATTCTGAGCTTTTAAAGAAAAAAACCGAAAGCCATTATACCCACTAAGCCTTTATAATTGTTTAGTCAGGATATTTTTGGTCCAGCTCCTAAAGGTAGCAGGGTTAATAAATACTTGCTAGTCACGATGGATATTTTCTCTAAAATAGTTATGATGAACCCAATGCAGAAGGCAACTACGAAAACTGTGTTGTACCACATAGAGAAAAACATCATTCCTAAGTTAGGATAACCCGAACGATTATTGACAGACCATGGAACGGAGCACACTTCTACGGAGTTTCAACAGGCTATGGAAAGACTAGAGATTGGACATATATTTAGTTCCATTCGTAGTCCACAAACAAATCCTATTGAGAGGGCAATGTTAGAGGCTTCCAAATACATACGCCTTTATAGTTCAGAGAACCACGCTAATTGGGTAAGCGTAGTACCACTTAAGGAGTTTTGTATAAACAACACGAGGCATGAGAGTACGAACGAAGTTCCAGTGACGCTTCATTTTGATGAGAAACCAGTCAGGCCATGGGACGGAATCTTTAACCTTCCGAAAGATGACGAACCATCGTTGGAACAACGTATAGAAACCGCTAGAGAGCGTCTGAACAAACAAGCGGAGAAACGACTGAAGAAATGCTATGAAAAGAGGTACAGCAGACCACTGGTGCCCGAAGGACTAGTCTTAGTCAGGATGCCCGTCTTGGGTAGGTTATTGGCTGAGGAATAACCTAACCACCAAGGGAAGATGATAAAGAATAGGAGGTGGGTTTCGGACTGGAGAAAAAGGATGGATAAATAGGAGGAGAGTCCCACAAAAGTTATAAATTTAACTTTAAATGCACTCAGAGGCGGTTGCCACCGCAAATCCGCTCTCTGATACCTAAAGTGGGTAAGGACCTGGTCGAAGCTGATGGGAAACGCAGCTAGGACTTGGGCGGTTTGCAAGAGAGTGGCTTTAGTGTATTCCCTCTCAAGCATGCATATGCCTACTATGTGGAAGGGTGATGGTCTGGCAAGACAGAGAGGAACAGATTTATTGTATGTCTGTTCAAAGAAATTCGTTTTTGCAAAGTAATTCGAAGAATGCCAATAATTTGAATCAGGTTTAGTATTTCCAGTTTTCGAAGTTATAGAGTTCCTGAAAAAGCGACCAAGTGCTTCCAAGGAGGATAGTGATAAAAAAAATATACCTTGGGGAGTTATTTTGGTAAGTGAACCAATAGTTGCATTTGGAAATGGCTAAGCTTTTACTCAGCAAGGAGCCGACTAAAAGTTTAGGCAAAGAGAAACACTTATCTTTTGGAAAACCAACCATAAGTTTTAGGAGAGGATCTCCACAAGCAGGTAGCTGGCGTAGCGAGCTGTACTTGCCTTACTGGCCAGTTAGAATTAGCTATTAAAGCTAAGAGAAACTTTAACGAGATTACCACTAAGAGTTCTTGCTCAAATGCAACGAGTGGTGAAAGCCCTATCAATAGATTTAATGGCATTGAGTAGAAAGAGCCAAGGAAGACAGGATCTTGCCTAACCGTTGTACTAGAAAAATGAAAAAGCGAAAAGAAACTCTTAATTTATTTAACAATTCTAAAGAAGTTGATAACTTTAACAAATATATATTTTCAATTTGGTTAACAACTTTGGGGTCGCAGACCTCAGAAAACATTTAACATATGCGCCAGGCAATTAACAATTTATTAGGTTTCAAACCTTTATAAAATCCTCGCAAGGATTTAAAATAGCGAAGATAAAAATTCAAAATTTTAAAGACAATTAAAGTGATTAATGTTTAACAACAACAAGAGTACAAGGTGTGTACTTTGAGAAATTCCGGAGAGAATGTTCTAGAGAGAGTAACAACTTAGAAAATAACAATAACAAAAACAGGAAGAATATGATAGAAGTTCCTAGAACTTCTTGTATTGAAGCAGCATTACTTTTAGTAGTTACACAAATAGGACAGGTCACTTACTGTGAAACCTGAAGAGAAAGTCAAAAGGAAGGTTCTAGACCTCCTATGTTTAGATAGGAATCACGAGACAAATGGGGCAAGTTTCCCTTTCGTGAAACCTAGAAATAACTCACTTATAAGTTGAAAGAATTGTATCCCCTAAATTAGAAGGGAGAAACAAGATAATTTGAACCGTGAACAAGACACGTAGTTATGCAGAAGTTAATTAATTACACATAAGAAAAAATGGGAGGGTACATCTTTAGATTGACACCTCGTTGAAACAGACCTAAATTTACAATTTATTATGGGTTATTAGTAAGAAGTTTAGGAAAGAGCAATTGGGATGAAAGGTAAATGTTCATGGCCGTGTTTATAATAATCGGACGAGCGCGACGCGGAAAAAATACTGAAAGAACACTGTTTATCACTATAGTTCGTTGAAATGGATGAAAAGTTCACTGTAGTAGCGCAAATGTTTATGGCAAAGAAAGTTATTGCAATCGTGGAAAATGACTGGTTGCACTAGATAGGCGAAAGTCTATTACTTGAGAAAGTTGTGGATTACAATGAAATGCGCCAGAAAAAATCTCAACGGTGGAAGAAAATTTAGCTATTGAGCATTAATTTATAAGGTAGATTCCTTAGTTTGAAATGGCATTCCCACAAGCGAGTGAAAGATACATGACGGCGTGACTTGTAGATAAAGTGCAGATTCTGGAAAGTTCCCGAACGATCCTAATGGAAGAATAGGGCCAAAGTTACTCCAGCGGTGGAACAAGCTTAATATTTATAGACATTGGGTATTCTATAATATCCCCCGTTGTGAGAAGATCTCTCATTTAATAAGCATAAGAAATGCTGCTTTTTACGAAGGTTGGCTTAATTGGACAGAAGCCCAACATGGAAAATCCCACGAAGAATGATTATTGCCACAAATAAATATCTCACACTGCCTATAAAATAATCGTTAAAAGCGTGAAGACAGTAAAACCGATGAAGATGAGGTTAAAACCTGAAGTATGTACTTATCTTTGTTGCATGGCGAAGGTGAAGTTCCCTTTGACGTATAAATTTAATGTGCCAACATGGCGTAGAATGTAGAGAGTGCCTCTTGGTTTGAGGAGACTGGCTCTAGTTGAGCCTTGACTGACTAAGTCAACTGCCGACGTACAAGTGAGACATGCTCAGCGAAGCGCGGAGGGACCAAGGAAGGAAAAAAGTGGGGGTAGGAGACAAAAGGAGAACATAACAGAATAGACAACTTTATAAAACTTAAAGTTCTTCTTGATGAATGGTCTTCAAAGAGTTGATAGCAGGCGATACTAGCACAGCATGGTGGGTGATAAGGTAGACGAAGTTCTCTTGATCACAGAGATGATAGCTGGCGATGGCGACGAGATCTGATGGCCAAATTGATAAGTAAGTCCTCTTGTACAAGGAAGAATTGAGGAACTTCTGAGATTCGCTGCTAGATGACGCTAGGTGGGTTATGGAAGATATATATCTAGAACAGACTCACAAAGAACATAAGAGACATGACCACCAAAGAGAAACTAGAAGATCGCTGTTGGTGTTTGATAAAAAAGGAAAAAATGAACATGCAAAGAGCATTAAAAATTATATTCTCTCATACCGTGTATTCCAAGAATACACCACACTGGGAGGGGAAAAACACCAACAGAGGGCAGGAAAAACAATTAAACATTTAAAGGTAATGGAGCAATTAAAGACAGTGGTCTTGTGATCTGACCATTAGTGGTCAAGATTCTAGCTACCCTGACTCTCCCATCTCTTCCAGGATAACACTCGGTCACTCTACCAGAAATGCAGACCAGGGGAGGAGAAACATCCCTAACCAAGACCAAGTCCCCCACTTTGATGTCGGGACTGGAAAGAAACCACTTCTGTCTCCGTTGCATAGAAGTTAAATATTCCAAGGTCCACCTCTTCCAAAAAGAATTGGGAAGGGCTTCAAGTTTACGCCAAACAATAGGTAAATTAGAATCCCTGTAAAAGCTGGAAAGGGGAGGAGGAGCGGAAAGAGAAGTGCCTATAAGGAAGTGACCAGGTGTGAGTGGAAGCAGGTCATCAGGGTCATTGGAAAGCGGAGTTAGAGGGCGAGAATTAACAACACCTTCAATCACAAAGTAGCTAGAAGCTGCGGGAAATATAGCTTTAGTAAAGATCGCGATTAGATGCTAAAGGAGTATTAACAAGTTTAAACAAAGCGTATAGAAACAAGTACATCTATTAAGGATAAGAATATACCAAATAAACAAAGGAACTATGCGAGAAGAAGGCAAGAACGCCATAGGTAACAACAATCTAGTAGCCATAAAAATGACCTGAAGTTATAATAAGCATCATAAGGGTTAATCAGAAAAATACTTAAGTCAGCGAGAAACGTGACATGACAAGCATAAATACAAAAACACATGGAATGTAACGACGAGAAAAAACAAGTTTGTTCATCAATGAACAATAAAGGTGCAAAATATGTAAGCAAGGTGCAATACATGAGCGCGTAAAAAATATGCAACGATGTTATGAAACAGGAATCGAAGCAACTATAAGATACGAACGTGAGCAAGTGGGAGACACAGGCAAACACGGCCTTGACCCACATAGTACAGCGAGATAAGGAATATAAATAGCTGAAAGAGTCCTTGACCGGAACAAGTTTATTTTGGTAATGAAGTGAGCAGCTTCTGAACTTACGGAAGCAACTCGCAAGACAATGGTTGGCAGTCAGCCAGAGTTAAGATAAGGGAAACTTGCTCTGACCTTTGGCAAGCATACAGGAAATAAACGACAGCTTGGCGTTATCCGAGCTTGTATACAAACAAAATTGACAAACAAGCGGTTCGAAATAAACAAACAACACAAGTGAAATCAGCTAAGACATAAAGCGGATATTCAGGTTAGACGGCATGCAGTCAATCGTAGCTTGGACGTGAAAAATCAATTTAGAGACATATGAAACAAAATAAGAAATCAATTTCGCATAATTTTGAGGATCACGGAATCCGACAATTTTCAACAGAAAAAAGCTTAATTCTTCCGAACAAAGAAGAGAAGCTGGGACATTGAGAAGAAGATTATGCGTAAGAATAGTTATTCTAGATGCTAGAGAATTCAGATTTTCAAGCGGTTTCAAAAGCGGCTTCCGATTGTTAGGAAGGGGGAAGGAGCCGGCCGTGGCCATCCTACTAAATAGTGAAAGAAGTGAAACATAGCTTACAGCGAAATGATGGTGACTGATAGCCATGGTTTTACACAAGGGGAAGATAGTTTTCGATAGAAAGTTTAAGCAATTACCTGCTATAAAAAATGACTTAAGAAGGTAAACGAAGTAACACAAGGCGAGGCGAACTTGAATTGCCATTTTATGCGGGAAGAAGGCAAAACCATTTAAACAACTTACAAAAGTGGCGTAGTTGTTCACGATGAGACATCGTTTCGGCAAGTGTTTTTCAAATATATCGAGATCGTAAACATGAGCGTTCTCTTTTTCAGAAATGGGATTTATGTCAGCTGTAACAAAATGACATTGCGATTTGGTTTGAAGACTGGGTTGTTGGATTTCTCCAGTAATAACCCAACCAAAAGCGGTGTCTCTGGCGACCACGTTTGAGGATAACTTGCGAACCTGTTTACGAAGGCAATTCCAAAAAACATTGGCACTGAAAAGTACATCAATGGGACCTTGAGCATTAAACTGAGGATCAGCTAACCTTAAGTGCGAAGAAATCTTTAAACCGGAAGTATTAATAGAGCTGCTAGGAGTGTCCTTGCCAATACTGGTAAGAATGAGACAGTTTAAGTTAAGATTGGTGTTTCTTTGGCAAACGTCTCTGATTTTCAATTTTGAAGACTGCAAGGCTTGAGTTTTCAAATTGTCAATGCCGGATACATTGATGGAAGTGGGCGATGAAGAAAGACCTAGTTTTTTAATTAACGATTTAGACACAAAATCATGAGTTGCCGCTGAATCAAGAAGACCGCGTGCACGGACCCAGTTGCCAAAGTTATCCTGAACTCCGATTTGGACAGTAGACAATAATACTTGAGCACTGCGAATGGACTTGGCATTTTGAATATATGATGAAGCATTGGAACTGTTAGCATTATCACTTTTTTGAGAAGTAGATGCTGTCGATGACCTTGCCTGATCATGACGATGTAGCATAGTGTGATGAGCCTTTTCACAATGGAAACAAAGTCTTGTGGACTTGCAATTTGAAGCAGAATGAGTAGGCGCCAGGCAATTGAAGCAATGTTTGTTCTGGGAAACTAATTTTCTTCTGTCGTCGACTGACATTTCTTTAAAGGATTTACAGAGGTATAGGGCATGGGGATCTTTACAAAGTATGCACTTTAAAGGTTCGTTTAAACTCTTGCGGGGTTCGCTTTGAGTGTTTAAAACAATAGAGCTAGCAACACGACGTTCACTAGACCTAGTTGGGTAACCAGTAGTGTTTGATTTAAATTTGGATGAGCTGGACCCGGGTTTTTGGGTATTAGACGCTAAGCGTTCGCTTTTAGGTTTGATAGACATTAATTCAAATTTGGAACTCGGGGAAGAGGGTTCACTTTGATTAGCTAGAGCGGTTAAGAGTTGGCATCTAGCGTTTATGAAAGTGACTAAATGCTCGTAAGAGTAATCGTCTTCTCTAGAAAGTTCGATTTCCCAAGCTTTGAGGGTAGCAGTATCAACTATAGAAACCACTAAATGTATTAGGAAAGTGTCCCAGTGTTCAGTGGGTTGATCTATTTGGGATAAAGCTTTAACATGAAGCTGCGTAGTATCAATGAGAGTACGCAAACTAGTGACGTCATTGTGCTGTGACACAGGTAGGTTGAATAGAGCCTTCATATGGCGTTGAATACTTAACCGTAAATTTCCATATCTTTCTTTTAATAAGTTAAAGGCAATGGGGTAATTATCGGCACTTAGAGGAAGTGCTTCAACTAACTGCAAAGCTTGACCTCGGAGGATAGATCTCAAGTAATGAAACTTGTATATGACTTGAATTTCTTCATTGTCATGAACAAGAGAGCAAAATAATTCATAGAAAGAATCCCAAGTAGATTCATCTCCAGAGAAATGGGGTAAATCAATTGTAGGTAAAATTGGTTTGGGCTTGTAAGTACCATCACGGAAAGAAGTTTGTGGTTCGTGAAGGGAACCAAGAACAGAAGCGTCCTTTTTCTGCTCCTCTTCGAGTTGGCGTATTATTTTGAAAGCAGAACCTATGCCTTCGTAATATTGGTTTTCTACTTCGACTCGATCTTCGGTTTTATTGAGCATAAAAGTCTCTATTTCAGTTTGGATGTTGCAATAATTTTCATAAGTACGTTCAAAATCCCTTACACGATGTTTCAACACGTCTAATTGAGCTTCTGAGGGATCTAACTCTTTTATGTACTTTCTGAATCGGGTAATTTGCCCTTTATAGGATGCTCGTTTAGAAGAAAGTTTTTCATCCTTATCCTTTTCAGTAGGGGCCATGTCAAAGAAAATAGATTAAAATGTAACTCACGAAACTGTGGAACCTTAGAAATGCTGTCAAGCTGGCAGCAGCAAATAAGTTGAAAGAAAGGGACACACCACGGGAGACAGGAGCGGCCTCTTTCCCCTTCACAGGCTTTGCATGATGTAGTCATAGCTGAAAGATTCAAAGCAGATATAAATAATTTGCAAGGTATTGCCAAATGATCTTTAAAAAAGAATAGGAACAGAAAATGGACTCTCCCGGGTTTCGGCACCAAATTTTGGGTAGATTATTGGCTGAGGAATAACCTAACCACCAAGGGAAGGTGATAAAGAAAAGGAGGTGGGTTTCGGACTGGAGAAAAAGGATGGAGAAATAGGAGGAGAGTCCCACAAAAATTATAAATTTAACTTTAAATGCACTCAGAGGCGGTTGTCACCGCAAATCCGCTCTCTGATACCTAAAGTGGGTAAGGACCTGGTCGAAGCTGACGGGAAACGCAGCTAGGACTTGGGCGGTTTGCAAGAGAGTGGCTTTAGTGTATTCCCTCTCAAGCATGCATATGCCTACTATGTGGAAGGGTGATGTTCTGGCAAGACAGAGAGGAACAGATTTATTGTATGTCTGTTCAAAGAAATTCGTTTTTGCAAAGTAATTCGAAGAATGCCAATAATTTGAATCAGGTTTAGTATTTCCAGTTTTCAAAGTTATAGAGTTCCTGAAAAAGCGACCAAGTGCTTCCAAGAAGGATAGTGATAAAAAAATTATACCTTGGGGAGTAATTTTGGTAAGTGAACCAATAGTTGCATTTGGAAATGGCTAAGCTTTTACTCAGCAAGGAGCAGACTAAAAGTTTAGGCAAAGAGAAACACTTATCTTTTGGAAAACCAACCATACGTTTTCGGAGAGGATCTCCACAAGCAGGTAGCTGGCGTAGCGATCTGTACTTGCCTTACTGGCCAGTTAGAATTAGCTATTAAAGCTAAGAGAAACTTTAACGAGATTACCACTAAGAGGTCTTGCTCAAATGCAACGAGTGGTGAAAGCCCTATCAATAGATTTAATGGCATTGAGTAGAAAGAGCCAAGGAAGACAGGATCTTGCCTAACCGTTGTACTAGAAAAATGAAAAAGCGAAAAGAAACTCTTAATTTATTTAACAATTCTAAAGAAGTTGATAACTTACCAAATATATATTTTCAATTTGGTTAACAACTTTGGGGTCGCAGACCTCAGAAAACATTTAACATATGCGCCAGGCAATTAACAATTTATTAGGTTTCAAACCTTTATAAAATCCTCGCAAGAATTTAAAATAGCGAAGATAAAAATTCAAAATTTTAAAGACAATTAAAGTGATTAACGTTTAACAACAACTAGAGTACAAGGTGTGTACTTTGAGAAATTCCGGAGAGAATGTTCTAGAGAGAGTAACAACTTAGAAAATAACAATAACAAAAACAGGAAGAATAAGATAGAAGTTCCTAGAACTTCTTGTATTGAAGCAGCATTACTTTTAGTAGTTACACAAATAGGACAGGTCACTTACTGTGAAACCTGAAGAGAAAGTCAAAAGGAAGGTTCTAGACCTCCTATGTTTAGATAGGAATCACGAGACAAATGGGGCAAGTTTCCCTTTTTATGTAACCTAGAAACAACTCACTTATAAGTTGAAAGAATTGTATCCCCTAAATTAGAAGGGAGAAACAAGATAATTTGAACCGTGTACAATACACGTAGTTATGCAGAAGTTAATTAATTACACATGAGAAAAAATGGGAGGGCACATCTTTAGATTGACACCTCGTTGAAACAGACCTAAATTAACAATTTATTATGGGTTGTTAGTAAGAGGTTTAGGAAAGAGCAATTGGGATGAAAGGTAAATGTTCATGACCGTGTTTATAATAATCGGACGAGCGCGACGCGGAAGAAATACTGAAAGAACACTGTTTATCACTATAGTTCGTTGAAATGGATGAAAAGTTCACTGTAGTAGCGCAAAAGTTTATGGCAAAGAAAGTTATTGCAATCGTGGAAAATGACTGGTTGCACTAGATAGGCGAAAGTTTATTTCTTGAGAAAGTTGTGGATTACAATGAAATGCGCCAGAAAAAATCCCAACGGTGGAAGAAAATTTAGCTATTGAGCATTAATTTATAAGGTAGATTCCTTAGTTTGAAATGGCATTCCCACAAGTGTGTGAAAGATACATGACGGCGTGACTTGTAGATATAGTGCAGATTCTGGAAAGTTCCAGAACAATCCTAATGGAAGAATAGGGCCAAAGTTACTCCAGCGGTGGAACAAGCTTAATATTTATAGACAGTGGGTATTCTATAATATCCCCCGTTGTGAGAAGATCTCTCATTTAATAAGCATAAGAAATGCTGCTTTTTACGAAGGTTGGCTTAATTGGACAGAAGCCCAACATGGAAAATCCCACGAAGAATGATTATTGCCAAAAATAAATATCTCACACTGCCTATAAAATAATCGTTAAAAGCATGAAGACAGTAAAACCGATGAAGATGAGGTTAAAACTTGAAGTATTTACTTATCTTTGTTGCATGGCGAAGGTGAAGTTCCCTTTGACGTATAAATTTAATGTGCCAACATGGCGTAGAATGTAGAGAGTGCCTCTTGGTTTGAGGAGACTGGCTCTAGTTGAGCCTTGACTGACTAAGTCAACTGCCGACGTAAAAGTGAGACATGCTCAGCGAAGCGCGGAGGGACCAAGGAAGGAAAAAAGTGGGGGTAGGAGACAAAAGGAGAACATAACAGAATAGACAACTTTATAAAACTAAAAGTTCTTCTTGATGAATGGTCTTCAAAGAGTTGATAGCAGGCGATACTAGCACAGCATGGTGGGTGAAAAGGTAGACGAAGTTATCTTGATCACAGAGATGATAGATGGCGATGGCGACGAGATCTGATGGCCAAATTGATAAGTAAGTCCTCTTGTACAGGGAAGAATTGAGGAACTTCTGAGATTCACTACTAGATGACGCTAGGTGGGTCATGGAAGATATATATCTAGAACAGACTCACAAAGAACATAAGAGACATGACCACCAAAGAGAAACTAGAAGATCGCTGTTGGTGTTTGATAAAAAAGGAAAAAATGAACATGCAAAGAGCATTAAAAATTATATTCTCTCATACCGTGTATTCCAAGAATACACCACGTCTCTGTCGTTCTGAAGAAGACATATGTCAAATTTGCCAACGTGTTTAAAGGTCCGTTTAAAGCTGGAAGAGTCTTTAATAATAATTGTTATGAGATAGTCAGGATAGAAGATGATCGACCCATTGGAATATACAACCATTCAAAATTGAAGAGAATTCATCCCAGGATTCATTAGGGATGAATTCGGTTCTAGTATTTAACAAGTCGAGGGTTAAATAAAGTCTGTATTATACTTTATTTATGTGTCAGGTGAGGATCTGAACTCGAATTCAGCCCAGCTTAAGACTTTGAACGAGCCGAGGTTCGAACTGACTTTTGAACCATGGGAGAGGAAAATTGGAAATATGGAATTAAAAACAATTTAATATTTATATATGCATTTTGGGAAGTGAATGATGCATAATGAAACTATTTTGGAAAATTTTGGAGCATTTTAAGGAATTATTATTTGGAAATATTCTGGTGAATGAGATTTTAACTAAGGAAGTGTTAGATCATTCGAGGCTGGAAATTGTACAAGGCTTCATGCTGGCAAGCAGAACACCAGTTTTGGTTAGTCAAGACGACAATAACAAATTATGCACACGACCCGTTGATAAGAGGCTAGATCCAGGAGCTTCTATCACGATATTTCAACAGCCAATCAGATTGAGGCACATACATTTTGTGGAAATCGCTTTTATATAAATTTGGATTATTTAAAGCGATATGAACACTTCTACATGTGTAGAATAAAATATGGAATTTATTTGGTTAAATAGAAATATAAATTATTGGCTAGGAGAGAAACTATGAGTATATTTCTATTAAAATGCATCCGCGCGAGGCTAGCAGTCCAGTCTAGTTTTGGCACGCGCGCTATCGAGGAGAGGGAAGCGAGGACTCTTGCTCAGCTCCTTGAACCGAGCGGAGGTATTCAGTCACGCGTCCAGCAAAGCACATTTCCACGATAAAAGAAGTACGGACGACAGACGAGGTAGTACCGTCTAGAGATCGACCATTCGCCGAGGAAGAGATACGAGGAGCCGGTGAATTGCAAATGCACTAGATATTGAAGAGAACAGCATTTATTCTGAACCACAATTATAAGAAGAAGACTTCGCTAAAATAGCGTTATTCTACAACGAAACAATAACCAACAGCATTGCTTACTACAGCTACATTATTGCTACATTAATAATCTACGGTACAACATCATAGTCAACATGACCGTAATGAACTTGAGTCGGGGAGGACAAACTTTTTCAACGATTACTCAGAAGATTATTATGAGCAACTAAACTAATGGAAGGAGGTTAGTCTATACCATGGTTTGGAGATTCAGAGTGACTTAGAAGACCGAGAATCGATAAATCTACAACTGCTTAACAGCATGCAGTATTCTGAGATGACTTCCAATGCTTCGATGTCCATTACCATCAGGAGGAGATGTCAACCCAGGACATTCAGATCTAAATAGATTATGCCACTCTGTTGCACGGAGAAAAGAAGAAGACGAACGCTAGCAGTCAATTGGACCAAGAGATGCAGTTTACAGGTCGGTGACCGAGAACCAAGAAGGCTTGCCGTTAGCTGTCACAGTCGAGCGGGACCGCAGGTGTCCGTATCACGATGCAGTCGAGGGAGCGCACAGCTGTCTCGCACGCGACCGGGAGAAACTGGTTTCCAAGGTAGACAACGAGCCCATGCAGTTCCAGCGGAACATCGACACCATCTTATGAAGGTGTCCATGACACCAGAAGTCATCACGAAGGTAGAAAAACTGAATGCTCTGAGATCTGTAGTTTTGCAATATTACTTGTAATCATTGAGGGGTGACCAACTTCATTGTAAATATTCTTATCTTTATCCTATGTTTCTTGTAGCTAAATTTTAGAGATTCATTGTAATTCTTTGATACGTCTACATGTGTCGTTTCAGATGTAATTTCTTTCATTTATGAGTTTAGAAATTTCGTTTCTTATATATATTTTTAGGAATCGTTTTAACATGCTCACTTTCGAACGAAACTCGTTTTATAAGGGAATGCTTCGATAACAACATATTTAGAAGTAAATGTTTCGATGGTAACATATTTCATTGAAAATACTTTCCAATTGTATGAACATTTTGAACGTTAAGATTGTTATTGATAGTTACAAATGCGTAACAGCGACAGAATACATTTGTATAATTATATTGCATTATCATAAAGGAGAGCATTATTGTAAAATGCTGTAACATTGTTTAACAGACATTATTATGTCAGAATACAACTGAAACACTTATTTATAACAATATGGAAGTTATAAAATTCCTATTGCGGGATACAATTTATTTGACAATGATATAGTCATACACTATTGATATTATGAAAGTACACTATAAAATAGGATCATGTTAGTGACAATTGAGGTCAAATGATGCCTATAGTTATTAACAATTTATTGGAAACATTGTTAAACTGAAATGATAGACCAGGAGATTTGTTAGTCTACATGAAGTCTAGTATGTCTTAAAACAAGCTTAAATATGAATAATTCATTTATTTAAATGTACACCAGATGCGTGAGGATATGTATTTATATTTATTAACTACTAAAGACGAGCGAACTACGAGTTAGTATTGTTACTATTTGGTAACGTGGAAAAACAATCTATTATGGAACTAAGTGAACGAAAAGCGCTATTGAAAGAAATAAGAAATACTGTGTGAGGTGAATTGTTGTGAACGAACATGTAATTGCTGTTAAAGATGCACGAGGTTAAATAATTTAGAGGAGAGATGGAGTTAGGAGTGCACTCTGAACGGTAGTATACAATTGCGTATTTACCTAGTAAAGTCACTGATTCTTCTACAAGTCTGTAGCAAGATGGGTTTCTTATTGAAGTAATGCCGTGCGGAGTATTGAAGATTGTTGGTAGTAATGAAAAGATGGAAGTATGTTATGATTGGAGTGTAGCTGACGCTATTTATGAATATTGTTCACTGTATTACGAGGGAAGGAAATGTATTGCCATGTGGAGCATTGAATTGTTACAGTATGTGTAAAAAGCGCTGACATGAAGGTTAATATTTGTATTGTTCATGTCAGAAAGCATCAGTATATAATCCACGAAGTGTTTAGGGGTTTTTAAGTAGTTCCGCATCGCTCTTTATCTTATTGTATTTTATTCATTGACACGACGCATTCTAAGCTATGTTTAACTTCAGTGTTCGATATACAAGCTTTACTAATTATGACAAGTTACCAGAGATGCCTGAAAATTTATTGTTGTGCGAAACATTGTTCATGAAACTGCTTTTAAAACAGACACACTGGAAGACTGTCAGATCGCGACTGATAGTGCGAATAGTATTTTTAATACCGTGTTAAACATGGAAAATTGTATATAATGTATATATTTCACTTATATTTAATTACTATTATTATTATTACCTTATATATTCACGTTTTACACACGTATGTGTATATTTTACGGGTTTTATATTGTTAACTTAATTGTTGATGCTTGAACAGCTGATGCTGATCAGACTGCATCAGTGACAGAGTCACAGGGTGATTATTAAATGCGTAAACATTTTAATAATTTCTTTAATAATTACAATTCTGTATGACATTGCTTATGAACATTTATACCACAGATAGAAGGACTATCTGACGTGTGAATGATTTAATTTTAACCTGTTTTTATTTTTAATGGTGATAGGGATTTAATTGTTCTGTAAGTTTTTAGTAATAAATCCCAGGCACTATTTTTGTTTGCCTGTTCGTTTTTATAAATCTGATCACCTTTTCATTTTGCAATCGACATGCGATAATACTGCAAATTAGTTACTAGAATCCACGTAGTATCAACTTTCGCCGTTCACGCCCGAGATCCGAGATTCTCGTCCTACCATCTTGTTATGGGTATTTTACTCGTATTTCTGGTAAATTTGTAACCAATCGGTAGTGTTGTTGCATGGCCGGTATGCATCGAGAGTTTCCTAGTCATTATCCTAGTAGGGTAGTGTTGGTTTATCTGGCTGGGTATCGACTTCCCTACTATCCCTTTCCATCTCAGCGGATATAGGCTACGACTATATGGAATTCGGGTTCAGTACGTTGTTGCAAAAATTTGGTAGGGATCAGATGATTATGTTAGTCGTAATTAGATTCAAGCTTTGAGCATTTGGGTGGCCGCCGTTACGTATCCGTTAAGATGGCTGTGATATAAAGCATGACACTGAAGTGCCCTAGTCTAGTGCTACCTCTGTACAAAATGTAGTTCAATTCGGTTTCACCGTGTTTCAATTGATAGGGGGGTCATACACACCAAACCCACCAACACACACTCACTCACACACACACAGTCAGACAGACACACACTCTTTTGGCCTTGTGTGGATTTCATTTTATGTCTACTTCAATTTTTTGCAAAGATCGAGAGTAGGCTAAAAACGTATGACTTTCGTCTTGAGCCAAGCGCGCGCCTGAAGAGAGAGGTTTCAGAAGGCCACGTGACGCGATTCAGGTATTAAGGAATTCGGAAATTAATCGATACAGTAATTGGACAGTTATAATTTTAAAGAGGAACCAGAATATGTTTAAACTAAATGAGTTTAGTGGAAAATTAATACAATAATTGTCATATTTGGGAAATTCAATTAAGGCGAACGCTATGCAAGATATTAATATTTTAACGAAGTTTAGCGCCATCATTCTCTCTCTTTTTGAAAGGACGCCACCCAAATTTTTGAGAAGGGAGAACGCGGCATGATAATCGAGGCTTGCTTATTCTGAACTTCGGATATGATCAGTCGTATTGCCAAGTTCGAGGCCAGGCAGGGTCCCGAGGATCTATATTTGCCGGCGGTTGCAGGGGCAACGACGGCCAAGGGATTTTTGAAAGGCATACAAGAAATGTGCACAGCGCGGACAAGTGTAATTTCAATATTGGAGAAATTAACTATTAGTCCAGAAGTGGACTTAAACATTTTCACAAGTGTGAATTTGCTATAAAGAGTGCGTGGCATCGCTGAATTTTGAAATTTGAGCTTATACTCGGTCTATTATTGGAACTTTTTTAGAAAGGAAACCAATCAAACAATCTTCGAAAGTCTAATAACTTCTTCGACGAGTGATTTTCAGTGAAGTATCCCGATAATATTTCAGCACCGATAGTTCTATTATTTATGAACTATATTTATTTCGTTGTTATTGCATACATTTTTGCAAATCAGTTGTGAGATATTATAAACATTATACACATTTGGGTGGCCGCCATTTTGTTTCCGTCAAGATGGCGGCGATATAAAATGAAGTCAACATTTTTTCAAAATTCCATGGAAAATGGATTTTATTCCTGCATCGAGAGGAATGACATTTGATATTACTATGGCAGCAGAGAAGGCTGAATAAATATGCAGAGGGGAACACTACGTTAAGTATATGAAAATTCCGAGAGTAACCAGATGACATTATTATGGAGAATTCCGGATGAACATAAATGCTAAAAAAAATGGACTTCAAGGCAGATTATAACAACATTAAAACCTACTCTCACCAAAAGTACAAAACGACTGTTAACTTCAAGAAAATCACTTAAAGTCAGCGCTAAGAAGAACAGAAAAATGATAGAACTAGTGCACTCCTAGTTCGATTCCAGAGCGAGATTGCAGTTCGAGACCAAAATGAGTAAGAATTTGGAGGCTTGGAGATGTCGGGATGCAGTTCGAGTGGACGGAGTGAACAAGGTTACACCACAGAAAATATCAGGAGGCGGAATGGTATAACTTCCGATATATTTTCATAAGCAGTCGAGATAGAAAGAAGATAGAAAGAAGATCAATTATCTAGTTTTGTTGTAGAGCATTTTGAATCACCATGTAAAACCTCTTTTTTGATAATTTGTCTTCTACGTTTTGAGTAATTTCGATTTTGCATTTTAGAATGTGGATTAGGAGTTTGTGTTATCGACGTTTATGGTATTTTTCAGAATTAGGATTGAAATGAGGATTTTTGGTTGAATTTTAGGTATATGATATTTTACGCTGGAGATTTTTATGGCTCGTCAGGTTTTATTTTTTTGGAACGTCATTTTAGGAGTGATGGATAGCTAGAAGATAGATTCAAACTAGAGACTTTTAGTTGTTTGAAATGTATTGGATCATTTATATTCAGATACACCTTTTTAATATCAGACGATAACAGCTGATCGTCATAGTCAGAACGGAGGTACGATTTAATTTATGACAGAGTTGAAGCAATGGTCTTGTTATTAAATTATTTTGAAACCACATTGAACATGGTTTCAATTAAGAGAGAGAAACATGAATAAGTCATTGTTATGCAAGAGAGACATGTCTCCATTGGTGTCAGATATGATTAAGAATGATAAGGAAGAAGTACGAAACTGTATAATTATTATTTTATGACGATTAATGTTGTAAAATTAATTCCTTGAAGTACTGCAAAGTATGTAAAACATGTCACGAGAATGAGAGAGAAAGTCTGCATTGCTGTTAAATTTTGAGGAAACGCACTGTTGTTTAAGGAAGTACAATTTATGGTACGGTATTTGAAGTTGGGGTTACATTCCAAACGGTCAAGGTGACGTTGGAAATAAATAGTAACTGTTATGATGTTTTGAAGTTGTTCGAGATGTATATTCGTGCTCTGTTAATAATGAAAATAAGGTGTTTGGAACTGAAGGTCGTTCAGTCATGTGTATTTGATATGCGTTTATGTGAAATTTTATGCCACATTTGTGTTGTGAGGAAAGTCATTGTAAGAGAAAGAAGTTGGGTATAGTTGGATTTGAAGGCGACTATAGAAGTTCATATTGAAGGGAAACGCACGAATGGGGCAATTATATGGAAACGACATTTATTATTTTCCACTATTACTTATTATTCCAGATGTTAACCATTTACGCATGAGCTTTACTTCTTTGTACGGCTTTAGCAAGCCATGATTTGACAGAAAGATAAGAATTGGAGGCGGAACTAGTTAGTAGTCTTTTGTGGAAACTATAGAGGAGTTATAGAAGTGAAATCAGGATATTTAGAAAATGTGTAAGACATAGGTTGAATAGTGTTGTAAATACTTGTGTATAATTTGATAGAATGAAGGGTATAGTGACGGTTGGCTGTTTCCAACAGCATTTAAAGTGTTAATATATTGTGTGAAGTTTAATGGAGTTATAAATGTAGAGAATAAAGTATAGAAATATGTTTAGAATAGGTTATCCGTGTCTACGGTTAATAATTCTTGAAACATATGGTTATAATATTGTTGATTAACTCCAGTGTGAAATAGAAGTCTAGGTGACTGTCAATAATATGTGAGAAGCATAATTGCAGAGTGTTTTTTTGAGTTTTATAACATGATAAATGTTTTATTAGGGAGTATTTTCGAATTTGTTTTTAATAGGGATTTTTTTATTCATTGTATCGTCTTAGTCAATAAATGTTGGACACTAGGAGTTTGTCTGTCCGTTGTTATTTCTATAGAAACATGCGATTGTGATTTATAGTTACTAGTTCAAAGCTGTACTATGGAAGTATTGATAGGCTCCCGACACTTCTTACCACCCTATGCACCCCGAGAAGCGCACGTTTCTCACTCTCCTTTAGTATTTAGTATCTTTACCCTGTAGTATAGAAACATAGTGCAATTGTAGACTTGTTTCCTTTTGTCCTATTTCATTCAGCGGTTTTTCTGGCTGGGGACCATGAAGAATCGGCGATCCGTCCATCTGGATACTGACAAATATTTTTATAAAAGGATACATCAAATTGTTCTCTATCATCATAAAAATTTCAGTTTGATTGAGTAAATAGTTATGGAGACATTTTAAACCGGTCAAATATATCGTACGGACGCCATGCTGGAATGTTTTATATATAGGCTATGGAATTATATGCCAGCAGATAAATACTATTATGGTGTTTCATTATACCACCTTACATACGTATCGTTTGTTCAGAACACGAGAAATGAAAACGTGATTTTAACATGTTTCGACAACGGCAATTTATGAATTCCGATAAATATTGTATAAAATTAGAGGAAGCTTTTCAGTCAGTCAATACAAATTGTGCCGTATTACATTAGGCGGGAAACAAGTATTTAGGCCTACACAGCCTACAAAAAACACGCCTTTATGTGCACAAATACCTACGTAATCCAATTGTACTTGTACATAAAAGCTTGTTAGTGCGTAGGATATGTAAATACTTGTTTCCCGCGTAATATAGTTGGGCACAATTTGTGTTGACCAACTGAAAAGCTTTCTTTAATAGAATTTGGCAACACTGAAAATTGGCTTCTATCACTACAATGAAATTGGAGGCCAATAGTCCATATTTAGCCTAGTATGATGGTGTACCATGTCAATTTTCACAGTGCTCGGGGATTTAAGTCACGAAAAAAAAATGCAATTTCGCGTCACCACCTTGTTGGATTTGTTTTCTTCATATTATTGGAAAGTCCCATTGGTGAACCTATTTTAAAGGCCTCTGTGAACAAACGTAATTTCAGTTTGATTGCTGTAGCATATTCGTAGATATTTCGGATGATTACAATGTTGGATTATTCTATACTGAGCCCTTATGCACTCATGCTGGTGATGATTTCTTGAGAAGCATGTTCATTACACCGATAATGTGTAGAACGCACTCCTGATGCCAGCTCAAACTTCAGATACTATTTTGACTTTGGTACTGCATTCCAATGTTATTCCTGGATGCATACATTTATATCTTCGTTTTGTTCATTCTATAAAGTATTTATTCGTCATTCTGCATAATTTGCCACATTATAGTGGCCTTTTATGACACTTTAAAACTTTGTTAAAAGTATCTTCCTCGCAGATATGCGAAGCGGATTTAAATAGTCGTTGCACGACTCGGGAAGTTCTTCTAGAACCTGGAACGCTGTCCCATGTGACGAATCACCATTTGAGACTGTCAAGTCGAATTGACGTGATTTTATGGCGAGAGTCCACGAAACTCAATTGATAGCTAAAATCAGTGAGCATCGTACTTACAGCACACTGTAAAGTGCATAATAATTAATAAGACGCCGTGTCTGGCGCGTATAAGTGAAGCAAGTGTTAAATTTGCGATAGAAATCGTGAAATATCCATTTTTCGTGCACGTGGTCAACCAACGCGATACCACGTTGTATCATTTTTCATTCCACGAGGCGTGGAAAACTTGTGAACGAAAGATGTAAGTACTTTATAACCAGTGTAAAAACACATTGGAAAAATATTCATCAGTGCTAATTTTTGCCTCAATTTTCGTGCCACGATTGCTACGATACCAGAAGATAGTGTTGAAAGTAGCAGATTCTGGGAGAAGGACATCCTCCGCAGTCTCCATAGAATCTGTGGCAGACGCCAAAGGCCATTTTTGTACCAGTCTGCACACAAGTGTAAAGCCAGTGTTTGGAAGTATACCAGTATAGAATCCCGTAAATTCTGTGAAATCATCGATTTTATTCTAATCAAAATGAATCTCTTCATAAACCACGTGGACACATGTTTAACCACTTCTACAAGATGTCGATGATGGCTTATGCTATTCCCATGACGATGATATCCGAGGAATAGCCCTACTATGAAAAGCAAAAGAAAAAGGCAAGATTTGGACGGAGAATGGACAAGGAAAACCCTCCTACCGACGGAAGATAATAAAACCCCAATCTCTAGGGTAACACGAGGTCAAAATCAAGTTCCACCGTGATTCCTGTACTTTCTATTTTCTAAAGGTAATGTTTCGGTAGACTAGTGTAGAAACCGTACTATGATAGCAACCGTATAGGTAATATTGTAATTAATTATGTATTTTTTTCTATTTAGCTTTGGCAAACTGGTCAATTTATTTGTGAGACACCGTATGGCAACAGTATGACGGTGCACCTCCGCAAACTTTGAAACTACTAATGAAATCTTACGCATTAATTTGTCTCAGCTCTGAGAGCTGCTTTCAATTCAGCATGTGCTGATTATAACTTTGGTAAGATGATCATCATCCTGGTGTTAACTCGTAAGGCTCCCTGTTTAAATTTTGCTTGAACTACACCACAATTTTGGGCGTATCATTTGGTGGAATATAGTCACAACCACCGCCTTTTAGGAAGGGCTTTATTTCACATTTTTATGTGAAGCTCCGATGCCACTAATTTCGAGTAGGAATATTCTACGTGTATAATATCAGTGGATAACTAAACCTGTTATGAACCCAAGTACACCAGCGTATCATTTCATACAGCACAAGGAGTGCAAGTGCTGTCAGATTATCCTTATGTTGTGTCAAAAAATGACAAGTATATTTTTTCCAGAACTTGTACATATGATGAAAGGTGTAGGAATATCTTCGCAGAAGCAAAGCAGTCAGAGTGAGAGTGAAGACACCGTCATATTGTATTCCTTGGTTTCGTTAATTCTTTGTATTTTTACCTTTATATTTCATGGTACGAATCAGTGTGATGGACCCGTAAACTTGATTTCTTTTATTACAGGGTCACATTCAGGACTTTATTATGTGAACCCAGTATTGTTCAAACACGTATTTTAATTTGCTAAAGCAAAGTGAAAAAATAAAGGGAGGTAGTGCGCAGTTTGCTACTCCTGTGGGGGTCCAGGCGCGGGCACCAAGAGCCCGCTGATGAGCCAACTTGATGTCCTAGGCGAAACCCCACAAAAGAGACGGCGCAGATCTAGAAAAATTGCTGAGTTTTAATTCACTGGCCGTGAAAGCCAATATACCATCTTTTTGGAAGCCTTCATAGGGGTGTTAAGGCTGCTTGAGCTTTTAGTTCTCGCAGTAAAGTGGTGCAGTTGCACTCTATATTAAGGGAGGTAGCGCACAGTTCGCTACTCCTGTGGGGGTCCTGTCAGGGACACCAAAAGCCGGCTGACGAGCCAGCTTGGTGTCCTAGGTGAAACCCCACACCAGACACGGCACAAACCTAGAATGCAGAGTTTTAATTATTATGCTGTTAAATGTAAATCCTATTTTCGTGACATGTCGCCGTTTAAATACCATTGTTTTGCCGTAGATTCCGTCGATGTCACTATTCGTACAATTAACCATTTCTCCTGTATTTGAGTAGGCATTTCTTTACGTGCCATGTTCCAAGTTTTGTTGCTTTTGTTTCGATTTCTTTATAAAGGACTTTCGAGAGGGTCAATTTAGCTTCAGATAGGGCATGATTCATTTATTTATTTATTTATTTATTTTATATTACTGAGTTTTGCGGACTAGCCGATTCCAAACCCTCCGAATTAGGACAGGGGTTTGATCTTATTGGGGGCCGATAGCCTGGATGTTAGGCCCCTTAAAACAACAATTATCATCATCATCATCATCTTATTGAGTAAGTGATTTACGAATTTTACTTAAGCCTGGATCTAGTTATGTGTTAGCTTTGTGTGTTGAGGGTGTACTTTGTTAGGCGTCTATGACATCACCCCGTGTTACAGCCTGATCCACCGGGTGATTGATCTCGTGCTGGTGCTAGCCTAAAAAGAAGTGCATCCGATCCTCTCAGGTTGTGTGTTCGATGGATGGGTAGTCTGGAATAACATTTACGTTTGGTGGTACCCCGACAATCTCCTCTAAGGGAAAAATGCGTTGACCATAGAATTATTCACCAGTAGATGAAGATCAATGCATTTGTTTGTTATACAAACGATCACTTTGATCGCATAATTAGAACACAACTATTAAATGATTAATTTTAAAATTTCTCATAGCCACCATCATCAGTTGATGAAAACATTGAATGAAATCACCCACTATGTTGGTTTTGTACTTAACACGTATTTTGCGTTACATAGCTGAACGTACCATAGAATTCTCTATCACCATACAAAATGCCAGTGCAATATCACTGACAGTTTCAGAGGTAAAGAATGCCGGTGAAATAGTTCGTACGCCCGCCATTTTGGATTCGTGAAACGTATTTAAACTTGATAGGCACGTTCGAGGTCAGGTGATGTAGTAGTTTGTCCGTACCGAGTCTCATTGAAATGGCTTAAGCCATTTCGATTTTATTCCGGCGAAACATACACAGATCACACGCACTTGGACAAAAGAATTTTTTATATCATGAAAATATGCTAATAACAGCTGTCAAGGCCATCTTCACTCAAAGAATGAAAATATGCATCAATACCAATGCTTCATTGAATTTCTTCTATGAAACAGCCCGACTATTCATGTGATGTTGAAAAGAAACGAAAGTGTGTTAAACGGGAGTGATGTACCAGAATAAAATATATATTCATACTTCGTAGTCCTTCAGACCACCAGTGGATACTTTGACGTATCCTTAAACGCCCATTTGGGCTAATTGAATTAGTTTAATCCAGCGAGGTTCCTCTATGAAAAGGAGGTTAACTTAAATGTCTTCATTGTGCATGGATATCTCCTGCCAGGTCGTGCGTAAATTGAGATATGTCGACTCCTGAGTTCTGTTCGGCGAGAAGCCTCTTCTTTATTAGGTTGAATGCATGCGTTGCTTAACTTTCAATGGCTGATTCTAAGGATTCGACTTAATCTCGGATAATGTTCATAATTACTCCGGTGAGACGTGGTGCAAGTCTTCCTCGTTGACAACAGAGTGTGACATGCGCTTCTGGACGAAAGTGAAATGATGGTGAAGGCATCACAGTCACCCAACCCCCAAGTTAGAGGAATCCACCATATAAGATTAAATCTCGCGACCTCGCCGGAAATCATTCCCGAGGCATTTGTGGCCGGTGCCTAGTCTGGCAACAACTTACCCATGGAAAATTTGGTTACATACACGTAGGTACCCAGGGCTAATGATAATGATGCCCCTATCCAAAATGAGTGGAACTGTTACTAATATTTGGTAGAGCATACTAACCACTACTATACGGCGTGATGGAAACCTTTCCGTCTGAGGGCGTTGCTGCAGCGTATATGCAACGTACTGCGCCCAAATTCTCCAATCAACACCTATATCCGCTGCACTGTAAAGGATTGCGGACACGTAGATACCCAGCTCACAATAACTTACCATTGTCTGCTAAGTAAAAATTGGTAATTCTATGATCACACAGCGTATATTTATAAAAAAAATAGTACTACCAGCCTAGGTACAACTTTCTACTAACATTTACATTTAAGCGATTCGAGAAACTCCGATCTCGAGGGGTGATTAGGTCTATCTATAGTGAGCGCCTCTATCCTACCTAGCAGTACTATTTTCGGCGTTGAAAAAATTAAAACGATGTCAGCTAAGATAAAATTGGCTAATTCGCTAAAAAGCGCTAGCCGTTTATTGTTCTATGGCAATACACACATGTCGCTAATGTATATCAGTTACCAGTGTCTTCCTGACACTTCCAAAAAAATGAAAAAAAAAAAAAAAAACTAAAAACCTGGCATTTATACATAATGTCCTCAAAATAAGGGTTGGAGAATTCGGTACTCCACTGAAATACGAAAAATTATGAAACGGATTGGTTTCAAACATTACCCTATATTATACAGTGCGTTTCATATTTAAACCGTTTTTTTAATATACCAAGGGCCCGTCAGCTAAGCTCCGGATGTACTGCAGCCTAAAGGCTTATTGTACTGCCCTGTGTACTCAGCATCTGGCCATTATCCCTGTGTCTTTGATAAGATGGTACAGTCCCATGATGGACTCTGTTTTGATTTCTTTTGGTTCAATTGTCGGTCTCCCAAAATGATTGAATCTTCTGCGATCTAGAGCTTCGCAAGAGCAGATTATGTGATGGGCTGTCTCCGTTTCCTTCCCGCAAAGTCTGCAGTCTAGGTTTTCTTTGATTATGCCCATTTTGTTTAGGTGCTTTTTCACGGGAGCATGGCCCGTGAGAAGAGCCACTATGTATCTTACCTAAATTTTTTTACATTTGAGTAATTTTTCAGCTGTTTTCTTACATGGTTCATTGATGAACATTTTCCCATGTTTCATACCAGGGTTAGTATACCATCTATCCCTATGTTCTTTTTTGATCCAGTCTTTAATAGCTTCTCTTATGGAGCATTTAGGTGCTCCTAGAGCCGGCTCTGGTCCATAAAAGATTGTTGCCGCTCCCTTCCAGGCGAGTTCATCGGCTTTTTCGTTTCCTTCAATGCCCTTGTGTCCTGGGACCCATATCAGTTTGACGCTGTTATGTTCCCCCAGTTTAGTTAGGGCATTAAGACATTCTTCCACCAGTCTTGAGTTCACTAGGGCTTTTTAAAGCCTTCAGTGCTGCCTGGCTGTCTGAGTATATAATAATCTTTTTATTTATATAAGATCTTTTCATATTTTCATATATGCATTGTAGTATTGCATAAACTTCTGCCTGGAATACCGTGGGATATTTTCCCAGGGGAAAGCTAATGCTTTTTCCTGGTCTCATTCCATATACTCCCGAGCCTGCCCCTGAGTCGTCTCTTGACCCGTCTGTGAACCAGATCAAAGTTTCCTCAGGATGCTCGGGTTTTGTTTTCCAAGAGTCTGTTTCAATTATTACTTCAAATATTTTATTGAAGTTGTATTGTGTAGGAGTGTAGTCTGATCGCATTTCAAGTATGGAATCTTCTACAATTTTTGTTACTGATGATATTCCTGATTGTGAATCAGGAATATTTCCAGCTTTACCCTGTTTCAGCCTATGTAATGCCATCCTAGCTTCCCCTTTGATCAGAATGTCAAGAGGGGCCAGGTCTAGTAAGGCCTCCATAGCCACTGTGGGGGTAGTTTTAAATGCTCCGGTAATTGCTAGGCAGACTTGTCTTTGAATTCTTCCCAGCTGTACCAGAGTTGTTTTATTTTGCACCTTGGTCCACCATACCAGTGCAACGTATGTTATCGAGGGTCTCAGTACCCTAGTATACAACCAGTGTATCATCTTAGGTTTTAGTCCCCACGTATTTCCATACATCCTCCTCACAGTCATGAAGGAGGTTACAAATTTATTGTATATTTTGTTCAAATGCTGGTTCCAGGTCAACTTGGAGTCAAGAATTACTCCTAAGTATTTAACCTCTCCCTTCATTTTAATTTCTTCACCTTTTAGAAGCAGGGAGTTAGTTTCCTTCGGATTTCTTCTTCTGGTGAATGGGACAATGGCTGTTTTGTGAGGGCTTATTTTAAGTCCCTCATTTTCTGTCCAATTATATAAAACGTTAAGTGCCATTTGCATTCGTTCCTTAACGGTGTTAGCAAATTTTCCTTGAACTATAATGACGATGTCGTCAGCATAGCCAAAGATATTAAAGTCTAGCTGACTTACCTTTTTAAGCAGTCCATGCACAACGAGGTTCCACAGCAGAGGGGATGAGACCCCTCCCTGAGGACATCCCCCCGTAACCCTTGCAGACAGACTGCTTTCCATACATGTTGTGTGTATCACTCTGCTTTTAAGCATGGCTTCGATCCACCTGCAGGAGGTTTCATCTAGTCCTCGCTCTCGGGCAGCAGTGATCATTGATTTAAAGGAGGTATTGTCGAAGGCTCCTTCTATGTCCAGGAAAGCTCCCAACGCTACCTCCTTTTGTTCCAGAGTTTTTTCCAGTCTTTGTACTACTTGGAAAAGAGCTGTCTGTTGACATACCGGCTTGATAAGCATACTGGTTCCGGTGCAGAGGTCTCTCAGCCAATGCATCATCCCTGATGTGTCGGTCAAGCATTTTTTATAGAGTTTTTAGAATAGAAGACATGAGTGTGAGAGGTCTGTAGGACTTAGCCCGGTCTATAACTTTCCCAGGTTTAGGTATGAATACCGCCCTACAGTGTCTCCACCCCATTGGTATATAACCTAGGGCTAAACTAGCTCTAAGTATTTTAATCATAATCCTTGCAAGCATTTGGAAGCCTTCTTGGAGCATGATGGGCATTATTCCATCACTTCCTGGGGATTTATACGGTTTAAATGAGAAGATTGCCCATTTTAGAGTTTCATAGTTAACCACCTTCCTAGCTGTTTCCCAGTCTCTCCTGTCTGTTTTCCAAGATGGAAACTCCAGTTCCAGGCTGCCCCAGCCTCCGGGAGGTTCTTCTATGATTTCCGACCCTGGGAAGTGTACATGAAATAGTTCTTTCATGGTCTCTTCCGCAGTTCGGGTGTATTCACCATGATCTCTTTGGAGTGAGTTTATGCTGCTTCGGCTTTCTTTAGAGAGAATTCTTTGAAGTCTGGAACATTCTGAAGTCTCATCTATCTCCGTGCAGTACCTTCTCCAAGACTCTCTCTTTGCCAATCTTAAGGCTTTGTTGTAATCAGTAAGGGATCTCCTATATTCCTCCCATTTTCCTGATTTTCTTGCTGCGTTGAACAGTCTTCTTACCGGTTTTCTCTGGTCTGCTAGGTCTTTACTCCACCAGGGGATATTCCTGTTGGACTGCCTAGCTACCAGAGGGCAGGTTTCTTTGTAGGCTGAAATTATTGCTTCCTGTAATTGTTCTGCAACAATTTCAACTTCTTCTGTACTTTTGAAGTTTTTATTTATTCCCCTGAGATTCTGAGCTAGTTCTCTTTTGAAGCTGCCCCAGTCAGTTCTCCGGGGATTTCTGTAATATTTTGTTTGTCGTTCTAATCCCGCCATGTCGAATATTATATATCTGTGGACTGAACAACTTACTTCCTCAGATACATGCCATTCACTTACTCTACTCCCTATATAGGGGGTAGAGAAAGTTATGTCGATAACCTCCTTTCTGTTTTTAATAACAAAGGTTGGTTTATTTCCTTTATTCATTAAGTTCAAATTACGTTCCAGAATGAATTCTAACAAGGACTCACCTCTGGGGTTGTTGTTGGTGCTACCCCAGGCCAGGTTGTGTGAGTTGGCGTCGCATCCTAAAATTAGGTGTTCACCTTCTTTTTCACACCTTGCTACCAAGTCCATTACTTCCTTGGTAGGTGGTAACTGCTCATCGTCATAGGGAAGGTATGCGGATCCAAGGATGATTTTCCTAGTCCCTTCCTTTGAAGATGTCTGGATAGCTACTGTCGTGAGGTCTCTGGAACAGAAATCCATCAGCGGCAGTATCTTGATTCCTTTTTTGGCAAGTATACAGGTTCTGGGAGTCTGGTTTGTCCGACTGAATATCAGTTCGCCTCCAACTCCTCCCAGTCCCTTTATTTTGCATTTTACAGCCCAGGGTTCCTGAATGAGAGCCAGGTCACAGTCTCTCATCATCACACACAGTGCTGCCGAGGCAGCCCTGCTATGCTGAAGATTTATCTGGACCACTCTCATTCGCGCCCTTGGGTCTGGGTTTACCTTTTAGTGGTTTAAAGGTTACCTGACTTAGGCCGCAGAAGACCTTAAATTGTTTGGCTTCTAGCTTTTCATACGAGTCGAAGTCCACCGAGAATGCCAAAGTTTGGCCTTTCTCGGTCACCTTTCGGCTCATAAGATGCCATTCACCTACCTCAAGTCCTGAATTCTGTGCCTTCAGTCTCTTTTTAATGGTTTCCACATCATTTGTTACTGGTACCCAGACTAGGACCCTTGGCCTCCTTGGAAGGTCTTTGGAGTCTACAACTTGTAACTCCAATCCCTCCCAAGGGCTGCCAAGTCTGCCTATAGCTACGGATAACCAGTGTTTTGTTTATTCATTCTCACAGGTCATCCAAAGGATACCCTGTGAGAATTTGTTATCTAGAAATTGTGGTGACACCTGTTCAGGGTTGTCATCCAACATTTCCAGAATTTTCCTTTTCACCAGTTCTGCTTTCTCCTGGTTAAGTTGTTGGTTTTTTTTGCCATTACGGCTACCTTGATACCTTTAGCAGCGTCCCTGTAGCTCAAAGGTTGAGATAGTTCATTCCTTCGATGCTTAGGTTCTCGCTGCTTTGGGGTGCTTGATTCAGAGCGTGGTCTTTTTTGAGTTGAGGTTGAGGTCTCTTTGCTCCTGAACGGTTTGTTCTCCGTCCAGGTCCCTTCTTTCATCTTCCTTTCCCTCATTAGTTTCTTCCGTTGTGCTCCAGAGAGTTTCTTAGGTTTGATCCCAGTTCCTGACGTACCTGGTACTGCCACCTCTCCTGGAGTTGTTTCAGTCACCTCCATTGTGGAGTCTTCTGATGTTGACAAGTCTATGGACGAGTCCATTCCTTGTAATGTCTTGGTTGAGCTTTCGCTTGAGGTTGTTTCTTGGTTCTCCATTTGGGTCCCACGAATATCGGAGAAATAAATAGTCCACTCAGACAGAGCTCCGGTTGTCCGAGCAAGGCTGCTTTCTCAGGGAGGTCGCCCAGTTTCCCTGAGGCTCCGTTAAGGACACATCACCCATGTGCCATGCACCCCTTCGGCACGGATTAAAGCAAGCCACACTTAACACCTTGGGGTTGGGGAGGTGGTCCGCGATCTCTTATTCAATATATTCAGAGAAACACCTGTCCGGCTCGTCAGTGGTCAACTGTCGCTACCAGACAGGTGCCGGCTATCCGCCACCTGCCGACGCGTCACGATACCCGCTCAAGGTCCAGCGTTAGGGTTTGCAGGAAGTTACTCCTTGCCAGGGACCCCCCGCTGAGGATATTTAAACCGTAGTTCCACATCTAAATATGCAAGATCAAAATTTACTCACTATTAAATATATATTCATATGTACAATGATTTGTGATTCGCACAAGTATTAATTTCTGCGATGAAATTATTCATTTCTTTTCTCTAATATTCGTGAGTCTTTACTACCCAAACTTCCAGAACAATCACCATAACTTTATCGGTTGAAAGTATTAAATACTTGTCTAAATCAAAAGAACATAAGTGACAAATGTTTAAGTTCAGCACTGCTCTAACTATTCTCTCCCATTTGATTATTAAATTCCGAAAATTCCTGAAATTCTTTGCTCGACTTTAATAAACGTGAATATTCGAAGTGAATGGCATTTTACCTTCATTCCACACTTCCGTTCCAAAATTACACAAACAATTATATTATTTTTAAACACCCTGTACAGAACTTGCCTCAAATGCAATCAAACGATATCACACTCGCTGTGATCAAAACTAGGAAACACGACTCTTCAGTCTCCTTTTGTGAAAATACGTAACTCATTTACGTCTACGATTCCTTTCTTGCACGGTATTCCAAATCTAAACCCATTTCAGTGCATTTTCTCAATCAATGCAAAGAAAATCAGTATCTTTATTAAATATCCACTACCATTGTCAATATTGTTCAAGAAACAAACTTTAACAAAACTCCTCTATTCTTATACAAAATTTCCTCGTGCCTATAAATTCAAATCTTCATCTACTTTCTGTACAGTTACCTTTATATCACCCTGTGATTTAACTTTCTTAACTCCATTTCACGTAATGAAATTCAGTTATCTCATTATTGTAACCTTCAAAGAATTGTCAGCAAGAATTCATATTTAATAATGATATAAGAGTGTCCTCTCTTCCTGTCAATACAACTTTCTGAATTTAATTCAGTTAAGTCCAGCTGATTTATTTTCAGACAATGGGTAGACTTATCTAAGTTGCCCTGTCTCTTCCTTCGACTTTTAATTACAAGTGACTTAACAATAAAGTCTCAGCTATCTTCATGAAATATTTTGTTTAATAAATTTTATTTAGGCTTTTTAATGCTCTAAATGTTTCATTTGACACATATAAATGTTCTTGGAACATTTTGTTACTAGGAAATATGGTTTATTACGTTTACAGTATAGTTCTACATAACTATCTGTTTCATTACAATGAATTTGGTATTTATTGATTTAATTGTCTATATCGATTATTTAGACTATCTTCCACCAGATTTTGTGTCGTGTAACAATCAATTATTGCACACAGTTGGTTTATAATAAATTTCTGACATTCGAATCAACATCACGAGTTGTCGAAGTTTATTTGACATTTCGTGAAATAACTTTTTAAATATGCGGTACTTCGATGTATCAATATACGTTCCAACGCTGTGCATTAAACAGATTTATTTAATTTAACACAAGTATCAATGATTCTAAAGGACTTTATAATGAACTGATTTAACGTTGACAATAGCAATTCGCTAATAAAATTTCGTCCAAATGACTGAAATTTTCAATAAAAATGACTCCAATGAAAATACTGATATACTGGATTAAAATCTACACAAATTTAAATAAAATGACAGATCAATACGGTTGGTCAATTTAGATAAACACAGAACATGACTACAATTCTACTAAATATATTTCAATCTCTTCACTACCTTGTGCTGCCGTCGATCTCTGCTGGAATATTCCTTGTCTTGTAAGACAAATGTGCTTGAGCACATCGCACACAGCTGCTTGAACCGGCTGTGACGAGGACTGCTGGGTAACCTCACAGAGGGGCAATGTCAATGACCGAACTGGGTTAGCGACCTCTCCGCGTACGGCAAGTTTCTCCCCCACTCCTTCACTCGACTCCCGCATGTCGTTTGGATCTTCCGACGTTACCACTTCACTACGCCTGCATCGCTTCTTAAGGTTGAAATCCGATTGTTCTATAAGTGTCTTTGAGAGTCTACTGGATGTATATGAACTCGTGTTACGAAGTATAGATTTGTTCTGCATTTCTGCGCATTGCGTAGATGTCCGACTGCGCTCTATACATGTTGTAGAATTCTGGATTCAACTTTTCATTTCTGTAGTCTCTACTTCCCTATAATGTGCATCTTAGCACGAAGTCATAATCAGGTTAATGATTAAGCCTGTATAACTTCCCCGTCGCCAATTCATAAACTGCATTGTGAATAGCTTTAAGGATGAATAGAATTGTATAAGTAATATTGCTATTTTCCTGTAGTGAATTATTGCAGTTATCTGCATGAGATGTGTAGTAGTTTTGTATCGAAATACTGAAGTAACAAGCTGTGTTTCAAATACTCCACAGACTTGCTGTATGAAGCTTCTCTAAATGTGAGCGCAAATGAACACTGTCTCGTTCCTATAAGTGTGTTACAAAATTACCGGCCTGCATACTGTGCTGGTCTCGGTCAGAATCTCGCTTGCTTCACGTGTCACGGCCTTCTAAACTCCGCGCTCCTTCTCCCAACTTTCATTAAACGTAGCACTGTCTATGAAGCAACTTGCTTCTAATCTAGTGGTCTTGTTCAGGCCAGATCTGAATTCGGAATGAACGCTCGTTCTTTCTCTCAGCTCACGTAAAAGTTCATCGCGCTTCTTCCCCTCTCGTGGTGTGACGCAGCCCCACTCTTCCCTTCACTCGCTGTGATCATCCGCGGACACTTCTCCTCCTTTATGACGCTACACTCACCTCTCGTGGTGTGACGCATTCTTACAATTGTAGGCCTCCCTACATTCAGATAATAAATACACAACCATTATTCAAATAATTCCTTATTTCTTTCCGGCCTTCCGTAATTGTTTATATTTTTAGCGTATGGCTTTTAGTGCCGGGAGTGTCCGAGGACATGTTCGTCTCGCCAGTTTTGTAGCTGTTTCGATAAGGACACCCAATGGTTGAGCTACAAGTACCGGTGGGGAGGGAAGGTGGTTTGTAAGGACTGGGAATTGGAAGGTAGCGACTGTGGCCTATAGTTAGGGACCAATTGTAAACCACAGAAGACCATCTTCAAGGTTGCCGGCGGGGGGATTCGAACCACCTCGCCTCCAGGATGTGAGCGACTGCCAGCAGTCATGCCCTAACGACCACGGCTAACTCACCCGGTATTGTTTATATTAATAATGATGCATGGTATTACACTCTGTTTCAGCTTAAGATTTCCATATCTCACAAATTTTATGGAATAAGAGATTTTAATTCGTTCTTTTTATTTTTCCTGCGTCCCAGTTCGTATCCCGTCTGGATCTTAGTATTGGCCTTAAATAAATTCGGGCGCAATTCCCCGTTGCCATTTAAAGTAAGGTATAGGCTGTACTTTCTTTAATAACATTGGTTTCTCTGTTCTTGGGACTGAATTTACTTGTTTACTGAATCATTGGGTAAAATCTCTTTAATTTGGAGTGGTTGAATTTTCAAATGGATCTGTTATCCTCAATCCTTACGATCTTGTAGCAATTGTTACCGTAGACTGTATCTACTTTGAAGTGTCCTTCCTCTGGATCTCTTTCCTTCTCTTTGTTCTATTTAGAGTCCCCTTCTTCTCTTTCCCTCGATGTCTTTTCTCTTTTGTCTAGCTATGGTGATGTTCTTCCTTCTCCTTTACTTCTTGGAATTTGAATTTTTTTTGTACCGCTCCTGGGTCTTCATTGCACCGGTCTCTGCTTGATCCGGGCTGAGTTTCCTGATTTTGGTTACGCTGTCCCTGATTTTGGTTTCTTGCGTTTCCTTCTTTCCTTTCTCTAAGGTTCTTCCGGTATTCTTGACTCTCTCTCTCTCTCGGTCATCGTAATACGTCCTTACGTTATTGTTGTTTCCCCATCCTCGGTTTTGTTGATTTTGCTGTTGTTGCGGCCTCGAATAGTTGTTTGTGTTCCTCCAGTTTTGATATCTTCGATATCCGTAATTATTCGTCGGGTTATCTCTGTTGTAATATCCCTCTCGGCGATAATCATTGTTCCTCTGGTGGTAGCTATTTCTCCGCTGATTTTCGTTCCATCGTAGAGTATGGTATGGTCTCCCTTCTCTAGGTCTCTGATAATCAGTTTGGACGCGGTTTTGTCCATACATTCTCGATCTAGTTGGTCCTACTCCATTTTTATTGGCTTCCGTCTATTGCGTTTGATCAACATGGACGGTGTGGATCTCTCTATGTTCTGGGTTTCTGCTTCTTTGGTTCTGGTTTCCGGTTGAGTTTTTGGACACATTGGAAGTGTGATCCAACCTCCTCAAAATTTCCGCCATCCCCTCTAACGTTCTGACGTTTGCCGAAATGAGGTGGCTTCTAACTTCGGTTAGTAATTGGCATGAGATAGCATGTACTAGGTCTTCCTCTGCCAATGGAGGTTCAAGATATTGCAAGCGTGCTAATTGATTTGTAAAGAAGCTTGCGTACTTCGTCGGACTTGAGGAAGCATACTTTTTCGAATAAATTTCGGCTCGTACATCTTGCTGAAGTTCTTTACCCCAGAATCGCTTCTGTAGAGCAATAGCGAAATCCTCGAATGTGTGGGAAGTATACCTGAATGCTCTGTGCCAAACTAAGGCTTCTGAGTCCAGATATTTCTCCACCACCCTCATGTGTCGTTCTCGGGGTATTCTGTTATCCTCCAGATACGATCTCATGTCCCTGAGGAATTCCACAGAAGTGATATTTCCAACCCCGCTGAATTTGTTAGGTTTTCCGTCATTACTCTTGATGACGATAATGTTCGGATTAGACCTACTCAGGAAAGGTTCAATGTCTAATCCAAATTCCTCTGTTTCTGTTCGAAATGGCTCTCGACTGAAGTTAAAACTGGATTTCGGAAGCTGCTGACTAACCACGCTTTCCTTATCCTCTTCTATCCTGCCTGTCCTAGCCTCTAATTTCCTGATTTCTTCCTTCAATTTCTCATCTCTTGCATCAAAGAATCTAGTAGGGTCCTTCCTCAAGTCCTCCCTGACTTCAGTCCTTAACGTAGATGAAAATGAAGAATTGCCAATCGTGAGTGACTTTCATTAATTTTGTTCCAATTCGCTGGTTTCCTTTTCCTGCCTCGACCTAATTTTCGCCAGTTCTGTGTTTATGTCGTCGATTGTAATATTGTCAAGTTCGCCTGAATTACTTAAATCTGCTTTACTTACAATATCGCTCAGTGTGGCTACGTTATTGGTTTGAAGCTCATCTATCCGCTTGGATAGATCTTCACGTACTCTACTAACATTTATGTTTGAACTTAATTCTAGAGCCTTAATATCATTAGATAGTTTAACATGGACTTCAGATACAGTTTTAGTAGTGACTGTTACGACCTCCTCCTCCATGTCCGTAACAGCCTTTACAATAGCGGCATTTATGTCCACATTAATGCCATCCTCGATCAATTTCCTTTGACCTTCCAACTTGACCTGTAAGTCACCAACAGTATTATTTAGACTGTTAAGTTGCTCCTTGACTTTGTCTTGGGCCCCTGAAATATGTACATGATGTGTAGTGTTTTCCTCCTTAACGGAGCTAATACTAGCCTGTAATTTTTCTTCTAGTTCTATCATGTTGTTACTGTTAGCTAATTTCCCTTCTAATACTTTGCCAAACATGTCGGATCTTAAAATTCCTACTTCTGTTTTAGTAAGACTAATGTCCTGTTTTTAATTCTTCCTGTGAATTTCCTGCCTTTTCTAAAATTTTCTGAGCCTTTTCCTGATTTTTCCTGACCTCATCATGAATTTCCCTGGCCTCTTCCTGCGCTTTTTCCTGATTTTTCCTAACCTCATCCTGCGCTGCTCTTATTTCGGCCTGGATTTTTCTGTCTTCCAATCTAGCCTGCTCCTGACTCAATCGGTCCTCTTCGCGAGCTTTTTCTTGAGCTAATCTGATCTCCGCTCTTATCCTTTTAGCCTCTTCTTCTACCTTTCTGTCTTCCTCTCGAGCTTTTTCTAAGAGTATTCTGGCTTTTTCTTGAGCCTCCTCTCGTGCTAACCTATCTTCCTCCCGTTCCTTCTCTCTGGCTATTATATCTTCCTCCCTAGCCTTCTCTTGAGCTAACCTGATTGCTTCACGTTCCTGTCTATCCTCTTCTCTAGCTAAACTTGCTTCTTCCTGGGCTTTTTCTAGTGCTAACCTATCTTCCTGTCTGGCCATTTCTAAAGCTAACTTGGCCTCCTCCTGCGCTAACGTTATACTAGACTTAGTAAGTGTTTGGGCGATCGACAACTCAGCCTTGACCTCCGAATTAACAGAAGCTACGGATTTCTGAATTTCGGCTTTCATTTGTTTAGTGTAGGAGTGTGTTAATTGGTGGAGGGCTTCAAGGTATTTGGTCAATACATTTTGACCTTCCTTCATGTTTTCTAACATCGTTCTTATGAACACCATGTCATTTGCAGACATAATTTCTTCTTTCGTGAGAGTAAGGAAAGTATCAACTACAAAAACTACCAGTGAATATCCTGAATTGACCAACGTATACATTTTATACAAGTGATGGAATGCATTGAAAATCTTAGTACTACTTAAGTCTATTTAAATCGCGAGTTATTACGTATATTTTTAATTTGTCCCATTTTCTGAACTGACATCATTACATTTTCTCATCCGACCTAACTTATGTTTAACAACGTTAATTTACTCTGTAATCTAATATTACAAGGTAAACTGTCGTTAGCTGGTTCTAGAAATATGCCTCACAATTGTAATGTACTCCACTAATCTGTTGATGTTGCGTTCACCTCAACAATCATCAAATTTGGGATCGGCATTTCTTTTATTTCAATAAAATATGGCCTAACTCTCGAGTGCTTCCACATGCCTCTCTCGAGTGCCTCTCTCGATCGCCCCACGTTCGGGCCGGCCATTAAAATATACCTTCTATATGAGCCCGAATTCTCCAATCAACACCTATATCCGCTGCACTGTAAAGGATAGCAGACACGTAGATACCCAGCTCACAATAACTTACCATTGTCTGCTAAGTAAAAATTGGGAATTCTAGGATCATACAGAGTATATATATATATAAGTACTACCAGCCTAGGTACAACTTTCTACTAACATTTACATTTAAGCAGTTCGAGAAACTCCGATCTCGAGGGGTGATTAGGTCTATCTATAGTGAGCGCCTGTATCCTACCAGGCAGTACTATTTTTGGCGTTGACAAATTGAAAACGATGTCAGCTAAGAAAAAATTGGCTAATTCGCTAAAAAGCGCTAGCCGTTTATTGTTCTATGGCAATACACACATGTCCTTAATTTATATCAATTACCAGTGTCTTCCTGACACTACCAAAAAATGAAAATTAAAATAAACTAAAGACGTGGCATTTATACATAATTTCCTCAAAGTAAGGGTTGGAGAATTCGGTACTCCACTGAAATACGAAAAATTATGAAACGGCTTGGTTTCAAACATTACCCTATATTATACAGTGCGTTTCATATTTGAACCGTAGTTCCACATCTAAATATGCAAGATCAAAATTTACTCACTATTAAATATATATTCATATGTACATTGATTTGTGATTCGCACAAGTATTAATTTCTGCGTTGAAATTATTCATTTCTTTTCTCTAATATTCGTGAGTCTTTACTACTCAAACTTCCTGAACAATCACCATAATTTTATCAGTTTAAAGTATTAAATACTTGTCTAAATCAAAAGAACATAAGTGACAAATGTTTAAGTTCAGCACTGCTCTAACTTTTCTCTCCCATTTGATTATTAAATTCCGAAAATTCCTGAAATTCTTTGCTCGACTTACAATTACTTTAATAAACGTGAATATTCGAAGTGCATGGCATTTTACCTTCATTCCACACTTCCGTTCCAAAATTACACAAACAATTATATTAATTCTTAAACATCCTGTACAGAACTTGCCTCAAACGCAATGAAAAGATATCACACTTGTGGTGATCAAAACTACGAAACATGATTCCTCAGTCTCCTTTTGTGAAAATACGTAACTCATTTACGTCTACGATTCCTTTCTTTCACGGTATTCCAAATCTAAACCCATTTCAGTGCATTTTCTCAATCAATGCAAAGAAAATCAGTATCTTTATTAAATATCCACTACCATTGTGAATATTGTTCAAGAAACAAACTTTAACAAAACTCCTCTATTCTTATACAAAATTCCCTCGTGCCTGTAAATTCAAATCTTCATCTACTTTCTGTACAGTTACCTTTATATCACCCTGTGATTTAACTTTCTTAACTCCATTTCACCTAATGAAATTCAGTTATCTCATTATTGTAACTTTCAAAGAATTGTCAGCAAGAATTCATATTTAATAATGATATAAGAGTGTCCTCTCTTCCTGTGAATACAACTTTCTGAATTTAATTCAGTTAAGTCCAGCTGATTTATTTTCAGACAATGGGTAGACTTATCTAAGTTGCCCTGTCTCTTCCTTCGACTTTTAATTACAAGTGACTTAACAATAAAGTCTCAGCTATCTTCATGGAATATTTTGTTTAATAAATTTTATTTAGGCTTTTTAATGCTCTAAATGTTTCATTTGACACATATAAATGTTCTTGGAACATTTTGCTACTAGGAAATATGGTTTATTACGTTTACAGCATAGTTCGACATAACTATCTGTTTCGTTACAATGAATTTGGTATTTATTGGTTTAATTGTCTATATCGACTATTTAGACTATCATCCACCGGATTTTGTGTCGTGTAACAATCAATTATTGCACACGGTTTATAATAAATTTCTGACACTCGAATCAACAACATGAGTTGTCGAAGTTTATTTGACATTTCGTGAAATAACTTTTTATATATACGATACTTCGATGTTTCAATATACGTTCCAACGCTGCGCATAAAACAGATTTATTTAATTTAACGCAAGTATCAATGATTCTAAAGGACTTTATAATGAACTGATTTAACGTTGACAATAGCAATTCGCTAATAAAATTTCGTCCAAATGACTGAAATTTTCAATAAAAATGACTCCAAAGAAAATACTGATATACTGGATTAAAATCTACACAAATTTAAATAAAATGACAGAATTATACGGTTGGTCAATTTGGATAAACACAGAACATGACTACAATTCTACTAAATATATTTCAATCTCTTCACTACCTTGTGTTGCCGTCGATCTCTGCTGGAATATGCATTGTCTGGTAAGACAAATGTGCTTGAGCACATCGCACACAGCTGCTTGAACCGGCTGTGACGAGGACTGCTGGATAATCTCACAGTAGGGAAAGGTCAATGACAGAACTGGGTTAGCGACCTCTCCGCGTACGGCAAGTCTCTCCCCCACTCCTTCACTCGACTCCCGCATGACGTTTGGATCTTCCGACGTTACCACTTCACTACGGCTTCATAGCGTCTTAAGGTTGAAATTCGATGGTTCTATAAGTGTCTTTGAGAGTCTACTGGATGTATATGAACTCGTGTTACGAAGTATAGATTTGTTCTGCATTTCTGCGCATTGCGTAGATATTCGACTGCGCTATCCATGTTGTAGAATTCTGGATTCAACTTTTCATTTCTGTAGTCTTTATTTCCCTATAATGTGAATCTTAGCACGAAGTCATAATCAGGTTAATGATTAAGCCTGTATAACTTCCCCGTCTCCAATTCATAAACTGCATTGTGAATAGCTTTAAGGATGAAAGGAAATGTATAAGTAATATTGCTATTTTCCTGTAGTGAATTATTGCAGTTATCTGCATGAGATGTGTAGTAGTTTTGTATCGAAATACTGAAGTAACAAGCTGTGTTTCAAATACACCACAGACTTGTTGTATGAAGCTTCTCTAAATGTGAGCGCAAATGAGCTCTGTCTCGTTCCTATAAGTGTGTTACAAAATTACCGGCCTGCATACTGTGCTGGTCTCGGTCAGAATCTCGCTTGATTCACGAGTCACGGCCTTCTAAACTCCGCGCTCCTTCTCCCAACATTCATTATACGTAGCACTGTCTACGAAGCAACTTGCTTCTAAACTAGTGGTCTTGTTCAGACCAGATCTGAATTCGGAATGAACGCTCGTTCCTTCTCTCAGCTCACGTAAAAGTTCATCGCGCTTCTGCCCCTCTCGTGGTGTGACGCAGCTCCACTCTTCCCCTCACTCGCTGTGATCAGACGCGGACTTTTCTCCTCCTTTATGACGCTACACTCACCTCTCGTGGTGTGACGCATTCTTACAATTGTAGGCCTCCCTACATTCAGATAATAAAAACACAACCATTATTCAAATAATTCCTTATTTCTTTCCGGCCTTCCGAAATTGTTTATATTAATAGTGATGCATGGTATTGCACTCTGTTTCAGCTTATGATTTCCATATCTCACACATTTTAAGGAATAAGAGATTTTAATTCGTTCTTTTTATTTTTCCTGCGTCCCAGTTCGTATCCCGTCTGGATCTTAGTATTGGCCTTAAATAAATTCGGGTGCAGTACCAACAAAAACACACCGGATGGCTGTATGCTTGCATCACCTGATGCGTCTTAATGTTGAAGGCATTACGTGCTTGGAGCGCATTATAGCAGGCGACGAAAGATGGTGGTACCTCTGGGAAACGGAACGAATGCGTCGACGATCCAGAAGTTATATCCATCGTCCCCTCGTCCCAAGAAGTTCAAGATCCAAACATTCACTGGAAACGTGATGCTCACCCTGTTCTTTGATTTCCGGGCCCATTGCTTATTAGAATCCTGGTGTATTCACCACTAGGGAACTGTACTGCGCTACAATGAAGACATTATGACGTGCAATTAAGGCGAAATGTGTTGGTAAGCACCGACAAGGGATGCTGCTGCTTCATGATAATGCACGTCCCCATACCACAAAATTCGTAACGCAGAAAGTACGCCACCTCAAGCGAGAAACACTCGAGCTTCCACCAAATAGGCCTGATCTCTCCCCATGCGATTATCACGCCTTCGGTCCCTTAAAAATTACCTTGAAGGGTCGACGAATCCTGTCAGACGAGGACGTGCAGTAGGCGATTACGGACTTGTTTATGTAGCAGGGCACGGTGTTTTAATACACGGGGATGTTAAACCTGGAGTCTCAGTAAGATGAGTGCCTCAATGCTCACGGCGATTTTGCCTGATTAGCATACTGATTCTGGACTGTGTGGCCGTCAAACGGAAACTTTTTGATCACGCCTTATAATAGTTCAAAGGAAGACTAATGTTTGATGAGGTATGTCTAATTGTCGAACATTATTTGTTACAACTACTATATGAAATCTACATTCATATTATTTTCGGGCGCCAAATTCTTGTGTGAATAGTTGCGCATATTACGCAGGCCTGTGTTGTACCTTGTTGGTCATGATGCGTGATGTGGTTGACAGCGCATTATGGACTATTTCTCACAATTAAAAACCGCCAAACAGACTGCACGTGAATGAATCTCAACCAGTCGTGCAAACCGAGGCAACAATATTGAATTAAGCCAAATTACATTATATCAATGCTCAGTGTTTTTGTATTGTAATTCCAGCCGTCTGTGCAATGGATTTTATTTCACCACACATGGAAAACTACTCGGATATTTATTGTAACGTGGTGCGGGTGTAGTTAAATTTGGTCCACCAAACATAGGGACACATATGATAGAAGAAAGAACATTCCAACCAGCGTAGCTAAACCTAAAAAAAAAAGCCCGAAGGTAAAGTACAATTTAGAACTTAGTGGAAAATAGACGGCAATTGGCCAATGGCATGTGACCTTCGTAAGTGCATGGTGCACGTTATTCAAGTTGACGCTCGTTGTCGACTTGCGCATCCCGACAGGATGAAATGAATGATGAATATTTCACAAACAACCAAACCTTGAGCCTGGCAAATTTACCAGCCGAATTTAAAATTCCACGCCTCAGGCGGCGATTGAACCCTGGGGCCTTTGTCTCGAATATTAACAGACTACCCATTTGGTCACGAAGTCGGATGATGGACGGTGTAGTGGTCTGATACAGTGCAATATCTAGTTTGTCTGGTTGTTTCTCCAACTAGCGTCAACTTGAATAATACTGTAATTGGCATAATAATTGATTACGTTTCAAGTGTATGATAACATTTCCAGTGTCATCAGAGTGTAATATTTTTTATATGTGATTGTACAGTATGTGTACAATCAGTTCATAGTGTTGCTTCACGAGTGGTGCAATAATCCAGTGACCAGTGTGATTTTATATGATTACGAGTACATTACATTTCTTTTTCATAATAACATTTAGGTGGTCCTCCGCAAAGCACTTATAAATAACGTGGTGTTTATGTGCGACCACCAGAGGTAAGGTTCGATCGTGAACAGGTGACATTTTGGACCTCTAGCGGGCCGGATATCCCAATTTTCATTTTTACATTGACAATATGTACAGTGCATTTACAATGAGAGTGTTATGACAATATTACTATGTTTTTTTTTCTGTGATGTATTGTTGTGCAATATAAGACTAGCTCGCCACGTGTCTGATTTATGCGCGATCTTACGGTGCCAAATCAGGCCTACCAACCGCGCCGATCATAACTTTCACGCTGTGGAACGTATAACCTGTGTGACTGTATGCAGTGGCAACCCTGAGCCATGGATCTCCGAGATTGATCTGGTGAAATAACGTATTTGAATCAGATGGTTTCTCGATGACAACAAATTCTTCCCACACCTTACAAGGTCAGATCCAATTTATTCTTATATTAATTCCTATTCTTTCACTATGGCAGAGGAGAGTATTCAAATATTAGTACGCAAAAGGGGTATAATAAAGGGCAGCGTTACACGTATGAAAGATTTTATACATGGATTTTACAGTGAGCAGGGGATTATTGTTATCACCTCACGTAGAGAAAGTTTAGAGGAACTGAAACAAAACTATGAGGAGGTTCAATTTCAATTAGAAATCAGTGAAAATGGCGAAACGTACGAAGCTGATAGGGAATTATTTGAAGACACATCATATCATCAAATAAAAGTTGACATAGACAGAGTAATCACCAAGCATGAAATACCAAATCCTAAACTTCAGTCACGGGGATATCTCAGTTAGAAGTAACTACTGTACAATGGGGTCCACATCGAATTACCTACCATTACACTGAAACCATTTGGAAGCGAATATGAATATTGGAGAGGATTTCATGATTCCTTTGTATCTATGATCCATAACAATGAAGATTTGCATTACATTCAGAAATTCCACGACCTAATTAGCAGTTTAAGAAACGAACCCCTTTCAATTGGCAGAGGTATATAGACATATTTCAAAACCACAAATTATTTCCTTCAGTTCAGAGGTTATTAGAGCAAGACTCAATCCAGAAGGAAAATGCTAATTCTCTCAGAGAGGCTATAAACAATATGAAGGCAATACAGGCCCTTGAGTTAGATGTTTCAATTGAAGATTTGTTATTGTCACAATACATTCTTAATCAACAAACTAGATCAAGCGTCTGGGAAGGCATGAGAAATACATACTTCAGATTCTGAGTTAGATTCTTTGGATGCTCTATGGAGATTAATAGAGAAGAGATGTTTAGAACTTGAGGCAATCAAATTCAAGGGTTTCAACAGAGTAAACAGACAAGTAGAATTACACCCAAAACGTCAAGTTAGCAATGTGCATGCTAGTGTTTATTACCAATGTGTATTTTTCAAAGTCTCACATTACATATTGAGCCCGTTTAGTCCGAAAATCCATGAGACTGGGAGCCACTTCAGCCGCCATGAGACTCCTTTCCAAACGACTCATATAGGGAGAGGTCTAGATGTGCATCTAATCTAGCTCCTCACAATAAACTTTCTCTCGGGGCGTTTCCGGGGTTCTTCAAAAATTGGCACTAGCTCAAAATAGTCCAAGATGCTTATCCACAAGAAAAACACACAGCTACTAAATAATCCAGGCTTATATAAATTTTCCTATAAATATATTTTAAAATTCAGATCCCTATCCTACTCGATAGAGGATCCCCTGGCTAATCCATCGTTAATCTAGATCAATAAGAAAAAAATCCCCATAAAAATATCCTCTAACCAAGTCCTGTCCACAAAACAAAAAACAATCAAACTAGGTATGCGACACATAAAGTCATCCCTACGCAAACACAAAGTCCCCTTATTAATAATAATAATAATAACATTTTCATCCTGCTGGCAAATCAAACTTCATCCTTTGACAATAATTCCAAGTTACATTTAATTAAATAGCAACGATAGAAATACCTAACTTACGAAGGTGCCGCATATCACATTTATTTTACTGTAATCATCCTAGCTAGTCTTAATTTATATTAAAAGAATTAAGTTCCAATTAAAAATCCACCTAGGATTCAAGACACTGAAAGCAAAAAAAATCCAAAGGAAATCCATGACATACAAAAATTATAGACATAATATTTACACAGTTTGGGAAACAACAACAAAAATATCACACAAATTAAACATCAGTCACTCCTAGTGTTGCTCCATTCGATCCCTGCATACTCTAGTGTACCACTCTTTGTGACTACACGGTCATCTATGTGGGTGGAAAAAATCAAAGTCCAGTACGTTCTATCTCAAAAGCTCATAAAGTAGGCTAGAGTACAAAAAAATGATTAGATATCATGATTATTATTATTTAAAGTTCTAGGAAAACATTTTTATTTAAGTGGGTGGTGAGGAGGTAAACTTTTACGTCACGTTATTATTATTATTATTATTATTATTATTATTATTAGATTTATTTTTTATTTTCTCAAATTTTCCCCGTGTATGAAGTATTTATTTTAACGGTTGATTATCTACAATCCATTCATCATCATCATCATCTTCATTTCCCCTTTTCCAGTCGACACTGGGTGGGGGCAAGTATGGTTCCTCTCCACTTTGTTCTGTCGTTCCACCATTCCTCTTCCGACACAGTGTTCCAATCCAGGTTCCGTTTTCTAATACTATTCTCCACCGAGTCCATCCAACGCATTCTTGGTCTTCCTCGTCCTCTCTTCCCTGTCATCCGTCGTTCCAGTGCTCGTCTTGGTAGCCTTACTTCATTCATCCGTTTGACATGTCCAAACCATCTCAATCTATTTTGCTCCAGTTTGTCATTTAATTTCTGTGCTCCCAGTTCTTTCCGTATATCTTCATTTCTCACTCAGTCCCTCCTTGTTTTCTGGACCAAACTTCTCAGGAATCTCATCTCAGCTGCTTGTACTCTGCTCTCATCCCTCTTAGTCATTGTCCAAGTTTCTGCTGCATATGTCATTATAGGAACAAAATATGCTTTGTACATAACTTCATTAGCCTTAATTGGTATATCCTTGTTCCATACTAGTTCCCGTACCTGTTGGTAGAAAGCACTCCCGAGTTGAATTCTTCTGCTTATTTCCAAATCTAGTCTTCCATCTTCAGTCAGTTCACTTCCCAAGTATTTGAAGTGTTTCACCACTTCCAATTCCTTATCTCCTACTTTGATTACTCCTTTTCCTTCTTTCTTATCTCTACTCATCACCACTGTTTTACTCTTCTCCACAGTTATCTTCAATCCCCATTGCTCAATCTCCGTCAATGTTATCCGTCGCTCACATGCCACTTGGCCACGTGACTTATCACTTCATTACTAACCTTCGACAAGTCTTATTCCAAAATTAGCCATCATGATTTCAGTCCAATGACACTACGCATATTCAACATCGTTATTCAGTCATTGTATTACTTCACTTAACTTATGCTTAATACCACAAGAATCCTTCTACAAGGATCTCTAAACAATATAATCAACACCTGAAAATGACATACTGGCTCTCACTGGTCTTTCTTATTGATACAAGGTTCAACGTATTTTCTACTGAGCTATTAAACAACTCATAATTACGTTCTATTACATTCTACATTAATTTTGACAACATAAAAGTAAAGTGTATATAAAAATATTGTCCTCCACAAAAAGGATGTACTCGTTATTATGCATTTATTTCTGTTTATAGACTCTGAATACTTGTTGAGAGTTCCCCCTTCACCCTGTTGTGCATTATGTTTCTGCTTGTAACATCACTGCCATTAAGAAAAATGAAACGTGCTTTCTGGCACTCATAAATGATCCAAGACATGTCATAACAAAGAAAATGAATGTAGGAATCCTGCCTATAAGGTCATTGTTTAATAACAATTTGGACTCCGTATAACTAACTCCGACATGTCCACAGTCACAAAAGTTTTAATAAATAACCGCCGATGGCATGGACTCACATGACACATCCTGGCAGTTCGGGGTTCGGAATGAAGATCCCATCCTTCCTTCCATCATATTGGCTGCGGTTACAGGTTTCATCCTGGGTCCCATACATCTTTCCTCCTTCAGTGAATGATTTAATGCATATTCCTTCCCTTAAGTATGATACAGATCAGCTTGTGGCACGCCTTGTGCTTCGTAAGAGGTACTGGGTTCGACCTGATGGTGTAATAACGGAGCACAGAATTTAAATAAACATGTGCTCTTCTCGAACTATATCTCACGGCTTCTAAGCTCGGCAGATCTTTTAGTAAAATGAACAAGTACTTCTACCTGGCACAGATGCTAATGTGTGTTTTTATGACTCGGATGCAAAGATTACTGGCAACATCGCCGTGAAGAAAAAATCACACGTTCTCCCGTGTTTTATGCAAAAATAAATCGTTAAAGCAAGTTGAAAAAATGTACTGTTTGTGGATTGAGTGGTCAACAAATTATGTTCGTTCTATTGTTCAGACCAATTGATATTGCGCTACTACTGCACACGTTCTTTCATGCGTAGATTTCCGTTTACCGAAAATGTCAATCTTTGACTGTCCTATCAAATAACCAGTTCACCGTGCTCTACACGTAATTAATAGTTGGGATATCACTTCGCTTCCGATCGGACAGAATTAACATAATCGCTTTTATATTCTGAATTCAGCGTTTCGAAGCGCGGACACGTCCAACCACGTCTTGCTACTGGCAAGGTACAACTGCTTGAAAAAAATTCCCACCGACCTTGTGGAGCAAAAAGGGTCTCACTGACGTCACGGAGTGCGTTCAGAAACTCGCTGCTCGTTCCCCCTGCGGTAAGGTACTTTGTTTACGATTTTACTGTCTTAAAAACGAGACTCCGGTCTCAATATATAAATGTGATTCCTTCAAACCATTTAATGTCCATGACAGACACAATTTTGTAAGAGAGAATAAACTATGTTCTAATTATTTGGGCGACATTCATTATGTCAATCGGTGCCAATCAAGCTCGTGCAAGATGTGCAGTCAATATCACACGATGAGACGAGACGTGACCGCACCAGGCCAGTGGCAAGGTCACACGAGACAGCGAGCGAACAAACCTATCGCCAAGCAGCAAATCACCGTACAGCGCGTCCAACAGATGTTACTCACTGCGCTGTCAAGAAATCCAATTTGTCAACATTCGTGTTATCAACAGCGACAGTAAAGGTGAAAGATAGTCATGGTAATATGCACCAGGCCAGATGTTTGCTGGACTCGGGTTCTCAAACTAATTTCGAGAGCGAAGAACTACCTCAATTATTAGGTCTAATGAAACAAAAGCATATTACACAAGAAACTGGAATAAGCGGAACAGGGGTTCAATTCTATTGCAGTCTGCGGTCGTCTCGTTCAATATTGATGCTACATGCTTAGTGCTATCGAAGATTACCAACAACCTGACATTTAGAAAAAAATCGTTTCAAGATGGAATTTACCCACAAATATACAATATACTGAAAGAATTTTCAACATTCCAGGCAAGATAGATTTGCTACTCTGTGCAGACATATTCTTCAAGGTCATAATAGATGGCAAGGAACTCATGATGGGTAGGCCTATCCAACATTGCAGAATATGCAGCTGGGAGTAGCTGGTCAGGCACCCATACAACAACATAAAGGGGAAAATGCAACGTCACTATTCATTCAAATAGATCAACTAGTCAAACAGCTTAAAAGTTCTGGTAAATAGAAGAATTGGATATGTCACCAAGCGCTAAGGAAGAAAGAGAATGCGAAGAAGAAAACAACGCGTGATGCTACGGGAGGTTTAGATTTTGACTACCCATTAAACAGACTTCATCGCAGTAGCGAGTTTCCTCGACGTTGAGGAAAATCATAATCGTGATTCTAAGTTAAAGGACGAATATTCAACATTCGTGAATGGGTATTTACAACTTCGTCACATGAAACCAGTACCCTCGTGCACCAAAGATGGAGGATACTTCATGCCACACCATGCAGTATTCAAACCGACAAGTGCCAGCACTAAAACCCGCGTTGTCATTGATGCCTCCGCATAAACTGACAGAGGCGTATCCTTGAATGATAATTTACTCGTAGGCAACACATTACAAGACAACCTGCGTTCTATTGTACTACGTTTCATGTCACACAGAGTTTCTCTTGTCGCAGATATTACAAAAATGTACTGCCAGATTCAAGTTGTCAAGGACACGAAACTACAATGAATACTATGGAGGAAAACTAGTACAGTGGTATGGACTCACGACAGTGACTTATGGAACGGCAAGTGCTCCATTTCTAGCTACGAGATGCTTACAACAGTTAGCTGATGAAGAGACGAAGGAATTTCCGTAAGCAGCACCTGTCTATGCCCTCCTATATGGAGCTAATACTGAATCAGAAGCTATTCACTTACAGCAATACTTAGATTCATTACAGTTAAGAGGAGGATTTGAACTTAAGAAATGGTGTTCTAACAGCAGTAAGTTTACAGTATGTCTACATAACTATAAGCAAATAGAGAAACTAAATCCCCACTTCAACTCGACAGTGCCGACATGGTAAGGACATTGGGAATAATCTGGCTCCCTTCAACAGACCAATTTTAATTCGACATAACTGTCAATACGTTTGTTCACGTAACCAGGAGAGTGTACAATCAACTATTGCTGCAATTTTTGACTCTCTGTAAGTTCTTTATGCTACATCTGTGGTCTCTTCAATTAAAATGGGACCAAAAACTACCAAGTCAGCTTATTAACAATTGGAATGCAATTTACTCGCAACTGCCAGGACTTAGCGATATTAAAACTGACAGGTACTTTTTAAGTTCGAACAAGATTAGAGATTGTCAATTACATGGTTTTTGTGATGCCTCTGAACGTGTTTTTGGAGTTTGCATATACTACAGATGACCAAGGGATTATTTCATGCAATTTGATATCTTCTAAATCAAGAGTCGCTACCACTTGAAAAAATGTCATTTCGACGCGTGGCGCTCTCCTATTAGCAAGGTTACTGAAGCGGGCATTCAAGAGTCTCACTTTGCATATTAGTTATATTTATGCGTGAACAGACTCAACATTTGTCTTACAGTGGATATTTCGCTGTCGTAAAAGTGGAAACATTTGTCACCAACCGGGTCTCTGAAATTCAGGACACGGCAGAGACATGTACATGGCATCACGTATCCACACAACAATGTCCAGCCGACATATTTTCACAAGGAAACGGACCCCACGCATTCAGATTAAACTATATCTGGTGGTACGGACCATCCTGCTTGTGCCAGCCTGAAGAATTATGGCCACTATTACCGTGGAATGTACCTCTGAAGCACTCGAAGCTAACCCCAGAGCATGTGCAGTCACGAGCTGCAACAATGAAGATACCACTTCAAGGCTTTCCTCATTCTTAAAAATTAAACGTTTCTTAGGTTACTGTAAGAGATTCATCTACAATCTACAGCTCTCTCATACGGATATTATAGGAGAATTTAGCACTGAAGAATCCAATTGAAGAAGGAAGTTGACAAGAGAAGTCAGCTGAAAAGCCTCACTCAATTTCTCGATAAAGACATGTGTCTCAGAACGGGCGGGCGATTACGCAATGCAGACACAGCATACGACCATATACATCCCTTTATATTACCAGTGCATCACCATCTCACCAAATTAATTATCCGTGGCGAACACTTTTGACTACTACATGCTAGCACACAGCTGATGTTTGCTTCATTAAGAATGAAATATAGGATTGCCCACGCTAGGACAACTATCAAAGGTGTCATTCGCAAGTGCGGGATATGCTACAGGTTCAAGGCTAATAGCCCATCGCAATTAATAGGTCAGCTGCCTACTGAAAGAGTTAAGCCTACTCGTCCTTTCCTATATATCGGCGTAGACTTCGCGGGACCATTCTTCTTAAAGCAAGGTTCTCCACGGAGTAACACAAGAGTTGAGTGTTACGTTAAACTGTCTGCTTAGCCACCAATGCCATTCATTTGGAACTTGTAAGCAATCTAACTACCGAAGCCTTCATTGCTGTTTTAGGAAGAATGATAGCCCAGAGAGGGAAAATACTTCAAATTCACAGTGACAACGTTTCGTCATTCATCGGAGCTAGAAATCAACTTTGAGCACTTCAAGATATGTTACAGTCAGAGAAACACCAACGACATATTGAAAGGGTTGGAATTCAAGAAGGATTTACCTGGATATTCATTCCTCCACGAGCACCACATTTTGGAGGTCTTTGGGAAGCTAGGGTGAAATCTATGAAATGTCATCTTACTAGAGTTACCAAGCACGCTCACTTGACATTTGAAGAAATGACTACTCTCCTCTGTCAGATAAAAGCCATTTTAAATTCACGATCCAATCACTCTCCTGAACAATGATACAAATGACACCTCCTATCTATCACCAGGACACTTCCAGGAGAACCCATAATGGCCATTCCAGAACCAGATTTAACCTTATCAATCACTTCCAGGCTTTCCATGTGGCACCATCTTCAAAAATGAAGGGACATTTTTAGAACAGGTGGTCATCTGACACTCTGGGCAGATTGCAGCAACGCATGAAGTGGAAATCAGCAAACCCCAGTGTACCTACAGGAGCAGTGGTTCTGTTAAGGATGACAATATTCCACAATTGGACTGGAGATTGGGCATCATTCAACAAACATTCCCAGGCAAGGACGGCTTGGTGAGAGTCGTTGATGTCCGTACACCCTCAAGAGTTTAATAGGAGACATTTGCACAAATTGTGTCCACTCCCAATTGACCATTGACTTCAGTGTAGTGCTTCGTTAGTGTATTTTCGTGAATTTGTGTATGTGTAATTTGTTCATTGACAGTATTTGAGAAAGAACTGGATATACTTTTGGTTTTTATTTTCAGGGCATTTATTTTCATTGTTTAATTGAATTTTTTCCACGCAAAATATGCGAGCACATTTTAAGTGGGCCAGTTTGTTAATGCACATATTTCATTAACAGTTTTATTTATCCTATTCATGGTATTTTTCGGTGATTTAATTAATAATTGCTTATACTATTCATTTAATGGCAATTCATTCTTATATAGAGCGCAGCACAGTTCTATTGTATTGTTTTAGCGCCAAGATTTGGCGGACACGGGGACTTGTGCTACAGACATGACGCGAGTAACATGAGGAGACAACAGTCTCATGTGAAGCACAGAAGTGTAAATATTTCAAGTTCAGCGAAACCATTGGCATAATAATTGATTACGTTTCAAGTGTATGATAACTTTTCCTGTGTCATCATAGTGTAATATTTTTATATATATGTGACCGGGTGAGTTAGCCGTGGTCGTTACGGCATGACTGCTGGCAGTCGCTCACATCCGACAGGCGAGGAGGTTCGAATCCCCCCGCCGGCAACCTTGATGATGGTCTTCTATGGTTTCCCATCTTCCTTCCAGGCAAATGCCGGGGTTGGTCCCTAACTATAGGCCACAGCCGCTACCTTCCAACTCCTCATCTTTACATCCAAACTTTCCTCTCCAACGTAATTGTAGCTCACCCATTGGGTGTCCGTCTCGAAGCAGCTACAAACCTGGCGAGCCGAACATGTCCTCGGACACTCCCGGCACTAAAAGCCATACGCAAAAAAAAAAAATATATATATGTGTGTGTGAATGAACAATCAGTTCATAGTGTTGTTTCACGAGTGGTTCAATAAACCAGTGACCATTGTGCTTTTATATGATAACGAGTTCATTACATTTCCTTTTCTTAATAACATTTAAGTGGTCCTCCGCCAAGTACTCTTATTTAGCGTGGTGTTTATGTGCGACCACCAGAGGGAAGGTTCGATCGTGAGCACGTGCTCTATCATGATCAGACAGGACGTCCTTCCTATTCCTAGTACAAATGACGTATCGTATACACAAACTTCATCAGGCACCGTAATGGCACTATTTAACACACACATTCAGAACACACTGATGTACGTACATGGGGTTCAAGCGTCTAAACAACCACAGAGACGAGAAAATTTTCAATGGGGAAAATGTTGCAAAAATGTTACGAATTTCAGTGAAGGCAAATGGTTGAAATCACTACAAGTAATTCCGTGATGAGCTAACTTGCCAGTTATCATTGATTCTGATGGATTTCCATATCACGAGCCTCCCCTGTCAATTAAATGCATTTTTCATGTGACATACTTTAGCTGAAATATTGCATGGCTGACTATTAAAAGCTCATTTGAACTAGCAAACACTACCACCACTGATCATGAAATTTAGAAATCCATTCTCGTATCATGTCTAATTTACGATATATTAACTGGAAGACTGGTGCTGATGACCACAATGGTTTCCGCTTAAAACAAAAACTGTGGGATTGTTACGCTTTAGGTAACAGAAATATGTAAATACATAGCATTAAACTAACACACAGATTATAAATATGTAGGTCATTCGTATGTTGCGAGCCTGTAGTGATAGGTAGTAACAATTAGTTTAGTCATATTTTTGTTTACAAGCATTGAACAATATTGTGCGCGCCAGTTTGTTTTCTTTAAGGTTGAAGCAATATGAAACACGACGTTGGGGTGTACTATACCAGTGCTACCTCTCTACCAACCTTGATTCAATTCGGTTTCGTCAGTTTGAAATTGAAATACGTGGGCCAAATATATCGCACCCCTGCGAGAAGACTGCCACAAGTCAAAAATTGTTGATTTTGAGTTATATATGACTTGGAATAGTTTACTGTGTCCTTTTCCGGTTCCAAGACTGCCACAAGTCTAAATTTATTATTTGACTATTATTTGACATTGTAAGGCAGTATACACACTGCCCATAAAATGCAGCTCTCTGTTTCTAAACTGCCACATTTTGTGTTATGGCAGTATTTAGATGAGCAGTTGCATTGTTAGTAAGTCACATATGTTATTGTTACATCAGAAATAGTGCCACAAGTCAAAATGTGGCTGTTAATGAAGAAATGGAAGATTTTAGATCGACTTTCACACAACCAAGCATGTCTTATGATGCTAGATAAGACTACGGCTACTTATGCTTCGTGAAAGGTACGCAATGCTCTGTTTTATCTAGTCTCAAAGAGTGAATCCCTCCAAATTTAAACGAGGATGATCAACATTAGCATCAAAATCAGAGTTCTTCTCTACGCTATTCCTGAATTTAAAATAAGGGATCTAATGTCTCTCTGCCGGGTTCGATTCCCGACTCAGCCAAGAAATTGGATACTTTCTCTCTTCAGGCATTATTTCCACAGTCCTAACCATCTAAGCCTATTGATCCAATAGCTTCTATCACAGTGATAATAATGCCTTGGCTTCAAAGTCAGGAAATATAGATGTCATAACTGTTAGAAATTAGTAATTTAATGTCTGACTTGATCGTCTTATGGGGACAATGGCTGGGAATATTGTCGATGCAGATTATGAAAATCTTATGGGTGGTCCAATATTCCCAATGCTATTAGGATGTTATCAATTAAAAACATAACTTAACCAACGCCACCAAAATAAATTTTATTAAGAAAGGCAATATAGTCACAGCGTTTCGTGACTTTGAAGAAGAGGAAAGAGAACCAAATTAGTCTTTGAACATCGGCTAGTTTGATTCCTTGTCAATACCATTCCTACTACCAAGGGCTAAAACGTTCTGTATTGGAGAAACAATAGAGTGCAACCTGTAGAAAATGTGAAAGAAGGTATAGTAAATTAATTTAATTTGACCATGCTTTGAACGTTAAGACATGGAAAATGGTACGCAAGTAATTAATGCAATGTTCCTTTCTTTCAATTAGTAATTTCGCAAACACTCAATAGTGTAGGTTAAGATATACATCAGGAACCCACAAAATGAATTTGTAAGAATGCAACTTCATATTTCTAAAAACAGTTAGTTGTAAACATGCTCTCATATCAAGAAAAATATTCACAGATGACTTTGTATTTGTAAGCCAATTCTTTCTGTAACTTGCAAAATAATTTCTTGTAAAACATGCTGTATAACCTAGTGAAAGAGTGCCACAACTACATTACAGTATGTAACAGACCGTAAAACTTGCATTAGATCATGGCGAAAGAGTGCCACAACTCAATAAATATGCATAATAGGCAACGTTTTTCTAATTTAGCTTTACATTGGAATGCTTAAAGTCAAATCCTATACATGAGGGCCAATTCTACAAAATATTGAAAAAATAGCAATTCATTTGAATTAATTACAGCAATTTAAATCCTTTGATGCTCATTATCTCAGAACAATGTTTTTTGACTTGTGTCAGTCTTCTTGCAGGGTTGCGATATATACATATACATAGAGAGACACACGGACATTAGGTCCGTGTAGATTACATAGGTCTACATTCATTTCTTACAAAAACCGAAAGTTGGCTAATGATGATATCGACAACTCACCTACTCCCAATTGTCTGACAAAAATAGAAAGTACGCTAATGATGGTATCGACAACTCATGTACACCGAAACTGACAATCATTCTTGTTTCCTTATCTGAATTCACAAACAGAATACAGTAGAAAACCACCTATCTTCGAGGGATTAACTGAACAATAGATGGTGATGCTACTAAGACAAGGGTCACCAGCTGAACTTAAATTACCATCAGATGATAAATAAGTGATACGAACACAATTCAAATCCACTAATAGAAACCAACTCTAAGCATTCTCAGCTACTTGCCAGATGATTTGTTTCATCTGTTTTAGTTTTATTCTTTTATTACCTTTAATCACTAATATGCACGATATGATATTGAATCTCGGATAGAAGCAGTTAAATATAAATAAGCCATGGCATTACCTTTCCAAAACATGCCATTCTTCACAAAATAAATAAATAAATAAATACTTAAATAAATAAATAATATGTGGTCAAAATTAAAATTCTTCATTGAAGATTTCTCACGCCTCCATAGAGAATTGTATGTAAAAATTGGTTTCGTCGTTTACAAGTAGTCATATCGATTGGAGTCTCAGAACTATACTTCAAATCAGTTTCGAAATTGGATGTTTACCATTGCTTTATATTACCCCACCCGTGTAAATATCTTTCTACCAGCCACACACTGGTTGTGAAGTTGTGTAACAGTATTTAGTGTCTGAGAGAGCGATTGATGACCATGTTCACAGAAATAGCTGACAGAGATAGGCCCATGGATTACCTTGAGTCCTTGGAGGATCATTTCAACTGCCATGGCGCCAGGATTAAGCATGTCGCCTTCATGACGATGAAGCGATGTTGAAATATTCAATCGTTTCGGAATAGCCATCTGTTACGCCTCTTGGGTTTGTCCTATGTTGACAGTATACACCAAACTCTCTCAACCTTTGTCTGTCCCAATTCCCAAAGAGACAGTTTCATCTTACAGATTAAATGGGACTTAGCGTTGATACATTATGCAGTAACTTAACATGTCGCCCGGTAGCTCACACAAACTGTTACATTAAGTAAAAGCAATGTTTCTTGTTTAACTGTCATAAATCATAAATAGGCTTATGTAACCACTCTGCTTTTGTGTAAGTTATGTGTATGACTGCGTGCGTCAACATGCACGGTGTGAGTAAGTCCCTGCTATCAATTGATAAAAACCTGAACCAAATTTTACAAAACTTGTCACAGAGCAATGTAAAATTTTGAAGTCATTCTTTAACTGTTTCCTGTACCAACTGTCAGTTGCAACTTTTTAGTCGATCAAAAAGAATTTGCCCAATGATTGGGTGGGGTACACTGTATATAATATATGAAAAACAAGTAAATAACACTTCTGGAAAAATATACATGTATTAATTATAATCATCTTTTACTGATATTCTACTGAATAGTTCTCTAGGACAATTGATATATCATTACTATCAACCAAATATCTCGGTTTATAATTTCTTAGTGCCATATGCATGTATTGTAGATATAACCTCTTCAACTGAGGAGCAATTGGAAAGAGATTCCAATCAACACCATAGGGAAGATGTAGTAGAATGAGGAAAAGAGTTCGGAGTAAAAGCAAAAGAATGGGTACAAGGGACGAACCCAAACAAGTAAATGTTATTAACAAAAGTATGAAAAATTAACAAATAAATATAAAATAGTTATTGATATCTAAAAGTGATAAGCCTCCGTGGCTTAGGCGGCAGCACGCCTGCCTCTCACCGCTGGATCCGTGGTTCAAATCCCGGTCACTCCATGTGAGATCTGTTCTGGACAAAACGGAGGCAGACAGGTTTTTCTCCGGGTACTCCGATTTTCCCTGTCAAAATTTCATTCCAGCAACACTCTCCACTATCATTTCATTTCATCTGTCATTCATTTAATCATTGCCCCGGAGGAGTGCGTCAGGCCTCGGTAGCCGGCACTGTTCATATCCTCGCCGTTAGATGGGGGCTTCATTCATACCATTGTGACCTGGTCGGAGACTGGAAACAGGTTGTGAAAATTCCAAGCAACTCAAACAGAGAAGTGCGAGGGAAAGGGGTAGCCGTGGCCAATTTACAATGATTGACATGATTAACAAGTCTGGCTAAACTTAAAGATACTAAACAAATAGGACTGTTAACATCAAAGAAGTGACAAAGAGGAAATCTGACATTCTACGGATCGGAGCGTGGAATGTTAGAAGTCTGCTAGGAAGTGGAAGGTTAGAAAACTTGGAAAAGGAAATGGATAGGTTAAGGTTGGATTTGGTTGGGATTAGTGAAATGCGCTGGAAGGAAGAACAGGACTTTTGGTCAGGAGACTATAGGGTCATTAGCACTAAATCATACAATGGCCAAGCAGGGGTTGGTCTCATATTGAGTAGGAAACTTGGACAGCGGGTGGAATATTATGAGCAATATAATGAACGGATTATTGTAGCAAAAATCAATACTAAACCTACGTGCACCACAGTGGTACAAGTCTATATGCCTACCAGTCAAGCTGATGATGAGGATGTTGAAAAGGTCTACGAAGAAATAGACGAAATTCTGAGGTATATCAAGGGTGATGAAAATGTTATAGTAATGGGAGATTGCAATGCTGTGGTAGGAAAAGGGAGAGAAGGGAAGATAGTAGGAGATTTCGGATTAGGTGAAAGGAATGATCGAGGAAGCAGGCTGATGGAATTCTGCACCGAGCCTGAGTTGGTCATAGCTAACACCTTATTCAATAACCATAATAGAAGAATATACACATGGATGAGACCAGGAGATACAGGTCGTTACCAAATCGACTTCATTATGGTCAAGCAGAGGTTTCGAAACCGGATTTTGGATTGTAAAACATATCCTGGTGCTGACATAAACTCTGACCACAATCTGGTTGTAATGAAATGCAGATTAAAGTTGAAGAAACTGAAGAAAAGTCAAAAGCCAAAAAGGTGGGCAATAGACAGACTGAATGTAAAGGATGTAAACGAAAGATTCAAGAAGAGTATAAAGGAAGGACTAATGAAAAATCCTAAACAAACTTCAATTGCAGACGAATGGGCACTTTTGAAGAATGAAATAACAAAATCCACAGAAGAAAACATTGGTAGGAAAGAAAGAATAGGTAGAAAACCGTGCATCACTCAGGATATACTAGAATTGATGGATGAAAGGCGGAAACACAAGAATGTAATAGATGAAAAGGGGAAAGCAGAATACAGACGTCTGAGAAATGAGGTCAACAAGACGTGCAAGGGAGCGAAAGAAGAATGGTTGAAAGAGAAATGTGCAGGTATAGAAAATTGTCTGAAATTAGGAAAAGTAGACACAGCTTATCGAAGGATTAAGAATACATTTGGGGAAAAGAAGACTAAGTGCTGTAATATTAAGAACACAAATGGAAAGCCTCTATCAGATATGGAAGAAAAGGTTGAGAGATGGAAAGCCTACATAGAGAGTTTGTATAAGGGAAAGGAGATTGAGAATCAGGTAATGGAAAGGGCGGCGGAAATTGATGAGGATGCGAAAGGAGATTTAATATTGAGATCAGAATTTGATAGAGCTTTGGAGGACTTAAACAGGAACAAAGCACCAGGCATAGATGATATACCGATTGAGTTGCTACGCTGCATAGGAGATGAAGGTCTGATCAGGTTATTTCACTTGGTGTGTAGGATTTATGAGACAGGTGAGGTACCCCCTGATTTCAAGAAGAATGTAATCATCCCTATACCAAAGAAAGTGGGAGCTGATGGATGTGAAGATTACCGTACAATCAGCTTGATTACTCATGATTCAAAGATCCTGTCTAGAATAATTTACAAGAGGATTGAAAGCCAGATCGAAAGGGACTTGGGTGAAGACCAGTTTGGTTTCAGGAGAAATGTAGGAACAAGGGAAGCTGTACTAAGTCTTACGCTGATTTTGGAAGGTAGAATAAGGAAGGATAAGAGAACGTTCATGGCATTTGTAGACTTAGAAAAGGCTTTTGATAAAGTTGATTGGACTAAATTGTTTGACATTTTGAAATCTATTGGAATAAAGTACATGGATAGGAGGGTGATCTACAATCTATACAGAAACCAGACTGCAGACATTCGAGCTGAAGGACATTAGAGAGAAGCTGATATTCAGAAAGGTGTTAGGCAAGGCTGCAACTTATCACCCATACTTTTCAATCTTTACATTGAACAAGCAATGATGGAAATTAGAGAAAAAATTAAAGTGGGAGTGAAGATTCAAGGAGAAATAATTTCAACTCTGAGATTTGCTGATGACATCGTCATCTTGGCCGACAAGTCTGAGGATTTGAATGAGTTTTTGAATGGTATGGACTCCATCTTACGGAAAGAATACATGATGAAAATTAATAATTGTAAAACGAAAATGCTAGAATGCAGCCGAAATAAATCAGAAACCTCCATGGACATCAAATTGGCAGGTGAAAAGCTGAAGGAAGTAGGAGACTTCTGTTACATAGGAAGCAAAATAACCAGTGATGGACGAAGCAAAGAGGATATAAAAAGTAGGTTGGCTCAGGCAAGGAACGCATTTCTACAAAAAAGGAATCTGTTGACATCGAATATAGATTTTGGTATTAGGAAGTCATTTTTGAAAGCCTTTGACTGGAGCGTGGCGCTCTATTGAAGTGAAACTTGGACTGTTGGTGCAGCAGAAAAGAGGAGAATTGAAGCATTTGAAATGTGGTGTTACAGGAGAATGATGAAGATCAGATGGGTCGTTAGGGTTACAAACGAAGAGTTATTAAGACGAGTGGGAGAGGAGAGATGTTTCTGGCGACTGCTAATGAAGAGAAGAGATAGGTTAGTAGGACACATACTAAGACACCCAGGAATAGCAAGCTTAGTTATGGAAGGAAGGGTCGAGGACAAGAACTGTAGGGGTAGAGATGAAACGATTAGCTCAGGACAGGGAGGCATGGAGGGCCGCATCAAACCAGTCAAAAGACTGAAGACTCAAACCACAACAACAGGACTGTTGTACTCAGATGGAGAACTGAACATCTAAAGGGAAACATTGAAAGAAGCACAAAAAACGAGAATAATATTTAACAAAGTTCACGTGGTGCATTTCAACTTGCTACCAAACAAGAAGATCAAGAGAAAAGTAATAATCTTGATTAGCTTTGTAAATTATTTGTAATGTGTTACAAATGTTACAATACTCAAACCGGGAGGCCGTGGCCAAAATATTTAAAACTGTGCCTTAGACATAAAAATAAGCAATTCAATTGCTGTGATGTAAATAGACAAAAAGAGCAGTTGCTGCTTAATTATTGGTTTCAGACCAAGGATACACTCGAATAGCTATGTATAAATACTGTATAGTTTGTCGCAAAAGACTGATCAAATGAGCGGTAAAGTTACAATAGAAAATCCAAGTTAATCCTAGCAACGTGGGCACAGCAATGATTGCCTAAATTAGGATAAGCAAGTAGGAATATTAAGTTGACGTGCTACCATTGACACAGTAATGCTTAGAAAATGCTTAGAAAGGGCCAAGATAGTTAAGAATTTATTGATCCTGAAATCAAGGGCACATCAGGTGCCTATAAAATAAGTAAATGTAGTTAGAGAAGGAGGGAGTCATTAGACTCGAGCACAGCAGTGCTAGCATAAATAATTGGTCTTAGACCAAAGCCTGACTCGAATAAACAATGTGTTTAAAGAATGTACACATTTTTGAATAGATTCGAGTGATTGAGCAAGCATAGGACAACGTAAGGTGCCTCATTCGAAATGGAAAAGCTAAAGTAGAGTTTAGTTAGAAGGATCTCATTCGATGACGCTCCTCAACTTCGAGAACATTCCAACTTATATAAGTTGAACGAAGAGAGGTTGTGGACAGTACCACTGATTTTTAACAGAATTACATATATAAATTCAATGTTAAGGGAGGACAGCGTTTTGCTAGAACCTCAGAATTACAAAAAAGAAAGTTACAAAGATTTCATAAGTTTAAAGTTGATAATTAGTAGTTGGAATGGTGGAATGGGGAGAAAAGTAGAGTTGGAATTTTTTTCACTGATAGTTCATGTATGAATGTTTTCGCAACACGGTAACCGGTCTTTTGTAAACCAAACAATTTTCAAGCATGGAGCACTTTAAAGGTTTTAGAATAGGAGCATAATTTCGAAGTCGAGAAAAGTCACTGTTTACTAATGCCAATCATTTCAGCTTTAAACACCGATGCATTTTCTGGAAGGTCAGATTTAATCCGTTAAACCATTCGAAGCGGAAACAGTTGAATTTCACTGTGACGTCACAGACTTTAAATTTGAAGAGAATACTTCGAAAACTTTCTAGGTGAAGTTTCTTGTTATTTATGTAGTTTAAAGAACGGGAAGATGAAACGTTGGGAGACAGAGAAACAGATGGGCAGACATGTTCGTAAAATGGGGAGGAAAACAATGGACAAGAGCAGCAAAGATGATGCAGGAGTGGAAAGACGTAGGGAAATTATCATGCAGTGACCAATAAACAATGCGTCAGTTAGAAAGACACCGTTCGAGGCACATGCAGCAAAAACGGTACAAAGTCCGGTGTACAGTAAAGGCTTCTCACAGAGCAGTGACCTCAAGAAGCACAGCGTTGTTCACACTGGAGTGAAGGAATACCCTTGTAGCACTTGTGAGAAGTCATTTCCACGGCGAACAGAACTCGTGGAACATTTTGTCGTTCACTCAGGGGAGAGACCGCATGTTTGTTTGTTGTGCCCAAAGCGATCCAAAGGAAACATCATCGTGTTCACTAGGGGTAGAAATAACCTTACTGCATCACAGGTTACGAGGAATTCAAAAGGTTCGAATATCTTGCGAAACACATGTTAATTCGTTCCGGGACCACATGTGCACAACATAGTGAATGATTTGTGGGATGTTAAAGAAAGTGTATAGGTATCTGCATCCAAACTAGATGACAAAACTCCACCAGTAATATTTTGTATTGCATTTTAAGAAAACCTTCTATTTGAAACGGTTCAATATACGAGGTACGTCCAGAAAGTAAGTTCCGTTTGGTAATAATATTAAATTGTGTACAGATACAGAAAAAATATTTATTGCACAAAATTCTACAACCCTTAAACTACTTTTCCACATAACTGCCGAAATGTTGCAGGCATTTGTCGTAGCGTGGCACGAGTTTTTGTATACCTTCGTCATAGACGTGTGCCGCCTGTGTCTTCAACTAGTTGTACGTTCCGCTGCAGCGCTGTCAGCCACGTACGCGTTGTTGTGCATGTTTACTCGTACAATGTCGGTGTTGATTGAAAATCCCGCCGCTTGTGAAATCAGATCTGTGATTCACTTTCTGAATGCTAGGAAAGTGAAAGCAATTGAAATTTATCGGCAAATTTGCGAAGTGTATGGACAAAATGCGATGAGTGATTCAATGGTGAGAAGATGGGTCCGACAGTTCAATGAAGGACGTAGTGAAGTGCACGATGAAGAACGAAGTGGGCGTCCATCTTTGGTTACAGAAGAACTGGTTCACGCGATTGATGACAAGATCCGGGAATACCGCAGGTTTACAATTAGTGCTCTCGCTATGGAATTTCCCCAAATCTCACGATCACTAATTCATGAAATTGTTACCGAAAAACTGAACTTTCGTAAACTTAGCCGACGTTGGGTACCAAAGATTCTTACAGAGCAACACAAAACAAAACGGATGGGTAGTGCACTTCAGTTTTTGACCCGTTACAATGAAGGCGGTGAAGAATTTCTGACACAGATAGTCACAGGAGAAGAAACTTGGGTTTCTTTCGACACCCCTGAAAGTAAGCGGCAATCAATGGAATGGAGGCACACTTCATCCCCAGCAAAGCTTAAGCCGAAACAAATCTTGACACCTCGGAAAATGATGTGCACAGTGCTCGGGGACTGGAAATGTATCTTACTCTATGATTTCTTACCGCGTGGTCAAACAATCAACGCAGATGCTTACTGCAAGACACTTAGGAAATTGCGCCGCGCAATGCAGAATAAGCGCTGAGGGTTGCTGTCAAAAGGTGTTGTTTTTCTTCACGACAACGCACGACCACACACTGCAAATGTGACGAAAAACCTCCTACAGGGATTTGGCTGGGACGTGTTTGACCACCCTCCGTACAGCCCTGATCTCGCTCCTAGCGACTTTCATCTGTCCACACATATCAAGTCTTTCCTTGGCGGTCAACACTTCAACAATGACGACGAGCTTAAAGAAAATGTTTCCAACTGGTTGAAGACACAGGCGGCAAACTTCTATGAAGAAGGTATCCAAAATCCTGTGCCACGCTATGGCAAATGCCTGCAAAAGTTCGGCAGTTATGTGGAAAAGTAGTTTAAGGGTTGTAGAATTTTGTGCAATAAATATTTTTTCTGTATCTATACACAATTTAATTTTATTACCTAAAGGAACTTACTTTCTGGACGTGCCTCGTAGATTTTACTGAAGTGTGAAGACTTGGCAGTTTCTGTCATTGTTCAAGTGCTTAGACAGGGTAAGCTGTGTGTTTAGTGGCAATGGGAAGCTCCCAGATATTGGTTGATGGCTATTATGATTTTCGTAATACTAATGGATATTTGAGGCCTTGATATCGCCAGACTCAATGAACGAATGTGATTCTATGTAACAGATTGTTGTAGCGAATGTTATACCAGCGCAATATAATTTACTTGATCTTTAATCAGATACACATCTATATTGAAGGCCCAATCCGAAAGAATGACCCCGAATGCTCCTCAGGACTTGCTCACCTGATGAGTTAAAACTGAGCAATTCCCTGCAAGGCAGGAGGCCATAGCCCTTATGGGATTTGTAAGGCAATTTATTATTATTATTATTATTATTATTATTATTATTATTATTATTATTATTATTATTATTATTGTGCAAATCCCATGGAGGCCCCATTTATTGTTATTTGACAGAGTTTATGAAAATTCCCACGACGCGCCCAGACACAAGTTGCAATACCTCATTCTCATAAACACCCTCGGATGAAAATGATAACAAAACAACAAGTTAATGCTTTGACATTACCAGTAGAATCTAGCACTTGGTGACTGGTGACTAGTTGAAAAATGAATAGCTTTTTGATAAGAATATTACAACAGCTTCATAGCTGGATCAAAAGACAGTTTTACTTATCTTTGACATGATGAGTAGGTAGCGGGTGATAGATGTAGTCTTCACTACATAATGGTTGCGTTCACGGTAGCAAACAGTTGATCAACTGTTTGAAAAGGTACGCTGTGAACGCGATCTGAAGGGAGCGCTCCCTCAACAGTTGCATGGAGTGGACGCCATTTTATGGAGCGTAGAAAAACTTCGCTCCATTCACGGTTCATGTTTAAATCCAACATGGCGTAGCATGAAGTAGATTTAAAAACAAATGTAAACATTGTGGAAATCGCTCGAAATAGTTCCTAAACTGATGAATACTCAAATAATAATGAAGAACACAACATCACGGTCCCTCTATAGCCTATAAAATGACCTGCAATGTGTTAAATTCGTGATAGATCTTTATTCCGATTTACGGACCGCAGTTGCGACAAATTTTAACCTATGTGTGAAACATAGCCTGATATATCGGATGTTAAATCTTTTCTTTTGCTCCAAGTATTAAAATTAAATGAATTCAGGTGTGTGGTGTCCTTTTTTAGTGGCAATGTGCATTTTTTAAGTTTTTAAATCGATGTTTCAGCTTTTTTCATCACTCGTCTAAAATTTAATGGAGCAGGTCTGCGGTAATTTGGTCTGAAAATACGTTTTTAGCCTAATCTTTGGGCTAAATATTGTACCTCGACAAATATAGGCTATTGTTGTGTGGGTAGTATAGAGAGAATCAAACTTATAGGCTACTGTATAAAGAATACCTATCATTTGGAACAAGCATAGGCTACCGGTACTGTATAAAAATACATTTCTTTCCGAGCAAGCATTGTACTGGGCCTACCCCAAATTCTGATAGGCTAAGAAGACCTATTGTCAAGAGTCTTGACTCAAATATAAATTATTTCAATACCGTAGGCTACTTGGTGGGTTAAGGATTTGTATGCAATAGGATATAAGAATTACCGCATGTCTGTCTGTGCCTGCATTATTAGGTGATTCTTCCAATAGAAAACTGAGTGTTTGGCTGATCAGAATGTAATGACTGGGAAATACCAGTAGCCTATCAGTATTTTTCTTTTCATGGTATTATCAGACTTACCTTAACAGTTCTCTTGCTTCTTGGATGCTGTTTAGGTCTAGATTGCACATCTACATTCCTTTCAAGAATGCTGAAAAACCTATTCACTAGGCCAATATTTTTTCTTGAAACAATCGTAAATGTTTCACTAAATTGTACGGTATTTTAAATTCACACAGCTATTTATCAGACCGCAAGACCTCCCTCTCCCCTTGGCTTTCAGCTTGGACTGAATGAAGTTAATTTGGTGTTGTATAGGCCCTAGCCCATAAATATGTGTCTATGTTTGAAAGAATACAGCCTCCCTTGGTAAGCATTTCATGTAACCATTACTTTTCTTTTCATGGCATTAGCAGACTTATCTTAACAGTTATCTTGCTTCTTAGTTGCTGTTCAGGTCTAGATTAAACATCCACAATCCTTTCAATGTAATGAATATTACCTACCGTACTGGTACCATTGGCTATAATTGGGCAAGCTCAATAGCCAATGTTCACTGCAGTGGGCTACCAGTACCGTACATCAAGAATCTGCGAATGATTTATGCACTGAAACTCAAGATATATAATATATCGCACACCCGCTGGAAGACTGCCCCAAGTCAAAAAACATAAATTTTGAAGTATGTGGTACTTATAATTGCCTATGATCAAGTCCGTGTCCTGTAAAACTGCCACAACTCAGATCCTATAAATAGCAATTCTACGGCACTGAATAGAAAACTGCCATAACTAAAAATTATTATTTTTATTAAAACACATACTTATAATCCATGAAAGTACTTTGTAAGTTATTGTATAACTTAGTACTAGAAAATGTTAGAAATTGGTAACACGTTAATTTCACGTTAATTATGTAAATATTTATATTTTCCCATTAGCTCAACATCCTTAATTGCTTCTCCTGAAAATGTGTCCTTTTTGACTTGTGGTAGTCTTCCAGCGGGGGTGCGATATACTGTATATAGATTTCTTTTCTTACACAAGGAGAGAAAATTGAGCACTCTTCAACATAGCACTTACCCAGTTTGTCCTTTATTTCCTACACTTACGGTATCTCAACATGCCTGAGTATTAAAATTTTGTGACAATTATTGTATGTACATACTGTATTTTGTCCATGCTTCAACTAATCCAACACCAAAATTTCCATCCATGACTTCCTTTCTTGTCAAACGAGCGATGATTTTCTCTCAGCGGACAGGTTATGTCACTGTAATCAAATAGGAACTGACTAATAAGTAAAATGCATTATGAGAATGGATTTAGAAATTGTGACATAAGGCTAATTTATTTTACTCACTCTCTTGTGTGTATGCTACATATCGATCTATATTTTAATAGTAGGCTATAGGACACCTTTCAAAATGCTGTGGTGTCAGTAGTAGTCCATGCATGTATTTTTAACTGAGGCTAGGATTGGGAAGGAGGCTTTAAGTTACAAGCTTAGTAACCTGTAAAGGAAATTGTTATTAAAATGAAAACTTTAAGGGAGTGTGGAGTCATGAATATTACCTAGCCTACTGGTACTGTACAGTAGGCTATAGGCTACAATTGCTCAAGCTCACTGGCCTAGGTTCACTGCAATAGGCGACCAGTACATCAAGAAGCTGGTAATGGTTATGTACTGAAACTAAAGAAATATAATATATTTTTCTTCTTACACCAGCAGAGAAAATTGAGCACTGTTCAACACAGCACTTACCCCGTTTTTCCAATATTTCCTTACCTTATCTCAACCTGCCTGAGTATTAACATTTTGTAACAGTTATTGGATGCACATACAGTACTGTATTCTGTCCATGCTTAAATTAATCCAACACCAAAATTTCCATCCATTACTTCCGTTTGTCAAACGAGCGATGATTTTCTCTCAAGGAACAGATTAGGTCTCTGTACTCAAATAGGAGCTGACTAATAAGTAAAATGCATTATGAGAATGGATTTAGAAATTGTGACATAAGTCTAATTTATTTTACTCACTCCCTTGTCTGTATTCTACGGTACATATTCATCTCTATTTTAACAGTACAGGATACCTTTCAAAATGCTGTGGTGTCAGTAGTAGTGCATTTCTTTTTAACTGAGGCTAGGATTGGGAAGGAGGCTTTACATTACAAGCTTAGTAACCTGTAAAGGAAATTGTTAGTAAAATGATAACTTTAAGGGAGTGAGGAGTCATGAATATTACCTACAGGTACTGTACAGTATAGGCTACAATTAGGCAAGCTCACTAGCCTAGGTTCACTGCAGTAGGCTACCAGTTCATCAAGAAGCTGGTAATGGTTAGGGCTATGTACTGGAACTCAAGAAATATAATATTATTTCTCTTCTTACACAAGCAGAGAAGATTGAGCACTGATCAACACAGCAATTACCCAGTTCGTCCAATATTGTCTTACCTTATCGCAGCTTGCCTGAGTTTTAACACCTCATTACAATGATGCTTCACTTTATAATCTGCATATTCTATCACTCAGCAGTATTTGCTGCTGACCACAGAAGACCTGATGTTCTTATACGGTGACTGAATGAACTATGTTTGTTACAAAACTATACCTATAAGTCTGCTGTATTGTAGTTTCATTTGCATTCAATCTGGTACTGAGCCTAGGTGGAAGATATTACTTCTTTTAACATTTAGTTTGCTGATTTATACTGTACCCTTATATCTGGATGATCCACCAAAATCCAAGGATGAAAAATATAATGGATTGCAGCATCTTGAAGTCCCGGCTAAAAACAACACAGTGCTACTTGGCGAAAACACTCAGAATAAGGAACAGGATTTTGAATGGGCTATAGTAACTAACTACAGAACAGTAGGATTCTCTATCTACTCTGGAAATGCGAGAATCTATGAAAATCGTGGGCGTAAGGATGCGGATTAGGTCCCTCGGGAACTTACACACTACAGCACATTCCACTACCATTTAACTACAAAGACAATGCCAATTTTTTATAAAAGATCAGGGAATCGTAAAAACGTGCCTGTCATATTTATTGACATTAACAAATACACGTTTCCTAACACTAGCATTGATTATATGCATTAATAACGTTCAATTAAATTATGTGATGAAATGTCATTACTACTGTTACATTCAATACATGTTTGTTTCTTCTAGAAACTATTAAATTATTTCTAAACGCTATCATATTCTCAAATAAAATAATGAAATAAATCGCAGCATGCAACTGATGTGCCCTAGGTAACGCGAGTTTTAAAACAAGATAAAATGTTATAAAGTTTAAAAAATATCCCCAAATGAAATGAATCCACCCCTGACGTAGATCTCCGTCATTACAAAAACTACAGTATTTGTTACTATATACAATTTTTCTCCCGTCTCCTATCACTTAAATCCTTTTCATAAAAGCGATAAAAATTCTCTATTCAGATTTAAACTACAAATTAAACATTTTAATACGCGTAAATATAACTATAAACCTGTCTAAATTCTTAATCTTATTTATATACAACACAAATATTAACGCTGTAATTCAGCAACTACTCAATAAAAAAAATAGAATATATACACCGGGCCAACTGCCTTGTTCTCAGACAATCTAGATATAAATTACCTTCCTATTTCTTCACTACATTTCAACGGACTTAAGAAAATTATCATTCACCTTACTATGTCTTATTCGTGAAACTGTTACAATTCGGGATTCTATAATCCATACAATTAAGTACAGAAATAGTTCATAGACCTCCTACAACGGGTCTGTCATCAAAATAAAAATACTTCATAAAAATATGATCTTCCATTTCGTAGAATAATTACCGTAAATTCAATATCTGATTAAGAACCATAAATAGAGCTCAGTTTACTCTCGGTTTCAACAAAGATCCGTTGATCCTATAATTCCTTTCAGATTCAACTTCATCTAGGATACGCTGTCCGAATGCTTTCAAGGAGTTTCAACTCTATGAGACTATTGCAATATCTTCAAATATTAATAAACATCAATAATACTGTTTCTTCATATAACATCCTATTTCAACTTCAAAATATGCGCAAGTCTGTCACTACAGACACTCCTTCAACAATTGACCAAAGGCATCACAATGCTCATGGTCACACAACAAATTTCTCGGTCTGCTACGGGAATAAATAAATCTCTCTCTTAGAGATGCTTCGCAGTTTCTTCCAAAAACATATTATTCTGAACTAACTTCTTTTTAACAAATTCGTTTCGTAATTTCAACATCCTTAATAAAAACATGTAATAAAAATACTGGTTCTATCGACGAATTAATTTAACAGGTAATACAATAAAATACTAGTCTTCTAATAACAATATTATTTCTTTTTTATCACTCTCATTTCCATAAAGCTTCCAATTAGCTGTGATATATCTTTAAATTCTTTCTTCAAAATCTTATTAATTCAAAAATACGCTGTAATTCGTATTTACTAACTTCACATTACATTCATTTACGAATCCTTTCTTTAATATTTCTCATAAACTTTTATACTTTATGTTTGTTAGTCACCAAATATTTATAATAAAATCTGTCTAATAAGTTATCAGATCGTGACTTTACATGGATCTCTACATAAGATCTTTAAGAATCGCATTCTCTAAAATACACTTCTGTATAACATTCTTGGATCAAATTTCCATTATTTTCATCGTTGTCCAAAAACGATATCTTACAATACAAAAACTGACAAAATGTGATCTAAACACATTTAAACTTGACCATACAAATATTCTGAACTAAACTGTAAAATCTCCTCATTTAAATTTCGAAAGTCGCAAAATTCCAAAAATTTAAATCATATTCTAAACAGTCAAAAATCAACCAAAATCGTGAATAAACATCCGAATGACGTAGTTATCAAAATATAACATCGAAAACTATAACAATATTATTTAAACGTAGAAAAATGGCATTAATAAACAGTTGTCGGATATTCTTAACAGTTTCTACAATACTCTACAAGATGGTATATATCGTTGGTCCTTAGACTACCTGGTGTTGCGTTATAGTTGACTATAATATGCTTTCTTCGCTATCCTTCAGAAACGGATTGTTTCTAATAGAGCGAGACTGTATGATGTCGTGCGGGCTCCTACGGTCTCCTACAGAAGTCCCCATGCGGTCAGGAACGGGATTCGAACTCTATCATCTTCGTGTGGCCGTCCTCTCTGCTGATGAATCTTCTTGTGTGAGATGGGATACCCTTTCTCGCTTGATGGCGCTGGGTCAACCCTAGCCGCCCTCGTTCGTGAATTCTTCAGTCGTATTTCGCAAAAAATGTTCTGATATATGTATTCGTCATTTTAGTTGGTGAAATGACTTGTAGGTGTAGAATAATATCGATAGGAGAGATGAGATGTTAATCTCCCCCACGAGATAGATGTTATGTCATTTCGAATACTTTCGTTATCGTCACAGTTCCGTTTGCATCTTAGTCGGTCATTATAACTCCTGTAGATTCATTCGAATATTCCTCCCTCAACTTCAGTAATCTGGACATGGTTAGAAATGTAGATTAATTTCAATAAACTTTTAAATATCGTTGTATGTCGACTTGATATATGTTTGCACAAACTATGTGCCTTCGCTTGCTAATATTCTTCTTCAGAAATATCGTAATCTCTATCAGCTTGTTATATTGTTGAGTATTTCATTGAGACGTCCTTCGCCCATGAAGTTGTAAGTATTAAGAGCCTCTATTCTCTTCTCTCATCCCCCTCGTCAATGCTCAAATAAGCGTCCTTTTCAGAACATGGATCTGATTGGTTGCTTAATATCGATGATAGTAATAATCCTTAATTAAACAAATAATTAGCCGCAATGTTAATCAATAGTTCTTATTTATTATTTAATATCTTCTATGATATTACGATGTGTTAAAGACATGCTGGTAATTAGCTATGCTCATCAAATTGCTTGCTATTATCTAAGTAAGGTCACTTCTCATTGGCTATGCGACACGCGTATCCCTCGAGTCTCCCGCTACCATACTCGAGACACACTTCCGGCGCGTGCGGGGAATCGGCTCGCTTCGGGAGTCCTCGATTATCTCCGCGGATCATAATTCCGTCTTTGTTTTAGAACTACGCAGTCCAGTCTCCCACGTGACTGCTAATTTTCTCATTGGCCGGCTCGGTTAACTGGCTAACTCGTCGGTGTACACACCGGTTCTGTGGTCAGTTTCCAGAGTAGCTATATTTTATCATGGGACAGTTTAGTAAACTTTTGAAGAGATGAGTATTTCCAAGCTCATATCCAAATAAGAGCACAGTACCAACCATTTCTCTACTAGGCACATATTGAGCAACAAAGGGAATTGTTAGTTACCAAGTATCAATGCCTTTAACAGAGTGATGAGTCATGAATGATACCTTCGGTAATGGTATGTAATTGTGCGAGCCCACTAGGCACACTCCATTGAAGTACCAGTATCGGCATCAAGCAGCTAATAATGATTATGTAGCCTACTGAAATTCAAGATAAAATGTAGTCATAGCTTCTTTTCGGGTACAAAATTATAAATATATAAACTCACTCCTGGAAAAGAATTACATGTATTAGTTAGTTATCACACTTAAATGGTCAATGGGCAACTAATAGGCTACATGTAATTGTTTCCACGAGTGTGTTTACATATTTATAATTTTGTAGCCCATGTTGACCGACTGAGAAGCAGCAAAGACAATTTGTATAGGCAACACTGAAAAAAAAAAGAATGGCTTCAAATTAACACAGAAAAAAAATGTATTCTTTAGCACTGCTTCATTTATCTCATGTGTTCCTAGGAGTCATTCATCCTGGTACTTTCTTGCTTTTTATATCTTTTTTTTTTTCAGTTTATATTTTTCAGTGTAGTTTCCTCTATCTCATTCTGTACTGTCCAGACTTGGGTAGCAATAATTTTAGAATGCCCTATTTTCTTAATTCATTCCATATTACTGGACCATTTGATGACATGATATTTTGAAAAATCAATTGTGAAAGCATCTTTTAGGCAACTGTTTTCAACCACAAATCTGTAGCCTAACATTTTGCAGCTTCATTAGATAAACAGTAGCCTAGAGGGAAAATGGTATGGAAACCAGTTGTGTATTGATAGGAGGAGAATGGACTGCCACGTAAGAGACTAAGTTAGTCCATCAACAGTTCATGTTGTGCCTCTCCCTTAAGTGCCGGTACTAATATTGGGGTGTAAACACGTAAGGTATAACAAGGATAATTCAGGATCGTACCATGATTTCCTTTGCTTTAGATGCGGGACACAGAAATTTTATTTCTAGATGCTGGTTATAATTTTAAAGGGTGGAACCTTGAGGTCATCTGACCAGATGACAGATAGGGGCAATTTGATTTATTTTCTTGTAGTGTTTCAAATTACTTTTGCAATCTAACCTTATTTGTTTGTAAATACACTTAATTTTTATAGTAGGCCTACAGTAACTAAAAACTGTACAGCACAGTTAAGCTGGTGAATACGTCCAAAAGCTTCAAATCCGTGAGAAGAGAATTAGAGTGAAAAAGAAAATATATAAGAAGCAGGAAAGTATCAGCATGAAGGATACCTAGGAACAAATTATATAGATGAAGCAGTGTTAGCAAATAATGAAGTCATCATGTGTGGATGACTGATAGGAGGTTTACTGCTAGACTTACAGACTCTTGACCCTTCTCATAGGATGTAACCCGTTATTAATAAAATCAAAGCTATATTCATATTCTTGAATAAATACTCGATCTATTGAGAGGTAGGACTAACCTACCTTGCTCAATTTGAAGGGATTAAAATGACTCCAATTATCAGAAGTCTTGGGATATACCACCTTAATATACCGTACCATATATTAAACTGTTAAGTATTCTTTACCGTAGCCGAACTAGCATAACACAAGAAATTCCGCATCAGAAAGGCAACAAATTTACGTACCGGTACGTAATATTATCGGGAGTAAGGTATGGTTTGATACATGTTCACAGACTTCGGTACATAGTTTCAGGGCAATTTCGTTCTGAGTTGCAAAACTAAAGGGTACATTGGTAAATTAGGTACTGTTCTAATATATCAGCATTCACTCTCACAAGATTATCTGATCATTTCAACATCGCAGGCTCGATGATAGTACATCGCCCTTGTCCACCTTCGAACAACGCGCGCTGCTACAGATCAGATGGAGCAAACCGTTTAGAAGTACACGTAAAACCTGATCCCACTCCCGATGCATCAGCTTTGGAACTGTTGGTCTACTGTTTGCTACCGTGAACGCAACCAATGTCAAAACGTCGGACGAGACAACTGACCCTCGGAGATCCGTCCAATCAAGCTGCTGGTGTCACTAAGGAGTCTGGCAAGCGAGTGAGTTCACAGCAGTGAAGCTAGCAAGGCACGTGTTAAGGGGAAGGAGGTAACGTGAGACAAAGGGGATACCAACATATGAAACAATAGGGCACTCTATTACACAAATTTATTTTCTTGAGGCAGAATCCAAAAGTGAATAAAAGGTGTAGACCGCCATCTGTAGGGGGTGAGCTGAAGTAATAAACATTCTTCAGCGGCCACTGGCAAGGAGTTTACACGCTAGCCACCAGGAACTATTGAATTCAGCAATTAGCCGTATGAAGCGCTGCAGAGCGAAGTCCGACGATATAGTTAAACAGGGGGGGGGGGAGGGGGGGAAGACATCTCGATTTCTGGAGCAAACTGAAGAGAACATAAGAAAATGCACAACAAGAGACCTACATGCAAAGAAATCTCTGTTGGTGATTTTCAAGAAATAAAAAAGGCGAACAAATTAAAGAAGACCCAATGCGGGTGCAAAATTTACATGGAACGTATATTCGCAGAATATACCAAACATGGGACGGGGCACCTCCAACAGACAAAATGAGAAAGCAGTTACGAGGCGAGCGGTAGAGGTGATATCATTGATATCGGTCTTACAATATGACCGTTTGTTTTGCTGAGTCTTACCATCTCATCCAGGGTAACACTCAGTTACTCTGCCCAATTTCCACACCAAGGGTGGAGGTGCGTCTCTTATGAGCACAATGTAACCCGTACTCACACTGGTGTCAGAGAGAAGCCTCTTTTGCCTCCCCTGTAGCGAAGTTAGATATTCCATTTTCCATCGTTTCCAAAATGAGTTACGTAGGGCTTCAATTTTACGCCAGAAAATAGGTAGTCGGCAGTCCCTACGAGACCTGGGGAAGAGCGAAATGATGGCAAGTCATTCATGAGTTGAGTGTTAACTTTCGGCTTTACTTTAAAGCAAGGAATACATTTATGAATGACGGAAGAAACTTCATGAATGCCGTTAATGATCCAATACATGCGAGTACCAACGTGCAAATTACGGTAAGGAAATTCACGTATGACGAGGGAAGCGAAGTGATGTTTAAAAGGTAGTATAATCGGATATTTTTCATTCTTGGAATGAGTGGAGTAAGAAAGTCGACCACCTACTCTCAAGAAGCCTTCATCATCCAAGAATGCAGAGACGGCAAGAATTCGGTACATCGTTATTCTAGGATAACAAGGAAAGCTCGGAGGAAAATGCTTCTTGTTGAGTAAATCGCAAGATTTCAGTTGTCGCTAGATTCAATTCCTTGTTGGTTACGTATGACTTAGGGAGGAAAGGCTGGTCTATTACGAAATACTTCCATATTAGAATGTACGCGAAGACACGGACTGGTATATAGAAATAAGAATATAGTTTTAACAAAGAAGAAGAAGAGGCAGTAGCAACATGACAGGAAGAGGGGGTTTTGACAGCTTTAGCATCGGGTAAATCGGTAATCGTAACATGAGGTTTTGGGGGCCAATCGTTAGGATCGTCCATAAGCCATATAGGGCCTTGCGAATAGAGTTTAGATGCAACTAGAAAGGAAGATGGCACCCGCAAGAGATTATGTCAACGGGATTATCAGCACATGGAGCATGTCTCCATTGACATTCTTGAGAGAGATTTTGAATTTTTGCAACTCAATTTGCTACAAATTGGGAGTTTTGGCTATCCAAGAAAGGGTAATCATTGAGTCACTCCACAAATAAATTTGAAAAACTGAATCTTCAAAACTTTACGCAATTTGTCAGAAAGTTTGGCGGCTAGAAGAGCGGCACATAACTCAAGCCAAGGTAGAGTATTTTTTAAGAGGAGATACTTTCGAATTCGAACATATTTATTGAAAACGAGAGAAGTCTGTTGGATGAGTGCGGTAAACGACATAAAAACAGCAGCCATTAGCTTTTTCGGAGCTATCAACTAAGGTGTGGAGCTCAAGAGGTGTACTAGAGTAAGTATTGACTAACGGCCTTGGAATTTTAATGGTTGAAAGAGTTAGTAAACTATGACGAAATGAAAGCCATCTGCTAAGAAATGAAGTGCGAACGGCCTCATCCCATTCGCACTTGAGCGACCATAATTGCATAAATAGTTTATCTATGACAATAATGGGAGCTAGATATTGAAGAGGGTCGAATATTTTAGCGACTTCAGACAGGATATTTCTTTTTGTGTTAGGAAGATCTTCCGAAAGAGAGACTCTATAGGTGAGCGTGTTACTGAAAGTTCACCAATGAACGCCCAGTGTTTAATTGAATCCGAATCACCGGAAATTTCAATTGAAGAAGGATCAACTTCTTCTGAGGGAATCTTGGAAATAAATTCTGAGGAAACAGAGTTCCACTTGTGAAGTGGGAAACCTCCATTGTTAAGCAACGCCTTCAATTCTCGGGAAACTAGAGATGTTTCTTCGATGGTTTCGGAAGACTGCAAATAAACTTCAACATAAAAGCTTTTGAAACTTTCGGAAAGAACCAATGACCATACTGAGCTGCAAGCATATGCAGTGAGCGAATAGCAAGAAATTCTTAAGGACTAAGCCCGTAGGTGACAGTATTTTAGCGGTTTGTTTTTCTTGGTTTGTTGGGTTCATCACGCCATAAGATGGGTCGGAGATCCTGTTGTTGCGAGCTAATTAAAACATAAGGATACATATTTTTAATATCAGCGATTACAGCTATCGGGAATAAACTAAACTTCATGGGAACAGCGGACAAATCGGCTTGAATAGCTGGACCAGAGTAAAGAGTCTCATTGAGACTAATACCATTAACATCAGGTGAAGACTACGTGAATTTTATCACGTATGAGTGGGTTTTCCCATACGGGATGATGATTCAAAAAGACGGTTTCGACCGGAGTGTGAAATTCTTCATCAGCTTTGTTAACGACTTCCATGCGCACAAGACTTTCGTATTCCTCAAGAAAACTGGTGTATTGTTCTTTAACGAAGGTTTTTTTAAATTTGCTCTGCCAAAGAGGGCTTTGCGAGCTTTAGGCTGGGAATTTAATACCTTGGGCGGATTGAGCGGTCTAGGCATGTGAGCAACGAACCTGCCTTCAGAGATGCGAGTGCTAGTGGAGACAAAGAGCTGCTTGAAGAATTTCCAGAATTGTTAATAGTCAGTACTGACGAAATTATATTGGGAGGTAGGCTAGGAATCATCGTGAGGAAGTTGACCAGTGATAATCCAACCGAAATTTGCATCTCGAACGAAAGCATCGGAGGCTACGTGGCGCTCTTGATTACTTAAGCTAAACCAGAAGACACTGGCACTGAACAAGACGTCAACACGACCGTTAACGTTAAAATGGGTATCGGCCAGCCTCAAATAAGGAGGGATATTAAGCGGGTAGTATCGACAGAGTGGCTCGGGGTATCTTCGTCTATGTTATTACGAGACAATTTAATTTTAGGAAGGTATTTCACTGACAAGTGTCTTTCAGTTGTAACTTAGAGAATTGTAAAGCCAGAGTTTTGGAACTATTGATGCTGGATACTTCAATGGATGTTGGAGTTGCGGGAAGATCAAGTTTTTTATTAATGGCCTCGACACGAAATCATGTGTCGCGGCTTAGTCTAAGAGACCTCTAGCACGAATCCAGTTACCCGACCTATCCCGGATCTCCACTTGAACGGTAGACAACAGCAATTGGGCACTGCACCAAGAATTAGAGTTTTGAACGAAAGAGGAGGCATTAAGCCTTTCGGCGTCATCACTTTGTTTCGAAGTGGAAGGGGAAGTTACTGATGACTTCGGTTTCTCATGAGGATGAGGTAAAGTACGATGAGGCTTTTGGCAATGAAAACAAAGTTTGGTGGATTGGTAATTAGACGCCGAATGTTTTGTAGAAAGGAATATTAAAACAAAGACGATGTTGGGCAATGAGCTATCTCCTATCATTGATAGTGTGTGTTCGAAAATCAGTACAATGGTACAAAGCATGGAAGATCAGACAGAGTAGACATTTCAGAAAGTTATTAGGCTTTTTGTAGGTTTCATCTTGACTATTAAATGCAGCAGAGGAGCTATATTGGATTTCTGAAGACCTAAGCTCGTAGCTATTTGAGGAAGCGCTAGATTTCGGGGCAAAAGAAACATTTCGTCGTGAGCTGGTAGAGGCGTGTTCACCTTGAGTTGAGGGCGCAGTTAAAAGTTGACATATACTATTGATGAACGTGACTACATGCTCATAGGAATACTTATCATCATGGACAAGATGGACTTCCCATGTTCTTAACGTGGCGACGTCAAATTTTGAAGTAATCAGAACAATGAGAATGGTATCCCAATGTTGGGTGGGCTGCTCAAGTTGATATAAGGCCTTGACATGTAGCTGATTGGTGTCCACAAGATTTCTTAAAGTATTGATGTCATTATGACGTGTAGCCGGCAAGTTGAATAAAGATTTCATATGACGCTGTATGCGGAGACGAGTGTTGTCATACCTTTCGTTAAGGAGATTGAAAGTTATAGGGTAATTGTCAGCGCTTAATGGAAGAGCTTCGACCAGTTGTAACGCTTGATTGTGAAGAGTTGATCCTAAATAATGGAATTTATGAAGGGCTGGAATAGTATCGTTATCATGAGTTAGGGGGGGGGGGGGGGAATACTAGGACAGCCTTCGGCAGCCAGCACAGTTCATATCCTCGCGCGCTAGATTGGTGGCTTCCTTCATTCCATTCCGTGACCCGATCGGTCGACTGGAAGCAGGCTGTGGATTTTCATTTCCAGTTCTGAGTGAGCGGCACAAATTGCATAATTATGTTAGTTTTTCTAGCTGATCGCGAGGTTCCAGATTCGATCTCCAGCCATGCCATGGAGTCCTACTGATTTTAGTCGCCCGGAAAATGGGGCAGTTATGTCTGTGGAAGTAACGGTCTAGGCCTGTGTTCTGAGTGAGCGGCACAAATTGCATAATTATGTCAGTATTTCCAGCTGATCGCGAGTTTCCAGATTCGATCTCCAGACATGCCAAGGAGTCCTACTGATTTTCGTCGCCCGGAAAATGGGGCAGTTCAGTCTGTGGAAGGAATGGTCTAGGCCTGAGAGTGCTATCACGTGACGGAGTTTAGTTAGTTAAATATTGTTGTTTTAAGGGGCGGAACTAAAAGGTCATCTGCCGCTAGTGGACGGAGTTACTTGAGTTTGAATTGAGCCAGAAACTAGAATATTCTTTTCTTGCTCCTCTGAGATTTCTCATATTAAAGCGCGGGTGGCATCAACACCCTCGTAGTACAAAGTTTTGACTTCTTCCCTGTCTCCCTCTTGATTGAGGGCAACGAATTCGATCACTGTTTGACATATATCATACATTTCGTGAGACTGTTGGTAGTTTTTTAGACGTTGAGGAACTATGTTCGAGTTGTATTCTTGAGGAGTTAGGTCTTTAATACATGTTCTGAAATGAGTAAGTTACTCTTGATATGAAGTGCGCCTGTAGATAAGTTTATCATCAAGGGGTGCCATATTAAAAAATGGAAGTTGGAGTCCCACTTACGCTTCCCGCAGTAAGATGTAAACAGGCTGTCCAGTGGGCAGAAAAGAAGAGTGAAAACCGTATTGCGAAGAGCGGCGTCTGTCCTTCACCTTCACTGCTTGAGTAGTTTAGAGCTGAAAATTCCAAGTAGATATTAATATTTGGCAAGTTATTGACCAATTGGGTTCCAAGGGTTTCCGGTGCCAAGCAATTTGAAGGCGATAACAATCAACACCATAGGGAAGAGGTAGTAGAATGAGGAAAAGGGTTAGAGCAAATGAATGGGTTATTTATTTAATCGTATGGTGATACAATACAGAATACAAATAAGACAAAATTAAACTTTAAAGTCCTTCCTTTTCAACCATTCGGTTAGACTAGGTGTGAGATCAAACAAGTCGTCAGGAATTCCAGGGTATGAATGAAGAGGACAGCGTAGGACCAGGTGTTCAATCGTCTGTTCTTCTAAGTTACATTCACACATTGGTGAACTGATCCAGCCCCACTTGTACCTGAAATAATTACAACACCCATGTCCAGTCCTCAACCTGTTGATACGGCACCAGAGGTTCCTTGGTAGGTCAAAACCATTTGGCTTCTTTGTGGGATCAAGATGGTGGACACTTGTTCCCAATGTTTTTGTTGACCACTCATGCTTCCAGCTTTCCTTTATGTCAAATCCATCCGCGATGAGTTGCCTTGCAGTGACACTTGCCGGTCTTCTGGATTGCAATCGTTGTTGTGACGGATGGCAGAATTCCTGATGCAGTGGCAAAGAGGGTGATGCAAAGATTTTCTTAGCCTCCCTCAGTAGAGCTTGCTTCCGCCTTAAGTGAGGTGGAGGGATGTGGCTCAGCACGGGTAACCAGTGACATGGAGTTGATTTGATGGTACCAGTAATGCAACGCATTGTATCGTTCAGTTTCGTGTCTATCTTCTTCACATGTACGCTTTCCAACCAGACAGGCGCACAGTACTCAGCAGCTGAGTAAACAAGACTGATGCCAGTTAAACGTAGACAGTCAGCAGAGGCTCCCCAGGAGGTACCACTGAGCTTATGCAGTATGTTGTTTCTTGCGGCGACTTTGTGAGAGAGCTTGGTGATGTGCTCTTTGTAGCTCAGGGTTCTATCTAAAGTGACTCCGAGATATTTTGGGAAAGGATTGTACCTCAGCTCTTGTCCATTGAACAGGACTCTAGGTTTGTAGTTTGCGACACGATTCGCTAGATGGAAACAAGAGACTTCAGTTTTTGTTGTGCTTGGGATCAATCTCCAGGTTTTAAAGAAAGTTGACATCTTCTCCAGGTCCTCCGTAATGATTTGTTCGCCATCTTCAAAGTTATTGCTCTGAGCTACCAGCGCGATATCATCAGCATAGATGAACTTACTTGATGTTGTAGTTGGTAAATCATGGATGTACAAATTGAATAGCAGTGGGGCTAAAACAGATCCCTGTGGTAGGCCGTTATTTAGTTTTCGTTTGCGGCTTTTAGTGTTTCCTAGGAACACTTCAAATTACCTTTCACTAAGCATGCTAGATATTAGATCCACAATTTCTCGGCTTGGTACAACTTGCAATAGTTTGTAGATCAGTCCTTGTCGCCAAACAGTATCATACGCAGCTGTCAAGTCGATGAAAACAGCTGTTGATTTCCGTTTACCTTGAAAACCTGCTTCAATGTGTGTAGTTAGGGCAAGAACTTGATCAGTGCAGCTGCGTCCGTGTCTGAAGCCAGCTTGTTCAGGAGGGATAACAGCCTCAATGAGCGGTGCTATTCTGGTTAGAAGGATTCGTTCAAAAAGTTTTAATATGCAACTGAGCAGTGCTATTGGACGATAGCTTTCGGGGCTGTCTTCAGGTTTGCCAGGTTTGAGAATGGCTATAACATTTGACAGTTTGAATTGTCTGGGCAGTCTGTTCTCTTTGAGAATGTAAGTGAAGAGAGAAGTGAGCCAGCATATACAATACGGACCCATGTTCTTAATGAACTCATTATAGATGTTGTCGGGACCAGCAGCCTTGCCGATTTTCAGTTGTTTGATTGCACTTTCTACTTCCGCTGTGGAGAAGGGATTGGAAAGCGGTTCGTTTCTTGGGGCACTGTGCTTGAGGTTAGAGAGGTTACATTTTACCACTCTGGTATGATTCTTGTCTCTCTTTGCCCTTGAGAGGTCTACGATCCTGTTGGCAATAATGTCAGGACTCAGTTTAGTATGCGGCTTTTTGGGGTGTTGCTTGCCAGTTAGCCCATTCAAGACTCGCCAGGCTTTCCTACTTGACTTTGCGAAGTTCATTTCTTCGAGTGTTGCTTCCCATTTCTCTCGTCTATTCTTGTTTAAAGAGTGGAGTAGCTGTGAACCCACTGTTTGATTTCCAGAACTTTGGTATTCTTGGTATAAAGCCTCACTTTCTTCATTCCAGCCAGGCACATACTGCTTTCTGTAACCCCTAGGAATGTTTGACTTAGCAGCTTTGATAACTAGTTTCACAAATTCATCGTAGTTGTTTGCTGTCGGCTGTAGATTCTCCGCAACTAAGCTGGAGTCAAGGTCTTTTGAGAATCCATCCCAATTAGCTCGTCGAAAGTTCCACCTGGGTAAGGGCATTGAGTTTACAAGGGGAATTTTCAAACCAATTTCCACCATAACAGGTCGATGTTGACTGTTTGGGAAGTTGGACAGAACAGTACGAGTGGTGTTGAGTGGTTGGTCTAACTAATCTTTAGACACGAATGTCAAGTCTGGGTTGTAATCCTTATCCCAGCGTGCAGAGTGGAAGGTTCCCTTGTCTTTTACATCAAAGACCAGGTGCATATTGAATGGGTACAAGGGACGAATACAAACAAGTTTTTTTTTCATTGTCGTGTGGCCCCCTCTGAGGTCGAGAGCAGGTATTTCTATTCGACGCCCGTGGGCGACCTGCGCGTCGGGATGAGTGATGGAATGGATGAAGATGAATGAAACTGGGCAATGATGTGGAAGGAATCGGCCGTGGCCTATCAGAAGGTACCGTCCCAGCATTTGCCTGGTGGTGAAAATGAGAAACCACGGAAAACCATTTCAAGGACGGCTGACGGTGGGGCTCGAACCCACGCGTCTACCGAGTCAGCAGAGAGCTTGGTCCCATGACCTAACGCTGCGGTTTAGCCAACTGAGCCACTGCTGTCGGTATCCAAACAAGTAAATTTTATTAACAAAAGTATGAAAAGTCAACAAATAAATATAAAAAAGTTATTGAGATCTAAAAACTTCGAAGCAACTCAAGCAGAGTAGTGCGCGGGAAGGGGTGGCCCGTGGCCCATATTACAATGATTGGCGTGATTAACAAGTACTGTTAACCTTAAAGATAGTAAACAAATAGGAATTTTGTACTCAAATAGAGAACTGAACATCTAAAGGGAAACATTTATTGAAGCAAAACAAACGAGAAAAATATTTAACAATGTTCAGGTGGTGCATTTTAATTTGCTACCAAACATGAAGATCAAGAGAAAAGTAATAATATTGATTAGCTTTGACAGTAATTTGTAGTGTATTTTCAACCCTAAGCGATTACATGTGTTACAAGACTCAAACGGGGAGGTCGTGGCCAAAAATTAAAAACTTTGCCACGCATATAAAAATAAGCAATTCAATTGCTGTGAAGTTAATGTACAAAAAGAGCAGTTGCTGCTTCATTATTGGTTTCAGACCAACGATACACTCGAATAGCTATGTGAACCCACGCAACGCACAAGGGACTCCGCGCCACCTAGGTCTGTGTTGAGATTATGATGAAAAGAGATACCTGGCCGCGTGTAGCATGAAATGACATGTTAAGCGTGCATACAACTGTCTTCTATGGGCAGATATTTGCAATTGAAATTCCATTTGTGCGGAAGAAGGAAACCGGTATTCCAAGATGGCGGGTATCGGGAAGGTATAATTCTGTCCGTCAGCTAGCAATTGTGATAATATTCGTCGCAAACGTAAACGTGACTTGCAAGATTGGAAGAATGTGAAGAGAAAGATGTTGAAATATGTTGGGAAGCGTATTAAAATCTACGGGGACGTCAAACACCAGCAAAAACACAACCAAATGAGCTGAGTGGAAAAAGTACCTCCGTAACTTCACCTGTGAGAATGCCTGTATGCCCGAACTTCTTATTCATAGGCGTCAATTTGATAATGACATAAATAAATATAACCATATTAATAATGTAGAGAGTAAGTTGGTTAACTTAGGAACTTGGGACATTGTATCAACAGCCACGTGTACTTGCGTAGTCTATGTGTGGAAATACACTGATGCCGTGCTTTATTTTGTTGAGAACTAGGGGCTAGGATTGGGAGGAATGCGACCAGAGCATGTTAGGTACAATCCCGACAGTTACTTGGGATCCAACTCGAGCCGTCTGGTCGGGCAGCTACTGCGCTTACCGGTCCTTCACTCACAGCTACTCTAGAGAAGAAGTGGCTCGTATTGTCTTAGTAAGATTCTACGATAATCGAAATCCTCGTTGCTACATTGAGGGATTTCCCTATAGAACGGAGCCTCCCAGAGGCCGTGTGGCGGGAGGCCAGGCCACTGTGTATTGCAGCGTGTCGAGCAAGGCATTGGCAATAGAAGCAGCGTAGCGCCCAACTAGTTTATCACATTTAGACCTTTTAACGTATTGAATAATCATCATTACTTACATAAATTTAGAGTAGTTGCTGGAAATGCTGTCCTTCAATTTCTAAAGACATGTTGCACCAACGCATTAAGTTTTAGTACACTCGCTGTAATTCATCCTCACTGATATTTCGTATCAGTGCAGTTATTTCGTTCTCGAGAGCCTCCCGAGTACGCGAATTGATTATGTGTACCTTTTGTTTCAGGGTCCCTAAATAAAAATCTCACGGAGCTGAAACTTACGAACACTTTGACTAGAAGACTTCTTCTTGACAAGATAAGTTCCACTAAGAAAATTCGATGTATTATTTTGTACCTAACCGTGTTCAAGGGGTAAGATGAAGGTTACAGTACTTCACAACAAGTCTTACTTATCACAACCAAGGTATCTTGCCAGCTACGTATATAATAAATTCTATGACATCATCCATGGCTTCCCGATCTAATGTTGTATTCGTTACATGCTATAAATCTGACGGTGAATTATTGCGACCCACCCGCGGCATGGTCTCTGCGAGGCTCCGTTTTATAGGGAGGGCCCTCACGGTATAAGGATGTACCCGCAAAACAGTCATATTTTCATGGGAAGTCCCCACGGTACAAGACTGTCCCTTGAAGTCCTCATGTATATAAATTTAATTTAATATCCTTAGTTCTGAGTGGATAAAGCCTCCGTGGCTTAGGCGGCAGCCCGCCGGCTTCATACCGCTTGATCCATGGTTCAAATCCCGGTCACTCCATGTGAGATTTGTGTTGGGCAAAGCGGAGGCAAACAGGTTTTTCTCCGGGTACTCCGGTTTTCCCTATCACAAATTTCAGTCCAGCAATACTTTCCACTGTCATTTCATTTCAACTGTCATTCATTTAATCATTGCCCCAGGGGAATACGACAGGCTTGGCAGCCAGCACAGTTCATATCCTCGCGCGCTAGATTGGGGGCTTTCTTCATTCCATTCCGTGACCCGGTCGGTCGACTGGAAGCAGGCTGTGGATTTTCATTTTCAGTTCTGAGTGAGCGGCACAAATTGCATAATTGCGTTAGTATTTCTAGCTGTTGGCGAGGTTCAAGGTTCGATCTCCAGCCATGCCATGGAGGATTTTTAATCCTCGTATGAGGGATAGAATGCAGGGGCACAGCCAGAAAATACTAGCGCACCTGCAACCAACACCGCCTCGCCCTTCAGGGCACCCATAATATTGTGAGGGGGGAATGAAGAAAATATTTTGAAAATACTCGCAATACATTTTCTTGTATTGATTCCCGTCACTGTTTGTAGTCAAGAAAGGTCGTATATCCTTAGTTCTGAGTGGATAAAGCCTCCGTGGCTTAGGCGGCAGCCCGCAGGCTTCATACCGCTTGATACGTGGTTCCGTGCTGAGAAGCTCAACAAGATGTTTATTTCCACATAATTCCGTGGCGTCACGGGCTTCATCATTATCTCAACACATTCTTCATTGTAGGGCAGTTTATAAGGGGGATGTCATTTGAATGTCATATCTGGTTGACACCCACCTCGCTTGCTATCTGATGCTTGAATGACTCATTGTTTTCGAAATTGTCTTTGTCAATCTTCACCTTTCGTAAACCGTGTCAGTCATATATTTGTGCTTCTTCCCACCCAAAAGAGAAGAATCAGTATAATATTGATACCATGGCCCTGGAAGAGAAATAGAACCACATTTTAAGTCGTTCCCCCTAAAACAAACTGAGCATCGCCTCTGCACCCCTAGTTAATACATCCTGGACACTTCTCTATTGTAACGAGATACACTCAAGCTTGTGATGACAAATGACAAGAGAGATGGGTTCGAATGCCACTCTCAACCATTGAACGAGAAGCTTTCTCTGGATTCCCACTGCCGGGATGACATCGATTCAGCGGAATAAGGACGCCTGTGACAATAAATACATGCTGTAAACGAGTGGGCTCTGAGACAACAAGAATTGTTACTGGGTTTATTCTACCACTATTATTGGCATAAGCCAGCCAACTCCGTACCGGCCATGGAGGCCCTGGGAGTAGTGGAAGGTAGAGGCTTCCACTTTTTGTGACATCGGCACTAGATGGGATGGAGTTGTCAGCTCCACGCCCAGCCGTCTTTGCTCCCAGGAATTACCATGGTACTCATTTCTGGTGTAGGCTGAGTAAACCCCAGGGCCATTTGCGTTTCCGAAAGTGGTAGTTTTGTTTCTAAAATCCACTACCTGGGTGGGGATCAAACCCACTCCCTTTCAGTTGGAAGCTCAACGCCTCTACCGACTGCGCCACGCAGCCCACTATTATTGGCATAAATGTCACAATATATCTGATCAGTGACCACTGAAGAACCACACAAGTAAACTACAATGTTAACATGATAGTAGAGACCACTTAATTAAAATTTGGACGAATTTCCCGCAATAGCGCGCTTGTAAACAACAATAAAGTGATTTAAACAGATCTACAAAAATGGCGCGGAGTCCCTTATTCGTTGCGCGGGTTCATGTATAAAAACGTATAATTTGTTGCAAAAACCAGATTAAATGAGCGGGTATCCTATATACTGTATTAAGGTGTCTCAATATACACGGTTATAAAAGGGTAAAGTTACAATAGAAAATCCAAGTAAATCCAAGGAACTATGGAACAGCAGTGATTGCCTAAATTAGGATAAGCAAGTAAGAACATTAAGTTGGCATGCTACAATAGACGCAGTAAAGCTTGAAAAGGGCTGAGATAGTTAAGAATTTATTGATTCCGAAATCCAGGGCTCAGCTGGTGCCAATACAATAAGGAAGTGTAGTTAGAGAAGGAGGGTGTCCTTAGACTCGTGAACAGCAGGCTAGCATAAATAATTGGTCTTAGACCAAATACTAATTCGAATAAACAATTTGTTTAAAGAATTTACAAATTTCGGCATAGCTTCGATTAAATGAGTAAGCATAGGACAAAGCCCGGTGCCTCATTTCTCACGCAAAGTCTAAAGTAGAGTTAAGATAGAATAATCTAATTTGATCCTGAAAAATTGGGCACACCAGTATTTGCTGTTAAAATTTGAAATACCATTAAAAATGGGAAAACCATGGAAAGGGGGGGGGGGGAGGCGAATAGCAAGAGAAACCCATCTAGGGCCAAAGTGGCACCAGATTATGAAGAGCTCGTGCTTAGAAAAGTTACAATAAATATGAAGCTCTTCAGCTTCGAAAACGTTCCAACTTACATAAGTTGAACGAAGAAAGGTTGTGGGCAGTACCACTGAGTTTTTACAGAATTACGGTTGGTTATAAATTCAAAGTTAGTGGAGGAAAACATTTAGCTAGAACCTCAGAATAACAAAACAAAAGTAACAAAGATTTCTTAAGTTTAAAAGTTGATTGTTAGTAGCTGGAGTGGGGAGAAAAGGGGAGTAGTGATTTTTTTCACTGATAGTTCATATATGTATGCTTTCGCAACACGGTTACCGGTTTTTTTGTGAACCAAAGAGTTTTCAGTCCTGAGGCACTTGATTTTTTTTGCATAGGAGCATAATTTCGATATTGAGAAATGTCACTGTTTACTATTGTGAATCATTTCAGCTTTAAACACCGATGCAATTTCTAGAAAGTATTGTGTTATTAGCAGAGTTAATCCATTAAACCTTTAGAAGCGGAGACAGGTGTATTTCACTGTGACGTCACAGACCCTACATTTGAAATACCATTAATGAAACTCGAGAACATTCGTGATGAAATTTCTTGAATTTGATGGAGTTTAATGCAAATTCCACGGAGGCCCCATTTATTGTCATTTGACAGAGTTTATGAAAATTCCCAAGATGCGCCCAGACACAAGTTGCAATATCGCATTGACATGAACTCCCTCGGAGGAAGATTATAATTAATACAACAACTTGATGCTTTGCCATTACCAGTAGAATCTAGCACTTGGTGACTGGGGACTAGTTGAAAATTTAGTAGCTGTGTCATAAGAATCCAGCTTCATAGCTGGATCAAAATAGTGTTTTACTTATCTCTCAAATGATGAGTATGTAGCTGGCGATAGATATAGTATTCACTACCGAATGTCGTACAAGACAACTGACCCTCGGAGAGCGGTCTAATCAAGCTGCTGGTGTCAGTAAGGAGTCTGGCAAGCGAGAGAGTTAACCGCAGTGAAGCTAGCGAGGCGAGGGAAAAGGGGAAGGAGGTGACGTGAGACACAGGGGATACCAACATATGAAATAATAAAGCACTAGGTTACGCAAATTTATTGTCTTGAGGCAGGGTCCAAAAAGTGAAGAAAAGGTGTAGATTGCCATCTGTAGCAGGTGAGCTGAAGTAATAAACATCCTTCAGCGGTCGCTGGCAAGGAGTTCACACGCTGGCCGCCAGGAACCATTCAATTCATCAATTAGCCGTATGAAGCGATGCAGGCAAGGGCAAGTCATCTCGATTTCTGGAACAAATTGAAGAGAACAAAAGAAAATTGCACAACAAGAGACCTACATGCAAAGATAGCTCTGTTGGTGGTTTTCAAGAATTTTTTTAAAAGGCGAACAAATTAATGAAGACCCAATGCGGGGGCAAAATTTACATGGAACGTTTATGACAGAATATACCAGTGTGGCTATTAGCACAAGTTTTTCAGTGCTGGGGGTGTGTTGAAGCCTGACGCATCAAGAACTGAGAACAGTACAGTACCTTTTGTTGAGGAACGATTAAAGCTTAGGTTTAAGATAGGATAAGCACTAGCACTATACTAAGACCCTGTTGCCAACATAATAATATATTATATTTGTTTATTACCTAAAAGACTATGCTGTTTATGTATTGATCTTTAGATATTGTGGTGTTTGAAGCCATATTTTCAGTGTTGCCTTAGTAAACAAGAGTTTAGTGCTTTTCAGTCGGTCAACACGAATGTACCCAAAAGAGAGCAACAAGGAAGCATGAAAAGCTAGAAAATAAATTAAGAAAACTAGGAGAAACACAGAACCATCAATCTAACGAACAACACACGAATAACAATGAATTCAATTTCCACAGCAGAGTAAACAACAGAACGAACGTAACCTTTTCTCAAGGTGAAATGAATATGTTAGACAAAGGTTTGAAATACAACTGCACAGACGCACACACGAACCACAATATAAAACAGTTAATCACAGATATTGAGATAGCCAGTCACAAGCTCCCAGCAGAAGACAGGGAATTAACCAAAAATCTTGCCACCAACGAAGCCAAAAAAAATACTCAAACGAGAGGGCGATAGCAATAACATTCAAAACAACAAACAACTCAAAGAAATAAAGTCGTTGAAACAAAAAATAAAAGAACATGACTTAATCATCACAAAAGCAGATAAGGGAAACACTACAGTAATTTTGAACAAAACAGAATACATTGAAAAAACAGTCGAATTCCTAAACAACAACGAAATCAAGGAATTAACAAAAGACCCCACCAACAAATTCCAAAAACAAATAAAAAGTGCGCTAAAAGAAACAGAATACATACTGACCAAAGCCGAAAAATCAAAACAAATAAACATGAACCCGAAAATACCGTCATTGAGGGGACAACCAAAAATACACAAAAAGGAATGCCCAATGAGACCAATAGTCAATTGTAGGAATGCCCTAATTACAAAATCAGCAAAGAGTTACTAAAAATCTTAAAATGCCGTCTTTCCAACGACAAAACAACTCTGTAAAGAACACAACAGAACTAGTAACAGCATTGAACACCCTACAAATGAAACCTAGCTTCAGGCTAGTATCCTTCGACGTAACTAACATGTACACCAATATTCCGATTATTGAAGCAATCAACACTATCGAAAACAACTTAAAATCCAACAATTCGGTAAAAGAAATTGAAGAGATTGTGAGATTACTGAGGGTCGTTCTCATCCAAAACGTGTTTCAATTCGACAATAAAATATACACACAGAGAGAAGGCCTAGCAATGGGATCGCCACTAAGTGGGTTAATCGCTGACATCTTCATCAATGCACTAGAAAATGCGTTCTTAGAAAAGACTTCAACAAAGGGAATAGTAATATGGAAAAGATACGTAGATGATGTAATTTGCATCTACGATACTGAACTAACAAGCGAAGAAACAATTCTCCAATCTATTAATAGCCTTCACCACTCTATCAAATTCACTAAGGAATCCGAAATAGACCGGAAAATAAATTATCTCGATATAACTATTGAACGTAAAGACAACGACCTTTCATATTCCATATTCCGGAAAGCAACACAAATCTCGCATGCAATCGACAATCAGTCTAATCACCCCAGTACGCACAAACTAGCGGGTTTCAATTCAATGGTGCACAGGGCTTTAAACATACCCATGTCAAAAGACAACTAAAATAAGGAAATAAGAACTATTATGCAAATAGCAAAGGAAAACAACTTCTCGCCAAGCAAAATAAATCAAATTATAACCAAACATAAAAATAAAGATAAAACGATTCCCAAACCGGACAGTAATGAGAAAAAATTTGCGCGTTTCAACTATGTGAATGCGAATACATATAAAATCACTAACCTATTCAAAAACAAGGCATAAAGATAGCTTTCACGACGAAAAACACAACCGCTAGGCACCTCCTAAATAGTAATCTAAATAAACATGACCCGTATTCAAGGTCAGGGGTATATTCTATAACGTGCCAAGACACCGATTGTCAAGCTAATTACATCGGGCAGAGTGGAAGGCGAGTAGACACACGTTATAATGAACATAGGAATGCGATAAGATACGGAACACATTCAGCCGTGTGCGAACATATGTGTGACGTAGGGCACAGCTTTACCAACATAGAGTCGGACCTTAAAATAATCCATCACGAATCGAAAGGCAGAGCTCTTGACATAAAGGAAGCAATCGAGATACACCTAGCCGAACGAAACAATCCCAACAATCTAAATGAACACACGTTCATGGAGACCTCACCCCTCTTCACGCTACAAAATAACACACCCTGTCGGAAACAAAACACAATTTAGCGACACAGCCAAGCTAGATAAAATAGGGGGGAAATTATGGGGTTTTAATAGGTAAATGTTATCTGGATCAGGTGTACGATGTACTTTTCTTCTGCAATAAACCAAGGCCAATATTCGCGGCAGTATTAAAGGTGCCGGGACGTCCTCATAAGACCGTCAACACTTAGTTCGAATGGGTTATGCTCCACGCGTGGCGAGGGCTAATCCACGGTCTTTAATAGTTGTAGACCCACCTCATTCAATAACATACATCTTATCTAGGTTGGCAACACCTCACATAAACACATCGCTATCACTCCCCACAGCACGTAGGGGCAGGGGTGAGAAAGCAGGGGAAAACCAGTCGTTAAAATAACCACCGCAGTCGACCGCACAGTGAGTTCCAGTGAGCACGAAAACTGCGAGTAGCTGTTGTACGGAAGACAATCAGATAAGTAGTTAGCCTAAAATTTTATAGTTTAACCATAGTTTACAACCATATAATCTCTCTAAAGTACAATCTACGGATAGCTTTCACCATTTAGCATTTCACCTAACATATATACTGCAGTTAGCATACACTGACAGTTGCAGTACCAATACTGCAACTAAATAATTGTACATATTGTAAATATTTTCACCTGTATTTCAAACATAGATTTTGTAGCCTAAGTGTAATGGATCTGATGATGATCGCTTGACGATCGAAACTGGTCATCCTAGTGTTTTATTAATCTCATGTAATTTATTTCAGGATTAGGGCATAACCCATCTCTTTTAGGTACATTCGTGTTGACCGACTGAAAAGCACTAAACTCTTATTGATCTTTAGCCTATTTTCATTTATGAAAAATAAGGCTTATGAGATCATCCTTTCTACATGTGTGTGTGCGTATGTGTGTGTGTCGCCAATAAAATCTAAACGGCTGGAGCAATTTCAATGAAACTCGCTAATGACATGGTACTATTTTGATTGACTCCGAAAGTGCCCTTTAAATTGTAATATGTCTCACGAATTCAGCAAGTTGGCTGTGCGAATTATTTCACCGGCATTCTATATCTTCGAAGCAATTACCGATATCACCCTGAAAGTTTGTACGGTAATAGAAAATACTCAGTTAATATCAGCTATGTGGTGCTCAAAACATGGTAAGTACAAAACTAACATGGTGGCCAAGCGAATTTAAAATATTTTAAAGGATTTCTTCCCGAGATTTAATCAACCGACCACGGTAACATTTGGTAAGATAAATGTTTATACAAGATTTAATCTACTGGCATCTTATTCAATTCAATGTTTCTGATAACACCAAGATGGCTGCTATGCGAATTTTTAAAATGATTTTTTTATTTTTTGTTTCCAAATCACGCGACTGAAGTGAACGTTTGAATTATAAACCTATGTACCTATCTCCATCTAATAGTACTGCCCCCGTAATTGAATTATGTAGAGACCACGGTGGCTATATTTGAAATTATAAGGAAAGTTATGGCTGTCATAGTTATGACGTGGGTAGTCATGACGTAAGCACGGATGACGTAAATGTTATGCCAGCAGGCTACTTGAGCTGAGATTCTCAGTGACGTCATGCATTTAGTCGAGAATGTTCCAAGATTTATGACGCAGTCGCAGGAAACGAGGAATTCGGCTGAGGAAGAAACTATGCTATTGGAGGAGAGGCATGAACCAATGAACGATAGTTTAAAGGAAGACGGAGATTGCTAAAACTATGGTATTTTTATTACTTTTGGAATGCAGAATTGTGGAAATCCATTTGCAGTAAAAGCATTGATTTGGAATTTTGGTGAAATTTATTTTCAGTTTTTGAATTTTGAAAATCCGTCATGTATTAACGAAGTTGGAACTTCTAGCGATGACGCAGTATCTCGCTTTGGAAGGGATGGTAACGCCCCTCGAGAAGTTAATAAAAGGGCTTGCGCAGAAGAGAGGAGTCTCTCTTTCGTTCTCTGATCATTCTGAGATCTCATTCTCAGATCATCGAAGTATAATTGTGAAAGTTCTTTTCTTATACATTCATTATAGTGAGACGTCGAAGTGAACAGCAGTGAAAAGAATCGTCTTTATAACGCGTGGCGAGGCCACTATATTAACGAGATCCAAGTCAAACTAGGTGAAGTTGAAACGGACATTAGAAAGTTTCTACAAGTTTAGCTTTGAACAGTTAGCGGTCACCGATAAGCTAATTGTATTGTGCAGTGCTTCATGCAGTTATAGAGAAAAGCTGAACAATTTCGACCGATTAGTTCGAAAGATATTAGCAGTTTTATACGACTGAGAAAAGTGATTATCTCGCCACAAGAGAAGCACTTTTGTATAGCCAGAATCAACGCAAGGCTGACGCTGCGAGTGGAATAGAAAGACTTCAGATTGCTTGGTTACAGAACGATACAGTATAATGGAGCAATTGAATACGGCAGTTTGTTCTTCTGACACTACAACCGAAGAGCAGATGGAAGGCTAAAGGCTTATTGCAATTGGGACATACTTCAACGGAGTAAGATAGCGACATGGAACTTCGCTAATTGCTATTCCACACAAGCGAACATGCGGTGAATACCATCTACACCCATGTTTCGTAATTAAAGGCTGAATACCATCGAACAGCCATAGAAACAATTTCATACTCTGAATATGAATAATTTCTTCGGAAATTTCTACAAAACTTCATGGCGATTGTCTACTGGAACTTCAGGGAATTTTTCAAGAGAGGTCAGGGGTGTCCCGACTCACAAAGAAGATTATTGCCGGAAGGATGTCTATTCGTCTTCGAGGAGCAGAGCGATTTCCGGAGAAGGAAGCAGTTCGATTCTCCGAGGGTGCTATTTCCTATTTCGAGGATGGAGCTCAACTTTAACGTGGTGAAATGGATCCATCAGCAGTCTTCTTTGGGGAATTTTCCTCTGGAACGTCAATCGGCAGATAAGGTAGTCGTGAACGTTTATTGTATTTGAGTATAGTAATGATGTTTGAGCAACCATTTTTCCCATATTTTTTATCCTCATGTATTTTTGCCCTATTTTCTTGTTGAGATTCTTATTCTCAGTACACCTTGATGAGTTTTGCATTTTTCGACGATTTATTAAGACATTGTTATGTCATGGGCATAGTTAATGATTTTGAATCAGTTGAGACTGATATTTGGATTTTTCAGTAATTAATATTTTTGTAGTCACGATTTGACTGTAAGTTAATGATTTTTATGGCAGATTTAAATTCAGACAGCGTGTCATTTCATTAAAGTAATTCTACCCCAGTTTAATTACTTTGACCAATTTTCTGTCATCATCAAGAAGGAAGAACATTTAAATGATTTTAGAGCGTTAAAATCTCTTACGTTGTCGACGATCTTGGAAATACTAGTCGTTATTTGAATTGATTGCAACACAGACATTTATCGTCAGTTATGAATGAACATTGCATTATAGACACTTTTGTGAAAGAGTAACTTTAATAATGAATTATTGAATGCATTAAAGTCAAGTACTTTTGTTAGGAGTTTTTCTCAATTAGAGATTTATAGAACGATGTTTGCATTCCCCAGTCTAATTGGATTCTATTCGACTACTTTGCATTTTAGTCGCACTTTATTTGAAGATAGTATTTTTATACTGCAATTTCTTTTAGGATGTTAATCTTAAATTTTGATAGACCAGACAGGCGTATATAAGTGTATTCACTATTAAATTTGTTTGTGATTGGCAAGTTTTGACTTCATTTCGGTTCATGAATGAAATCCACGAAGGTTATAGAAAAACAGTTTTGAAACAATTAATGATTATAAAAATTTTTAAGTGGAACTATGAATGTATAATCGCTAGTGCAGCGCGTGTTGAAAGTCGCTGATGTAAAATGCCCTTGAATATGAAGGAGGTTCCCACAGGAATAAATGTTAAAGAATTATTTGTGGAAGTTTTGTAAGTTATGTGGAAGTTTAATACCATATAGATTAATATATGATGATTTTGGGCATATTTGTAATGCAGTTGGTGCATTAACTTGTTAGCGAAGGATTTTCCGCTGGAGTAAGATTGTCATAGTTCGTTGAAAATTAATCAAGTGATTTACTGTTATAATTAACACGAGTTTTGAAAGAATTTGAGATAAGATTTTGAATGAAGGTTGCCGTCACAAATCATTATTAAAACCTTTATTAAACCAGATTGTGACATTAACATGTATAACTAACCTTCATTGGTCGATTATATTAAACACGATTATGAAAATTACCAACCGAATGAACATGTGGTTAATGTATTTATTAAATTAATAATTTAAACAATTAAAATGTTAATATTGTAAATAATTGCTGTAAATATTTTTGAAAATAATGTGGAACGAGAGTGATGTTAAAGGCGTGCTTATAATATTTTTATTGTCTTTGACAAATATTATAAACAATTTCTAATTGTTATAAATAATTTATGTGATTTTGTTATAAACATTTAAGAGCTAATTAAACAATTCGATGAGAAGTTAACAAGTTTAAGGAATTAACATAATGATCCAATAGGATGTGAGCAAAGTACTTGAAAGATTTGCGTAAATATTAATGTGAGTCGTCTTGTAGACATTTAAAAGCTTGAGAGAGCAAGCTATATTCTTACGTAACTTAGCACGTGAGAAGGGAATGCATTTGACCAGTATGCAACAGACTGGAGGGTAGCTCGCAGCTGGGCCAACATCTGGTTCACAGAGAGTGAGGTCGTCCGCACTCCGGCCTTGCGACTATAAATACCATGCTCATGTTTATTAAAAGGAAACCAAATGCTTTATATATATATGTCACACCTTAACGTCCTTTTCCAATCCAATAGTGTTATGAATATTACGTTATTTGGAGCTCTTGGGAGCTAAAATGTTTTATATCATGTTGTATGATAATTTTTTGCAAGTCCTACTGAGGACGTAGTCAGATTGACTTGGGCTACTGATAGCCACGTTTATTTTGTTGTGTTAGTAAAATCATACCCTTTATTAGAAATAAAGCTTTTGTACAGTTCAAAGTTCTCGTCTTCGCTTTGGTTCATTTTTAAATGTCATGGTGGAGGTTATTGTGTGAACGGACTTTTAGTGATCCTGTTGTCAACTCAAACCCCGAGATAATTAAGAGGTAAGTAACGGTAAGTATGAACCCCCGTCTATTTTGGTGTGTTCCACAATGATTTCCTGTGAACTTCTGTGCTCTTATCTCGATAGTATCTGTCAGTGCCATTTTCATTGATGCAGCTGTGCCGGTGCGATTGATAATTGGCAATCCGATTGAGGGGGCGGATATCTGACAGCCTACTATCCAGGTAAACGGGGACAGAAAGATTGGCGCCGTCAACGTGTGGGGCTTGTTCAACAACAATGGATTACCAGGTTGGACAATAGAAAGATTGGCGACCCAAGAGCGTGGGGCTGAGTCAACAGAAAGATTGGCGCACCTAAAACGTTGGGGCTCGATTCAACATAACTGGATTACCAGGTTGAACGCCAGAAAGAGTGGCAAACCTAAAACGTGAGGTTCGATTAGACTCAAATAAAGAGGTTGATTCTTTGTTAGATGTCTAGGCCAATTGTAGTATTTAAGAGTGTGATTATATAGGAATTAAATGTTGTCTTGTATTAGGAAAATTACACTCAGAAAAGATCAGATCTTATACAACTTGAGAAAGGTTAAATAGGCTGGAAACTTAGAAAAATCGCCTATAATCTGGAATCTTATTTTATTTGACCGGCTTATGACATTCTAGTCATGTTAAAGATAAAATTAAATTATTTGGATTGTAAATGTAAATTATTTGTGTTAGGATATTTTAAAATGAGCCAGGGAAATTTGAACATGTGCTTGAGTTTGTTTCAACATGAAGTATCGTCGAAAGTTAATTATAAGGTAGTTATAAGTTAGATTTAAGACAGAAAATTGATCAAAAATTATATATGGTGAAAAGTGTTGCTCAAATGTTGTTATTTTGCTCTTTTGATGTATGTCCCTACAGCGATCCATTTTTTGAATAATATTGTAATGGCAGATGAAAGTTTGAAGAAAATGTTAGAGGAGATGTCTGCTAACATGAAGCAGATGATGGAGGAGAATGCTAGTAATTTGAATGCAAGAATGGAGGAGAATGCTAGTAATTTGAATAGTAGTATGAAGGAGAATAATAGTCGAATGGAGGAGAATATGAAGGTTCTTCATACTAGTGCTGCTAATTTGGAGGATAATATGTCGCGTTTACAGATTAATACCCTAGGAATTGAGAATACTGTCACGGACATGCGCACAGAGGTGTCTAATGTCCATAAAGATGTGTCTATTGTGCATAAAAGTGTTGATGATGTTAAATTTGATGTGTCTAAGGTACAGAAAGACCTTACAATGTTAAATCTAGATATAGCTAATGTCCGAGGGGATATTTCTTGTGCTAGAGCCGAAGTAGTTGTTGTCAAAAACGATGTAGCGACTGTCCAAGACAAGGTCGAGGAAGTCCAAAAAGAAATTCAAAAAGCTAGAACTGATGTATCCAATGTTCAGGTAGACATTAATAACATTCATGCGGATATAACTGAGGTGCAAAGTGACATAACTAAGATTCAGGTAGAGGTCAACACAGTTTTCGTAGATATTACTAAAGTCCAAACTGATGTAAATAAAGTCAGGGAAGAAATCGAAAACTCAAAAACTCTTTGTACGCGTAATATAACTGCATTAGCGACTAGGTTAGTCGATGAATCAGTTAGAACAACAACGTCTTTAGCAGAGTTGAAGTATGATGTAGAGGTCATGAGAACCCAGGTATTAGACCACAATAGAGTATTAAAAGAGGATATCGAAGTAGACATAGCCGAAATGTTAACAGCAAACGTAGCGGTATGGAAAGACGAGTGGAATAAGTCAAGTGGGGAACATGTAACCCAAATTCAGGAAAGGATTGAAAGAAAACTTGCCAGTACGCAGATAGAAATTAACAATGAAGTAGTACAGATTAGGAAAGATTTAAGCGTCAGGATAAATTCGTTATCCGAAAAACAAGTTGACGATAGAACACAACTAGATCAGGATATGCAAACTTTAAAATCTACATTAGAGGATCAAATTCATAAAGTTGTCTCGGATGTAAATGAAACGACGAGTAAACTGAAAAATTTGAAGTTAGGAGAGGCTAGTTTAATGGAGAACTACAAAGAAGAGATAGTCAAGAAAGTCTTAACAGAAATCACCGACAAGGATACAGAAGGCTTAGCTTGTGAATTGAATAGGAATTATGCTAGAAGACATAACCTAGAGCCAGAAGAAAGAGACGTGACTCCTGAAGAACGTGTATCCAGATTCAGAGAGGAGGATGACGAGAGGAATATGGAACCTGAGTGGAATTATCGAGATAGTGGGAAAAACTATCCGGATTCATATCCGAGGAACGTGACGGTCATTAGGAATTTCGAAGACAAACCACAAAAATTCAGTAACACTGATAGTTTGACACCTATCGAGTATGTAAGGAATCTCAAAGATTATTTCATCGAAGCTCACATTCCCAGAGAGAGAGAGAGATGAAGATAGTAGAGAGATATCTGATTGGAGGACCCCTTGAATGGTTTCGCGCATTTAGATACACATTCAGTAACTTTGACGAGTTTGCAGAGGCATTAATCAAGCGATTTTGGTCCATAGAAGCGCAGAATTCGTTAAGAGCGGAGGTGTATTCAAGAAAATACTCAGGTACTCTTCCAACGAGGTACGCTGATTTCTTTACGAGTCAGTTGTCCCGCTTGAGATTTTTGCAACCCCCATTGTCCACGGAGCAACTAATAGATGCGATTTCTCGTATGCTGCCAGTTGAGGTGAGGAGACTTATAATTTCGTCCAACATCAGGGATTTATCCAGCATGGATGAATTACTGAGAAGGTTAGACTACACAAGTCCAATGCCTAACGTAGTCCAGAAAGGTCAAAGGCAGGAGTTTAAGGAAATCAATACGGTATATATGGACCAAGTCCAACAAACTGACAAGCCAGAGGAGGAGAAAACTGACAATGTAGGTCCTCACAGGAATAATCAGTTTAGAAATTACAGATCACAAGGTTACCGACCGTATCAACAGAGAAGAGGTTGGAACTACAACCGAGGAAACTACAATGGAAGAGGCAGATATTACAACAATAATGGGTATAACCGTAACTATAATAGGAATAACCAAAACCAAAATAGAAACCAGAATACTCAAAGTCAGGTTATGACACCTGATCAGTATCAGCAAAGAGAAAAGGAAAGCCAGCAATACTTAAAAGAATTAAGAGATAAAGAAGCTGACAATCAAAAGAAAAGGCAGGATGTTGTAATCGATCCTGGACCTTCTACGAGCCAGCAGAACTTTGAAAATAGAAATACTGGTCAGAAGAGGAATTAGAGAGGAAAGAATACATTAACCACATACAACCCAGAGTAGAAGAAAGATACTTTCCTAGAGTAAGCCAGTAATAATTCAATTTCGTGTTCAAGAGAGTTGAGATACTTGTAACATTGAGTTTAAAAACAATTTGCAACTGTTTTTAAAACGTGGTGGGAGGAGAATGCCCCCGTAATTGAATTATGTAGAGACCACGGTGGCTATATTTGAAATTATAAGGAAAGTTATGGCTGTCATAGTTATGACGTGGGTAGTCATGACGTAAGCACGGATGACGTAAATGTTATGCCAGCAGGCTACTTGAGCTGAGATTCTCAGTGACGTCATGCATTTAGTCGATAATGTTCCAAGATTTATGACGCAGTCGCAGGAAACGAGGAATTCGGCTGAGGAAGAAACTATGCTATTGGAGGAGAGGCATGAACCAATGAACGATAGTTTAAAGGAAGACGGAGATTGCTAAAACTATGGTATTTTTATTACTTTTGGAATGCAGAATTGTGGAAATCCATTTGCAGTAAAAGCATTGATTTGGAATTTTGGTGAAATTTATTTTCAGTTTTTGAATTTTGAAAATCCGTCATGTATTAACGAAGTTGGAACTTCTAGCGATGACGCAGTATCTCGCTTTGGAAGGGATGGTAACGCCCCTCGAGAAGTTAATAAAAGGGCTTGCGCAGAAGAGAGGAGTCTCTCTTTCGTTCTCTGATCATTCTGAGATCTCATTCTCAGATCATCGAAGTATAATTGTGAAAGTTCTTTTCTTATACATTCATTATAGTGAGACGTCGAAGTGAACAGCAGTGAAAAGAATCGTCTTTATAACGCGTGGCGAGGCCACTATATTAACGAGATCCAAGTCAAACTAGGTGAAGTTGAAACGGACATTAGAAAGTTTCTACAAGTTTAGCTTTGAACAGTTAGCGGTCACCGATAAGCTAATTGTATTGTGCAGTGCTTCATGCAGTTATAGAGAAAAGCTGAACAATTTCGACCGATTAGTTCGAAAGATATTAGCAGTTTTATACGACTGAGAAAAGTGATTATCTCGCCACAAGAGAAGCACTTTTGTATAGCCAGAATCAACGCAAGGCTGACGCTGCGAGTGGAATAGAAAGACTTCAGATTGCTTGGTTACAGAACGATACAGTATAATGGAGCAATTGAATACGGCAGTTTGTTCTTCTGACACTACAACCGAAGAGCAGATGGAAGGCTAAAGGCTTATTGCAATTGGGACATACTTCAACGGAGTAAGATAGCGACATGGAACTTCGCTAATTGCTATTCCACACAAGCGAACATGCGGTGAATACCATCTACACCCATGTTTCGTAATTAAAGGCTGAATACCATCGAACAGCCATAGAAACAATTTCATACTCTGAATATGAATAATTTCTTCGGAAATTTCTACAAAACTTCATGGCGATTGTCTACTGGAACTTCAGGGCATTTTTCAAGAGAGGTCAGGGGTGTCCCGACTCACAAAGAAGATTATTGCCGGAAGGATGTCTATTCGTCTTCGAGGAGCAGAGCGATTTCCGGAGAAGGAAGCAGTTCGATTCTCCGAGGGTGCTATTTCCTATTTCGAGGATGGAGCTCAACTTTAACGTGGTGAAATGGATCCATCAGCAGTCTTCTTTGGGGAATTTTCCTCTGGAACGTCAATCGGCAGATAAGGTAGTCGTGAACGTTTATTGTATTTGAGTATAGTAATGATGTTTGAGCAACCATTTTTCCCATATTTTTTATCCTCATGTATTTTTGCCCTATTTTCTTGTTGAGATTCTTATTCTCAGTACACCTTGATGAGTTTTGCATTTTTCGACGATTTATTAAGACATTGTTATGTCATGGGCATAGTTAATGATTTTGAATCAGTTGAGACTGATATTTGGATTTTTCAGTAATTAATATTTTTGTAGTCACGATTTGACTGTAAGTTAATGATTTTTATGGCAGATTTAAATTCAGACAGAGTGTCATTTCATTAAAGTAATTCTACCCCAGTTTAATTACTTTGACCAATTTTCTGTCATCATCAAGAAGGAAGAACATTTAAATGATTTTAGAGCGTTAAAATCTCTTACGTTGTCGACGATCTTGGAAATACTAGTCGTTATTTGAATTGATTGCAACACAGACATTTATCGTCAGTTATGAATGAACATTGCATTATAGACACTTTTGTGAAAGAGTAACTTTAATAATGAATTATTGAATGCATTAAAGTCAAGTACTTTTGTTAGGAGTTTTTCTCAATTAGAGATTTATAGAACGATGTTTGCATTCCCCAGTCTAATTGGATTCTATTCGACTACTTTGCATTTTAGTCGCACTTTATTTGAAGATAGTATTTTTATACTGCAATTTCTTTTAGGATGTTAATCTTAAATTTTGATAGACCAGACAGGCGTATATAAGTGTATTCACTATTAAATTTGTTTGTGATTGGCAAGTTTTGACTTCATTTCGGTTCATGAATGAAATCCACGAAGGTTATAGAAAAACAGTTTTGAAACAATTAATGATTATAAAAATTTTTAAGTGGAACTATGAATGTATAATCGCTAGTGCAGCGCGTGTTGAAAGTCGCTGATGTAAAATGCCCTTGAATATGAAGGAGGTTCCCACAGGAATAAATGTTAAAGAATTATTTGTGGAAGTTTTGTAAGTTATGTGGAAGTTTAATACCATATAGATTAATATATGATGATTTTGGGCATATTTGTAATGCAGTTGGTGCATTAACTTGTTAGCGAAGGATTTTCCGCTGGAGTAAGATTGTCATAGTTCGTTGAAAATTAATCAAGTGATTTACTGTTATAATTAACACGAGTTTTGAAAGAATTTGAGATAAGATTTTGAATGAAGGTTGCCGTCACAAATCATTATTAAAACCTTTATTAAACCAGATTGTGACATTAACATGTATAACTAACCTTCATTGGTCGATTATATTAAACACGATTATGAAAATTACCAACCGAATGAACATGTGGTTAATGTATTTATTAAATTAATAATTTAAACAATTAAAATGTTAATATTGTAAATAATTGCTGTAAATATTTTTGAAAATAATGTGGAACGAGAGTGATGTTAAAGGCGTGCTTATAATATTTTTATTGTCTTTGACAAATATTATAAACAATTTCTAATTGTTATAAATAATTTATGTGATTTTGTTATAAACATTTAAGAGCTAATTAAACAATTGGATGAGAAGTTAACAAGTTTAAGGAATTAACATAATGATCCAATAGGATGTGAACAAAGTACTTGAAAGATTTGCGTAAATATTAATGTGAGTCGTCTTGTAGACATTTAAAAGCTTGAGAGAGCAAGCTATATTCTTACGTAACTTAGCACGTGAGAAGGGAATGCATTTGACCAGTATGCAACAGACTGGAGGGTAGCTCGCAGCTGGGCCAACATCTGGTTCACAGAGAGTGAGGTCGTCCGCACTCCGGCCTTGCGACTATAAATACCATGCTCATGTTTATTAAAAGGAAACCAAATGCTTTATATATATATGTCACACCTTAACGTCCTTTTCCAATCCAATAGTGTTATGAATATTACGTTATTTGGAGCTCTTGGGAGCTAAAATGTTTTATATCATGTTGTATGATAATTTTTTGCAAGTCCTACTGAGGACGTAGTCAGATTGACTTGGGCTACTGATAGCCACGTTTATTTTGTTGTGTTAGTAAAATCATACCCTTTATTAGAAATAAAGCTTTTGTACAGTTCAAAGTTCTCGTCTTCGCTTTGGTTCATTTTTAAATGTCATGGTGGAGGTTATTGTGTGAACGGACTTTTAGTGATCCTGTTGTCAACTCAAACCCCGAGATAATTAAGAGGTAAGTAACGGTAAGTATGAACCCCCGTCTATTTTGGTGTGTTCCACAATGATTTCCTGTGAACTTCTGTGCTCTTATCTCGATAGTATCTGTCAGTGCCATTTTCATTGATGCAGCTGTGCCGGTGCGATTGATAATTGGCAATCCGATTGAGGGGGCGGATATCTGACAGCCTACTATCCAGGTAAACGGGGACAGTACATAACCCTATAGCCTACATATAGAACAATCCAACATGGTGATCATCCGATATATTTCGACGGTCCTCAATATCTCGGAATCTATTACAGTAATTAGACTGATATTTTGTATGTTGATACAGACTATTAGCATACGTTCACCTGTGGGCTTTTCAATTGCCTGATGAACACAAATCCAAATTGTCGGCGATGCGAAATTTAAATATTTGCATAGACGTTTCTCAGAAACTCCTTGTAATTGTCAGGAGAATATTAATAGAAAAGGCCAGTGGGATATATGAAAAGGCTATTTAGTTCTTCACGGAATTACTTGTTGAGTTTGAGTTTGCTGCTCTGTATTTTATCACAATGTAGGTAATGAACCAAACGCTATTTATTCCATTACATTCAAAGTGTATTTAATTGACGGAGAGGCTCTGGTTGGAAAGGACAAGTAAAAACATCAAAGTAGACTGTATTAGCTCTTTACGGAAGTAAATATCTTTGTTCCACTGCCAGACTGAAAACTGACAATCCATGCTGGCCGACGTGAAACAAATACCAATGACGGAAAGTTACCGGGAACCAGGTTTGAGTACCAAATACCACCCTGGCTTTTTTACATCCCATTCTTAGGACACGCTTGGTGAGGCGAATTTACTGGCAGATGCACTTCGATCATAATTCACAGTAACATCAAACGAGCCGGCTTACAGTAGGCTATAAGTTATAGTGGTGGACAGTGATTCGTAAGCAATGGGAGATTTATCACTTGGGCGAAGCCGGATGCCATTGCTAGGTCGTGAATAAGAATTTTAAGAACTAAAACAAGACATGAGGCCAGGTTTCAATTGGACGGAAACTAAAGTGTTCAATTTCAGTGGTTGAGATGAGTGGACGAATCTGTTCAGCGTTTGCCTCCAAAACCTAAAATAGCGGGTTCCATTTCGACTTCGTCCGATGGCAATTGAGGGTTTTTAAATGCGACATTACTGTTTCAATAGATATAATGGCACGTTAAATGTAGCATCTCAGGACACAATGCAAGCAAGATTGTGATTAAACCACAGCAGTTAAAGGAGACCTTAAAGCTATAAATCTATTCTAATTTTTTAACACTCACAGCTACTGGTCCGGATTCCCAAGCAGTTCTCCTAAGTTCATCGATGTTTTAAGCCGATATTTTGATTTGTATTTCTAGTATCACTTAATGTAGTTTTGTGAAACAGTTGGTCCGTTCTCTTCTGATGCATGTGCTGTGACTTTATAAATGCCCGGAGAGGGGCAGATTGCGTTGCTGTTCGCAATAAAACAACATTAACTATTATTAACTAACCAAACACCTCGAAGCCAGAATATAGCTCTAGAATGAATGTTTTAACCTCCCTGAACATCTACTTCAATTATTGATCGACTGACAGCGATTCGAGTCGTGGTATGCAGCAGGCTTATTTATATTGTTATTGTTAATATTAATATAATAATAATAATTATTATTATTATTATTATTATTGGCCTCGGGTGAATACTTTGATCTCAGGTAACTCGTATATGCAAGTACTTAAGAATCTGTCAGCAATTGAGAGAAATGTAGAAATTAGCAAATAATCAGCTACGCAGTATGTTTCTTTTTTCTGTATATCGCATCTGTGATCACTCAGTTATTAAAGGATAGAGTCGCAATTTCCTTTTTCCAAAAAATATCCGGAATGGGTTTCTCATTATTCATTCATATCGTATTCTTAACAAGAATAAGGGAGTGATTACTCCACTTGCTAGAGCTAACTAGCATGAAATTCTAAACAATTTTAGATCCCCTTCTACTGCATTGGTAAATTTGCAGAAGTTTTTCGTAAGAGCTTAAATACCTCCCAAAGAGTGTCTCATGCTTCAAGATGATGTTGCAAAGGCAGATCCCGTCCGTAAAGTAGAAAGTAAGAAGGTCTCTGATTCCGAATTCTACTCCAGGATAGCAAATAATCCACAATCCCTCAATGTTTATACGAGGGAGTGTCGCTAAATTAGATTATCCATTTTATTTATGTATATTATTTTAAACTGGTTGGTTGTCAATTTTTGAATACGCACGTAAGCTTGCTCGTTTGTTGTGGATATGTGACCTTCATCTTGCAAGAAGTGTGAGCTCAGCGCCATATTACAAATGTTTGTATGGGTATCACGAGCGAATTTCTATTTAAGGCAGGGCAACCGAATAATGCGTGCCCGATGCTGCTGCAGTGCTTTGTTACAGTCAGAAGAACGTAATGATGAGTATTCAAATCGAGGAAAATGAAGAACAATGCATAACCTCGCGTGGCAGCAGCGACGGTCATGTTTGTTTTAACTCTTCCGTGCCGACAAGGCTCTCCTTGACTTCCACTTCTTCTCACCAATGAAGGGGTAATCAGAAGGGTACAGTTTTCCCACCTATGTCAACGTTGAAAAGCCGTAGAGACGTTCGTCGGTACTCAGGAGAAGGACTGTCAACAACCGGCTCTTGATGAGGTGTGACTAAATCCATCAATGTCTACCGAGACAATTTAGAAAAAATCCTAGGTATCGCCCCTTTCCGCCCACTTGGTACTACCCCACCTGGGAATGGTTACCGCTAGAAGGAGAGCGCAGCTGTTGTGTATACATTACATCATCACGCCTCGTTATGGTTGCAGCGAGCCGCTTGTGGGGCAAGGGGGAGGACTCCTGTACAATCATAGGCTACAATGAGAACACACCGCACAGCGCACGGCTCAGCATGCATCACGCACACAAATAATGCCCATCGCAGGCTTGTGGCTGGGCGGAGCGCATTAGTTCCGATTTCTGCCACCGGTATCAATTCGCTGGTCGGGTAGTATAGTATCCCGTCAATGCCACACTAGGGAAACTTATTTTCCGACTCTTCTGCGTACTTCAACGTGAAATGACCTCTTGACGTGAATAAAGTAAGTTTTCATAATTTCCAGTTGCATACCTCACCAGATAAGTAAGTGTGTTAATATCAAAGATAACATGTTAAGTGGTAGTATAACACATTCATTGAATTATAGGATATATAACTAATCTCACTTTAAGCCCCTGGTTTTGCTTGTGCCAAACACATTACCGAGTTCTTAGAAAACAACATAACAAGTAATTGTATATTAGTATTTGGTCCCATGAAGGGTACTTAGATTTTGTAACATGCTCATAAAAGCGCTTGCATGCTTCTCTCAGCAATTATATAATGTTAACCGCGTCCTATATTGATTAACTCCCTTTTATTGCTAAAGTTTGCTGTAAAGGGATTCTCTTAACTGTTCTGCTAAATCTCATAATTACTCAGCATTAACAGCCATAAAGTCCACATAAAGTCTCCTAGCAGGGATTAGTTTTCAGTAAACTCCCCAGTTACTGGCTCCCTGCCTGAGACTGAAAATTTAAATTTATACTACGATTCTTAATTAGGACTCAGTATATTTATCAAACAACCAGTTGATGGAACATTTGTTTGGTTAAATTACATCGTATTTGGTAGATTTTTATAACGTATTTATGAAGAAGGCACCACCATTCCTCCAAGGCTTATGTTGGGGCTTCGGGTAACGTTGGCCAACATCCCTGTACAATTGTGTATGTGTGGCACTTGTGTGATCGCATATGTCTTTGTAGTGACTGTAATAGGATGTTTAATTTAGGTATGTGGCTACAATATTGTCACATGTTCCAAGTTTGTTTTCCCAATGTTCAGAAATGTCCGAGTGAAAATATATAAGTGATGTTTAATGATAGCGAAGTCAGTTACTCTCCTGGTAGATAGTCATCCAATAAATTGAGTAAATTTTAAATTGTAAAATACCGTATTTGACGTGGTGTAACTGTGGAGGGACAGCACTTTCTCTCTCTCTAGGGCCGATAAATTAGGTGTTAGTCCCTTTAAAAGCTAAATAATTGTGGTAATGATCATTAATATCGTCCTTGTTGCTATCATCCTTGTCTTTATCTCGCACCTCATCATTGCATCTTCTTTTGTCGGACATTCGCTTCGTGCCTGGAAATAGAAACAAATACAGCCATCAAGATAGAAGTGTGAGTAAGAAGGAATGTTATAGAGTATTTATAGTTTCAAGAGCTGTCGTAATTAGCTGTACCTGGCGTATTTGTCGTGGGAAATTTCCATGCATACGACACCCACAAACGTTTATCCCGCTGATTACAAAATGAACAAGATGTTCAGTAAAGAACATATAGCCTACTTTCTCCTAAATGCATGGGTATTGTTATAACTCTTTGTCCTTTTCAAGGAGTATGATTGAATGTTGGTTGTAGTAGCTTGTTGAAATACAACGTGCTAGAGGGATATTAAACATGAATATGAGGTGCCCTTTGCTAGTGCTACCTCTGTACCAAATTTCGTTCAATTCGGTTTCACCGTGTTTGAATTGATAAGGGGAATCGATTTGCATACATACTTGGCCACCATCTGTAAACTATTGGGCTGATGTTCTTGCAGTTTGGTCAGAATATGTTTCCCACATAAAGTTATGGTGTTGCAAAATTTGGTAGAGACTAGACTATTAGGTTGGTCGTAATTACACTTTAGCTTTTAACATTTGGGTGGCCGCGATTACGTTTCCGTCAAGATACGGTGATATAAAACACGACACTGAGGTGCCCTTTGCTAGTGCTACCTCTGTACCAAATTTCGTTCATTCGGTGCCACCGTGTTCAAATTAATAGGGGGAATCAATTTTGGCATAAAGATGGCCGCCATCCGCAAACAATTAGGCTAATGACCTATTAGATTGGTCAAAGGATGCTCCCTCCATAAAGGTATGTTGTTGCAAAGTTTGGTAGAGATCGGATGGTTATGTTAGTCGTAATTTGATTTAAGCTTTAAACATTTGTGTGGCCGCCATTACGTTTCTGTCAATTTGGCGGCGATATAAAACATGACACTGAGATGCCCATTGCTAGTGCTACCTCTGTACCAAATTTCGTTCCATTCGGTTCCACCGTGTTCGAATTAATAGGGGGAATCAATTTTGACATAAAGATGGCCGCCATCCGCAAACTATTAGGCTAATAACCTATTAGATTGGTCAAAGGATGCTCCCTCCATAATGGTATGTTGTTGCAAAGTTTGGTAGAGATCGGATGGTTATGTTAGTCGTAATTTAACTTAAGCTTTGAACATTTGTGTGGCCGCCATTACGTTTCTGTCAATTTGGCGGCGATATAAAACATGACACTGGGATGCCCTTTGCTAGTGCTACCTCTGTACCAAATTTCGTTCCATTCGGTTTCACCGTGTTTGAATTAATAGGGGGAATTGATTTTCACACAAAGATGGCCGCCATCCGCAAACTATTAGGCTAGTGACCTATTAGATTTGTCAAAAGGATGCTCCCTCCATAAAGGTATGTAGTTGGAAAATTTGGTAGAGATCGGATGATTAGGTTAATCGTAATTTGATTTAAGCTTTGAACATTCGTGTGGCCGCCATTACGTTTCAGTCAAGATGGCGGCGATATAAAACATGACACTGAGGTGCCCTTTGCTAGTGCTACCTCTGTACCAAATTTCGTTCCATTCGGTTCCACCGTGTTCGAATCAATAGGGGGAATCAATTTTGACATAAAGATGGCCGCCATCCGCAAACTATTAGGCTAATAACCTATTAGATTGGTCAAAGGATGCTCCCTCCATAATGGTATGTTGTTGCAAAGTTTGGTAGAGATCGGATGGTTATGTTAGTCGTAATTTAACTTAAGCTTTGAACATTTGTGTGGCCGCCATTACGTTTCTGTCAATTTGGCGGCGATATAAAACATGACACTGGGATGCCCTTTGCTAGTGCTACCTCTGTACCAAATTTCGTTCCATTCGGTTTCACCGTGTTTGAATTAATAGGGGGAATTGATTTTCACACAAAGATGGCCGCCATCCGCAAACTATTAGGCTAGTGACCTATTCATTTGGTCAAAGGATGCTTCCTCTATAAGGGTATGTTGTTGCAAAATTTGGTAGAGATCGGATGATTAGGTTAATCGTAATTTGATTTAATCTTTGAACATTTTTGCGGCCGCCATTACGTTTCCGTCAAGATGGCGGCGATATAAAACATGACACTGAGGTGCCTTTTGTTAGTACTACCTCTGTACCAAATTTCGTTCCATTCGGTTGCACCGTGTTCGAATTAATAGGGGGAATCGATTTTCACACAAAGATGGCCGCCATCCGCAAACTATTACTCTGATGACCTACTAGTTTGGTCAAAGGATGCTCCTCCCATAAAGGAATGTTGTTGCAAAATTTGGTAGAGATCAGATGATTAGGTTAGTCGTAATTTGATTTAAGCTTTGAACATTTGTGTGGCCGTCATTACGTTTCCGTCAAGATGGCGGCGATATAAAACATGACACTGAGGTGCCTTTTGTTAGTACTACCTATGTACCAAATTTCGTTCCATTCGGTTGCACCGTGTTCGAATTAATAGGGGGAATCGATTTTCACACAAAGATGGCCGCCATCCGCAAACTATTACGCTGATGACCTATTAGATTGGCCAAAGGATGCTCCCTCCATAAAGGTATGTAGTTGTAAAATTTGGTAGAGATCAGATGATTAGGTTAATCGTAATTTGATTTAAGCTTTGAACATTCGTGTGGCCGCCATTACGTTTCTGTCAAGATGGCGGCGATAAAAAACATGACACTGAGGTGTCCTTTGCTAGTGCTACCTCTGTACCAAATTTCGTTCCATTCGGTTCCACCGTGTTCGAATTAATAGGGGGAATCAATTTTGACATAAAGATGGCCGCCTTCCGCATACTATTAGGCTAATAACCTATTAGATTAGTCAAAGGATGCTCCCTCCATAAGGTATGTTGTTGCAAAGTTTGGTAGAGATCGGATGGTTATGTTAGTCGTAATTTGATTTAAGCTTTAAACATTTGTGTGGCCGCCATTACGTTTCTGTCAATATGGCGGCGATATAAAACATGACACTGAGGTGTCCTTTGCTAGTGCTACCTTTGTACCAAATTTCGTTCAATTCGCATTCACCGTGTTCGAATTGATAGGGGGGGACCGACATTCAGAGTACACACACTCACACACAGACACACACACACAGACTCACACACACACATACACACACACAGACTCACACACACACATACACACACACAGACAGACACACTTTTTTCGCCCTGTGTTGATCTCATAAGTCTACTTTCATTTTTTGCAAAAATCGAAAGTAGGCTAAAAACAGTTGTTCCGTAAAGAACACACGGCCTACTTTCTTTGAAATCCAGGACTTCATTTTTAACTAATGTTCTTGTTGAGGAGTGTACAAATTGTGGAGTAGTGGCTAGTATTGTCGACTATCACCTCGGAGGCCCAAGTTCGATTCCCGTCTCTGCGATTTTTTTTCTGGTTTGAGACAGTAAGCTTAACGGAAGCTTCTAGTTTTACGTGACCGTTAATCATGCGATCATGAGCCACGGGTTTGAGCCAGTAGATCGGTATGTTGACATGCAATGCACCCAAGTGTCGTCATCTTGGCAGCCTTGATCCATGACGAGGTTTCTAATTGAAAAGTATGGCCCAGTACTGTCAGGTAGGTCAAATTCCTCCGTTTATCTACCCACACCACACTAGGAAAATTTAATATGCCTTTACACTATATTGCCTATTTTCCTACTCGCAGATTTATTAGAAGACTATTATTCGAACATAACAATTTATATACAGACCACAGGTATGCCTCATCTATACGTACAGTTCATGCAGTATAAAATGAAGTCCTCTATAATGTTTTTTCGAGATATGTTTGTATTTGTAGAAACATTCACCTATCACCAAAGGAAGTCGCACAAAACGATTTATGTGTAGTGAGCCGGAATTTCCTGAGTGGAAATCTGATAAAAATATTTAAAGTCTATGCATTGTAGCCTATAAATGAGAATTATTGATACTGACTCCCAGGCAAGCGTAAAAACTAGTCAAACAGGTTTAGACTAGGGGGAGAGGCCGACTCTGGTCGATAAATAAATGAAAATAAAAGTATAGGTGGCACGCGCAAGAAAAGAAAGAAACAAAACAGAAGTGTGACTCAGCGCGAGGCAAAATTTACCGCCAATGATATCACATGACCCGAATCAAATTTTAGAGAGTTCCGATGTCAATCGAAGGTAGTAATTACAATAAAGTAATTGTCATAAAAATACCAGAAGAAAAGTGATTACACAATGAATAGAGGAAAATTTAAGACGATAATTGTTATATGTTTGGAATTTAAATAAAGGAAGTAATACGGAAGATATCGTAATTTTCACGAAGCTCGAGCGCCAAATATCCTTTGTGAGAAAACGCGCCACTCAGAGAGAGGCATTTTATTCTGATCCATCGAGGTGGTAGGAGCCTCCGTGGCTTAGGCGGCAGAACGCCGGCCTCTCACCGCTGGATCCGTGGTTCAAATCCCGGTCACTCCATGTGAGATCTGTGCTGGACAAAACGGAGGCAGACAGGTTTTTCTCCGGGTACTCCGGTTTTCCCTGTCAAAATTTCATTCCAGCAACACTCTCCACTATCATTTCATTTCATCTGTCATTCATTTAATCATTGCCCCAGAGGAGTGCGTCAGGCCTCGGCAGCCGGCACAGTCCAAATCCTCGCCGCTAGATGGGGGGCTTCATTCATTTCATTCATTCCAGTCGGAGACTGGATGCAGGCTGTGGATTTTCATTTTCTTTTCGAGGTGGTAGGACGTATTGTCCAGTTCGAGGCCAGACACGGTCCTGAGGAAAAAATTTGACGGCGGATGCAGAGGCATAGACGGTCAAGTTACTATTGGAAGGCAGACTTCATAAGTTAGCACAGTGCGGGCTTGTGAAAGTTCAAGTCTTGAGATGGTTGACAAGCAGATTGGGAATTGGCTTAAACATTTTTCACTAGTGTGAATACGATATAAAGTGTGCGTGAGATTGATGTACATTGATAATTGAGTTTATACTAAATCATACTCGATATTTTATTTGGAGGTGTTCCGAACAGACATTTAACGAACATTATAATAATTTCTTCGACGAGGGTAATTCCAATCACGAATCCCGACAAGTATTTCAGCACCGATAGTTGAATTATTCACGAACTAGAAACGTTTCTTCGAAATTGCATATATTTTTGCAAAGAAGTAGCGGAACTTCATAAACATTTCAATGGAGACTACAAGGGAAATTCAACCAACATTTTCGAAAGTCATTTGGATATGACTTTTATTTCCACATTGATAGGAACGACATCAGATAGTATTATGACAGTGGAGATGGAGGAGTAAATATGCGAAAGGGAACACTACAGTAAGAATTATGGATATATCTAAAGTAACCAGACATCATCAACTACAAACATGGAGTTACCTAACATTACTCAAAATTACAGTAAATGCAACAATGAAAAATGGTTTAACACTCACACGATGAAATGATGAATACCGATGACTTCAAGAACATCTAGTAGCAGTATGAAGAAAGAAGAAGAGGGTTTGAACACGGGAGGTCCCAGTTCACGATCCCAGTTCGTTTCCATAACTAGGGCAACGCGATGGCGAGACCAGTCCACGTTCAGAACGAGTCAGCAGAGACGCAATTCAAATGGCTGGCGGGAACGAGGTAAAACCCGAAGAAGACATCTGAACGTGAACCGGTATATCTTCCGATATATTTTCATCTGCTGTTGAAGACATCTAAAGGTAGAAGAAGATCTTTTATGTAGTTTTGTTGTAGAGTATATAGAATTTCCATGAGAAACGTTTTTCAATGGGTTTTCTTTTTGAATTCTTCAATTTTGAATATTTTACTTCGTAGATTTTGAATTTAGTTTTTTATTTTATTTTCGACGTTTGATGTCTTGAAGTAGTAGTTTGTATTGTAAATTAAGGATTTGTGTGCGATTAAACGTATCGTTAATATTTTGAATTGGAGATGTGCGTAACTCGACCGAATTTTGTAGGATTATAGGAAATAGATCGTTAGATTTTAAGGAAGAATACGAGGTATAGATTTGCTGTTTGTTCTTATATGAATGTAAGATTCTAACGTAAAATAGATATTGGAATTTATAGAGAATAAAGATTGATAGTCTTACATGATTGAGTGACAGATTTTACGCAAAGGGTCTGTTCTTGTAAAAAAAATGTTAATTCTTTGCTAGTTGTGAATCCACTTGAAACAAGTACTTATCGGAAGGTAAAGTTAATGAAAGCAAAGACTGTAAAAGGAACGAATTTCTGATAGTTAACCGAAATAATTAAGACTGATCACAGAGGTGTGCAGGATTATTATTATTATTATTATTATTTATTTATTTATTTATTTATTTATTTATTTACAGCGTATTTTCCCAATATTGGAAAGCGTTAAGCAATTTGACTCAATTCTTGACGTTCTTCTTATTTTGCCAGTATTGTTTCATTCTGTTGGAGAATGCCAATTTCCTTTCGTCAGACTATTGAGGTATGTAAGGTGTAGGTTTTGTTTGCGTTGGTTGGACTTCCCAGTTGGTCACTTTGGCACGGTAGGTTATTATTATTATTATTATTAATATTATTATTATTATTAACAAACCCTCTGGTGATTTTGTTGTACTGGTAAAGTTCATTGAAGTACTGCAGATACTGTGAGCATGTCTGGAAGAGCGCTGTCGTTAAGTCTCTCGTGGAAACGCATTGTTAAGCGCGCTGTTTTTTGCAAGATTTTAAGGAGGGAAAGTTAAATCCTATACGGGCATGGTTATGTTTGGAATAACGCTGTGAAATATGTAAAAGTAATTTTAATGGTTATTATTTATAGGAGTATACGTGCAACACAGAGAACAGGTTATAATGTTTATAAACTGAAAGTGATTCAGTTATGAAAGAAGGATACGTGAATATGTGAAGATTTATGTCACATTGATTGGAAGGAAAGATGTATTTATGAAGCAAATTTATGCTTCTTTTGCAGTTATGGCAACTATAGATTTTGTGGAGAGTAGATGCACGAATGAGGATATTGTCCTGTAACAACATTAATTGTCTTTGGCTATTATTTTATTCTTGATTTAGACAATCTGCCTGAACTATACTTCATTGTACGGTCACAGAGCATCTATTCAAGACTGAAATGAAAAGAGGGAGAGCGACAAAAGTCAGCAGTTTTATAAGCATTAATATTTGGTAGGGGTTATGGAAGTGAAAGCAGGAACATTTCTGTAGAAATTGAATGGCTTCAAGTAACTAGAATCTTCATGCGTTTTAATAGCCCGAGGGCAATGAAACGTGGCAAGATAAATCACTACTTAGTAAAACACATCGTCCCCGATTCTTGGATGTTCCGGGTAACCTCGAGAACCACTGGATGGATTTTGATGCGGATTTCACAATTCTGTAAATTATTTCACGAGGAAGGATTCTGTAAAACATAATTTATTTATGACCAAAGAAAGCCGAGCAGTAACGATTTCAGTGAATCAAGTCGAAAGAAAACCCACCATCCATGCGCCTTTTAAGCTTACGCTGGGTGTACCGTTAAAAATATCTCTGTACTATGAGTGTAAGAATTTTATTGTTGAGCATGAAAAGTTCTGCAAAAATGTCCGTAACAACATATCTCTATCTTCAATACATCGCCCACTATAAGTGTTTTTACGTTTTCATTTCTTACAACAATCTCCATTCAATTAGTAGCATCCTAGCTAGCCAGCGAGCCTATCACCCCGGTTTCAGCCTTTGTTTCGCTGAATAAACAGTCAAGTTTAGGTTGGACGGAAGTTGGATTTGAGTTTCATGCCCCTCGCCATTCTAAAATTACGTCTGACAAGAATTCGTTGCACATGCTATCTCCATGAAGATGTCTATAATTAATAGTCCAGTCAGTGATTTTAACCCATCATGCCGATACGGAAAACGGATATAGGTCGTAGTTCGTTGAAATTGAACAAATACTCCTTTTAAGCTTACTCTGGGTAAACCATTTAAGATACCGGACGAAGCTGGGGCGGGTTGCTAGTATTTATGTAAGTCTTAATTTACTGGCATGCTATTCAATTCAAGTGTATATAGATATTCCACATGGCGGCTGTTCAAAAGTTTAAAAATATGTTTTTTCGTGTGTCCCAATCAAGCGATCGAAGTGAAAGTTTGTATAATGAACCATCGTAATAATCTTCACATACTGGTACATACATATATGGCCTAGTTATAAAACAATCCAACATGGCAGCCATGAGGAATATCTCACTTTTTCCTAATATCTACAAATGTGTATGTATATTAGCAAACAAACTTAATTTTTGTATGGCGATATAATCTGCTTGGCACAAATCCAACATGGCGGCCATGAGAATTTTAAATACTTAGGCTAAATGGGCTTCCCTCCCGACATAATCATCCGAGCGCTATGACATTTTACACAAAGCTAAATATACTAATAGGCCTATTTAATTTTATTAATTTTAATGAGAAATTCAAAATGGTGGATGTGCGAAATTCGAAAGTTACGATTCTATTTTTTAGTCCACTTCATGTGATTGATAGTTGTTACAATGAATTATCATAGTTATTTTCATCTGCCAGTTTCACGCTATGAGAAATGAATACATGAACAAAGCGACCAGCGAATTAAGCGACCATCACGAAATACGCGAACTAAGCGGCCAAGCTACCCTGACTCATGCCCATCACATCGCCCGAAGAGATTCGACTGGTTTATACCTAGACCTGCCCCTAATTCTGACATTGTATCACTCTCACCATAACTGTTCTATCCGTCGTAACCTGAAAATCGTGTGATTTAGTTAATTAGTTGTGTCAGTGTTTTGTTGGTTTGTGCTATAATTTTTTTTATCAGTTTGCTATTATGGATCTTACTACAATTAACAAAGGTAAACAGTGCGCGCTCTATGACGGTTACTCTTATAACTTCAAGCGACAAAATGTGGAAGGGACGATATTCTGGCGATGTTCAAAGGAGAGGTCAAAAAGGTGTCGAGGTATCATGAAAAGTAAAAATGGCGAGATCTTGAGTACGAGTGAACATCAGTGTGGCGCTCCAGATGAAGCACGGTTGGAGGTCAGGACAACTCTTCAACAGGCGAAGAAGCGGGCCAGGGAAGAACATACGGCTGTCTCGAAAATCTACAATCAGGAATTAGGCGAACTTCACAACAAAGGGAACGAATTCGTAACAGAGGTGCCAGCTGAACTTACGACAAAGAGAGTTCTATACAAACCAAGGGGCACATCTCAAGGAAATCAAGCAGAGCCAGAGAAGCGAGATGATGTGCTTCTTGACGAAGAAATTCTGAAGATGAAAGACGGCAGCAGTTTCCTTCTGGCGGATGACAAATCAGGTGAAAGAATTCTAATTTTAGTGGAACTTTGGGAAAAGAGGGGTTGGCGTCATGTGAAGACTTTTTTATGGATGGAACCTTCAAAAGCTCCAGTAAACAATTTGCTCAAATTTACTCCATCCATGCTGACTATGGAAGCTCGACCGAGGAAACAAATATATATCCAGTGGATTTTGCTCTTTTGCCGAATAAAAAGAAAGAAGCGTACGTCAGGCTTTTTCAGCTAATACGTAAAGCTATACCTAACTGGGCACCAAGGCGAGTAAATGTAGATTTTGAAGTGGCAGCAATATTGGCTTTGAAAGAGGTTTTCGCGACAGTTGAAGTAATGGGATGTTACTTCTATATGAAGAAGTGTCTATGAAGAAGATTTCAAGACCTGGGTTTTACGCGGGACAACAAAGAAAATGAGGAAATTCGTACTCTCATAAAAATGTGTGCATCGCTTGCATTTCTGAAGCCCGATGATGTCTCCGATGGCAAATACAAATTTCGTGATGGTCGCTTAGTTCGTTGGTCGCTAAATTCGCTGGTCGCTTTTTTCGCGACACCATGAGAAATACTTCACCAGTTATCTATATCTCCGAAATTGTTACAGCAATCGCCTATGGTGATAGAGGTCTATTTACCAACATGTCACTTTCAAAAACCTGATAAACATCAGAGCAACAAGGAGGCTTTGCGCCACACAAATATTTAAAAATATTATTCTGGCAATATAATTAACCTACAGCAATGAAACCTGACATAGCGAATCTTTATTCAGAGCTTTCTATAAACAGGTTGTCAGACAAATTCTGTACACATCCGAGTGCACGGGGCTAGTTGTTAAATTATTTTCAAAAATGTAATATAGCGTCAGTTCGAAATGTTAAAGCCATCTTTGTCTTACCCTATTATTATTATTATTATTGTTATTATTGTCATTATTATCTAATGATACTGAATTCTGTAAATTTGAATTTTCTTAACATTTTCTGTTGATGTTGTTAATTCATTTTAGGGGCTTCGACAACGTTGTCATCTGCCCCATGTTGTTGGGGGTTGTTGACTGTCTGGTAACCTGTATTAATATGATTACTCTAGGTGTGTGTAACTCTATTTGGGAGAAGTATGAGCTGGGTGCCACGGGACTCGAAATAAGGCACTGACCCGGTGTTTACCTGGAGACCATGAGGAAAAATACGACGAAAAACCACACTCAGGATAGCAGCTGTCATCACCGGGATACAAACATGCGATGTCCAGACTTGCTTCAGCTGCCCTTGCGGCCACGGTGCACGATTTAAAGAGCACAGCTGCACCGCAGGACTTTTCACAGAAAGTTGTCATTTTGCTTTTAAGGAGCTTGGGCATCGTAGTCATTTAGCCCCGTGCACTCGTATGTGTGTAGAATGTATGTCTGATAACCTGTGTTATTCACAAACATACATTTCGTTTCAGAAGAAATGGCCCGCATGTGGTTTGTTCTATTACATCATACTTGATTTGTGTTGTTGTTGTTGTTGGTGGTGGTGTTGCTGTTGTTGTTTATTATATTAGATGCTTGGAGCATTTCTGGTCACCAGCCTCATGTCTTTGGGGTGTGCGTGGTATTTGTCTGTCAACACGTGTTATTGTGGTGACTGAGGTAGGCTTTTGATTACAAATTTAATTATAAGGGCCTAGGATTCGGCTAGATGCCTCATAACTTGAAAGTATTTACCATCTCAATTGCCGCCAGAAGTGAGTGCGGAAAATGTTAGGGAAGAACTTCATTCAGCATGGCCACTGTAAAAAGCCAGGTTTCAACTTGTATCACCCAAATACAACTCCACATTTTGTCATGGTGCGTTGCTCACCGTACACACAAACGCTGTGGAGTAGATTACATTTGTACTGGTAACCTACGTAAACTGAGTGGCAGGATGTGTAGTCTTTAATGATCTAAGCAAGGAAACCTCAATGATTAATCAAGTTATAAGGCTGAGGAATTCAAGGCACTCTGGTATTAACAAAGTTATCTCCTCAGAAATCAAAAGGTAATTCTTTAATTAAACTCCTAATAATGTGTCTATTTTCGGCGTTCCCCAGTGATCTGATGAATAGAGAACATTGGTGGTTGTTGTAAGTACCGAGTAGTAAGAGCGACTGTATAGGAATCACTACCATGGTGGTAATCAGAATTAGCCCTTGGGTAATCCTCTTAGAGTTCCTTTACGAGATTCAGGTAGGCTACTGTCTGTGAACTATAGTTGCTCGCACTTGGCTTGAGTTCCACTAAGGATCGTTTAATTACACATCTGGTCGTCTCATTAGTACTCATTCACGTTGTGGGGAGCTTTCTAACCAATTAACGCTCAATCATTCTGTGATCTGAGGAGACGTACTGATTTGCATGTTTCAAACGACTGTGTTCAATTCTCAACTCTGACAAAAGTTTAATTATCATCTACGAACTGGAAGAGTGGACACTAACAAGGGAAACGTGAATCTCCCGATCTCGTTGAAACATTTCATACATGTTTGTTAGATCACAAGAAATTTATTTTTTCACAGCATCCTGAATACTGTATGTAGATACACTGTGAGTGGAACACAGCAGTGTCTCCACCAGTGAGTGTGCGTGTTCCTTTCCTGCCAGTCACACTACATCTGGCATTAAGACGGCTGACGTTACATGGTGCAGGAAGTGTCTAAACGTCCGTCTCGTTGCGAAGTGGCCAGAACTCTTGGCTCTCATTGCGGTGGCCCGGGATCGATTCCCGGCTCTGCCAAGAAATTTAATTCTGATCTGAGGGCTGGAACTGGGTGCACTCAGTTTCTCGAGGCATACCTAATAATAATGTAACTGGTTTTACGTCCCTTTTAACAACTGCGGCTTTTAGAGACGCCTGGGTGCCGGAATTTTGTCCCGAAGGGAATCTTTAACGTGCCAGTAAATCTACTGACACGGCTCCCTCGCATTTGCGCACCCTCAAATGCCTACTGGCTGCGCCAGGATTCGATGCTGCAACCTTGGACACAGCAAGCGAAAACGTTGCCGCTGAGCCACGCAGCCAGTCTGAGGCAAAACTGAGAAGAGCCATCCTGGAAATGGTCTACCGTGTTTTCCCACTTAAACCTTCAGGAGAATGCCGGGATGGATCCTAAATGAATGCCACGGCTGCCCCGTTCCCAGTCCTCATCTGAATTACAAATGCACACACTAATACAGCCGTCAAAATAACACAGGTTATCAGACAAACTCCACACACATGCGGGGCTACATGACCACGATGTCGCAAAGCCCGCAAATGAATCAACAACAACAGAAGTGTCTAAATCAGTTGCAGTGCCTGGGGAGGGTATAAGAACACGGCGCATGCACTCTCTTGGACTGCTCTAAGCTCTACACGCACATGTCACTACGCACAATTTCTCTCTTTGTAGGGATCGAACAATTGAAATTGTATAATAAGTACCAACACAGGTTTTTCCTGGAATATGACCAACATTTGTGCTGCGGTTCAACGAGATTGGAATAATCACTTTATAGAAGTTCCGTTAAAGTCTCGTGATGACAAATGAGAGGAAGTGAGGTTGATTCCCAGAATACAAAAATTTCCCACTTTTACTGAAGGTGAATGTTGGGCGGGTAAGAAACTTAGAACTACGGCTGCCTCCTCCCTGATAACTAGCTTTAATGATAAGCACACACAACAAAGAAACTCATATTAACAAACCAATAACATAAACATCCAAGTATTCGAGAATGATGGTAATGATACCACGAACAGTAACTTACGATATTAACATCAATGAAGAAACAATAAATAAGAACAACTATACTATTTGAAAAATTTGGACATATGTGATGCAGCGGTGCCTTTTATAGTTTGGATCAGTGGATAAGGTCAAATTTAAGCTTCATCTTGTTTTTGGGAATTAGTCTCTCTGCAGTAATGTGTGACTAGAATCTCTTCTCCTTAACCAACAACTCTCTTGTATTTAGCTCAAGCATCGTCTATCCTTATACAGGTATTGTCCTCGGTTTTGTCAATGAATATATTCCCCTTGTAATTTACCAAAGAATTTTCTCTTCTTACTGAGGATCTCAATTATACCCTAGGCATACCCTGGAATATTCCTTCCTTACCAAATAACTCCAATTATATCATATACTAATGCCATATATATTTTGTATTTTACGTAACAGTAGTTAGTTTATGCAGAAGAACTCCATTGCATCCCAGGTAATAATATTCTGCCGTGAGTCAAGAACTATATTTATCTTATTCAACACTCGATAATATTCTGTCTTTGCTAAAAATCTCCGTTGCATTTACCCAAGAATGTCCTGTCTTTATTGAAGAACTACGTTGCATTTTATCCAAGAATATCCTGTCTTTATTGAAGAACTCCGTTGCATTTTATCCAAGAATATCCTTTCCTTATTCAAGAACTCCGTTGCATTATACCCAAGAATATCGTATCCTAACTGAAGAACTCCGTTGCATTGTATCCAAGAATACGATGTCCTTACTGAAGAACTCCGCTGTATTTTATCCAATAATATTCTGTCCTTACGCAAGAATTCACTTGATTTTTATCACCCAAGAGAAACTTGCCTTCACTCATGAACCCAATTCTCTTTTACCCAAGTACTCACTGGTATATTTTCAAGTATATTCTGTTCTTGCTCAATATTTTTCTTGTAATTCAACCATGAGTAACCTCACCTTACACAACATCTCTGATGTATCTTTACCAAGAATATCTCATCCTTTTGTATTTTATGCAATAATATCAGGTTCTTACAGAAGAATTATTCATAATGCCTGTCTTGACTCAAGTCTCTCTTGTAGTTTCCCCATCAATGTTCTGTCGTTAATTAAAATTCTCTTGTAATATATTGAGGAATACTGTCATATATCGTTACCAATACTTAAGAATCTTTTATATTACCCATGAATATTATCTCAAATCAGTTTTGTATTTTGCCAAGAAGAATGGTATCCGTACTCATGAACTCTCTTATATTGCTTGTCCAATTTCGGATGTAGCGGCTGGCATTATTGGATGTTTTCCTAGAGGTCCGGGATAGATTCTTGGCTCTGCCAAGATATTTAGTTCCGGGCTGAGGACTGGAACGGGGTCCACTCAGCCTCGAGAGGAAAACCTGAGTAAAGGTGGGTTCGATTTCCACGTCAGTCATCCTGGACGTGGTTTTCCATGGTTTACCACTTCTAGTCCAGGAAAATGCCGCGATGGTTCCTAACATAAGGCCACGGCTGCCTCCGTCTCAATCCTCACTCGTATTACAACTACACAAAATAAGTCTATTATAGGCTCTACAATAACTCAGGTTATCAGAAAAATTCTACCCAAAATTATCCACACGGGGATGAACGATTACGATCTTCAAATCCCTCAAAAATAACAACAAATAACTATTATATTCCGCCAAAGAATATTGTCCCCATACGCAATATCTTTTGTGTTTTGTTTTAATCATAAAATCTTTTGTATTTTACCCAAGAATATAGAGTCCTGGTTGGATTTCATTTATGAACTGTCCAGTCTAATTATAGTTTAGTCACCTCACACCGTACAATATCAGTAACTAGACTGGTTGCTTGTTTCGGTCCAAGAGGGATGGCTTTGTTAGCTGCGGTAGGTTAGCTGATCTGTCAGTATGAGGAGCGGGAGGGACACACTAACTGAGAGTTCCTTGTTCTCTGTCTGTCAGTTGGTCGTCCAACTGATCCTCGCCAGAACCCATCCCCGCGTGTTACACCTGTCAGATCCACTTCAATGGCTTCGATATCAACTGGCTGTAAACTGGTCATCGATTACCAATTTCTATACGTGCGTTAAGTGTGTTGTTAGCCGCTGAATCCCGCCTAAACAATTGCTTGGCTTATGTAATTCATCTTGTCACCATCATGTTTGTCCCCGTAAGTCATGAGCTAACAGGTAGACTATCTATAATGACAAGTCAAGATTAAATTGACAATCAATACTTCAATGATAAAGGTCATGTATAACATGACAATCAACAGTTCAATTATAATTGTCACAAATAACAAGGTTTTGAAATAAAATGATGTATGAAGCGGATTATTTCAACCAGACCACACGGCCAGGCTGTGCCCGTTAAATCGTTCACCACTACTTAGATGGAGAGCTGCATAAATTTTGAGATCGAAGGTTCAAATTACAGAGTTGACAGCAACTATACTCACAGGGGTTTTCCACCTCGATTTTCCTCAAACTTCACTTAGACAAATGCTGGGATCATACCAACTTGTGACTGGTTGTGTGGCTCAGCTGTAACGTTCTCGCCTGCTGTGCAGGGTCGGATCCTCGCACAGCCAGCTGGCATTTGAGGGTGCGCAATTGTCAGGGAGCCATGTTAGTAGATTTCATGGCACGTAAAAGATCACCTTTGGGACAAACTCCCGGAACCCTGGCGTATTTAAAAGCCGCAGTACTTAAAAGGGACCTAAAACTATTATTATTATTATTATTATTATTATTATTATTATTATTATTATTATTATTATTATTATTATTATTATTATTATTATTACTATTACCTAATTTTAAGTCCAGGGTCATTACCCTTATATCCCTTACTCTGATAGAAATTTGCTATTATTACTGTAATGTTCTTTAGGATGGTGGTTTGCTCACTGTTGGATGATAAATGTAATAGGTCATGAAATGAGATGACACAAATGTTAATACACACAGGTATTGTGAACTTACCTTCAGTAGTGCTCTCAAAATGAAATGTTGGGCGCCATGGTCGCAACAGAGTGTTGAAGACCAATAAGAGAAACCAGTAAGAACACAATTAATGATAAATGAGCATCAGTGGAGCACCTGAGACCTCTTTTTCCCAGCCCGTGGCGAAATCAAAGTAATCAACCAGTTCGTTTTTTGCATTGCGGAAAAGGGATGACTTACATGTACTTCTAACTACTGATAAAGGAATGCAAGGCATGGATTAAAATACTGAATTTAATTCTACATAAAAACAAAATATGAAAAGTTAATAATAATAAATAAATACTTTACTGAAGTTATGTTGACCTGAGGCGCGAGAAAAGTGATGAGACCTATATTAAATTTAACGTTATTTCCAAAACTGTGAAGTTACTTGCCAGAAATCTAAAAGAAGAGATTTTGAGTAATACATGTCAGCCTAGCTTACCGAGGTTGCGTGTCGAAGGAATTGGTCTCCTGAGTTATAACTTGTAGTTGTTTCCTGAGGCGTTGAATAATCTCTTGGAATGACGTTTTGAAGGATCCCAGCAGATAAGTTCCATTAATTATACACTGGTCAAAACAATTAGGGGATCAGTTGAGATATCTAGGTTCTGACGTATTGTCATCGGCAGAATGACCTAAAATGGTTCGACGTCTGTCTGTCGGTTCTACGGAATGGAGACAAAAACATTACGGCAACCGAGATAGTGGTAATAACAGAAAGTTGCTGCAGAAGGGGTTGGTGTGGGCTTGTGTTTACTCTACCAAACGAATGACACATGCAGTTGGGTTCAGATGGTGTAGTGAGTATGCAGTGCAATGCAACAACAACGTGACTTACCTGAAAGTATGGCGTGGAGAGCCATAGGAAGGTTGGAAGCGGGACAGACACAGAGGGAGGTGGCTGCAGCTATTGGAGTGTCCCAAAGTGTAATTTCCAGAACCTGGACGCGATTTCAGACAACAGGAACCATTAAAAGAAGACCAGGCCAAGGTCGTCCACGGGTAACATCAGTAAGAGATGACCGTTATCTCCGGTTAACAGCCCGTCGAGACAGGAGGCTGCATGTAACTCAGCTGCAGCGCACCCTCCAGGCGGCAACAGGACGCGCAATATCAGCACAAACAGTCCGAAATCGCCTTCCGGAAAGTGGCCTCTACGCACGGAGGCCTATGGTGTGTGTCCCATTAAAACCACGCCACCGTTTAGCCCGCAGAAACTGGGCGGAGGAACATCATGATTGGCGTCGTAACGAATGGCGCCGGGTTTTGTTCACAGATGAGTCAAGATTTTGTGTTCAGCCGAACAATCGTCGTTCCCTCATCTGGAGAGAACGAGGAACTCGGAACAATCCCGCTTATGTGCAGGAATCAGCACCATATCATGGCGGTGGACGAATGGTGTGGGCAGGAGTCAGTATTGGTGGACGTACGGACCTCTATATCGTTCATAATGGTGCTTTGGCTGCTCAGAGGTATCGAGACGAGATCCTTCGACCGTTTATTGTGCCCTACGCTGGTGCCATAGGCGATGGATTCATTCTGGTGGACGATAACGCACGTCCCCACAGAGCCCCACTGGTGGACAACATGCTTGACGACGAGGGCATTGAACGAATGGAGGGGCCAGCTTGTTCACCGCACTTAAACCCGATTGAGCATGTCTGGGATGCACTTAGCAGACGCATTGCAGCCAGACCAGCACCTCCCACAACGGATGCCGAGCTGGATATTGCACTCATGGAAGAATGGCCAAATATCCCTAAAGAACTGATTGATAACCTCATACTGTCCATGCCACGCAGGTGTGCAACTGTCCTGGCCGTCCGAGGCGATCACACACCATATTAGAGGGCAACGAGAATTACTTTTTCACTATTATGGTAGTCCCATGGTGCCTCGCTCTACGCAAACGCCATATAAACCTCCAGTAAAGAGTTGAGACAGCACAATATCGTACTGTGGCACACACAAATTACAATTGCAATCGAACTCTGAATAAAAGACGTTACCATATGTATTGTTTGTATGATATCTCACCTGATCCCCTAATTGTTTTGACCAGTGTATTTACTGAGCAGCGATGATAAAGATTTAGCTGCTACCTTGATCAGTGACGAAGTGCTAACTCCATACATCACTTTACCGACTTTGGCCAAAAACACAACCATTGTCGTTATTGCATGAAAAGACGAAGTAATATGTCTTATATGCACAATCAAGTTCCAAACTATAGACGGTCTGAATGAATTACTTCATTCCGAATAAGATTCACAGTAGTGAGTGACTGCCCTCCTTAACCGCGTAAGCCCTCGAGTACCATCCGTCTTTCTTCCCACTCCTGCAGAAAATAAACCTTCCTCGAATAATCAAAATAACGTTGCTATGGTCTTCTGTCTCGGAGATACATTCCAGTAGACCACGTGTCCTTCTTAGAAAACATGAGTTAAAATCCTCTTCAGTTGGTAAAGGCACACCTTGTGAGGCCATTGTTCGTCACCCTCTTCGACACTTATAACTGTTGTAGCAAGTCGACCATTGTTCGCTTATTTCCGGAGAGCCCCCGCTGTGCGTGTCACTCAGAATAATTGCACTCGTCTCGGTTTTAAAATCTGTCTTAACACAATAATGAAAGGGTCTCATCCCTGTAGTCACCTCGCGAGTTAATATTGAATAACTGAAATATATCGAATCCCTTTGATTCGAATAGTGAAAAATATTGGAGTTATAATACGTAATAAAATATCTACATAGGATCGTAGTGGTAATAATAATAATGATAATAATGTGTGACATGAAGTAAACAACATCCCAGCTGCATCGTTAATAAACAACTTGGCTAAAATTAATAATAATAAATCTAAGTATTGTACCCGATATTTACTTGAGGCAATCGGCTACGCTAGCTGAAGTTGGCATTTATTGTTTGGAATTAAAGATTGCGCTGGGATCGTGCCAGTGAAGATATGGGAAGTGACGTAGGAGAGTCAGGGAGAAGGAAGCACTACCCCTGCAACGCATGGAACCACGGGAAGAATGCAAGAGATTTATCTAATTAATTCAGAAATACAGCCCTGTTTAATGTCAGAAAAGAATGGAATAATGTTGGATATTTATTATAATAGTATTAGAGATGGTCGATATCCCCTTAATGGAAAATTATGGCTTTACCACAAGCAGATATTGGCCATGGTTGGATATCTGACGCCAGAGTACGGCGACTAGCAGTCTACCCTACCACAAATCAGGGGAGTGGAGTCACATGACTAAGCCAGATGGACAGCCGCAGCGCTGTGTGAAGAAGAACTCATTCTATTACAGTGTTCTACTCAATGCTGTACGCATCGACTTGTAATAGTAGTCAGATCTAGCACAGTCACGCGCGAGACGGACACGGGAGGCGAGGTCGGCATGGCAGTGAACTTGTCGAACGAGGCCGGTGATAGAAAACGTGCTAGTTTGCAGCGAAAGTTATCAAGTTCATTTCAATCAGTATTGCATTTACAAATTGTAACTTGCGAGTTGAGGCAAGCAGGAAAATTCACATTGTGAAAACGAATTGTATAATAGTGGACTCCGTAATGAATATTCACGCGCATCAGTGGTTTATTGAAGCCGGTTTATAACATCGTGTTACCTGCATGCGGCCAGGCTAGAATATTACTGTTGTGGCAGACATTTTGTGCGAAGTTAGCAGCCGTGTTACGGGACATTGCAACCGACATTCATATTACTGCTTATCGGACATAGGCTTATAATGGTCCAAATACTTGCTCCAGTTTATAGTTTGTGCATTTTCAACGTGAATGCCCACCATCAAATGAACTTTATAATAATTTCGGGATTATAATGTAAAGCACAGCTGATGTATTTTTGTACAGCACAGACCAGGCGACCACGGGGTAGCTCATCTACCACTAGAACATTCGAATGGAACAATGGACTTCACACAGTTTCTGCAGTGGTGAAGTGGGTGCTTGACGACTTTGATTTATGAACATTTATGGATATGCTTATCACATTGCATTCCGATACAGGGTGTATGACACACTTGTACGCATTTTAAACATTTTTATTCGTCATTGCGAATCGACATCTGTTGGCAAGAACGTTGCTAGTGTATGCCAATCGACAGTTTCTCATGGAACAGTGGCGTCTTGTAGCCAAGGACATAATGGGGTACCTATTTAAATTAAATCCTTCTGTGGATATTTGGACAATATCCGGGATGGATATCTTGCACTTTAACATGAGCGACTAGGCGTGAGAAGCACTTTAACATGAGTGGCTAGGCGTGAGAAGAGACAGGATGGCGGAGCAGAGTGACGGGTTTGATTCCTACCGGGGCGAGTGACCTATCGTGACATGCATTAGAATGGGGAGAATGCATGTCCAATTGCACAGGACGAAGATTTCGCCTATCTTTAGAGAAATAAATCGGGAACATCTGGATTATCGTCGATCTTGGAATAAATATTTTTACAACCTGGAATATTTGAAGGAAATGTGAGCGCTTTTATGACTTCACTGATATGATTTGATATGACCATTGGCACACTTGTATTTCCTTAGGAGTGTTATTTTGATGCATCATTCGATATATTTTTGTATTTCATCCTGATGAATTCGCTATGATATGGTGGATTCCATGTGAAATGGCAGAGGCATTTCACCGATCTTTGCTATTTACCGACGCTATTAGGCAGGGTGTTCGATCATCTTTTATAGTGAGTTATAGTGCATTTTGAGCACAGTAGTTTTTTTCTATCAAGCATTTCGAGGCTCGAGATCTGCAGTCGGGTATTTTGTCAGTTTTTCGCATCTAGCGATTGTGTGGAGTTAGTGACCAGGGAGTTTTCTTATTTTTGATTGGATCTTTATGAGCTATTGAATTTAATTCGCTCTAGTGAAACAGTGTCACTACTATCTGACCGTATAATAATTATTGATTCCGGTCATGTGCATTCATTCATATTATCCAGCGGGGCAGGGCCTTTTGCTTTATGCAACTGTGTGGTGTTTAACACTCCGGCAGGCGCGCCCATTTTTGTAACATGAGCAGGCGCGGTTTTTTTTTCATTTAAATGATGACTTTCTGTGGATTTATACCTGCATACATATTTAAGGACGTTCTTAAGTAGGTTTTAATGTGATTGAGTTAGAAAAACGCTTCAATTATGCTAGTAAAATGCTAGGGTAACTAGGCAAATGTATTATTTACAGAATAATAACATACATTAAGGAACAGAATTTCTTTTAGTTTTTAGACATCGTTACTAGGGAGAACACAACTTTCACAGAGATAGTTTATCTTGGCAAGCTTCTTACAAACACACTTCCTGCACTGATCACACATGATGGTCGTATTGACATTCTTAGATCGTCCACATGTTTGGCATCTTCCTCGCTTTTTCTGGTTATATCGCACAGGTTCCTCTGCAGCTTCCGTACGTTAATTGATGAGAAATTTCTTTATATCAGCAGGTATGCTTGGCATCATAGAACAACAACTCATCTGCTCTTTCATCAGTTGCAGAGCTAAATTTCGGAGGAAGACACTCCTCCTGTCTTTAGGGTTGCCCTCATTGAACTGAAAAACAATTTGAGCATTTATCCCGGCCATATTCATCACAGCATAAAAGAGCACCAAAGGCCAACTCTTCGTAATCCTAGCCACTGTGTATGATGAACACATCTGATCCACCGTATCTACTCCCCCTTTAGTTGCATTATAGTCCAGAATTATGTGAGACTTGTTTGAGGCTTCGTATATTGTCCCAGTGTCATGCCTGGTAGAGAGTAAAATAACAACTTTGTTCTTCTTTGTAACTTGAGATACTAGAGTTAAATCTTTTTGATACCCAAATGTTGATGATCCTACCTCTCTACCTTTTTTGGGTAGGAACACAGCTGGCAGTTCTCTCTTGTTTTTCCTAAGAGTTCCAATACAAGTTATTTTCTTTTCAAGTAGCTCCCTTGCCAGCTGTACACTTGTATATCAGTTGTCCATGGTTAGGTTTTGGTTAGAGCCTTTTATTGGGTCCACTAATCTATGGACAATTGCAGATGGCAAATTGATTACAGAAAAAGGGCCATCTGTCTGCTTCCCGCAGTAAACTTCGAGGTTACCGGTGTAAAATGTTTTAGCATCACAGAGGGCAAAAAATTTTAATCCGTATTTTGCCGGTTTATTGGGAATTTACTGGATGAATGCACATCGCCCTAAAAATGGTTCCAATTTCTCGTCGACAGTAACGTACTCACCCAACCAGTAACTTGTTTTACACTTATAGGTAAATCTATCAAGCACATACCTGACAGGAGCAAGCTTGTCTGTCTTTAACCTCCCAACTCTTGTCTCCTTGTCATCAAAGCGCATACAACTCAGAACAAAGAGGAACCTTTTAGCACTCAAGCAAGCGCGTAGAATTTCAAGTCCAGTACAATCTGTGGTACAGAGTTCATTGACATTAGTGTGGCTTAGCTTCTTCATTCCCAGTAAGTACAAGACACCAAAGACAGCCATCATTTCACATCTCGTTGTGTCCTTTGCATCCCTTTCTCTAGAGTATTGAATTTCTTCTCGTTGACGCGCAATGAATAAGTTAGTGCACCTAACAATTTCGTCTAGCATATCAGTGTCTATAAACAGCAAGAACGCATCAATTTCCTTTTTTACATCTCTGTACCTTAGTACTGGTATGGGCAATTTCTTTCTCAAAATAATTTTGCGTTTGGTCTTGGATGTGAATGATAAATCAGTTTTTCTACATTTCGTTTCTTTGGCCTTCCCCATGAAATATGCACTAGCTTCAGGCTCACTAACATCGTCATCGTCATCGTCACAACTCAGTTCAGAGTCAGTCTGGTGGTCGCTGAAATTAACTACTACATTCTCTGTATCTGAAACTTCACTCTCACTGTCTTCCTTGCTTGATTCAACGGGCTGATCATCCTGCAAGTTGTTTACAAGTTCACGGATAGCCTCGTCGTCAAGGAACTCCGTCCTGAAAATATTATTGCTAATATTTATGAGCATGAAACTTACCAATTGTTCCCAATTGAACACCCAGGAAAACAGAATAAATTTGGAATAAATGAATATAAATGCTAAGAATGTCAACCGTACATGGGCGTGCCTTAGAGCTTGTTATACGACAAAAAAAAGTCATTATAAATAGGCAGAAATGTTAAATATTAATTAAAGATTGTTGGCACAAACTTAATAAGCGTAAAAATAATCATAGAGAATAAAAATGAAACAAAGCTGCTTGGATAGTTTTACTTACATGATCAGGCGCGCGGCGCACTCAGTGTGCCAGAGGTGTGTTGTACAGGAAATGTGTTTCTAATGTGGTAACAAACACGGCTACAACAACCACGTTTTCGTCACACGACAGAAGACACTCCAAGTGAAGGAATAGGCGGGCGAACAACATGATGGTGCGCATTTCCTCCACGCACCACGTGAAATATCTACCATGGCGCACCCTGTGCGCCAGCGCGCCCGCCGGTGGGTTAATCGCTATACCTGCCATTAGGAATTAATCATCCGAGCCGTCGAAGATGGGGCCTTTTGCGTTATGCAATTGTGTGGTGTCTAATCGCTTTACCCATCCTTAGGAAACTACCATCATATCATCCAAGTGCACTGTTGACTGTAAGCGAATCAAACAATAATTTACAGGTCACATATTAGTTGATCTTTATCAAGTACAGTAAAATTAAATGTAAGCAGGATTACACTTTGTGATTCTTGTGTTGTAAATCCAATAGTTTTTGTAGCTTTGTTCTACTTCAATATTCTGTACATTTAACATATATTCATTTTATGATGAGTTGATTTAAGCCTTTAACAAGGATTTTGAGTGATTGATTCTTTTAAGACGAGTTCGGTCCTTTTTTGAATTGATCACAGGCAGAATGGAAACAGCTATGATGAATATTATTAAATCTAACACAGAAGGTGTTGTTTTGAAAGTTAATTCAGTGATTCTTCTAGAGGTATTACACTTCGAATTTAATTAGAGCTTGGATTGGATTACAATTACTCCAGTGATTTTCCATGGCATTTGAGAGGTTGTCCAAATACAATTATAGTGACCACCGTTCTGTGGGGTCAAATTTATTAATATCTGAAGCCAGTCCAACAATAAATGTGGATTATTAAATACGTCCATTCGAGATATTTTTGCCAAATATTATGTGTAATTTGCCAGAGTTTGTGACATTACCACTTTGATATTAATGGTGCAGACCAGCGGTTTGTGAACCCAGTCTTTTTATTTTTGGATTCATGCTGTGCGCTGAATATTTGTGATGAAAAGATAATGTTCAATTGGATATTTGATGAAGTGGTTCATGTTAGATAAATTCGAGTGGTTATTTGTGGATGATATCGTCCAATGTGGAGTAGTTGAGGCAATACATTGTTGGCATGGCAATTGAATGAAAAGTAAGCGTAGGTTATAACATGTAACATGTGTAATTACGCCTGGCAATACATTTTCACTGATGTAATACATCTTGATGTCACCTCCATAACCAATCCTAGACATTTTCTGGATGTTTAAATAATAATCCAAGTTTCTTTAATAATAAATTGTTGAATATTGCTCTGAAATTTAAATTGAACAGCTGATCTGACCTGATGATTAATAATAATAATTTAAATGAGACTGATGATTATTAATAATAATTTGAATAGAACTGATGAAAAATATAATGATTGAATTAAACAGATGATTGATTAGTAGCTGATGTGGTGAATTTTTAACGATTTTTCCCATGCTTAATAATAATCCCAGATAATTATAACGATGTTGTTAGATGATCGAGATTTCGACAGGATGATTGCAAATGATTTGTGTAAATTTAGTTGGTGATTCTATTTGTGATGGTAATAATACCAATAATTTGGAATACAGACATTCAGTGCTATTACGAATGATTGAATATATTGTAGATGTAAATATGATTATTGTTGTGTGTTAGAAAAATGTAAATTTAAACAGTTCACCTGCCTGATGTTATCATTAACGATGATAGGTCTCAGGGTTTACAAATAAAACAGTGACGTGTGAATCAGTGCTACGGTGACCCTGAGAACACAAGAAACTTTTAGTTTGTTTTATTTTTACACGTGAACGAATTTCATTTGAACTAGAGCGGAGATGGTTGGACTTGAAATGAACAGTTACATCCTAATTTTTGAATTCTACCATTCACCTAGGCAGGATTTAATATTTATTTGTCTTGTCCTTCAAGTTCGAATAAACCTTCTTTGATTTTATTTTGTGTGATCTAGTGACGATGTATTTTCCCAATCCTTCCCTGTGTCATAATTAAGGCTCCACCAGGAAGGATGTGGTCTGTTAGGAATCCAGTTGTGGCGCCCTTTTCTTTGTTATTGAATTAAATTAAACCCGTAAACGACCCAGAGATACTTTGTCTCGTTTTACCCACTGCTTTTTGTTCAAAATTTCAACTGGATCTCCGACACATTCCTTGTTTCTTTATTATTTTCAATCCACTCTGTCCTGCGATGCCTGGTATGCGATGCTATGGCAGTTGGGTCAACGCATACCACGGACGAACGGGTGCAGTATATATAAATAAAAAATAATATTTAGACGTTATGAACATATTACATTACTACATTCACCACAGAAGCGCACACGCTATTGAACAAATCCAATACACCACCATGTAATCGACGCTCATGATCCAGATGTCCCTATCCTTTTAAATATAGGCCTATAAACAACAAAAAAACAACAAACTTCAATCGGAAATTCTTTCATCAATTTTTTGTGTGTGTAAATGGAAAGTACATTCTCGACTGATTCATGAATGGGTCAGGACTTAATTTAATAATCCATTGAAAGAATTCACCAATTATATATACAGTAAAATAACTTTCATAACTTTGGATCTCCTTTTTGGAAAAGACAAGAAACATAAACTTGTTTTGTAATATCATCATAGAACTGTCATGATTATCATGTTTATAACATTTGGTGGCCGATTTAACGAGCGGGGTCGTCCAGTGGCAAAACTCGTTTAATCCACTTGTGATTAAGGATCATTTTGATTCACGTTTCTCATGTAAAATATCCTCATTCACAAGTAAATTAAACGAGTCGTGCAACTGGACTTTGCTTCACCTTTCTCATGAATGGGATTTATTAATATACTAGCAGAAGTACCCACTCTTCGAACGGTCTTTGATATTAATAGCCAGTCGTAATCAATTGAGCTAGGCCTACTGTTGCAATGGTTACAGGCTTGGAACTTGTTTGTCGACAAAGAAGTATGATTAGGTAAAATGCTCTGAAACTAAATTTACCTAACGTGTACTTCCTGACGTGAAAATAAAATTGAAAACCTCGTAGACGAAACGCAATTCACGTCACATAAAAACTGGCCCTCACTGTTGTGTCAAGTCCCCATCTAGAAGAAGACTCATTTAATAAATTATAAAGGCTTGTGGTGCGTGAAGATTCAGGTTTATTAGCCTCCAATGGCCTAAATTCCAAAAAGCAAGAAATAAAATACTGTTCCAATTCAGAAATTTTTGATAATAATGTTGCTGGAGTTATGATAGACCTTCTGTACGACATATCGCACGTTTCAGTCGTGAGAAAAAAAATGGTAACCCCTGGCCCCCTTAAGCGCATTGATGAATTTTACAGTTTTTGTTGGTTCCGTGATAACCTTATAGCCATTTGCAAACGTTCACAGAAATTTAATAAATGGAGTGGCATTACTTCTTGCAGAAATAGATGGATAGTTGGATGTCACTTTTTGAGATGTTTTTGTCATGGTTACTGGCAGGCATTCCTTCATTAGTTTATTAAATGAAATTAGTTTTCTGGGAATATCAGAAACTGTTGGTATTAGAGCATTAAAATGTAGTTTTCGGGGACCCTTTACGGCTATTTTGACACCAAGGGGCAGAAAATAAGCTTTGTCTCGTCGTTGTAGGCCGTAGTATAATAATAATAATAATTATAATAATAATATAACAATATAGAGATAGGGACGCAATACACCTTCCGTACCACACCCGCACGTGTAAATCGCGTGAAAAAATTCTAGAGTACCCCTTGACCCCCTTATGCGCATTATATGTATTGATGAATTTTACAGCTTGATTTGCTTTCGTTATAACCTTATGACGTTATAACCTTATAACCGTTTGCAAACTATCTCAGTAATGTAATAAATGGAATTGTATTGCGTTTTACAGCAATAGATGGACCTGTGAGGTTCTGTTGGCCATGGTTACCGGATTGCATTCTTTCATTATTGTATTAAATGAAATAGTTTTTGGTAATATCTCAAAAACGCCTAAAATTGTTGTTTTTGTTTTTCACATTGAGGCGCTGAAAAAGAGCTTTTCCTGGCCCTTCTGCGCCTATTTCAGCAAGTGTTTTAAGGGGGTAGGCCCCCTTTTATGAGAGCTACAGAGGAGAGTTACATCAATGATTAGTGTCGTGCCTCTGAAGGATATCTGTACCAAATTTTACGTTGATCCACCCAGCCGTTCTCGAGTTATAAGGGAACATAGTTGTCCACAGACAGATAAAATTTTATTTTCGCGCTCATCCGTCATAAAACAGTCTGAAACGCGTAAATAACGCAAATTTCCGTAGAAATTCAGAAAAAGGACCAACTTTCCGTTATATATAGAGAGAGAGATAAGCCTATTTGTTTACTATTATTTATTCCTCAGGTAATTGCTGAAGTGCCCATATGTTTATAATAGGGTAATTTAAAAGGCAGGAACTGTCTTACATACACACATCAAAAAAAGTTTTGCATCACCTCGGTTCCCAGATCTCCGGCATATAGACGTTGACTGTGTATATTGTATCAAAGATACAGTCCCTTTGACTGTTCATAGATGTCACTAAAAGTGCTCAAAGATGTAAACAACCATGCATGAGCAGGGCCTATTAGACGGAGGGGGACGACAGCCGATCAGTTCCAGTCATTCCACCAGGACGAAGGTACGCTGCTCATGTTGTCTGTAGTTCTACCATGCCTAGAAGGTCAATACCGCAGTTCGATCGCGTCCGCATTGTTACTTTGTGTCAAGAAGGGCTCTCAACAAGGGAAGTTTCCAGGCGTCTCAGAGTGAACCAAAGCGATGTTGTTCGGACATGGAGGAGGTACAGAGATACAGGAACTGTCGATGACAGGCCTCGCTCAGGCCGCCCAAGGGCTACTACTGTAGTGGATGACCGCTACTTACGGATTGCTGCTCGGAGGAACCCTGACAGCAATGCCACCATGTTGAATAATGCGTTTCGTTCAGCCACAGGACGTCGTGTTTCAACTCAAACTGTGCGCAATAGGCTGCATGATGCGCAACTTCACTCCCGACGTCCATGGCGAGGTCCAGCTTTGCAACCCCGACACCATGCAGCGCGGTACAGATGGGCCCAACAACATGCTGAATGGACCCCACAGAATTGGCATCACGTTCTCTTCACCGATGAGTGTCGCATATGCCTTCAACCAGACTATCGTCGGAGACGTGTTTGGAGGCACCCTGGTCAGGCTGAACGTCTTAGACACACTGTCCAGCGAGTGCAGCAAGGTGGTGGTTCCCTGATGTTTTGGGGTGGCATTATGTGGGGCCGACGTACGCCACTGGTGGTCATGGAAGGCTCCGAAACGGCTTTACGATACCTGAATGACATCCTCCGACCCATAGTGCACCCATATCGGCAGAATATTGGAGAGGCATTTGTCTTCATGGACGACAATTCTCGACCTCATCGTGCACATCTTGTGAATGCGTTCCTTCAAGATAACGACATCACTCGACTACAGTGGCCAGCATGTTCGCCAGACATGAACCCTATCGAACATGCCTGGGATATGTTGAAAAGGGCTGTTTATGGACGTCTTGACCCACCAACCACTCTGAGAGATTTACGCCGAATTGTCGTTGAGGAGTGGGACAATTTGGACCAACAGTGTCTTGATGAACTTGTGGATAGTATGCCACGACGAATACAGGCATGCATCAATGCAAGAGGACGTGCTACTGGGTATTAGAGGTAGTGGTGTGTACTGCAATCTGGACCACAAATGCTGAAAGTCTAGCTGTATGATGGTACAACATGCAATGTGTGGGTCTCATGAGCAATAAAACGAGCTGAAATGTTGTTTGTGTTGATCTCTATTCCCTTTGTATTTAAAGGTTCCGGAACTCTTGGAACCGAGGTGATGCAAAACTTTTTTTGATGTGTGTATTTGATATATCATTTTCTCACTCTGAAATAACTTATGACTTAATTTGATATTCTGAATGGATATTGACTTTGGAATATAGGTAGACTCTGCAGGGTGTAATTGATATAATGGAAGTCCGTTACACTGGTGATAGGAGAGAATATTCTAAGGATCCTAGGTGAAAATGTTGTCATCTAACTTTAAATAGAAAATTAATCATTTTAAAGTCAATGTTTTTAGGTTTTTCAGACACTCTTCGAACAGAAGGTGGGGCGGGAAATGAGGCGGTGCGAGATGGAATGACTCGCGGAATGGAAGATGTAACGTAATCGGAGCATTGACCTTACCGGCAGGGGGTAGTATCAGCTGTTATGAGGATAGCGATACCCGTCACGTAAGAACATTTGTATTGCTGCTGTTCCAGTTGTTGTTGTGGTTGTTGTTGTTGAAATAGTCCGCAATGGCTTTGGACGTTAGGACCGATAGTATTGTGTAGCCTACATTGTAAGTGTGGAACTCATTGATTGATGTTCATGTAAGTATAAAATAATTTTGATAATCAGCCCTGGTGTGTCATTGGCGTTCGGCACGTGAATGAAATACAGTGGGACGAAATCCCGACATCCCGTAGTCTGTTCAGAACTGGCATATAAGACGGAAGTAAAATACTTGATGTTTTGTTAGGTCATATAGCCCCATGTAGTTGGGTGTGGGTATAATTTGTTTGATAACTTTTGTTTGTGGTTTCTGTAGTAATGTGGGTATTTGTAATTCAGGTGAGGATTGGGAAGAAGGCGGCCATGGCCTTAAGTTGAAAACCATCCCGGTATTTGCCTGTGATAGAAGTGGGAAACCATGGAAAACTACTTCCATGATTTAATACAAGTACGGTACCACATGAAAAATAATAATAATAATAATAATAATAATAATAATAATAATAATTTTAACAATAAAGGAAATATAGCGAGTTGGTCGGCCCTATCAAAAGACAATGGCATGTAGAACGGGTAAAGACCATACCTATCATAGTCTCAAGTACGGACGTGATCCCAAGTACCTTGCTCCAAGGCCTTAAAAAACTGGATATGGATACTCAACTGTACAAACTAATGCAGAAGGCAGTAGTTCTCTCAACAACCCGAATCGTCTGGAAGTTCATGGGTAGTGATTTTAACTTTCCAGCTTGGAAGTGGCTGTTTCAGTAACTATAATTTGGTTCCCTGAAGCACGTATAGTTATGTTGTGATGTACAAGCAATGTGTTATATTTATGTACTGTATAAACCAATAATAATAATGAAATGATAGCGAGGCTCTGTAGCTCAGGTAGTAGAGTGGTATCCTTCTCGAGGGTTCGATCTAGGCTCAGTCATGGAATAAATGAAGGTGAACAAATATGACAGAATTATGCCGATGGATGTAATGGTACGCAAATGAAATTCTGTGAACACAACATTCCGGAATCTCGACATCCCCGAAAATAAAATAAAAAATAGTGTGAAACAACTGATTATTATTGTTATTATTATTATTATTATTATTATTATTATTATTATTATTATTATTATTATTATTATTATTATTATTATTATTATTATTATTAGACTATTAAATCAATTTTTAGAGATTATATCTTTACCGAGTGTTATTTGGTGCTTTTCAGTCGGTCAACACGAATGCACCCAAATAGAGCTGAGTTATGCCTTATTCTGAAATAAATTACATGAAATTAATAATCACACTAGGATGACCAGTTTCGATCGTCAAGCGATTATCATCAGATCAATTACACTTAGGCTATAGCATCTATGTTTTAGAATACAGGTGAAAAATATATACAATACGTACAATTATTTAGTTGCAGTGTTGGCAATGCAACTGTCAGTGTATGCTAAATGGGGTATATCTAATGTTAGGCGAAATACTGAAATGGTGATACAATTCTGGAATTTGTCTGTTCGGGGTGATTATATGGTTATACAAAATCAACAATGGTTATACTGTAATAATACAGGCTGAATAATTATCCTGTTGTCTTCCTAACTGGGACTTCAAGCAGTTTCGTGATCACTCTGGTAACAGTTATGGTCGACTAACCCGGATGTTAACTGGACGAGACTAGTTTTTCCCCTTCGCCCCCTTTTGTTACTATGTTCGTTCTGAGGTCAGCGCCATGTTTATTTGTGAGACGTTGCCAAGTCTAGATAAGAATGTATGTTATTGAATTCAGGAAGATCTACAACTATTAAAGACCGTGGAACTATCTTCGCCACGCGTGGGCTAAAAATTCTGCCGCGCTTAACGGCCTAGGTTTATTGCAGAAAAAAGTACATAGTACACCTGATCAAAATAACATTTACTATAACCACTCCTATTTACATCTCCCCTTTTTTATCTAGCTTGGCTGTATCGCTAAGTCGTGTCTTGTTTTTTACGGGGTGTGTTTTTAGTAGAGTGAAAAGAGATGAACTCTCCATAAAAGTGTGTTCATTTAGATTGTTGGGATTGTTTTGTGTGGCTAGGTGAAACTCGATTGCTTCCTTTATGTCGAGAGCTCTGCCTTTCGATTCGTGATGAATTACTTTTTGGTCAGTTTCGATTTTAGTAAAGCTGTGCCCCGTGTCACACATATGTTCGCATACGGCTGAAAGTGTTCCGTGTCTTATCGCATTCCTATGTTCATTATAACGTATATTTACTCGTCTTCCGCTCTGTCCAATGTAATTAGCTTGACAACCAGTGTCTTGGCATGTAATAGAATATAGCCCTGACTTTGAATACGGGTCTTGTTTATTTAGATTACAATTTTGCAGGTGCCTCCCGGTCGTATTATTCGTTGTGAATGCTATTTTTATGTCTTGCTTTTTGAATAGATTAGTGATTTTATATGTGTTCGCATTCAGATAGTTGAAGCGCGCGAATTTTTTCTCATTAATGTCCGGTTTTGGAATCATTTTATCTTTATTTTTATGTTTGGCTACAATTTGGTCTATTTTTCTTGGCGGGAATTGTTTTATTTTGCTATTTGTTTAATGGTTCTTATTTCCTTATTATAATTATCTATAGAGATGGGTATGTTTAAAGCCCTGTGCACCATTGAATTGAACCCCGCTAATTTATACGTATTGGGGTGATTAGTCTGATTGTCGATTGCATGCGAAGTTTGTGTGGCTTTCCGAAATATGGATTATGAAATCTCGTTGCCTTTACGTTCGATAGTTATGTCGAGATAATTTATTTGTCGATCTGTTTCGGATTCCTTAGTGAATTTGATTGAGTGTTGTAGGCTATTAATGGATTGGAGAATTGTTTCTTCGCTTGTTAATTCAGTATCGTAGATGAAAATTACATCGTCTACGTATCTTTTCCATATTACTATTCCCTTTGTTAAAGTCTTCTCTAAGAACTCATTTTCTAGTGCATTAATGTAGATGTCAGCGATTTGTCCACTTAGTGGTGATCCCATCGCTAAGCCTTCTGTTTGTGTGTACATTTTATTGTCGAATTGAAACACGTTTTGGCTGAGGACGACTCTCAGTAATCTCACAATCTCTTCAGTTTCTTTTACCGATTTATTGGAATTTAAGTTATTTTCGATAGTGTTGATTGCATCATTAACAGGAATATTGGTGTACATGTTCGTTATATCGAATGATACAAGCCATAAGCTAGGTTTATTTGTGGGGTGTTCAATGCTGTTACTAATTCTGCTGTGTTCTTTACAGAGTTGTTTCTGTCGTTGGAAAGGCGGTGTTTTAAGATTTTTAGTAACTCTTTGCTGATTTTGTAATTGGGAGCATTTCTACAATTGACTATTGGTCTCATTGGGCACTCTTTTTTGTGAATTTTTAGTTGTCCCCTCAATGACGGTATTTTCGGGTTCATGTTTATTGGTTTCGATTTTTCAGCTTTGGTCAATATGTATTCTGTTTCTTTTAATACAATTTGTATTTGTTTTTGAAATTTGTTGGTGGGGTCTTTTGCTAATTCCATGGTTTCGTTGTTGTTTAGGAAATCGACTGTTTTTTCAATGTATTCTGTTTTATTCAAAATTCCTGTGGTATTTCCCTTATCTGCTTTTGTGATCATTAAGACATGTTCTTTTATTTTTTGTTTCAATGACTTTATTTCTTTTAGTTAGTTGTTGTTTTGAATGTTAATCTATTCGCCCTCTCATTTGAGGATTTTTTTGCTTCGTTGGTGGCAAGATTGTTGGTTAATTCCCAGTCTTCTTCTGGGAGCTTGTGAGTGGCAATATCGATATCTGTGATTAACCGTTTTATATTATGGTTCGTGTGTGTGTCTGTGCAGATAAAAAAACGGGGGAAAATAGCGGTGGTTATAGGTAAATGTTATTTGGATCAGGTGTACTATGTACTTTTTTCTGCAATAAACCTAGCCCGTTATGCGCGGCAGTATTAATGGTGCCGGGACATCTTCAATAGAACGTGTACCGATTACTTTAAATGAATTTTTAGTACACGCGTGGCGAAGATAATTCCACGGTCTTTAATAGTTGTAGATCTTCCTGTATTCAATAACATACATTCTTATCTAGACTTGGCAACGTCACACAAATAAACATGGCACTGACCTCAGAACTTACATAGTAACAACAGGGGAGAAAGGGAAAAACCAGTCTCGTCCAGTTAACACCCGGGTTAGTCTACCATAACTGATACCAGAGTGAACACGAAACTGCTTGAAGTCCCAGTTAGGAAGACAACCGGATAAGTATTCAGCCTGTATTATTACAGTATAACCATAGTTGATTTTGTATAACCATATAATCACCCCGAGAAGAAAAATTCCGGATTTTTATCACCATTTCAGAATTTCACCTAAAATTAAATATACCCCATTTAGCATACACTGACAGTTGCACTACCAACACTGCAACTAAATAATTGTACATATTGTATATATTTTTCACCTGTATTCTAAAACATAGATGCTATAGCCTAAGTGTAATGGATCTGATGATGATCGCTTGACGATCGAAACTGGTCATCCTAGTGTATTTATTAAACTCTTGTCATTTATTTCAGGATTAGGGCATAACCCAGCTCTATTTGGGTACATTCATGTTGACCGACTGAAAAGCACCAAACTTTTGTTTACTTAGGCAACACTGAAAAATGGCTTCAAACCTCACAATGTTCACGGCCAGTCAGGCAAGTCATGAAGCCAAGAGGTTCAAAACACTCAGGCTTAAACTCATGAACATAGACAAGTCAATTTGGTTCAACAAAAAATGTATAGAACTAAATCTCATCCCTAAATACGTACCAATTAAAACCGTACCGACTACACCAGCCTCATTCATTTCAAGTAAACAAGCCAAAGCCCTTTGGATAAAAAAACGAACTATGATTTGCATACATAAGAAAGCAAAAAATCAACCAACAACTATACGATATTCAATTGCAACTAATTAACTTCTGGCACGCATCCCAATGGGACAGTTTTACCGAGCACCTACATGACGCCACCAAAATCAGAGCAACGAGCAAGAACGAAACGCTAGAATATAAACTAAGAAAACTAGGAGAAACACAGAATAATCAATCTAATGAACAACACACGAAAAACAACGAATTCAATTTCCACAGCAGAGTAAACAACAGAACGAACGTAACTTTTTCTCAAGATGAAATGAATACGTTAGATAAAGGTTTGAAATACATCTGCACAGACACACACACACGAACCATAATATAAAACAGTTAATCACAGATATCGAGATAGCCAGTCACAAGCTCCCAGCAGAAGACCGGGAATAAACCAAAAATCTTGCCACCAACGGAGCAAAAATATCCTCAAACGAGAGGGCGAAAAGAATAACATTCAAAACAAAAAACACCTAAAAGAAATAAAGTCATTGGAACAAAAAATAAAAGAGCATGACATAATCATCACAAAAGCAGATAAGGGAAATACCACAGGAATTTTGAATAAAACAGAATATATTGGAAAAAAAACAGTCGATTTCCTAAACAACAACGAAATGAAGGAATTAGCAAAAGACCCCACCAACAAATTCCAAAAACAAATACAAAGTGTATTAAAAGAAACAGAATACATATTGACTAAAGCTGAAATATCGAAACCAATAAACATGAACCCGAAAATACCGTCATTGAGGGGACAACCAAAAATTCACAAAAAGGAGTGCCCAGTGAGACTAATAGTCAATTGTAGGAATGCTCCAATTTCCAAAATCAGCAAAGAGTTACAAAAAATTAAGACACAGCCTTTCCAATGACAAAAACAACTCTGTAAACAACACAACAGAATTAGTAACAGCATTGAACACCCTACAAATGAAACCTAGATTAATGCTTGTATCCTTCGATGTAACGAACATGTACACCAATATTCCTATTAATGATGCAATCAACACTATCGAAAATAACTCAAAATCCAATAATTCGGCAAAAGAAACTGAAGAGATTGTGAGATTTCTGAGGGTTGTCCTCAGCCAAAACGTGTTTCAATTCGACAATAAAATGTACACACAAACTGAAGGCTTAGCGATGGGATCACCACTAAGCGGGCTAATCGCTGACATCTTCATTAATGCCCTAAAAATGAGTTCATAGAAAATACTTCAACAAAGGGAATAGTATTATGGAAAAGATACGTAGATGATGTAATTTGCATCTACGATACTGAATTAACAAGCGAAGAAACAATTCTCCATCCATTAATAGCCTACACCACGCAATCAAATTCACTAAGGAATCCGAAACAGATCGAAAAATAAATTTTCTCGACATAACTATCGAACGTAAAGACAACGAGCTTTCATATTCCATATTTGGGAAAGCCACACAAATTTCGCATGCAATCGACCATCAGTCTAATCACCTCAATACGCATAAATTAGCGGGGTTCAATTCAATGGTGCAAAGGGCTTTAAACATACCCATGTCAAAAGATAATTATAAAAGGGAAATAAGAACCATTAAACAAATAGCAAAGGAAAACAATTTCCCGAAAATAGACCAAATTGTAGCCAAACATAAAAATAAAGATAAAATAATTCCAAAACCGGACATTAATGAGAAAAAATTCGCGCGTTTCAAATATGTGAATGCGAACACATATAATATCACTAATCTATTCAAAAAGCAAGACATAAAAATAGCATTCACAACGAATAATACGACCGGGAGGCACCCGAAAAATTGTAATCTAAATAAAAAACACCCGTATTCAAAGTCAGGGCTATATTCTATTACATGCCAAGACACTGGTTGTCAAGCTAATTACATTGGACAGAGCGGAAGACGAGTAGATATACGTTATAATGAACATAGGAATGCGATAAGATACGGAACACATTCAGCCGTATGCAAACATGTGTGTGACACGGGGCACAGCTTTACTAAAATCGAAACTGACCTAAAAATAATTCATCACGAATCGAAAGGCAGAGCTCTCGACATAAAAGAAGCAATCGAGATTCACCTAGCCACAAAACAATCACAACAAGCTAAATGAACACACTTTTATGGAGAATTCACCTCTTTTCACTCTACTAAAAACACCCCCCGTCAAAAACAAGACACAACTTAGCGATGCAGTCAAGCTAGATAAAAAAGGGGGGAGGTAAATAGCGGTGGTTATAGGTAAATGTCATTTGGATCAGGTGTACTATGTACTTTATTCTGCAATAAACCTAGGCCGTTATGCGCGGCAGTATTAAAGGTGCCGGGACGTCTTCAATAGACCGTATACCGCTTAGTTTAAATGGCTTTTTAGTCCACGCGTGGCGAAGATAGTTCCACGGTCTTTAATAGTTCTAGATCTTCCTGTATTCAATAACATACATTCTTATCTAGACTTGGCAACGTCACACAAATAAACATGGTACTGACCTCAGAACGAACATAGTAACAACAGGGGGAGAAAGGGAAAGCCCGTCTCGTCCAGTTAACACCCGGGTTAGTCGACCATAGCTGGTACCAGAGTTAACACGAAACTGCTTGAAGTCCCAGTTAGGAAGACAACCGGATAAGTATTCAGCCTGTATTATTACAGTAACTTATAACCATAGTTGATTTTGTATAACCATATAATCACCCCGAACAGACAAATTCCAGATTTTTATCACCATTTCAGAATTTTACCTAACATTAGATATACCCCATTTTGCATACACTGACAGTTGCATTACCAACACTGCAACTAAATAATTGTACGTATTGTATATATTTTTCACCTGTATTCTAAAACATAGATGTTATAGCCTAAGTGTAATGGATCTGATGATGATCGCTTGATGATCGAAACTGGTCATCCTAGTGTATTTATTAATCTCATGTAATTTATTTCTGGATGAGGGCATGACCCAACTCTATTTGGGTACATTCGTGTTCACCGACTGAAAAGCACCAAACTTTCGTTTACTTAGGCAACATTGAAATATGTCTTCAAACCTCACAATGAATGTTATTTATTATTTATTTGGGTTCCGATTGTTGAGGACGTTGATTATAAATATTTTTGGTAACAATGGTGATGGAGGAGACTTGCGAGCTTGTTGTGAAGGTTGTTGTCAATTCACTTTAGGGGCTCGGGACATTCGTTTATCAGTCTCGTGTAGTTGGGTGAGTGTTGGATTTGTCTGATAAACTGTGTTTCTGTGGTAACTGTAGTAATATGTGTAACTGTAGTTATTATGGTCGTAAACGATGTTGTTGCCACGAGACTCCAAGTACCATACTATTCCGGCATGTGCTTGGATAGAGAGTGGAAAAATACGGGGAAATGCAAACTCAGGTTAGCCTCTATCGTTGCTGAGTTGGGAGCTCCAATCACCAGACTTGCTGTGATCGTGGTGCACGATTAAACGCGCATGCCTACACCGCGGGGGTAGGAAAGAAAAATGTCGTGGTCATATGAAGAGATATCCCAACTTTGGCCTCGTGGGTTCCCACGGGAAATCATCTTGTGGCTACCGATGGTGGGAAGTACGGAAGCTTGTGGTTTTACATGACCGCAAATATCGTGATCATGAGCAACTGGATATCCATTTTACGTGGAATCCGAACCACAGGACATGGAATTCACTTCGAAAATCTCACATGCATTGACCGGGAATCAAACCCAATCTGCCGTGGTGAGAGTCCAACAGCCAGACCGCTGCGCCATCACGCCCCGACTTGCATATCGGCTGGTAATGGTAATCTGTCTCAATGTGTAGATGATGATAATAATAATAATAATAATAATAATAATAATAATAATAATAATAATAATAATAATAATAATAGTCAGCATGTGTAGCTCTGGCGGTAGAGTGCTAACCTTCCCGAGTGTGCGATCTATGTTCAGTCATTTAGTAAATTAATGTGACCTAATACAATCATGTCCATGGATTTCATGGCACATACAAGAAATTTTGCGTACATAAACGTCTGGCAACTCGACATAGCAAAAAAACTCATAAAAAGTTAGTGTGGCTATATGCCTATTATTACTATTAATATTAGCAGTAGCCTACCATAATAGAATTTTATTAATAGTTTTATTACAGTTGTTGCACTGTCTTCACAGAAAGATAGACCAACAGTTCCTTAAATTAATTTACCAAATCTTCAGGATTTCCATTTTCTATGTATAGGCCATGAGGGTGGCAAAAGCCTAAACAGATCCACCATCACTAGTCATGTAGCCACTCCCTATGAAGGTGTGAATCAGCTGTTCATAGGCTTGGTTTTTGTATTTCAATGCCATTGGCAGACAAGACGAGGAGGTCACTCAACTACAGACTCTTGTCAATATTCCTCAGCGTAGGAGGGGATGGCGACGGGGAGTAGTCAGGTGTGCTGCTGAGAGGAACGCAGTCTAAGCCCTTTGCCAAGACATTGACCGACGATTTTTGTTATTTAATTCCACCTACACTAATTAAGATACGACTAAATTTCATGAAGAAATTTGCTTAGAATACCATGTTCTACCACCAGTGTAAAGGACGTCATTTATATCAATTACACCCTGTATATTTAGCCATTCTAAATATATTTTATTGAAGGAAATACTTCTTTCAGAATGCCAGTGTTTGACGAAAATCATAATAAAGCATGCATTGTACATCTCTTGAAGTCTATTTCTTGGCGCAGTAGCTATCATTCTTGGCTGTCACCCCCGAGGTCCGGGTGAGATTCACGGCTCTGCCCAAAAAATATAATCTGGTTTCAGAACAAAATCGAGCTACTCTTAGACTCTAGAGGCAAATCAATGAACAGGCAGATTCTAATTCCACCTGTGCCATCCTGGATGAGGTGTACTATGGATTTCTACTTCTACTCCTGGCAAATGCCAGACTTCCTCACGTAAAACCGCGGGCACCTCCTTCGAATTCCTCACATGAATTACAAATACACACACTGCTACAAACAACACAATAACATAGGTTAAGAGATGAATTCTACACACACCCAAGTGCACAGAGCTAAATTACCATGATGCCTTAAGTCCCTCAAATGAAACACCAACAACAACTGCAATACATAAAATCCCCTACCAATTTCAGAAACTTCATTCATTGTTCAACACTTGATCGGACTGAGTGGCTAAAGTAGATCTAGCGTTCGCATCTTATACCCAAGTTTTACGGGTTCAATCCCGGCTCAGTACGATGTCAGTTAGAGGTATTTCAATGCAGAGATTTCTCCACAATAGATTTAATGGCAGGTGAACGCGCTCCTGGCCACAACACGATGTTTCTTAAGAAGAGATGTTGAAATGAACATTAAACCATTATAGAGCATTTGCGTTTTAAAATTCTCGCGATTTCATCATCCGAGCACAATGAATATGGTACATGAATGTTTATACACATTGTAATGCACTGACAATTGTTTATTTCCATCCCGAGGCAGATGACCTCGATGCACCGTCCGTTAGAACAACAACAATAATCATTATTGTTGAATCATTAGCCTATTTTCATTCATGAAAAAATAGGATTATGAAATCACCTTTGTCCGTGTGTGTTTACCCTTAATAAAATCTAACGGCTCGAGCGAATTCAATGAAACTCGGTACGGAAATAATACTATTTCGTCCAACCCCGAAAATGGCCTTCAAATATTCTTATGTCTCTCACCAAACTAACATGGCGGCTGTGCGAAATATTTCACCAGCATTCTATATATCCAAAACTATTACTCATATCACCCTAAAATTTTAGACAATGATCAAAAGTACTACAAGAGATTCACATATGTGACTTTCAAAAATCTTTTAAGTACGAATCGAACATGGCGGCCAAGCGAATTTGAAACATTTAAATCAACTTTTCTCGCGATTTAACCATCCGAGCGCAGTGAAACATGGTACAGCAAATGTTTATATACATTGTAATAAACTGACATCTAAATTAGTTCAATTGTTTACATAACGTTAGGATGGCGGCTGTGCAAAATTTTGAAATCTTATTGGTATATCTTGTGTCCTAATCATGCGATTGAATAAACCTACGCAACGCTCTTTATCTAATAGTACGTAACTCTATGGCCTACATATATAAAAATACAACATGGCGTCCATCCGAAATATTTAGATGGTTCTCAATATCTACGCATCTATTAGAGCAATCACTCTGAAATTTTGGGTATTGATACAGGCAATAAACATAAGTGGGATATGTGAAAATAGGCTGTTTAATTATCCACGCAACTACTTGTTTAATTTTAAGTTTTATTTTTACTGTTATTTTATTTTATATTTTCTTTATATTTATCATACCGGTACTTTTTCCATTTTAGCCTACATTCGTTTTTTTTTTTTTCAAAAAAATTAAGTAGACTTATGAGATCAACACAGGGCCAAAATTTGTGTGTCAGTCTGTGTCTCTATGAGTGTGTGTGTGTACTCTGCATGTCTGTCTCCACTCTCCCCCCACTTTACCCCTATCAATTCAAACCCGGTGAAACCAAATTGAACGAAATTTTGCACAGAGGTGCCACTAGCAAAGGGCACCGTAGTGTCATGTTTAACATCACCGCCATCTTGACGGAAACGTAATGGGGGCCACCCAAATGTTCAAAGCTTATATCAAATTACGACTCACCTACTGTATCCATCTGCCCTCTACCAAGTTCTGCAACAACATACATTTATGTGGGAAGCGCCTTCTGACCAAACTATAAGGTCATCAGCCCAATAGTTTGCAGATGGCGGCCATGTATGTGTGCAAATCGATTCCCGCTATCAATTCAAACACCGTGAATTCGAATTGAACGAAATATGGTCCAGAGGGAGCACTAGCAAAGGGCACCTCATTGTCATATTTTACATCGCCGCCATCTTGACGAAAACGTAATGGCGGCCACCCAAGTGTTCAAAGCTTAAATTAAAATACGACTTACCTAATCATCTGATCTCTACCAAGTTTTGCAACCGCATACATTTATGTGGGAAGCATCTTTTGACTAAAGTACAAGGTCATCAGCCCAAGCGTTTGCAGATGGCGGCCATGTAAGTGTGCAAATGGATTCCCCCTATCAATTCAAACCCGGTGAAACCGAATTAAACCAAATTTGGTACAGAGGTAACGCTAGGAAAGGGTACCTCATTGTCATGTTTTATATCGCCGCCACCTTGACGGAATCGTAATGGCGGCCACCCAAATGTTCAAAGCTTAAATCAAATTACGACTAACCAAATCATCTGATCTCTACCAAATTGTTCAACAACATATATTTATGTGGAAAGCGTTTTTTTTTTACCTGAAATACAAGGTCACCAACCAAATGGATTCAGGATGGTGGATGTATGAATCATGCAAGTGTTATAGCCTAACCATAACTTACGATTCAACAAGGCCTGCCCTCAACAATTCAGCGTATCGTACATAGGGATGTTTAATCTGTCCTCAAAGAGGTGACCGGTAGGATATTAGCATACTATAATAGAATATGTAACCGTAGAAGTGACTATCGGTGTCAGGCTCACCGCGCCATATCGTTGAGAGCCCGTGCCGTCCCGTCGTCAAAATGGTCACTATTTTTGCTCGCAAATACATATACTGTATTTCTGTATCCTCCAAAGTGTATACCCTTTTAGGCATGCACTGAACAAAATAATACATATTTAGTATAAAATGGTTCATAAAAACGCCAGAAAACACTAATGAAATCGTTGATTTCAACATTAAATATGAAACAGTTATACTAAACCAGTTGTTAATCAACTATTATCGTAGCGCATCCATGGCGTAATGGTATCGACTTGGGGTCATAGTCTGGGGGTTCGTGGATCAAATCCCTGCATGTTCAAATTTTCTACTTGTTTTTTTTTTTAATTTATTGATGTATAACTACTCACACGTTATTATTTTACGCATAAATAGTGTGCATTTGCAATCGAAAATATTATATATATATACGTATAACACCACATATTTCAACACTCGAATAGAGCGATTATTATTCGTTGACCTTGATCCGCAATAGAGACTATTGTTGTTGTTTTTGTTGTTGATTCTTTAGGAGTTTTGCGTCATAATGGTCTTGTAGTCCCGTTTACTTGGGTGTGCGTAGATGTTGGCTGATAACCTATGTCACTCTGATGTCTGTTGGCTCACTAGTGTGTGTACTTTTATACGAGAAAGGATTTGGGTAGGAAGCTGTTGTTGTTGTTGTTGTTGTTGTTGTTTCATTCTAGATGCAGAGACATCATGTTCGTTTAGCCCCGTTTACTTGGGTGAGTGTTGAATTGTGACTGATAACCTGTGGTATTGTAATGGCTGTACAAGTGTATACATAATTCAGGTGAGGTTTCAATCAATCAACGTTTAACATCCGTATAGCACGTTGCATTTCAACAACCTACTATAACCAACATTCAATTATACTCCTTGAAAAAGACAAAGAATTAGGACTATACCCATGCATTTAAGAGAAAGTAGGCTATATGTTATTCATAATGTTGAATTTTGGGCTTATGCCGTGTTTATTATACTAAAATTCGACGCGTTTCGAAAGAAACCATGTCTTTCTTCGTCAGGAATAATCTGGAATACGACAATGATTGCTAAGAGAAAGCAACAAAGAACATATAGAAGGTGCCCAAAGATGGACGCCATTATAGCCCCATGTTAGGGACAACTGAAAGCAGCAGTGAATTACTATCTCAGGGTTCTGATAATAGGTAGCCAGGATTCACTGAGATTGTAGCCGGTGTCGCGGTTGAAATTATCTGGGTGTTTACGTATTTCAACCGCCTCCCTGATGATTCTGGGACGATATTGCTTTATACGGGCAAGAACATCCACTCCTTGGAACATGACATCATGGTCAGGTGTTAATGCATGATCGGCAACAGCTGATTTATCAGGTTGAATGAGCCAGATACATCTATTAAGTTCCTTAATGCGAGTGCATATTGTTCTCGAAGTCTGCCCAATGTAAACCTTGCCACAAGTACAGGGAACTCTGTAGATACCCGTTTGTTGCAATTTAGGCAAACTGTCCTTAGTTGGTCGCAGGAGTTGCCTAATCTTAACAGAAGTTCCAAATACAGTCCGTATGTTGTACCGACGTAGGATTTTAGCAATACGATCCGTCGTGTTATGTATGTAAGGTAGGTAAGCAGTTCCTCTTACATCTCTTTTCTCAACTGACGTCCTATTATTATTTGTTGGTTTCAGAACCGTAGAGATCAAAGCCTTGCTATAACCGTTGCTCTCAAAGGTTGTTCGCAAGGTATTAATTTCTTCTTGTAAAGAAGACACTTCACAAATCCTCCTAGCCCGGGTAGTTAGAGTTGTAAGGATACCATGTTTCTGGGCAGGGTGATGGTAAGAACTTGTGTGGAGATATCTATTGGTGTGTGTTGGCTTACGAAAAAACGCTGTTTCCTAAAGAAAGAGGTGTGGATAACCTATTCTAACCACATTTTTCAATTTACTCTATAAATTTTAACTCCAATACATTTCACAAAAATTATTTACACTTAAGCGCAATGGGACATAGCTGAACGTCACTATTTCCTTAAATCCAACTTTATCTGTACATCTATTTAAAACAATATGCTTACTTGAAGCTATTCCAATTCTACAGAAATGTTCCAGCCTTCACTCGCAAACTCCCACCAAACATTAATGCTTATAAAACTGCTGACTTCTGTCGCTCTCCCTCTTTTTCATTTCAGTCTGAAATAGGTTCTCTGAGACCGTACAATGAAGATTGTCTAAATCAAGAATAAAATAATAGCCAAGGACGATTAATGTTGTTAGAGGACAATTTCCTCATTCGTTCATCTACTCTCCACAAAATCCAGAGTGGCCATAACTGCCAAAATACGCATAACTGCTTCATAAATACATATTTTCTACCAATCAATGTGGCATAAATCTTCACATGTTCACGTATCCTTCTTTCATAACTGTTCCACTTTCAGTTTCAAAATATTATAACATGTCCTCTGTGTTGCACGTATACTCCTTTAAAAAATAACCTTTAAAATTACTTTTACATATTTCACAGCGTCATTCCAAACATCATCATGCCCGTATGGAATTTGCCCTTAACTCCTTAAAAATTTTGCAACACGCAACGTGCTTAACAATGCATTTCAAAAAAAATCAATAACAGAGCTCTTCTAGACTTATTTACGGTATCTGCAGTACTTCAAAGAATTTTGCCTTTACAACAAAAACACCTGGGGTTTATAATACTAATAATTAACTTGTACACCTCTCTGGCCAGTCTTAATTATTTCTGTTAACTATCAGAATTCATTCCTTTAACAATCTTTATTTTCATAAACTTTACCTTCTGATAAGTACTTGTTTCAAGTGTTTTCACAACTAGACAGAAATTTACTTTTTCTTTTGCAATAACAAAACCCTTGCGTAAAATCTGCCACTCAATCGTGTAAGAATATGTTCCAACTGACAATCAATCGTTATCCTCTATAAACTCCAATGTCTATTTTACGTTAGAATCTTACATATACAGGGTACTTCAAAAAAATGTATACACACTTTAAACTATCGTAGTTTTCCCGCTCTACAAGGCTAATGTTATATTTCTTCGCCAGGTGGCAGCATAATCGTCCCTCTATGTTATATTGTCAGTTGGAATTTGTAATATCAACATGGCGAACGTACGTTTGAGTTTTGAAGAACGTAAGCAGGTTATTAAGTGGTACTGGAAGTTTGAGAATGTAAATGAAGTTCAAAGACAGTGGAGAAGGGAGTATGATACAGAACCACCTTCAAGATTAACAATTACACGCATACGAGACAAATTCGAAGTTCATGGAACAGTGTGTGATGTGCATAAAGGTTATTCAGGTCGACCTCGAACAGCTACAATTGATGAGTCATCAACGGCAGTCTTGGAACTGTTTCAACGCTCTCCTAACAAATCTTCAAGGCAAGGGGCACGTGAAAGTGATGTAAGTGCTAGCAGCGTGCTACGCATTCTGAAGAGAGGCAAGTATCGTGTTTACATTCCAAGGCTGGTGCAACAGCTAAGTGACGACGATCCAGATCGAAGGTTGCAATTTTGTGAATGGGTTCAGGAGATGGTGATACGTGAACTGGGATTTATGGGTAGCATCATTTGGTCGGATGAAGCCCAATTCAAACTTAATGGAACTGTCAATAGGCACAATTGTGTTTACTGGAGTGAAGAAAATCTTCACATTACAATTGAAAAAGCTGTAAATTTGCCTGGTGTAAATGTGTGGTGCGGTTTGTTTTCAAGGGGACTCATTGGACCTTTTCGATTTGAAGGCACTGTAACTGGTATAACTTACCTAACAATGCTTGCTGATTCCATATTTCCTGCCATTCGCGCATTATACGGTAATGATAATTTTTATTTTCATCAAGATGGTGCCCCGCCGCACTATCACAGGGACGTACGAGCTTACCTGGATCAAAATTCGCCGGGCCAGTGGATAGGACGCAGGGGCCCAATCGAGTTTCCAGCACGCTCTCCAGACATTACACCACTGGATTTCTTCTTATGGGGCACAGTAAAAGATGAGGTGTACAAACGTAAACCACGTAACCTAGACATTCTTTGGAATGAGATTCAAGCCGTGTGTAGAGAAATCTCATTGGACGTTTTGATACGATGTACAGAATCAGTGGTGACTCGTACTCAGAATTGTATTGATGCTGCAGGTCGCTAATTTGAACAGTATTAACATTTGTTATTTATGTTTCATTTACATCGGACTTTCAGCTTTCTAATTTCCTGAAATTTAACTTTGTAGAACGGTAAATAAATTTTCTATGGAAGTTCAAAGTGTGTATACATATTTTGAAGCACCCTGTATATTAGAACAAACAGCAACTCCATATCTCGCACTCTAACGATCTATTTCCTATAGTATCCTACAAAATTCGGTCGATTTACGCATATCTTCAATTCAAAATATTAACGATACGTTTAATCGCTCACAAATCCTAAATTTACGATAAAATCTACTACTTCAAAACAGCAAACGTCGAAAATACAATCCAAAACGAAATTCAAAATGTACGTGGTAAAATATTCAAACTCGAAGAATTAAAAAATAAAAACCATTGAAAAGGGTTTCTCATGGAAATTCCAAATACTCTACAACAAAACTACCTAAAAGATCTTATTCTAACTATAAATGTCTTCAACAGCAGATGAACATATATCAGATGATTTAACGTTTCACGTTCAGATGTCCTCTCCGGGTTTAACCTCGTTCCCGCCAGCCATTTGAACTGCGTCTCCGCTGACTCGTTCTGGACTCGAACTGGCCTCGCCCTCGCGTTACCCTAATCCTGGAAACGAACTGGGATCATGAACTGGGATCTCCCTTGTTCAAACCATCTTCTTCTCTCTTCATACTCTTATCAGCTGATGTTCTTGAAGTCATTGGTGTTTATAGATTCGTCGTGAGAGTAGTTAAACCAATTTTCGTTGTTGCGTTAGTGAATTTTGAGTATTTGATGATACTCCAGGGTAGTCCATGTTTGTAGTTTATGTTATCTGGTTACTTTAGATCTCTCCATATTCTTATCGTAGTATTCCCTTCTGTATATATAGGGGCGTGGTGGCTCAGCGGTCTAGCTGTATGCCTCTCACCAAGGCGGTCCGGGTTCGATTCCCGGTCAATGCATGTGAGATTTTCGATGTGAAATGCCATGTCCTGTGGTTCGGATTCCACGTAAAAAGGAGGTCCCGTGGCTCATAATCACAAGATTCACGGTCACGTAAAACTACAATCTTCCTTCCTTCCTTCTTTTCCTTCTGCATATTTACTCAGACATCTCCACTTCCATAATACTATCCGATGTCGTTCCTCTCAAAGTGGAAATGAAACTTATCTTCAATGGAATTTCAAAATGTTGGTTGAATTTCCCCTAGTAGCCTCCGTTGAAATGTTTCTGATGTTCCGCAACTGCTTTGCAAAAAGTATGCAAGATCGAAGAAACGATTCTAGTTAATAAATAACTGAATTCTCGTCGCTAGAATATTTGTCGGGATATTAGACAAAATTTCTTCGTCGCAGAAATTAGTAGAATTTTCGTTATGTCTGTTCGGAACACTTCCAAATGAAATATCGAATATGATTGAGTATAAACTCAATTATCAAAGTTCAACCATATCACGCACAATTTATATCTAATTCACAATAGTGAAAAATGTTTAAGGCCATCACCGAACTACTTGTCAACCATCTCAAGAGTTTAAATTTTACAAGTGAGCACTGTGCTAACTTTTGTTGTCTGCCTTTCAATAGTAGCTTGACCGTCGATGCCTCTGCATTTATCGTCAAAATTATTTCCTCAGGACTCTGCCTGGCCCCAAACTCGTCAGTACGTCTTAACTCACCAAAAGTTCAAAATAAGCATCCTAAGTAGGATAAATAAGGCGGTTCTGGGGCAGGGGCTAATGCGCAAGATGGCCGCCACGCGCAACCACACTCTTTAATGGCGGGCTTTTCAAGTCATTATTTTTTGGTATTAACTACGCTTTTTTATTATTTATTTATTGTTTTTTTTTTATTTATTTTATTATTTGTATGATTTTTAATCATTTTTTAATTTTTATTTTTATTTGAATACCCTATTTTTATTGTGTCAAAGCACTAAACTACAAGGTCACATAACTAACCTAACCTAACCTAACCTAACTCTACCTAACCTACCCTAACCTAACCTAACCTGACTCAACTCACACAAACCTCATTTAAAAATTTAAATTAATACAAGTAAGATTTTCTATTTTCTATTTTATATTTTTATTTTTTTTTATTTTTTATATTACATTTTAATATTTTACACTTTAACATTTTACATTTTAGATATTTTTTCATTTTACATTTTTAGCCTATTTTCAATTTTGAAAAAATAGGCTTATGAGAACACCTTTTGTCCGTGTGTGTGTGTGCGTGTGTGTGTATGTGAGGTGTGTGTGTGTGTGTGTCCCCTAATAACTTCAGAATGGCTGGAGCGATTTCGAGGAAACTAGGTAAGTTCATAGCACTATTCCGGACGACCTCGACCGTGCCTTCACATTTTGTTACGTCTCACCAATCCCACATGGCGGCTGTGCCAAGTATTTCACCAGCATTCAATATCTCCGAAACTATTCCCGATATCACCCTGGAACTTTTTACGGTGATAAAGGGAACTACTAGAAGTTAACCTATGTGACTTTTGAAGAACTGGTAACTACAAAAACAACATGGCGGTCACGCGAATTTGCGACTTTTAAATAGACGTTTCTCGCGATTTATCGAACCAAACGCAATAAAACTTGATACAGTATATGTTTATACACATTGTAATGCAGCGACATCTAACTTGGTTCAATTGTTTACATAACGACAAGCTGGCGGATGTGCGAAATATTTCACCGGCATTCTATATCTCTGAAACTATTAGCGGTATCACCCTGAAATTTTGTACGGAGGTAAAGGGCACTACTGGAAGTTCATCTATAAGACTTTCAAAAACCGGTTAACTACAAAACGAACATGGCGGACAAGCGAATTTGAAATTCTAAATAGACCTTTCTCGCGATTTAATGTTCCAAACGCAATGAAATCTGGTACAGGAAATGTTTATACACATTGTAATGCACTGGTATCTAATTTAGTTCAATTGTTTACATAACCACAAGATGGTGGCTGTGCGAATTTTAAAATTAAGTTCTCTTTCTTGTGTCGTAGAGTGCGATCGAAGTGAAAGTTTGAATAATGAACCTACGCAATAATTTTCCTTTAATGGTACATGACTCTATGGCCTATACATTTAACAACCCAACATGGCTACCATCCGAATTATTTAGACGGCTCTGAATATCTACGAATCTATTATAGCAATTAAACTGAATTTTTTATGTTCATAGGGGCTATGAACTTAAGTTCACCTATAGTAGTTTAAATAACCTGGTGATCAAAAATCTAACATGGCGGGGACGCGAAGTATAAATATTCACATGGACGTTTCTCGCATTTTGACCATCCGAGTGCAGTGAAATTTGGTACAGTAAATCCTTATACTAATGTTAATCCACTGGCATCTAATTTATTTCAGTTGCATCCATAACCACAAGATGGCAGCTGTGCGAAATTTTAAAATCTCCTTTTTACTTCTTGTGTCCTAATCATGCGATTGAAGTTTGTATGCTACACGTACACAATAATCTTCATGTAACAGTACATAACTCTAGGACCTACATGTATAAAGTCCAACATAGCGACCATCCGAAATATTTAGACTGTTCTCAATATCTACGAATCTATTACAGCAATCAAACTGAAATTTTGTATGTAGATAGAGGCAATTAACATAAGTAGGATATATGAAAATAGGCTGTATAGTTCTTCACGGAATTACTTGTTTGATTTTACATTTTACATTTTTTATTTTTTATTTTACATTTTATATTTTACATTTTCCAAAAACAGTAAACTACAAGGTCACATACCAAACCTCAGTTCACCTAATCACACCTAACCTAACCTAACATAACCTTAGTTCACCTAACCAAACATATCCTCACCTAACCTAAATTAACCAACCTAACCTAACATAACAAACCTAACCTAATCTAACCTAACCTAACCTAATCTAACTTAACCTAACCTAACTTAACTTGAAAGTGCGAGCAAAGAAAAAGTGAGAGCAAAAAAGTGTGAGCAAAAAAAGTGAGAGCAAATATGAGAGCAGAAATAATAAACATAGTTATAACCTAACCTAACTTCACCTAACCCAACCTAACTTAACCTAACCTAACTTTACCTAACCAAACCGAACCTAACCTACAGAAATCTCGTTTAAAGATTTAAATTAAAGCATGTAAGATTTTGTATTTCTGCATTTTACATTTTAGATTTTTATTTTAAATTTTAAGATCTTTAGATTTTAGATTTTACATTTTAGTTTTATTTTAGATTTTACATTTTAAATTTTCCGAAAAGAGTAAACAACACGGTCACATACCTAACCTCACCTAAGCTAACCTAACTTTACCAAACCTAACTGAAGCTAATCCTAAGGCACATACACAAAGTATATAAGACACATGCAACTATCCTTATGCTAATCTTATAGGCTACTGTACAACATGTTCACTACCTCAACCGGCTTTTTTTTTTTCATTTTTGCTGTTTACACATTTGTCAATTTACCCATTTCCTATTTCCAGTTTTTAAAATGTCAGTCTAAAGTTTTTTGAATTTTGTCAATATGGAACCATGGATTTTTCCAATTTTGTTGTTTACCAGTACATGTTTTTGATTTAGTCCATGTTCAAAGTTCATAATTGCCAAACTTGATTTTTCATTATATATAACAAGGCTGTATACCTTATCCCAAGCATATAGGTAATACATGGGTTATACTATACTTTTAACTAGCCTACCTAGTTTTAGCTAACTAAAACAATTTCTCAAAATTACTAGAGGTTAACAGTTTGGATAAGGTGTGGGAGGTGGGTAGTAATTAAAAATGTTCAGTGTTCATACAATATTTTTTATTCACTTTAAATATATTTACACTATTTACACATAATACATTGTTTTTGTTATAAATTGTAGAGTTGGTTTTATTTGTTTTCTTTTTTTTATTGTTAAATAGGATTTTTTTTGTTTTTTTTTCTATTTTTGTAGTGCTATTGTTTAATTTTTAAATTGTTTGTTTTATATATTTCCTACATGCAGGTAAAGCATTTTCATATTCATAACTTAACCCTTTAAGTATGGTCAATAATTGAGTAATGACCATAGGCATGTGTACCTATACCATACGAATCAATTACTCTTTAATCATCACCAGGACACAATGCAATTTTGTTTAGTCTTATAGATGATATGTCATGTTGTTTAGAAGCGATAATGTTCATTGGATTTCTTTTTACCTCGTGTTTCATAATACAATCCCTTTAATCTTGAAAGCTTATACAATTATTGACAACAAATCTGCTAATAACTTTAATCTTTTTGATTTATTTACCATTTATGTCCAAAGCGTACATTTTAGCTCTAAGTCCTACAAATGCGTTTATAATTTGTCCACAAGCCTCGTCTTTAAATTTCCCGAACCTTTTCTAGTTTGATGTAGAGTAACATACGTGATTAGTAGGACAATCAGATGTGTCCAGGTGTTCTAGGAAATCCAACTTATCTTGATACACATCTTGGGTGTTAACCAAATAAATGAACGAGTCGGTATCCATATACATGAATTCAAGATTGTCCATGCTATAATAGGGTTGTAGGACATCATAGTGGTGGGAATACATGAGAGTTTTTGAAATATCCCGGGTGCACATTCCAATATATATATAGGTGTATTAAATACAATGTTACGTTTAGCCATGTGGAAAACAGCTAGGTTGGGACCATAAATTGTTCTGTCAATAAATGTCGGCTTTGCTATTAGCTTTTCAGCCTTTTTGCTGTCAGTCACAAGACGTATGTCTATTCTTTTACGAATATTTTCCATTCTTTTTCCAAAAATGGCATTGTTGAATAATTTGTACAGACTTTTCTCAAAATAATTTTTGGCTTGTTTCCGAAGGTTGTTATCAAAATCAACGTACGCCATTAGCCAAGGACTTTGTTTAAACTTTAACACACGGTGTATTTTTTATCAATTTTAGTCCACGATCTAGAGACTGTTAAGTGCCATGTAGTGAACAACGTACCGCCTTCGATTCTTAATTTGTTAAAGAATGCCTCTTTTGGTGGTAAACACATTTCACTTAACTTTCCCCATGAATCTATGTAATCATAACAAAATACCCCTTTACGAGTCATAAGCGTTGCATTTTCTTTTCCAAAGTACTTGTCTGTTTCAGGGTATGATGTTAAGTTGGAAACTAAGTTTTCCAAACTACTTGGCTTTAACCAAAACGTGTCCACAAATCGAAGCTTAACATTTCTCACATATTTGGTAAAGGAAATGTACTTTTCTTTGGAGTTAGCGATAACATCCACTCTCTCAATAGTATATCCCAATTGCTTTACAATGAAATTTGCATCGTAGCCACTCATATTATGTAGAAATAGAGGAATGGGGTTACGTGTTTTACACCTCAAATTACAGTTATTATGAGCACTTCCACAGTATTCCCCTGTAATATGACAATGGTCTCGAACTTTCCAGTCCTCTTTGGCGAAGGGTTTTTGACACAAATAACAGGTTTCAGAACATTGGAACTCTGCTTCTTGATCCTCAGTTAAAGCCTTTGGAACATTTAAGCTGTAAAGGTGATCGATTACATTAGCTATTGAGATCAAACAGTCCATAAACTTTTCTACAGCGTCAGGTCCACGATAAATAACAGGTTGGCTTGGAAGGTTTGTCTTATGTGTTACACAGCTGGTGAGGGTTGAACGTATATACCAATGCTCATAGGAATATTACTCTGGTATGGAACTGTATAACTTGCCTCAGGATTAGGTAGACATGTTTGATATGTTAACAGTATACTTTCAAAATATGCATAGATAACGTAAGATATTCTAAGCATTTTTTCCACATTTAAGAACTTAAGAATTGGGTTTTTAATAGGCATTTCAACCCTAGCAATGTCATGCTGGACACAGAAAGCTCTATGTTCTTTCAATTTTTCCATTCCTTGTTGTCCATATCGACTATCAAAGTGAGTAAAACACCGTTTACACGTATATATCTTATGTTCATGGTGGGTAATCTGATGTCTTACTAGTTTATCAATATCTATGATAAAGACGTAATGGTTCTAACCTGATGAAGAACTTAGCAAAAGAAGATCGCGATGGTCTTGCATCTCTTGATCCACAACCTTTAGAGGGAACAGTTTAATGTCTTGTTCCAGTCCAAGTACACTTATGGATATGTCATAGGCGTTTTCAAATTTGGGAATGTCAGCTAGTGATGTAGAAAATGATATTACTGAAAAATCATACTTGTTTTCCAGATCCTTGTATTTACTAACGCGTTTAGCATCAGTTTTAACCAGTTTTGTTAAAATGGCATACATAAAACACCTTTCGTCCTTAAAGTTTTGAGGTGTCTCATCGGTATGCTGAAACTAACAATAAATATATGGAAACCTATGAATCTGAGAAACCTTCGCAGTTTATTACCTATAATGATGCCAACAACCAATATGGGTGGGCTATGTGTCACTCTCTTGCTTATGGTGGATTTCAGTGAGTTTCTCCAGATACTGCTGATCTAGAAAAACTAAAGGAATTCGATCCTGTGGGATACATTCTAGACGTTGATATTGATTATCCTTTTGACCTTCAGGATCTACACAACGATTTACCTTTCCTACCAGAGTGTACACAACCTAAGGATTCGTCTCTGAAAAAACTAATTCCTCATCTTGTATACTACATGCCACTTAAACAGTCTCTAGATCATGGACTAAAATTGATAGAAATTCATCGTGTGTTAAAGTTTAAACAAAGACCTTGGCTAAAGGCATACGTTGATTTTAATAACAACCTTCAAAACAAGCCAAAAATAATTTTGAGAAAAATCTGTACAAATTATTCAACAATGCCATTTTTGGGAAAAGAATGGAAAATATTCGTAAAAGAATAGACGTACTTCTTGTGACTGACAGCAAAAAGGCTGAAAAGCTAATAGCAAAGCCGACATTTATTGACAGAACAATTTATGGTCCTAACCTAGCTGCTTTCCACATGGCTGGCTATACAAACATTGTATTCAATAAGCCTATACAGGGTGTATCTTAATTATACCGACAAAAAAATCAGGGACGCTCTGCGTGTTATGTAAAAGACGAAGCCGCAATCGGATTGGCGGAGAAAATTTTTCCCTCCGAGAAAATGAGGTTACATTTTTACTTCCGGGCGCGCGATTCAAATCTACGAACTCGCCGTATTTGCTGAGCCGTATTTGTATGAACACTGTTTGAACATTTTTAATTACTACCCACCTCCCACTCCTAATCCAAACAGTTAACCTCTAGTAATTTTGAGAAATTGCTTTAGTTAGCTAAAACTAGGTAGGCTAGTCAAAAGTATAGTATAACCCATTTATTACCTATATGCTTGGGATAAGGTATACAGTCGTGTTATGTAATGAAAAATCGTGTTTGGCAAATATGAACTTTGTACACGGACTAAATCAAAACATGTACCGGTTTCCATATTAACAAAATTCGAAAAACTTTAAACTGACATTTTTAAAAACTGGAAATAGGAAATTGGTCAATTGACAAATGTGTAAACAGCAAAAATGGAAAAAAATAAGCCGGTTGAGGTAGTGAACATGTTGTACATTAGCCTATAAGACTAGTATAAGGATAGTTGCATGTGTCTTACATACTTTGTGTATGTGCGTTAGGATTAGCTTCAGTTAGGTTTGGTAAAGTTAGGTCAGATTAGGTGAGGTTAGGTATGTGACCTTGTTGTTTACTCTTTTCGGAAAATCTAAAATTTAAATCTAAAATAAAACAAAAATGTAAAGTCTAAAATCTAAAAACCAAAATCTTAAAATAAAAAAAATATATATAAAATGCAAAAATGAAAAATCTTACATGCTTTAATTTAAATCTTTAAACGAGGTTTCTGCGGATTAGGTTAGGTTAGGTTCGGTTAGGTTAGGTTAGGTTGGGTTAGGTGAAGTTAGGTTTTGTTATGACTAAGTTTATTATTTGTGCTCTCATATTTGCTCTCACTTTTTATGCTCACACTTTTTGCTCTCACTTTCTAGTTAGGTTAGTTTAGGTTAGGTTCGGATAGGTTATGTTAGGATAGAATAAGGTTAGGTTTGTTATGTTAGGTTAATTTAGGTTAGGTGAGGACATGTTTGGTTAGGTGAACTAAGGTTATGTTTGCTTAGGTTAGGTGTGATTAGGTGAACTGGGGTTAGGTATGAGACCTTGTAGTTTACTGTTTTTAGAAAATCTAAAATGTAAAATGAAAAATAAAAAAGGGTAAAATATAAAATCAAAAAATGTAAAATGAAAAAACATCTAAAATGTAAAATGTTAAAGTGTAAAATATTAAAATGTAAAATAAAAAATGTTAAATATAAAATGTAAAAATAGAAAATCTTACATGTATTAATTTAAATTTTTAAATGAGGTTTGTGCGAGTTGAGTTAGGTTAGGATAGGTTAGGTAGAGTTAGGTTAGGTTATGTTAGGTATGTGACCTTGTAGTTTAGTGCTTTGAAACAATAAAAAAATATTAAAATAAAAATAAAAATTAAAAAAATGATTAAAAAATTATATAAATAATAAATTTAATAAAAAATAAATAATAAATAAATAATAAACAATGCGTAGTTAAAAACAAGTAAATAATGATTTGAAAAGCTCGCCATTAAAGAATATGGTTGCGCGGGGCGGCTATCTTGCGCATTAGCCCCTGCCCCATAACCGCCCTATTTATCCTACTAGCCTCGGTCCGAATGGCGCGATTCCCCTCCAAAGGATTTTTGGCGCTCAAGCTTCGCGAAAATTACGATAACTTCCGTAATGCTTCCCTTCTTTAAATTCCATGCATACAACAATTATCGTCTTAAATTTTCCTCTATTCTTAGTGTAATCATATTTTTTCTGGTACTTCTATAACAATTTCTTTATTGTAGTTACTACCTTCGTTTAACTTCGGAACTCTGTAATATTGAATTCGGGTCATGTAATACTATTGGAGGTACTTTGCCTCGTGCCTGGTCACACTTCTGTTTTGTTTTTCTTAGCTCCGCGCGTGTCGCTTGTAATTTTATTTTAATTTATCAACTAGAGTTGGCCTCTCCCATCTTCTAAACCTGTTTGACTAGTATGAGATGCGTTCAGAAAGTAACGAGCCGGAGGCATACAAACAGAAACCAGTACCTGTATGTATGAAGTATTGGCCCTGGCTGTTGAGGCACTTGTCCCACTGTGACACGAGGCGGTGAATGGCCGTCTCATAAAATTCCTTGGGCTGCGATGTGAACCAGTTCCGTACGTACAGCTGAACGTCAGCGTCCGAGGTGAATCGCTGGCCCCGCAGAGCCCTTTTCAGGGGACCAAACATGGCGTAATCACAGGGAGAGAGGTCTGGACTGTGTGGAGGGTGGCCGAGAACCTCCCATGTGAATTTCTGCAGGAGTGCCGCGACTGTGTTGGCCGTATGAGGTCGTGCATTGCCGTGGAGCAACCACGGCGGCTATGGCATTCACTGTCACTCGGCGGTCCTGGGTAATGAGTGCATCAACCAGCTGGACGTTGTCATCGGTAATGCAGGGGGGGGGGGGGGACAGACCAGGCATCATCGGCTAACGACACCCGTCCTTCCCTGAAGCGCTTGTGCCACGCCTTGACCCTTGCAAGGGACATGCAGTGTTCGCCGTACACTTGTGACATTCGGCGATGAACGTCCGTTCCCCCTACTCCTTCCGCTGTCAGAAGCCAAACAACACCTCTTTGCTCTTCGGTTGACGCCTCCATGTGACTGTTTGCAATGCGACTGGCTGCGTTGGACGATTGATGCATGCTGCTGCTCGCTTTGTATCGTCACGTGGTGTGCACGCGTGCGCTCTAGCGACGGGCTGTGACCTTCCACGCTCTGGTCTGAACCACACCTCGTTACACACGATACGATTAGCCGATGTAGTCACCGGTTTGCGCATTCCAGTCTCCGGCTCGTTACTTTTTGAACGCACCTTATATTTCCGCTACCCGGAAGTCACATAACAACTGTTTCTTTGAATCTTTTTGCAACTTCCAGTATCAATAAATCTCATTTATACAATGCCTAGACTTGAAATATTTTTATCAGATTTCCACACATGGAATTCGGGCTCAGTACCAGTCGATGACAATTATTGGGTTGGTTCATTATAAAAATGTTCACTTGGATCGCGTGAAGAGGACGCAAAAACAATTTAATTTGAAACATTTCGCATGGGCGCCATCTTGAGGTTTTGAAATCAATTAAATTAAAGTATATGCCAGTTGAATAAATCTTGTAAATACACTTACCGTACAAAGTTTTACTGTGCTCAGATGATTAGGCTGCGAAAAAGATTTGATTTAAGTATTTAAGCCATGTTTATTGTTTACTGGACAGGTTTTTGAAAGTCACATAGGTGACCATATAAGCTAGTAGCAGTTTCTATCACCGTACAAATTTCGGGGTGATCAGTAACAGGTTCGGAGGTATGGAAAACCAGTGAAATATTTCGCGCGGCCGATATGTGGGATTAGTGAGACGTATTATCATTTAAAAGGTACGATCATGGTCATACGAGGTAGTAGTATATATTTAAAAGTTTCGGTGAAATCACTTCAACCGTTAGATCTTATTAGGGGAACACACACACATGCATACACGCACACACACACGGGCAAAAGGTGATATCACAAGCCTATTTAGTTTTTTCATAAGATAAAATGACTCCTACACTTGAGTAGTAGATTTTAATATCATTGTCAGGGCCTTCAGCTCTGATCAAGTTGAATTCTGCTTTCTGTATTCGGTGTTCAAAATGCAACGTATAGACTATACGTTTGCTTTGCGGACAGTGCGTTATCGACGCGTCGGTGTGCACAATGCAGATCATGACATATGTCGGAAACGATCAATTCTAAGTTCCTGTGTTCTTGTTTGTAATTAATCTGATCAATCAAACCTCACAGGCCGATTCTGAAACATGCTAATCTCTTTCTACAGCTTTGAATACATTGTACATGTTACTGTCATCATCTGTTTGGTGACTGCTATTACAGGATCGGATCTGGTGGGATTGAGCTAATGTTCGCTAGTTTGTGAAATAAAGTAACGAGGAAATGCAGCAGCAGTCAAGTGACATCACGCGTGCCTGTCAATAGGGAGTGTCAGGGGATTTCCCGATTCACAATTAAGGCCAGCAAATCGTGGTAGGTCGAAACCGGGATACCAGCATTCTTCTTCCGCTTGTCTATCCACAACGCCACGAGCCGGCATCTGAGTGGTTGGAACTTCGATTAGTGGACTTGTCCATCACAGTACATCCCTCTCGCTCTCCTAGGAGATAAAAATAAATTTAGGCGCATTTATTTCCCCGAGTATAGAGCTAGCTGACTTCTAAGTCAGTGTGCTAGGTGAATAGCTCACATAACGGTGGTTCATTTGTTGTTCTGTAACAGGGGAAGGATAATAAGCGGAGTAACGAACTGTTTTTATTAAAATAACTTCGGTTCGAATATCGCTGGGTAAACTAGAAGGTACACACATAGAGGTACACGAAAAAGAAGATTTGTGGTTTTGATCGCCTTTCCTCAAATTCTCGAAAGAGTCAATACGTCTTTTTAATTTGCTAATGATGACAAAAACAAATTAACTCATATTATTTTCTATATCATCGACCACATATGAACGAGTTCTGCTCTTACCACTACAATGTTCAGGGGTGGGTAAACTTATAGTGAATACCATTTCCCTCTAACTCTTTTCTTTCGCATCTCTACAGTGTCTCACGGACCGCACTAGTTTACGAAATTATTTCCGGTCAATAGAAAATGTTAGATAATTCTGTATTGTGATTGGAATTATGCCAAGTTAAAAGTACATTATACACAAAAATAAACAATTGCATGCATCTAGGCAAGATTACAGAAACATACTTAAATTATCACTTGCTTTCATCAGTCGCATGCTGCTGAGGTGTGATCCACGTTCCTAAACATCTTGATTTTTCAGACTGTTCAGACTTGTGTTAGGAAAATGGACAAACTATGCTTTTCCGTAGCATTTTCAAGAGAAAATTTATATTTCTGAAATGTGAATGATAGGCCACTGCCAATGTCAGCCATGTTTAAGCTTATAGGCAAGCGATATTCAAGACCGACTAACTAATTTTTAGTCTCCACATCCGTACTTTAAGACCAAACACTCGCTTTCAGTGTATGCAATTGCATTTTGCCAAGACTTCTAGAATACGTCATTTCTCTCATCTCGTTCCACTCGCTTCCATCGTTTGTTGGCTTGCCCTTGTGCACATTACCAGCACGCGTCTATTCACAGCGTTTCTGACGACATGAGAGTGCTGGAGCCAGAACATTCATTCTTGCCTAAACCCATCCGATTCACGCAGACAGAGTCAGGTTGAGTCGCGCGGTGATCGAAACAGGCACGTCCAGCAGGGCAGGGAGGTTGTCAGATCAGATCGGCCAGGGCGCAGTACAATTAGGGTAATAATGACAGGTAGAGGACATTATTGATACCGTCTGACAGGTTATTCATAAAAATATTGTACTGTGCAGGTGAAAATTATGAAGTCTCGTGATTGTTAATATTTTGAATATACGGGCAAAGCAACATCAGCCCCGTATTATCAACATGCAATTGATCGTTTCCAACATATGTCATGATCTGCACTGTGCACACCGTCGCGTCGATAACGCACTGTCCGCAAAGCAAACGTATATACGTTGTATTTTGAACACCGATATTCAGAACTCGGCTTTCAAAAATGACCGCAATTTGTCATTTTTTTTACCTCAATTGCTCTTGCTGTCACTGTAAAGTGCTCTTCATATGCCAATTTATGACCCTCTTTTTGAATTACAGCCCAACAACCTTTTGTGTATGTTTTTCAATTTTCGCTTTTCAGTTGATCTACATAAGAAATTGCGCATGGTCAGGATGAAGAAAAAAATATTCTGCGTAGAGATTACATTCAGATACTTCATAACAAATTACACATGGTGTAATTCATATACATGAAGGCCGTTATACAGCTGTTTAAAATTTTATATAACGGGTGACTTTGCAGACCAGGACTCTTCGTTCACTTACTGAAACGAGTACATTGATATGTTGCTGAGTTACAAATAAGGAAGATTACACGCATTCTCGTTACAATTTCTGTATCACGAGTGGATTCCGGACAGAAGATTGCCGATTATCAATAATAATCTATGAATTTTAAACGACGATTTTAGTTAATATGAACACTTGAAAACTCACCTCCTGTTTAATATGCTCATATAACGTCTCGTAAATTGACGAAGCTTTAACAACATCATGCTGACTTCTGTATAATGCAAGATGGTCGAAATTCACAGAACTTGCTTCGCTGAATATGCAGGGCATAGTGCATCCTACCTTCCGAAAATCATGTAGCAGTCCAACCTGACTTCGAAGCATCCTGTCACATTACATTTGTGCCTCTTAACCTTCATGCGTTCGCACCAACTTGAGTCACACCGGCGTTCGCGCGGGCTGTCAGTTCACCGCCCACGTTTCTTCACGATTATCACAATGTTTCTTGTACTTTTCATGAATGATTGAATGCATTGAAAACAATGGAACTCTGATACAACTCAGCAAACACATTTCTGATCAAAATTTAAACAATATATAGTTAGACATCACACCAATATAGATTTTAGCTTTAAAATAATTCGTCAACTATTATCTTTCAAATGTATTATTTTTCCAATTGAACTAGAAAATACATAAGTATAATTGGCACACGAAGAGGTAACACTGACACTTGAAGAAGTAAATTTGTAGCATGAGCTTCATAAAAGCCCTATTAAAAATGTGCATAACTTGAAACTTGTAACTTGAAACTATAATATTACCAACTTACGAGTAGGTAGCACAATGAACACAAATAAAGTAGGTAACGTGGTACAAAAATAGGCAACGAAAAGAATACAAAATACATACATTAGTCTTACATGGGTTATACAGCCAATTTCCATATCCTCGTTCACAGAGACCTGGCAATTATTGCACCTTACTGTTGTGGTTGAGAGCCTTAGACATATGTTCTTTCTACAGCCTCCACATTCCCGCCTAGTTTTTTTTTCTTCGTTTCACACAAATAGCAGATTCCTCTCTTGGTTACGAGCTGTGGCTGACTAGGATCTGCTTCCTCTTCTCTGTACTGTCCTAAGAACAACTGTATATCTTTTGGGAGAAATTTTAGCTTGGCTCTCTCTCTCAAGTTTCCATTCAACAAATCGAAAGCTAATTCACGTAAGTATATTCTTCTCGAAATGTTTCCACCGGCGTTGAATTGAAAAATTGTCAATGAATTATAACTGCGAGGTCGAGTAGCCGGAAAAATACAGTTACTGGCCATCTTTGTGTTCTTCTTGAGGTAGAAATCCTCGAACACATGAGATCGGCAGTGTCGACCCCACCCATGGAAAAATTATAGTCCATGACCTGGCATGGTTTTTTAGTGGTTTCATCACTTTCGTCTGCGTCGTGGATCGTGGAAAGTACGACGACTGCTTTTTTTGTGACCATAGATACCAATGTTTTGTCTGGTTGACATCCAAACAAGTAGTCCCCTGCCATTGCACTTTTTGTACAGTTATGAACTCAGGGGGAAGATGTTTTCTATTTGATCGCATGGTACCCAAAAAGTGAGGCCTCTGCTGAGCAGGTATTCCAACAACTCGTAACTTGAAACATAATTATCAGTATTTAAGTTCCGATTCGTTCTTTCTATACATTGAACCAATCTCAACACTAGGTCGTAGGGTTTATTGGAGAGCAGTTGTTGCTTTCCGCTGTAGACTTCCAAATTGTAAGCGTAGAAAATACGTGCATCACACAGAGCATAGATTTTCAGCCCGTATTTTGTAGGTTTCGAGGCCATATATTGAATAAAGGAACATCGTCCTCTAAAAGACACTAACATTTCGTCAATTGTGACGTATTCCTCCAGACTGAACGAATTATGGCTGTTGGTGATTTAAAAATGTCATAACCTCTCGAATAGGAGCTAATTTGCCATTTAGATAACGTTTTCCACTCGTATTCAAATCATCAAACCTCAAAGCCCTTAGTAGAGATTTCACTCTGGCTAGGCTGAAATTGGCTCGCAATATCATTAGTACCGTTCCATTACTACTCCAGAATTCCTCAAAATTCACTCCGATCAAAAACAATGCTCCTGAAAGTGCTGAAATCTCTGCACTTGTTGTTGGCTTGTAATCTCTTTCTCGTACCTCAAACTCCCCACTTTCTGCTTCTAGCATTTGCCGTTACAATTATTTTCTTTCTATAAAAATATTCGTGTACTTTACAATATTTTCGATCACTTCAGGAGTGATGATCTGTAAACAACATTGTAGCTTAGCCTTGCAATGGCGGGTTTGCCCTTTTGGACCAGTAGAGTTTTGATTATATTTTTAGATTTGGCTTTTGAGGATAAAGCATCGGTATTACTTGCTCACATTGTTTCGCCGTCCTTACCTATGTAGAAACATAAGTCGCCTTCTTCTTGTCATCACATTCTCCGTGAACTAAGTCAATGTCTGAGTCACTGTCATGGTCACTCACTTCGATGTGTTCGGGATCATAGTCCGGGTCATTATCAGCGTCAGCATCGATGAGTGCTTCTTCCGCTTCCTCTTCATCTCTGTCATCTCTCTCGATTTCCGCCAGCACCTGAGCTTTCTGATCATGTGTTATATATAGATGGTCCCTACACAAATAAATGAATAACGATAAAAAAAATTGACACAGCAGAGAAGGAAGAACAACAAAACTGATAAAATGGAGATGTAGACTTCACGCATACACGATATCTGGAGGGCTGAAAAAGATATAAACTGTAGCAATCGTGCAGAAAAATATATAATGTTTCTTACGTTGTGCATTGATGTGGTGAAAAATCTTCTTCTGATTTCGCAAGGCTGCAGTCTGACAACCAGTGTGACGAAGTAAATTCCCCTCGGCGTTCGCAGGACAGTCACCAGACCGCCCGACACTGCGTCTCCGAGTTTATAACTGTACTGAGTGACATGAGGGGGGTGAGTCAATCAAACCTGTGCTGGAACAGGCGGCCAAGAGTGTAACTAAGGAATACATGCCTGTCTCACTTCACCCAAAGCTCACTAGGGTGTGCATTATTCGACATTCCAAAAAGGCGGACACTTGGCAGCCCGCGCGAACGCTTGAAGGTTAATTGCTGCTGATAGTCTAAAGGCCAATGTCATCGACCACTTTGAAAATTCATAGGCCTTTTGCAACCGTGATAGGCGATTAGCAGATTCTTCTAATTTTCTCCACAGTGGAACAAACACCTACCACACTAAAACTCAGCAATTTCTCTAGGTCCATGCCGTGTATAGTGCGGGGTCTCGTCTAGGAATACCAAAAAATGCTCATCACCGAGCTATTGGTGTCCGTGCCCGGACCCCCACAGTACCTTCCTTATTATACCACACATACCACACGGTTCATATATTGCAAACCTTCCTCATGTAGACTGCTCAAGGAAATAAGTCTCAGTTTCCCAGTCCAATGTGGGTCAATTTGCATTAGAGAGGAATTTAATAATTACAGCAATGAGGGGTAGTTTACGACGTGAAAATGAGGACTTGAGTGCGAGGCTGCAGGACTTAGTAATACGTCAGTGCCAGTTTGAATGCAGCCTCGGACTTGGGTGTTTGTGCTCTTCCTAAGGAATTGTCTTTTATTGCTTTATTTTGTGATATATTTGATTCAATAAATTTAAAAAATGATTTAGATATATTTATAAGGTTTTGATCATAATTTTCGGAATATTTAAAGTTATATATATACTGCGCAACAGCTAATTTCCTAGGGCACCAGATAGGAAGAATTTTCGAAATCATTATGGTTTACCTTTAGTCCACCGCAGAATAGAGAAATCTCTAACAGATATAACAGTGATAATTCAGGAATGTGATTATAATTTGCCTATCCACCTGTTATTTATTTAACCCTGTTATATTTAACAAAATCGATTGTAAAAATTATCTTACTGTATTTGTCGTGGTAACGTTATCTCCATAAAAATCGTTCCTATTACTTCCTTAGTTTTAAAACTTAGAAATATTTGTCTTTACCCTAAGGACAATGTGGTGATAACTGGTAAATCCGCTCGTTAAGTCGGGCACCACGACTGCACGGGGGAGCTGAAAGTTTGAGACCAGACGCATAGATCGTTCATTCTGAGTGTGTTTATTCCAGGGAGTTCCACATTCACCCCCAAGCAAATGCCGGGATGATACAGTACTTTGTTTTATGTCCCGGTGCATCTTCCCCATGTCTAAACCCAAATAAGTACAGTTACACACAATACTACAATCAAAAAATAAATAAAGATTTACAGACAAATTCAACACACACCCCAGTGCACGTGGATAATGACCGATATTTTCCTAGACCATAATATAAATCAATAAAAACTGACTTCTTCAGAACTAACATTTGTGATAACAAAAAATGTGTCTTTAGATTCAGCGTCTACACGGATTGATACAAGCACTGCCATTAAGAAAGTAAAGATAATGAGGTTAGAACAAACAGTGTCCACGCTATATCTGTGTCGGTCAGCAAGGAAGGTACCGGTATATCGACAGAACTGGCCTCAGCAAAATCATTTCTCAAATCGGCACTCTGACAATAGTGTGGCAAGCACTAATGAGTGTGCCGAGCTACACAATGTTGGGTAATGTCGTATGAAGGAAGGAAGGAAGCTTGTAGTTTAACGTGACCGTTAATCTTGAGATCATGAGCCACGGGACCTCCTTTTTACGTGGAATCCGAACCACAGGACATGGCATTTCACTTCGAAAATCTCACATGCATTGACCGGGAATCGAACCCGGACCGCCTTGGTGAGAGGCATACAGCTAGACCGCTGAGCCACCACGCCCCCCAATGTCGTATGAAGAGGAGTAAGTCAGTTGATGGCTAGAATTCTCAGAAATGCAACAGTCACTCACCGACAGAGATATAATGCGAGTACTGTTAAGTGTAATAATTACATATTGTGCCGCGAAGGCTATACTTACCGTTTGATGAATTTGAACATTACTGTACAGTAATGTTATAGGACTAATAACTTGATAGGAATGAGCATACGCTTGGGATAGGCCTAATTATGTAAGAAGTTTCAGGCATTCGCTAATAAATTATATAATGAAAACAATGCCAATTTGAGTTAAGAACTTTTTTTTTATCAATTTGAATGCAATTACCAATCGGCGAATCGAATTCCATGCCAAGAATTCCCACGGGTTTAGAATACTGTTTGTGTTGAAAGTTTTGTTGTAGAGATGACATTTGAATATCATGCCAAGTGCTATTTTATGCATTAGCTCCCCTTACATGATCTACCAGTTATTGGATATAGAGTTCTTATTAAGAATTGTATTGCTGTTTAGGGACAGATAACTTCCAAGTCCCGTCTCTTAAAAATAATCTATTGTGACTTTTGGTCCATTCAGAGAGTTACAATTCATTGTGATATTGGCGTTCTAATCGATACTTTGTATTTACATCACTGTATTTGTATCCATACATACATGTACTGTATGTAGGCCTATAGCTCATGATGGATAAATTACAGGACTCACAAAATACAGTTAGACTACCTAAACCAGCATTTGCATATGTCGGACTCGAACCGGCAGCAGATGCACAGTTCCAGAACTCCTCACTTTGGAACTAAGGGCATCAGAAATTATTGAGTTGTTTTATATTAGAATATTTGGATAAAACTTTCCGTTTAGTTAATTAATGTAGATCTAAAGCTCTAATCAACAATGAAGAGATAAAAAGGGGAAAGCAGAGTACAGATATCTGGGGACCCGGAATATAGGATCAAACAGTCAAATTTATTTTCTTTAATCTGATATTAACGTTGGAATCTGGGCTTTAAAATTACATACAAATCAGTTATGTATGATAATTGAAAATATTTTTATTTTATTTTTAAAATATATCATGCATAACAAGTAGTCAGTTGGTAGCCATCATGGCTGACGGATTTATCTCTAAGGTTTCAGTGTGTAGTCTGTGTGACTATTTCCACTTCAGTAAAGAAGTTTTATACTCAGGAAAGTAATTTTAACCTCAATGGTTGGCCAGCCTGGAGGATGCTTGCCTTCATTCCCGCCAAGTGTCCACATTGTCTGTTGTTCAGTGTGTGGTCTGTATAGTGTTCTAACATTATTTTGGAAGCTCAGTATGCCTAGGGTTGAGAGAATAGTTTTCAAGAAGCGTGTGTGTTGGCAGAAGAAATCTAAAATAACGAGTAGTGCAAGTGAAAGTGCCTTAAAACCTGCGGTACAATCACAAATTCAGGAGCCAGGGTTTTCTAACCTCACTAACATACCCAGTGAAAATGATGCAGTTAGGCCTGGCGCTAAAGATGATTCACAGAGGAAACTAGCACATTTAGAACAAGTGTACAGCAGCCTATATCAGGGCAACGAAACCAATGAAATGATTGATTTATCCATCTCTTCTTCTATTCTAAGTAAACATGTGTTGTGTATACAGTGCAGAAAAAGTGGCTTAGAAATAACTGTACATAAATATATATAGGCCTTGCAACTGAGCTGGAAATGGATTGTAAATATTGAAAATATTCACTGAAATTTTATAATTCACCAGCTGTGAATGTGAATGTGGGAGGTGCACAAAGACACTTCTACAGTGTAAATATTACACTAGTATATGACCTTCGCTGCATTGGGAAATGAAAGTCCGCTGGAGATATGCTGTTTGGAGTTTTAAATCTACCGTCGCCACCTGCACAATTTCATGATTATAACTATTTAATAGGTTCAGCAGTAGAAGATGTTGCATTACAATCTATGAAAGATGCAGTTAAAGAAGTAGTAGTGCCAAATGAATGTGATAATTCTCGTGACCTCAGTATAGCCCTTGATGATACGTGGCACAGGAGAGGACATACCTGTCTTAATGGACTAGTAACAGCCACTAGCATTGCCTATGGGAAAGTAGTAGATGTGTATATAATGTCCAAATACTGTAGATGTCCACTGAGAGTAAAAGATGTGCATAAGGAAGACTGTGCTGTCAACTATAGGGGGTAAAGTGGGGCGACGGGGATTGAAGGAGTAAAAAACATGGTTAAGCGTTCGGTCCAATAGCATAATATTCGATACCTAAATTATTTAGGAGATTGTAGACAGCAAGGCACATAATGAAGTAAAATCTATCAAGCCGTATAGAGATACTGTATGTATAGGCTAAATAAGCTAGAATGCCTGGGTCATGTGCAGAAGAGGATGGGGTCACGACTGAGGCGACTGAAAGCAAGTATGAGAGGACAAAAATTGTCAGATGACAAGCCAATCAGTGGAAAAAACAGGCTAACTGATTCAGCTATAGACCACCTTCAAACTGCTATGGCCTAGAAATCAGGAAAATCTTAGTAAGTTTGGATGCTATGAAAAGGGCAATGTGGGCTCTCTATTTTTACACATTGTCCTCAAATGAAGAGCCCAACCATGGATTGTATCCGGTAGGTCCTGAAAGTTGTTGCAAGTATAATAGTGGCTTGACAACTGGGAAATAATCAAGCCAGTTTTTAGGTACTTGGACCACCCTGATCTGCTGAAAAATGTCTACACAACCGGACACAAAATCCTAATGAACGTGTAAACAATGTCATCTGTAATCGAATTCCCAAGACAGTGTTTGTGGAGTATTAAATGCTGCAGCAACATTCAATAAAGGGAACGTAACAAGATGTAACGTTTTGGAAAACTTGGGGTCGGGAGTTGGGTGTCGAACTATTTATACCATGCTACGATACGACAAGGAATGACTCCGAAATGCTAACCGAAAGTTCCAGGAATTAACCAAGGAAGCCAGGAAAAGACATATAGCTGACAAAAGAAAACTGCTGGACCAGTTTGAAGAGGAGGAAGATGACCCTAGTTATGGGGCAGGCATATTTTGATATTCTAATTTTGGGCGCTGTTTTCCCGAATGTTTCCTTTTTTATTACTCAATGTAACTTTTCTCAGCTTCTATCACATGTAGGAGCTTCAACCATCCACAGTTTGTTCCTTCAAGGGTTCTAGGAATACTGAAGGTCTCCAATCACCTGTTTTAAAATTCCAATTGACCTTAAAGAACGTTTAGTTCTGTAAAATGTATATATTTTTTGACAATTTAAATAGAACCTATATTTATTCAATCTAAGGCACAATTTCAGTTATGTACACTTCAATACCTAACATAGGTACATACTTTAAACACATAAAATTTCATATATCTGAAATGGGTAGTTTATGAAAAAAGGTACATCAAACATTCATAATTTAGCATTGTAATGATAGGGCATTCCGTGTCCCCTTAACAGGAAGTGCAAGGAAGCGAAAGAAGATTGGCTGAAAGAGAAATGTGCAGGTATAGAAAATTGTCTGAAATTAGGAAAGGTAGATACAGCTTTTCGAAGGATTAAAAATACGTTTGGGGAGAAGAAAACAAAGTGCTGTAATATTAAGGACACAGATGAAAAGCCTCTTGGTGTATTCTTTGGAATATACGGTTACTTAGAATTAGTATTTGCTGCTCTTTGCTTTCTTTCTTTCATTGATTCTTTCTTTCTCTTCTCGCATACACCAACAGTGATCCCTTTGTATTTCCTTTTTCCTTCGATCAGGCATTTATTGTGTTCTTGAGTTTTTTTCAGTTGCTTATTCCGTGAAAACTTGACTGGGTCAACATGCGGCAACCTGTCTAAGCTCTTGAATCCAGCAGTTTCAAGAATGTTCCACATCCTTCAAGCAGATGTCGTCGCTGTCGTCACCTATCATCTCCATGAAGATTTATTTGATGTACTCCATTGTCATAGTGTTGGATATTTGAAATTTTTTCCTATGTTTCCTACCTTGCACAATCTTCTTTTGTTTTCCCCCTCCATTCCCCTATTCGGTTATGCTCTCTGGTGCTCGTTTCGCTTGCTCACTCTCGTCTCGCCACCCTAGTGAAAAGTTTAGTCTCTGCAGGAGGCAATCTCCTTTACTCATGAGGGAATTTTAAATCGTCGCCGTGTTCAAAAATCTGTGCAATGGCTGCAAGGAGTCGTTAACCTTCATCTGCTATGGAAAAGATAAGTACAAATCTTCAGTTATTTTAATCACATTTAACGGTTTTAATGTGATCTGAACGCTTTTAATGGAAATGTATAGACAGTGTGGGGAATTTCGCAATATTGCGTAGTAACGGTCTTCGTGGGATTTTCTCTGTCATGCTCTAGCTAACTAAGCTTGCTCCTAAACATGAATTTTAATACTTCTTGTATGTAGTAAATGGGATACTCTCCCTGTCACGTGGGATTTTGCTAAAACTCATAGCTGTCTAAAACTTAATTTTTTCCACCGTGGGATTCCTACCACCCCATTCAACCACCATTACATTTCTGGAAGTTTCAACGCTCATAAATTCTAACTTGTGAAACTGTACTCAATAACGTCTAATTATTGTTAAACTACAATTTGCAAAGTGAACTGAATCATACACAACATGAAAACTCTATAACGCCTAAACTATGTCAAAGCTCTTCGCCGAGCTTCTCCATAATCTGCAATGAACATTTTTTTTCTACAAACTGGTCAGTGCTTCAAACGTGTGTGTGCGAACGTCAACCGCGTCGCGTTCGTTAGAGCAATAAAATTGGCCAGAACTATAAATCCCTATTTCCTTTTCCCCAAATACCTTTTAATAACAAATTTGGGTTAACTTGACTATCTGGTTCTATTTCTTTGAGGCTTCGTCTATAAATAGGTGCCCTCCCTAACTTGCCCCATTTACCATTTATTCACTCTGTGAGCGTATTCTAATTGTTAATCATTGTATAATTGTGTAATCCAGGCTTCACAGAGGGTGACCTGCTCCATTAGAATTTGTAATCTCTGAAATTCTGCGTAAATAGCAGTGGTTATAGAAACCACTTATTAATCTTCTTTTTTCTTATCCTGCTGAGCCTAGGAATGCATAATTTTTTCCTCACTACTAAGGTATATTAAAGCCTTATTTTGGAAAAATTAATATACCACCTAATTAATTTAGCGAAATGTTGAACAATTTTGTAATTCCTCTACTATAATCATTATAGGCTATAAGCTTTTCAATTGTAAGCACATTTCAAAACCCTTGTACGGTATTAGTGCTTGTAACAGGTTTGAAATCTGGAACTGATTTAACATTGTTTATTGTAAACTTCCCTTTTAATATACAGTAGGTCTGAGACCTTTAACGTTTATAAACCTAAACAAAAAAGTTATTCTTACACTCAAAATAAGATCCAAGATCTAAAATAATGTTAATTGCTCTAAATTCTATTAGTTGCTAAATACATTCTTTGTTATTGGTTTCTTCCTTCTATTGCTAGAAAAACCGTTAGGCAGGACCTTCTCTTCCCTAATTTTTCTCCTGAAATTATTCTATTTTCAAGGAAAAGGGCCAATTTCTGAAAGAAAATTTATTAAAAACTCTATCACTTGTTGCATTTAAAACAAAACTTCCAATAACAACATTTGCAAAGTTTCTCTTAGCTGTCACAGCTAATTCTAGTAAAGCATTAAGGCAAGTATAGCTCGCTCTGCCAGCTTCCTACTTGTTGAGATTTTCACTCTGACTTATGATTCACTATTCAAAATTTTGATTTTGTTCAAGTAAGGTTTGAGGTTTTCCTCCGTTCTAAACTTTTAGTCGGCACTGTGCTGGGTAAAGGTTTAGCCTGCTTGAGTGCAAAAATTGGTATTTTTTAAGATTCTCACTAATAACATTAAAAAATATTGCAAAAAAACACTATCGTTTCTTCATCCCTGCCCATCTTGGAGGCATTCGGCCGTTCTGTCGGGAATCCAATTGTTTCTAGTAATAAAAATATTACGGCTAATTCAAATCCTTCTAACATTTCAAAATGCTTTACAAAATATCACCCTTTTGGAGAGAAAATACACAAATCCTTGCCATTTGTCATACATTGCCTTGCTAGCGCACTACTTACTCCTATAGTACCAAAATGCCGGCTTGGAAGGGAAAGAGCACTTAGCGATAGCTTGCAGGCGACCTCAGCTCACGCTGCACTCTCCGTTAGCCTTACACAAGTCCCCGCACATTTTAGGTACTTCACAGGCCTTGTGCAGTAAAAACGCTTTCTACATCTTTATTTTCTTTCGGTTTTGTGTTGGATTCTCTTCCTCATTGCCAAAAATTGTTCCCACTCCTAAACCTACTTCATTTTTTCTCATCATCTTAACTCAGGTAGTGTTGACACTCAGCGTTAACCTACCACCTCTAACAGATAGGGAAGATGGAAAGCTTACAAAGAGTGTTTGTATAAGGGAAGGAAGAATGAGATTCATGTAATGGAAAGGAACGAGTAAATTGATGAGGATGCGACAGGAGATTTAATATTGAGATCAGAATTTGACAGAGCATTGGAAGACTTCAGCAGGAACAAAGCAACAGGCATAGATGATATACCGATTGAGTTGTTACGTTACACAGTTGATGATGGTCTGATCAGGTTATTTCACTTGATGTGTAGGATTTATGAGACAGGTGAGGTGCCCTCTGATTTCAAGAAGAATGTTATCATCCCTATAGCGAACAAAGAAGGACGCTGACAGATGTGACGATTACCGTATAATCAGCTAGATTACTCATGCTTCAAAGATACAGTCTAGAATACTTTTTAAGAGGATGGAAAGTCAGATAGAAACGGAGTAGGGTGAAGATCAGTTTGGATTCAGGAGAAATGTAGGGAAAAGGAAAGCTGTACTAAGTCTTAGGCTGATATTGGAATGTAGAATAAGGAAAGATAAGAGAACGTTCATGGCATTTGCAGACTTAGAAAAGGCTTTTGATAACGTTGATTGGACTAAATTGGGTGGCATTTTGAAAACTATAGGAATAAAGTACAGGGATAGGAGGGTGATCTACAATCTACACAGAAACCAGACAGCAGTCATTCGAGCTGAAGGACATGAGAGAGAAGCTGGCATTCAGAAAGGTGTAAGACAAGGCTTCAACTTATCACCCATATTTTTCAATCTTTACACTGAACAAGCAATGAAGGAAATTGGAGAAACATTTAATCTGGGAGTGAAGAATAAAGGAGAAATCATTTCAATTCTGATATTTGCTGATGATATTGTCATTTTGGCCGACATGTCAGAGGTTTTGAATGAGTTTTTGAATGGCATGGACTCCGTCTTGAGGAGAGAATTCATGATGAAAATTAATAAATGTAAAACAAAAATATTGGAATGCAGCCAAAATAAATCAGAAAACTCTATGAACATCATATTGGCAGGTGAAAAGCTAAGGGAGTAGAAGACTTCTGTTACTTAGGAAGCAAAATAACCAGTGATGAACGAAGCAAAGAGGCAATAAAAACTTGTTAGGCTAAGGCAAGGAAAGCATTTCTACAGAAAAGGAATCTGTTGACATCGAGTAGAGATTTAGGTATTTGGAACTCATTTTTTAAAGTCTTGGTCTGGAGCGTGGCACCCTATGGAAGTGAAACTTGGGCAATTGGTACAGCAGAAAAGAGGAGAATTGAAGCGTTTGAAATGTGGTTTTTCAGGAGAATGATGAAGATCCGATGGGTAGATAGGGTTACAAATGAAGAGGTATTGAGACGAGTGGGAGAGGAGAGATGTTTCTGGCGACTGCTAATGAAGAGAAGAGAGTGGTAGGTAGGACACATACTAAGACACCCAAGAATAGCATGCTTAGTTATGGAAGGAAGGTTCGAGACAAGAACTGTAGGAGTAGACCTAGGTTAGAATATGTTAAACAGATTGCCTCGGATGTAGGGTGTGGTTACTATGTAGAGATGAAACGAATAGCTCAGGACAGGGAGCATGCACAGCTGCATCAAACCAGCCAAACGACTGAAGACTCAAACAACAACAATCAACAATACCGTATTATGTTAACAAATGTGTGGAATGATAATCATATCACATGAATGAATAAAGAACTATTTATTTCATTACTGTCGTTTTAACGCAGAATGGGTCCTTTATGTTTAGGTCTAGAGACTTCTCGGTATTTATTCAGGTACGTTAATATTATGCCGACTAGTACTGTGTGGAACTGCATTTGTTTGGGCTTGTAATAATATTTAACTGGAGATGGTAATAACATCAATCGGAGCTGTTAACGTTGGGATTCGAACCTCTGATATCAGGAAGAAACTGCACCCTAGACTGTAGCTCATTTCTTCGTCCATTTGATGGCAGTGGACACAAGAGGAAACTGATTCCTGATTGCAATACTGCTACTACTTTTACTAGTACTGCTACTCGGGTTATCACCAAGATGGGCTGGGTACGATTCCTGTGAGGTATTTGACATAAAAAGTCAGATCCATTGCATCCGATTCAAAGTAAAATAGACGTATTTTGGCTTGAGAACGCAAGGTATCAAGTCCCGTAAAACCATAAGCTTTCATGCTTCCACTACTACTACTACCAGTTGATGAAATACATTACAGCTAACTGGGTAGGAACTATGTTTTAGAATTTTAAAATAAACTGTGATATGTTTCATGAGAGACCATGGTAGATAATTTGCGTTAAGAAAATGGACACAAGAGACAGACATAAAGATCAAATACCACCACATCTGCCAAACTTAAATGAATTTTCATAGCTTCACCATTCTACTTCGGAAAGGTTGAAATGGTGTACTTCCGGAGATCCAAGTCATTTCTGATCCTAGTCCCAATTATTCACTACGACGTAGACTAGTACAGACACCTTAACGTCACCAGTAACAGAACAGACTTTAATCATGCAACAGTTAGAGTCACGGAATACCGCTACATTTTCAGGTTCATCAATGGAAAGGAGCCAAAAGAACAGTAGTAAAGCATTCGACGTAATAAAAGGTTCAACACTCTTCAGCTGAGAGTACAATGCGTTACAACAAACAGTAGAAAGTATCAGGCCAATTGTAGATTATAAAACGATATACTTCCAGGAAAGGTACATGTTGCCATCGGTGCAATGAAAATCACAAAATTCCATAGTCAAAGTTCAATCTTTATTGTGTTTAGGTTTCCATTGTACAAATATACTACCTAAAATACTGCTATTTGTTCGATGAGATACCGCATGTTTCGATTGTTGCTCTTTAGTGACTCTTCCTTCCAGCTTCCAGCATAAGGAGAGATAGTGGAGTTTGCTGGGCGAGTGCTCATCAATAAAGCTGGCTTAGAGTATAACAAGGACCTACGATGATGATGACGATGATGATGATGATCATCATGATCGTTTTATGGTGAGGAACAGCGAGCATCTGTTCCTAACGGGGACCTGAGTAGTAAAAGTATAGTATTAATAATTATAATAATAACACTAATAACAATAGTAATAATACTACTAATAATAAATAGCCTAACAAGTAGTTCCATGAAGAACTAAACAGCCTATTTTCATATATCCTACTTACGTTATATGTCCCTTATCAACAAACATAATTTCAGTTTGATTGCTGTGATAGATTCGTGGATATTGAGAACCGTCTAAATATTTTTGTTGGTCACTATGTTGGATTTATATAGGACGTAGGCCACAGAGTAATGTACAATTACATGAAGATTATTGCGTAGGTGAATTATTCAAACTTCAATCGCATGTTTAGGACACAATAATAAAAACGAGATTTCAAATTTTCGCACAACCGCCATCTTGTAGTTATGAATACAATTGAAATAAATTGTATGTCAGTGGATTAAAATTTGTACAAGCATTTCATACCAAGTTTCACTGCGCTCGGATGGTTGAATTGCTAGAAAGGTCCATTTAAATATTTACATTTCGAAACGCCGCCATGTTAAATTTGTTATCACCAGGTTATTAAAAGTCCCAGAGGTGAACTTATGTTCATAGCCTTTATCAAGAAACAAAATTTCAGTCAGATTGCTATCATTTATTAGTAGATATTGAGAACCGTCTAAATATTTCGGATGGTCGCCATGTTGGATATAGAGTTATGTACTATTAGATGGCGATTATTGCGTAGGTTCATTGTTCAAACATTGACTTCGATCGCATGATTAGGACTTAAGAAATAAAAACGTCATTTTAAAATTTCACACAGCCGCCATCTTGAGGTCATGTAAATAATAAAACTAAATTAGATGGCAGTACATTATAATTTGAATAAACATTTGCTGTACCATGATTCACTGCGCTCGGTTAGTTAAATCGCGTGAAAAGTCTATTTAAATATTTCAATTTTGCATAGCCACCATTTTCGTTTGGTAATTAACAGGTCTTTGAAAGTCACGTGGGTGAACGACTGAACGTGTACTAGTGCACTTTATTACCGTACCAATTTTCAAGGTGATGTGAGTAAAAGTTTCAGAGATATAGAATGTCGGTGAAATATTTCGCACAGCCGCCATGTTTGATTGGTGAGACGTAATAAAATTTGAAGGGCATGTTCGGGGTCGGACAAAATATTACCTTACCGAGTTTCATTGAAATCGCTCCAGCCGTTTATATTTTATTAGGGGGGTCACTCACACAGACACACATACGCACACTCACACACATACACACACACGGACGAAAGGTGATCTATAAGCCTTTTTTTGTCATAAATGAAAATAGGCTTAAAGTAAGTGAAGAGAATAGAGGAGGATAAATATCCCAGGAGTTTAATGAGTTCGACTGTAGAGGGAAAGAGAAGGAAGTGTAGACGTAGGAGTTAATAGTTAAATTGAACGATTTGAAAGAGGGAGATATAGAAGCAGTGGAGGCCGCAGTACTAACAGCAAATTGGGGATCATGGAGGGACTTGCTCGCAAACAGAGGCTTGCATAATAATCACAGAAGAAATATTATAAGTAGTGGGAGAAGAAACCAACGATTGGGTGAATACTAGCCTAACAGTCGCCGAGCTTATCCCCTCCAGATTTCAGGGTATGCCTGGACAGTGCAACGACGCGACACGCTGAACCACATCATCTTGCTTTTAGGCCATGGTCGGTACTTCCTCTCAAGTAGCTACACAAACCTTTGTCAGGAAGCTGAGAGCACCTTTTGCATTTCTCAAGTCAGTTATTACAATTATCGCTGAGTTGGAAATCGATCCTGGTATATCCTATCTTAAAAACAACCAAGCTACCCCTACAGCACCGACCGACAATAATGTTACCAGTAATAATAATAATAATAATAATAGTAATAATAATAATAATAATAATAATAATAATAATAATAATGATATCGTATTGCCTCGGGTTCCGGGTGCAAGCTTTGTTATTTGACACCCAGAGGGAAGCTTGCATGTCGAATATTGTTGTTCCTTGGAGTGCTATGAAAGTCAGGGAGATTAGATATGCAAGCTCTTTGACACTATAGCACCTTCTAGTAGTGAAAGGAGGAATTTTTGTGTTGGCGGAAAATCCCGAGATTAATTTTGCCATTATGAACACGGTCTACTGAATTCAAATGGGTTATTTGACATGGCAACAATGCGTGTCGTGATTTTTGTCGCCTTTCAAAAATCACTTACCACAGCCGGGAGCGAACCTGCAAGCTTAGGGTTGGTAATTCGACATGATAACCACTAACCCACCGTGGCAAGCATCGGTATAGTGTCTCAAGACAACGAAAGACATAGCACTATTTATTACTTGTTATCATATTACAGTTTTAGTAAAATGAGAGAAGTGACCTTGGTGCAATTATATATTTGATTTTTTTTTAAATACATAGACGGCAGAATCGAATAAGTTGGGGATAAATTGATAATGCTCATGAACGTGAGTTTCTCAATGATTTTTAATTATTGAAAATTCCACCTCCTGGTGTAGCGGCTAGCTTTCTTGGCTGTCACTTCGGAGGTCCGGTTTTCAAAATTTGTCTCTGCCAAAGAATTTTATTCTGATCTGAGGGCTGGAACGGGGTACATACAGCCTCAAGAGGCAAAGCTGAGAAGAGATGGGTTCGATTCCCATCTCAGCCATCCTGGAAGTGTTTTCCCGTGGTTTTCCATTGATAATCCTGGAAATTGCCGGGATGAGTTCTAACTTAAGGCATCGGCCGACTCCTTCTTAAACCCCACCTTAGTTACAAATACACACACTGCTACAGACTCCACAATAACCCAGGTTATCAGACAAATTCTGCACATACACAACCAAGTACACGGGGCAAATTACCATTATGTAAAGAAAACACATTATTTTATTCCTGTCACTATTCAGGAAAGTCAGACAAAGAACGTTTTGACGTTCGTGCATTTAAATTAATCTATCATAACCTAATATAATAAAAACTGATAGTGTCACACAATAACATAATTGCATGAGATTTAACAATAAGCAGTGCTAGAACACTATCCCTCTTGTCACCTCAAGACCTAAGTGGTCCTTTTGACGTTCAGGTCTGTCAAGGGGCTAACGCTTCAGGAAAAAATTTCCGCCTCAAATTAAAGCCGTCAGTACACACACCAAAATGCTTGGTGTTTATTCTTAAGTGTCTCTCTACAATAAGGTCTGGACAGCCCTTACACTAAGTGCGTCGACGTGCACGTTTGCGGCGATCACTGCGTACAAGACAGAAGCGTGAATCATGACTAATGATAACTCTACGCCAACCCAAGTCAATCACACTCGACCAGTGGCGGCCGACAGACTCTTAGGCCGGGAGGGCGATCACAGTATTTTTCCCCGCACCTCTTCATAAATTGATAGAGGACAAAAAGAGTAAAATCGAGTTACTTTTATATGCAATGAAAATATCGCGTTTTTATCATTTAGTATTACAACTATGATTTCATATGGTAACAACACTGAGAACCTGATGTGAAAATTACATATAAACGAAAACGCAAAACGTGAATCCCAGGGAGCTTGTGTTTTGGGTCTTTTTCTTTATCATAGCATTATCCTTGTGAGCTCAAAACTTGACAAATCCCAGTTTGCATGAATACACGAATTAAACAGCGATTTATCCAGTACATAATAACATAGAATACCGTATACAATATTATTCTTTTAATAACTCCAAACTCAAGCCTAAAGCGTTGGCTGTTAAAATGTGGACATTGGATTATCACTTGAATTCGGCATAGAACAAGAGTTTTTTTCTTTTAATATTCAAATTTGGAAATATACTTTAATATGCAAATTTGGAAATATACATGTGCCAGTAACAATCAATGCCAGTGTTCGAGCTGACAGATGAATTTTAGGAAAATGTACCTCCCGAGTCACATTATGTTTCATTTTCATTCATTACTAAACTGTTGAACTGCTTTTTACTCTGATAGATCACTTAACTTTCTAGCAGAGAGTGAATTTAACTGCAAATTAAAAACGGGAATAATAATAATAATAATAATAATAATAATAATAATAACGTGGCAGGAGTTTAAGCGTAACATTTATTACACATTGACAGAGTTTGAGAATTCTTGCCCAGCTCTTTACTTTTACAGTTTTTAGTTTGAATACGGTTATGAATGCAATGACGTAAAACATACTGGTTATGTCAGGAAATAAAAGAAAATCTTGCAACAATGTTTTTCCATAGGATATATCATTGTTGGCAATACACAAACTATGAAAGATAAGAAAATTACCAGGACAGGAGAATGTTCAAGTAAATAGACCTACCTTAATTGACTCTCTTGAAGATGAAGTCCATTCGCCGCTCTTTTTGCTCAGCAAAGTGGTTTATTACAAGCTCATTGAAGTCATTTGTGACCAATAGGTTCTTCTCAATAGAGCACATAGCTAAAGCGCACAGACGGTCTTCTTTCATTGTATTCCTACTAAAAGTTTTTATTCTTTTCAAAGTTGAAAAGCACCTTTCACTCTCTGATGTTGTCATGGGAATTGTGCATATAATTCGCAAGAGTTTTACTGTCTCAGGTAACACTGTCGCAAGATCGTTTTCACAAATGCAGGAAAGAAGTGTTAAGGCACCAGATGCATTTTCAAACTCATTTCTGCTGTATAAAACTATTAATTCCTGCCTGAGTTCAAGTGGATTTAAAGTGAATACCTTAGCGACCATTTTACATTCAGAGTCAGGAAACGACACTCTAAAATTTGAAAATAAGCTGGGCTGGAATAGCTTCGCTGCTGATAAATGCTCATTAAAACCGAAACGATCGGCAATCCCAGTTAAAATTACGTCGCACACCTCTTTTGCCACGACCCATTTGCTGCTGTCAAATCGAGCACGCTTTTCACTAGTGCCCGGGTTTGAACAACACACGCTATGCTCTGCACCCCACTGATCGAGAGAATTTCTAATATTCTGAATCGAGGACTTGAAGGTAGACACGTTCTTCAGAGCCTTTACACTGTCAATTTCCCTGTGCTGAAGTTCATTGAATAAAATATCAGCATGTGGCATAATTTTACTAAAAAGTTCGAGCCAAAAGAGAAAGTCCTGATCTTTTAAAATGTTTCTCAAACCTGTTGCTTTTCTGGTTGTCGAATAGTCATTACTGTCATCGTCCACAATCTTCTCTAGACACTCAATAAGTTCATTTTTGTAAATGAAGACAGTTCGTACGCATCGTGCCCTAAAATTCCATCTAGTGGCGGCATTTTTCGGGATCCGTTTCTTGACGATTTCATCTAGTACGGCTGTCCGTTTGGAAGATTTGGAAAAAAATGAGGAAAATCCCTCTAAATTACTAAAAAATATTTTTACCTGCTTATTTTGGATTGCACAACGCTCGATGATCAAGTTCAATTGGTGAGCATAACAATGAACAAAGTGCGCATTTTTGTACACGACCTTCATTCTTGCCTGTACACCCGTGTGTTGCCCGCTCATAACACTCGAACCATCATAACTCTGAGCTATTACTTTTTCAGGGAACGTATTCACCTTCAATTTCTCTAGTTCGGCAAATAAAGCTTGACTAATTCCATCTGCAGTATGATCTCTGGGCAGCACGAAGCTAACGAATCTTTCGTTAATTTTGCCATCCAGTTCATATCGCACAATAAAAACAAGCTGAGACAATGTAGCACAGTCAGTGGTTTCGTCAGCCTCGATCGCTAAATATTCTGTCCGAGATATTTCGTCACTGATCAACTGAAGGCACACAGAATAGATTGAATCGAGAAGCTCGTTCTGTATGGTTTTAGAAAGTCCCAGAAAAACACGACTATTTGTTTTTTCTATGTGCTCTTTCAAGGTAGAGTCTAACTCGGCCATTAAACTAACCAACCCACGAAATATTCCAGGATTGTCGGATGAATCGGTTTCATCGTGTCCTCGCAGTGCGAGCTCAAATTTTCCACAAAACTTAATGCAGTCGATCAGTTTACTGAGTATGTAACGGTTTTTAGAGACGTCCTCATTGAACTGCTTAATTTTCAGTCTATACGCACTGTCTAACTGACATCTGATGTCTACCTTACCCAGCATCGCAAACTCAATGCTATTGTTTATATGCTTTTCACTAGATTTATGTTTCTTAACTTTATCATTCAAGTGTTTCAAGTCCGTAACACCAGCTGATGTCCACACAGGATCGCCAGAATTCATAGCCAAGCATGTGAAGCAAAAGAACGCGTTTCTTATCTCACATCCGCACAGCCAGTCTGCATGATTGTACAATGTGCGATTGAATTTTCTGGTATAACCAGCTTTGCTTTTGCAAGGGTTCTGAACCTGTGAAATGACTAAATCAGGTTTCGGAGGTCCTAACCTTTTTAGTTCTAATTTACTCTCAAAAGAAAGTTTTCCGCGATTTAAAATAGCGTCCACAGAATTCATTTTGAAATGAAGAAATACTTAATCACGCTGAGTTTCAACTCTAGAGCACAGCCGTAACAAGAATTAAAAATAATTACGGTGCCGTATTATTATTATTATTATTATTATTATTATTACGGTATTATTTTTTTATTTTATTTTTATTATTAAGCACCGATAGAGAAATCACAGAGTATCACTTTCGCCACAAGCACTTCCAAACCACAGTCGCACCGGTAATTTTAAATAAAGACACTACGTACAAAGTATAATGACTTACCAACACCGAGATTGCAACTGCTGAATATTACCACCGCTTTAAGACTTTCCAGCACGAAAGCGAAATAGCTCACTGGTGCCAACCTTCACTAACCGCAGGATGCTAACGAGAGGTCCGTGTTGCTTCATCCTTGCAATTTGAATCGAGATCCCTGGTCTCAGATGCTGCAATTTAATATAATTATATATTTTTTGTGTTCAAAGATAAAGATAATGATACTACATCATAGATTATTGTTATTTAATTTTAATTTTTATTATATTCAACCATGGCGATTTCTTTTATTCATCCATCTACTTTATTTGCTAATGGGGTAATTCCCCGGCTGGGCGCATGCAGTAGAGGGGTGTGAGAGGAAATGCTGCTGCTGTTCACTGTTGTCAAACCTGTGTCACAGCGGGTTGGGATCAGGCGACAGTGCTTGTCTAATGGAAGTTCAGCGTGCGGAAGCTGACAGCTGAATGATAATAATGACACATCTGACAACCCTGAACGACCTACTTCTTATTGGCTTCTGATGCTAGTCACAAGTTTTCTTACTAACCAATAGTAGTAGATACTGTTGCATGACGTCTAGAGTAGCGAGGGGAGATGACGTATTTACCGGTGCTACAGAGCTGTTAAGGACTCCGCCTGGCTTCAAGACAACTGCCTGCACACCGCGCCCACAGATTACCCCTCTGGCAGCCTGAAATCGCACCAGGCTCCATACTCCCGCACGTCTCAACCCCCCTCGCCCGAGCACAATCTTAGGGCGGAAGGCCAAGAGTCCGTAACTCCATACTGACCAGTGTGCTGCGGTGTGCTGCGCGCTGACAAAGCGTGATACCACCAACACAGTCTTCCTGATTGATAGAGCTACATGTAATTTTCTTAGCATTATTAGAATTCAATTTTTGACTTAAAATATCAAGAGAAAATGTAAATTCCTTTTCGTTCTCTAGGAAGGACACCGTCCTGGAGTCCTTATGGGCCAGCCGCTACTGCACTCGACACAACGCTAGTCTTCTACGTCGATGTTGTGGGGACAATGGAACACCTTCGGCATGAACACTGGCTCGTAGGCCGTCTTCAGGTAGACAATTGCCAACTATTGATTGTGAAATGTGGGGGTGTCACTGTTGTAGTGCGGGGATCCTTCCACGATTAATGCGGCGATCCTCAGCCACAGTTTCCGATCGAGTTGGGCCTTTGCTGGGTCAACGAGTGTGCACAATTGTATATGACCATTGCTGCCATATCCGTTGTACCATAGATGCCTGTTAACTAACACGTACAGCTCCAGTCCATGGAGCTAACGCACCTCCACACACACCAAGTCTCCGAGCTCTCTCAAGTTGTGACGATTGTTTATAGCGTGCTCTTCTCTGTCGTCGGGAAATGGTTGACGGATAACAGTTCACTGCACAGACTACAAGTCAACTATTCTACACTATGGTCCGTATAATCGAAGCCAGTGCGGATAACTGTATACATAATTAAATTGGCCTAAAATGATATCATTTGCGTACCTAATTGGCATCGTTCCATATCTTGAAAATCAACAACCGACCAATTCCTCCATGGTGATGCAGTTCCCATTTTCATAACTACATATATTTTGAAATAGGAATAAGTGCTACCATACAGTAGGTAGTGTAACTTAATTGTTGAAGGTAACTGCCTTCTATATCTACGTTTGCAGGTTCCAGTCTCTTTGAATTTTGGTACGTGAAATTCAAGAAATAATATTTAATCGACATTAAGAACCCACAAGTTGAACAAATTTCTTACACTCCCGATTCTCTAGAACCAAAACGAGCTAATAGGGAACTAACCCCATATTATTATTATTATTATTATTATTATTATTATTATTATTATTATTATTAATTCTATAATTGCGAGACAACTGTGCTTGATTCTTGAATTGTAGTGACCAAAGAGGCAGTAATCACTTTTAGAACCACATTAGTTATACTTCTGTTGTTGTTTGAGTCTTCAGTCTTTTGACTGGTTTGATGCAGCCCTCCATGCCTCCCTGTCCTGAGCTAATCGTTTCATCTCTACATAGCTACCACACCCAACATCTGAGGCAATCTGTTTAACATATTCTAACCTTGGTCTACCCCTACAGTTCTTGTCCTCGACCCTTCCTTCCATAACTAAGCTTGCTATTCCTGGGTGTCTTAGTATGTGTCCTACCAACCTATCTCTTCTCTTCATTAGCAGTCGACAGAAACATCTCTCCTCTCCCACTCGTCTTAATACCTCTTTGTTTGTAACCCTATCTACCCATACGATCTTCATCATTCTCCTGTAACACCACATTTCAAATGCTTCTATTCTCCTCTTTTCTGCTGCACCAATAGTCCAAGTTTCACTTCCATAGAGCACCACGCTCCAGACAAAGGCTTTCAAAAATGACTTCCTTATACCTAAATCTATATTCGATGTCAGCAGATTCCTTTTTTGTAGAAATGCTTTCTTTGCCTGAGCCAACCTACTTTTTATATCCTCTTTGCTTCGTCCATCACTGGTTATTCTGCTTCCTAAGTAACAGAAGTCTCCTACTTCCTTCAGTTTTTCACCTGACAATTTGATCTCATAGAGGTTTCTGATTTATTTCGGCTGCATTCCAGTATTTTTGTTTTACATTTATTAATTTTCATCATGAATTCTTTCCGTAAGACGGAGTCCATACCATTCAAAAACTCATTCAAATCCTCAGGCTTGTCGGCCAAGATGACTATGTCATCAGCAAATCTCAGAGTTGAAATTATTTCTCCTTGAATCTTCACTCCCACTTAAAAATTTTCTCTAATTTCCTTCATTGCTTGTTCAATGTAAAGATTGAAAAGTATGGGTGATAAGTTGCAGCCGTGCCTTACACCTTTCTGAATACCAGCTTCTCTCTCATGTCCTTCAACTCGAATGACTGCTGTCTGGTTTCTGTATAGATTGTATATCACCCTCCTATCTCTGTACTTTATTCCAATCGATTTCAAAATGTCAAACAATTTAGTCCAATCAACGTTATCAAAAGCCTTTACTGCTCTCATTATATTATTTTGCTCTGGTTTGATGGTCCTTTACACCCCTAGTGGAAGAAGGGTTACAGCAGCTTCTTTTCCAGTCAATATTCCGTGGACCATATGTAAACATGCAATTTGACCAATCTACATTCTCTCAGTGAGCAAACTTCCGAGCCTAGCTCGTAACATTTCACGATATTATTGGGCACTGAGGTCGCTGACCATGGACACAGGGACAAAGTGCTCGAAACACTTTTTCTCCTGTGCAATGCTCAACCCCTTGCGAGTTATTGTATAACTAACGAGTTTAATTTTACTTATAGCAAGCAACTTGCGTTTGAGAAACTGTCAGTAGTTGATAGTGCATGTATTTTCACCTCTATGTAGGTTGATCAGAAAGAGTTGACTGGTTGGCTAGAGAAACGTGGTATATTACATATTTTTCTAGGCGAGTAATGAAAGTTAATCATACGGCCAGACCGTTGTTTTAGCTAAAACAACGGGTGCATTCTTTGACCTATACTGTATTTAATTAGGAGTAAATATTTTTCGGAAATTTATCAGAAAATCATGATCTCTGGCAATACTTTCTCACAGTGTGACCAGGACTGGGCTATTATTATTGAGCGTCAGGAAAGGTCAGTAAAGCCTTTGATTCCCTCCCACATTGGTGGCATGTAATAGCTCGTTCACTTTGATATACTTCATTTGTAGTCACTGTGATGGACCAAAATGATTTGAAATATTGTGGTTGCATGATGACTCGGTTTAAGAAAGGAAAACTAAAAATCACAAAGTTCCTATGGCTCAACATGCCTCGTGAAGATACTGTTTCACGTCCAATGCACTGCGACCATGATAAACTTATCAGGTGTGTATTCTTGATCAATTACCAGCCTTTTAATACGCATCGATACCAATTAGCAAAGAAAAGTCAGCCGATCTAATGGATGTGATTCAGATCATCGTGAAAGCTGCCATCTGTATGAACATGTTGAGTCAGGTTTCGTCCTCTTCCATCATGCATTTCTGTTTTATGGACATCGTTTTTGGAAAACAGTATCAGGCTGTGAGTAAATTTTATTATAATTCTAGTCTACAAATTAATGTTTTGTGCCATCATATTGAGATCCGTATTGATACATACATTTGTGAACGATTAGCGTTGAGTGGAATAATGTGCTACACAGCCCAGCCAGTGTCTGTATTTCCGTACGTAACTGCGTCTCCTGTAAAGTTATGAAAAGCGATTTACCAGTATATTTCAGCCATGATGTAAGAAAACATCCTACCAGCTATGCAAGTGATGCTCGGTGATCTTCAGCTGACCTCTTGGTAACGAACAGCAAGCAGGCGAAATCTCCTTCAGCCAGCTCCAAAAAATGAAAAAAAGGGGAACAGGCATTGATAAACTCTCCTTTCAATGAAAATGAAAGTCACAATACTTGAACAATGGTGGGTAAAATAGAAATGCCGATGTTTTCAGGGAATGAGAGGATGTAAGTCAACATATAGGGGAAGGGGGAACAAGATGGGTACGCTAAGAAAATAAAAGATACGAGCCTTACAGTAGTCGCATATGATGTGTAACATCTGACATGTTATCCTACTGGTATACTACACAGCCTGGACATCTTTATAATGTTAATTTACGCTCCATTTTCTGACTGGTACTATTATGAATGTATAGATTGAATTGGATATATGCTACTGTCACTCATGTGGAGCAGCGGTCAAGCTGTTAGTCTCTCACCAAGGTAGACCGGGTTTGATTTCCGGTCAATACATGTGAGATTTTAGAATTGAAATGCCATGTCCTGTGGTTCGCATTCCACGTAATAGGGAGGTACCGTGGATCATGATTGTGAGATTAACGGTCACGCAAAACTACAAGCTTCCTTTCTTAATAATTCATAATAACAAAGTGACACACAACGTCGACTGCACTCTCAAATACTGTGAGCACACTCCTCAGTAACTATATCATTCATTATTCTCAAGACTCTCATACAATTCGTCGTAAACAATCAAAACATGCCTTCCTACAATCATGAAATGACCTAGTCTCAGCTTTCATTCCACTCATAAAACAACATTCGTTTATGCATTTAATATTTGACTAGCCTGCTCAACCACAGCTTGACAATAATGCCGCTTCCTTAAATGTCATTTGTCGTCGTTGTCCTACCCCATATGATGTTCAACCTAGAACGTGACGTTTCATATACTGCTCAATGACAAATGAAAGTCGGTGAAACATTTGCCACTGTGCTCGTCAAACCAGTGCCTGCTAAATGAACTGCCTACCGTATTACCATAATATTCTCGCGCTACAGAGCACACACTGCCTTGTTTCCAATACGCACATTTTCAATTGTTATTGTAAAGGGGAGTGTTTTACAGATATTGTAGTTAATAATACGGAACTCATTTTATTAGATGATTTGTAGCTTCCACCAGCACTAGCCTAAATAAAGAATACGATATGGATCAACTAGATTAATAGACGCGACACCGCTCATAACCTTAAATTCCTTATAAACAGGTCCTCTTCATTCAGAGACCAACACGTAATTTCATATGGATTCTGTTAAAATGAGTCATATTGATATGATAAATATCGTTTAAAATGATAATCTGGTAGCTGGATCGATAGATCGAGCGGGCAGTGCATACTTCCGTTTTCCACCATTGCCAGCTAGTACACTTCCGTTCGATTGATCGAGTGGGCAGTGCATACTTCCGTTGTCCACCACTGCCAGCTAGTACACTTCCGTTTGATCGATCGAGCGGGCAGTGCATACTTCCGTTGTCCACCACTGCCAGCTAGTACACTTCCGTTTGATCGATCGAGCGGGCAGTGCATACTTCCGTTGTCCACCACTGCCAGCTAGTACACTTCCGTTTGATCGATCGAGCGGGCAGTGCATACTTCCGTTGGATCCACCACTGCCAGCTCGATCGTTCCAAACCACTTCCGCCCCCAATTTTCAAAATCACTCCCACAAAACTATCCAGCAACCAAGCGGAAAGATGTTACACATCAAAAAATAGTTCAGGTGTATTATATGTACATGTTGATAACATAATCATAAATAGTTTCATTTTGTTGTGTCCTTCCTAATAGATTCAAATAATTTTGTAAATGTAAAACACAAAAATACACACATGGGGCTAGATGGGTTGCTACTATTTACATATATGTCACACACATAAACAACGTCTTTATCTTCGCCCTCTACACCCCTACATGCACAGTGAGCCCAACCTGGATATTGTAAATATTGAACGCTGCATTCTGTCGACTCAGAAAGCAAATGACCACAGTACATGTATTCAACGTCACTACATTCTTCATCTGAAGAACTTGCCTTCCTTTATCAACGAAGGATTGTCTTCTTTTGTTTCTTCTTGCTCTGCTGAAGGTCCAATCAATCAACTCGTTTCTGTACGGTGAATCTGTCAGAACTGCAATTTTGCCTTGGCGACCATTTGAACTCTGCTTACATGTGGAAATGGCATAGTGTCCTTAAATGGCATTCGTAAATGCAGTGTTATTTTGATTGGAATTCCAGAAAGATTAAATAGATACGCATCACACTTGCTTGCAAGTGGTCCAGAAAGTGTTGAACTGCTAGCTTCTTCAGTGTCTTCAAGAGCTAGTCTGTCAGTTGTACGTGAAGACAGGAAATTGCTTTCCTGAAAACCCTCACGGTCTATTGGTCATATGCCTGTGTTTCTAAATCCTTTTATGGCAGTTGTCAATGTGGCTACTTATAAAAATGCATTCCCATGCAATTTGGCAATCTGATACATCGTCCCAGTCTTACCCTAAATGTTGTATACAGACTATCGGAATGAAAATAGCGTAATACATTTATGAACTACCACCTCAAGCTCAAAATAAATGCGTTAAGGTACATTCTAACGGACAGTGTTCAAGAGCAAATGTATTGCAATTCCAAATTACCTGATCAAAGTCCAAATGGTAAAGATGAATAAAATCAGAACGGTGAGAAACAATAAAATGGCCATTCCACACCACAAGATGACTGGAAGTCGTGTGTACTTTGTAACCTTCATCTGCCCTTCGTGGTACTTTCATTTCCAGGCTAGTGGCAGCACCGTGGAAACAAATACTGTGAATCCCCACCTGGTCTTACCCCGTGGCTCCATTATGCCCCACCCCCTTCCCCTACATGACATTCTTCTAAATCCAATTTAACAGATCTAGAAGATCATCCTATTTTTTAATAATCAAATAGCATAAGCTTGCCAGACAAAAGAAAAGTCACCCCCCTGGACACATCGTCCTCATATGGTGTAACAGCGTCTCTAGCCTTTGATAACCGCTTTGACTCCGTAAGATTCGGCAGGTATGCCAGACTTACTGCAGTTAGAGTCATTCTCTGGTAATTAGCGCCTGTGGAGCCACCCTCTTGTGTGAATGTTGATTTATTTGTTTCACACGCTGTTCAAATAGCCGCACACACGTTCTAAGAGATTAAGATTCGATGATTTAATTGTTCAAACCAGTTACAAATGCGTGCAGCCCTCTGAACGTCGCTGTTGTCATCTTGTGATTGTTATTGTTCAGAATATACTCATCATGAATATATTGAATAAAATCCAACACTTGTTCAACGAGAGAGTTAAACATCCTGGTTCATGTTCACGGTGACCGGAACTAATGGGTCTGAGTCATGGATTGTGAAACACCTTTAGAACGTCATAGAACTACCTCCGGGCTGAGCTAGACCCTCCACATACACTATGCACCAGCCGTGCACAGCCTTGCATCGCTAAAAATCTGACAGCATCATAACTCGTAGAACCACTCCTCACCTCCAGTCGGCTATCGTTTACTTTGTGAGTCCTTTGGCTATTTGATGACTTGCAGTACACACTACTTTACTGACATGATCAAATGCCAGCATTGAAGGTCCATACGAATTTCACCTACTAGTGGAACAACATTTACAGCGCCCCAAAGTGACTAGTTTGGTTTAATACCTAGATATTTTGTCGAGAAAAATTACTTATGATTATTGTAAACAACAAATTGTTTTCCGTTAACTTACTAATGTTGAATTTACTTGTTCTACAAACTAGTGTAACCAAATTAGAAGCCAGTTCCAAACACACCATTCCACATTAATCAAGACTGAATTCTTACTAATATAGCGGAAATTTAGTTTTGGTCCGTATACTAGATTATTGGTTAAACTGTTGAGTGTGCTGACAATTAACCCGATGCAAGGATAATGGCCATAGCCATTATAAATATTAGTTGCAAGACAAACGGTTTGGTTTTAATAAACGAAATGAATGTCCATATGTTGGTTACGGAAGTTAACAGTATTCATTTACAGACGTCAAGCAGCTTGCTGTATTTCTCTTCACCTCATTCCGTTGAGTGGGAAGAACCTGACATTTAACTTCGAAAAGAGTGGCATTTCATTACAAAATAATGGAAAGAGTTGCGCACAACCGGTGCCAGGTACAGAATTGCTCCGCATCTGCGTTACGTTAGGCAAACAAAATCAGTTTAAATGTTTTCTCTAGGTTCTGGTCCACTCTACCGTTTATCAAGCATTAATATTTTGTGAACTATTTTTATTTTCGTTAGTAAAGTTGTCATGATACGCCTATTTTATATAAATCAAGATGCTTACATGGCAATATGGAATGAACATAGGATACTGTTGAAGGAAACAAAAATAGAAATGCCTGATTCAGAACTTGGACCGAGAGATGACGGATACACACAGCCATACAAAAGGAGATGAAAAGTGACATCGTTGTTTTAACAAATCCCAGTTTTGTAAAACTTCCATTAGTAGCCTTCAAAGAATTCCAAAGTATGTGAAGATGTGGGATACATTTAGATTGTAATATCCACACATTCAGGACCAAACATCAGCAGGCAATGAAGTCATTGGGCGGAGAATTATTGAATTTATCACTTGTGACCGATCACCTAGATAAATGACGTGAACAGTATCTCCCAAGGGGGTTAACAAAGCTCATCGTTGACAACAACAGGGTTTGCATGTTGTAATCAAGGGTACAATTATGCATCTCAGTTTACCGTTCCATGAAATCATGAAATGCAACACCAATGGCGTATCTGTTGGTCAGAACTTCCAGTTGTGAAATTAATTGATGCATGTGTTTGCCTCGGCATGGATATTCAGTTACTAACGTATCAAATTCTGACTTCATCGTGTGTCATGTCTCATATTAACGGATAATATCTCTATAAATTCGACAAACTAATAAGTGTTCTTTAATTAAGGTTACCTTAATGCTGTCTGTGTGTGGCTGCATGGTCGAGTGTACCTGAAGGGAATCGCTTTTAAATCCAAATACAAATACCATTGAAAGGTATTCCCTCATTTATACAACTGTATGTAGGCTATAGACATGCGTTGTACCGTTAATGGTTGAAGTGGCACATTTTATCTTATCTCCAAGATGTGTGCAATTTGCTGAAAGAGAGAAATACTAGTCACACACCATCAATAAATCAAAGTTCAAAGATCACTGCATGACTCAAAGATATACAGTTTGTGGTCAGAGAGTCGAATAAGGCAAAACAACTTTCTGTTTACAGTTCTTGTTGAATTCTCTTGTTTGCTTCTTGGGGTTTTAGACCCCTATGGTTTGCATTTGAGTGTGTGTAAAATTTGACTGGTGTTCTTGTTCAATGATGTGACAGGACTGGAGTGTTTGCTAGTAAATGGGGTAGGATTCGGAGGACAGTTTTAGAGGCTTTGGGCTACGTAATATCGAGGA